>CM033469.1:356382702-357615202 GCA_019447015.1 Hymenochirus boettgeri | reverse complement strand
CAAGATATATTCCTCCTAAATCCATGCTGGTTACTACTTATAATGTCAGTCCTTGCATACTCTAGAATATGTTCCCTTAATTCCTTATTAAACTTTCCAGTATCTTCCCCACCATTGAAGTTAAACTTACAGGCCTGTAATTACCCGGCTGTTAACGACTACCCTTTGTGAATATTGGAATAACATCGGCCTTTTTCCAATCCAGAGGCACACATCCAGACATGAGGGAATCTGCAAAAATAAGGAACAATGGCCTAGATAAAACTGAACTTAGCTCCCTAAGGACTCAGGGATATATTTTATCTGGTCCAGAAGATTTATTAATATTAACATTATTTAGTTGTTTCTGTACCATCGGTTAACCAAAGTGCATTTGCATCTTTTATACCATTATTGCTACTATACTCTATGATATCTGTACTTGGATCTTCTATAGTGTATACAGAGGAAAAAAAATATTTAATACATTTGCTTTAGCGCCATCCTCCGTAACTAACTTATCCCCATTAATTAATGGTGCCACATTTTCAGTCCTCATCTTCTTACTATTAATATACTTAAAAAAGCAATTCACACAATGTTCAGATATGATATACCTTATATAGTTTATCAATATACACCAGGATTAAAATGTTATTTAAAGAGCATCTATACTGAAAAAAATTGTTAATTTAAATTGACCATTACTGGAAATTATACTTCTTCCCAGCCATCACTGTACCATTTTTTTTGTTGATCTACCCCCTATTACTTTAGATATAGAATCTAAAACATCTTACATTTGAGCTGTCAATCAAGTGTCTTGCTGTCATAAAATATTCTTCTTTGAGCAATTTTGCTGTAGCTAGAATGGGGACAGAATTTTGCCAGTTGGAATGCTGTATGCGCTGTGTAGTTTTGACAGAAGGTTTGTGGGGGAAAAGTCAGGTCAGATGGAAGTAGGAGTGGTTAAAAGAGGGAGGAGGATGCTGCTGCTGATCAAAACATGTGCTGGATTGAAGGCATGCAGCAACACACACACCTCAGAGTAATTGCTACTCACATATATTTATTTATCAATTTGGATGAGGAAAAATATTTTTTTTCATTATAGGGTCCTTTTAATTTGCACTTAACTCTTTCAATCTTCATAGGTATTTGATGGTTGGATAATGAAGGGCGAAAAGTTTCCAAGTTCCTTGGATCACCCGCTATCCACCACAGAACGTTACACTGATATTTGTGAAGACCTCAACATTGGGACCATAACAAGGTCATCTCAGAATGTGGCAATGATTTTCTTCAGGGTCCAGGAGCCAGGACATGGATTTACGATAACAATACGCAAGATTCCTAATCTGTTCCGTAAGTTGGTTCCTGCCCATACATCATTCCTACCAAGCAGTGAGAGAGATCGTACATCTCTCTGGGGTAATAAAATAATGAAATGGATGTTAGCATCATCTAATAGATGTCCAGCCAGAAATGACTATTGATTATTTTCAGAAAGTTCTTGTTGGATGACATTGAATAGATAAGTCAATGTTTAACCACATGAACATTTTGGAATAATTACAGTCAAATATAATCACAGGTGTTTATTTTAATTACCCTTCTAACAGCCAATGAACGAATAAAGAATTTGTGTGCAAACGCCAAATGGTTTTAAAAGCAGAAATGATCCTTTTGCCTATGTAGTTTTATATTAGATAGAGATGTTTATTACACACAAGGATTTATCATTTAGAATGTCCCGCGGGTTTATAATGTGTAGAGTAGAGATTTGTAAACAGCCTTCATGATGGCCCTGACCCTGTGTGGCTGCTGTGGTGGCCTCGCCCCCAAGGGAGGAGTAAAACTACTGGATAATTCATTTTCAATTAACTTAATCCTTCTATAATTAGGTACAATTATAGTTCTATAATGTACAGTATATTACTCAACATTCTCAGCCTTTGGAATGATAAAATCCAATTCACACAGAGAATAAATAATCAGCCTGTTTTCCCCCTGTAAATCTGCACATTAGCAGCTAATTGCAGGTGAATACAAGGGCGATAGCTTTATCCATGTGACAGAACCAAAGTGCACAATTAGCCTGATCATCCTACTGCAGCCCTTTGACTTTCCCTTTGCAATTCAGTCTTAAGCTGACAAATGTTGATTATAAAAGACTGAACCGTAAAAGGTTAATCATGGCGTGCAAATAAATAGCATCATTACACGGTGAAGTAAAATGAATGGAAATTGTAATCTGGGTCAAAATCACTGCGGTGACTGGTTGTTATAGCAAGAAATCCCTAGGGATATCCTATTCATTGTAATCTCGTTCAATAAAGAATAGGAAAATCCGAACAAGCGGCATTGACTGTGCAGCTAACAAGGGATGTCACATGAATTTAGGGGCAACAGATTGTAGAAACCAGGTCAGAACAATCAGAATCAAACTGTCAATCATCGGGTCAGCAGGAATCATAACAGTACATGTGGCCATACACTCACAGATCTGTTACATCGATTCACCATTCCATCCAACATGAACGTCAAAACAACAATTGTAACATCGATTGCAAAATGATTGGGACAATGCAGGAACATTGGGAGGTTTGGTTTTACTGTATGGACAGCTTTAACACACTAGGTCAGGAGTGATAGCAGTTAGAAAACTCCTACTGAACTTACCATGTTATCTTTTCTTAAGAGTCATCAAAGTTAATTAAGTGTACAGGTACAGCAGGCAGGTACATTGTAATGTTGCATTATTGTACTTTCCTCCTCCAGGGACCTTCCTTCTGTTATCTTCCAGTAGTGTCCCGACCCACGGCCCGACCCACGGCGCGTGATGTGTACGAACGTTTCAGCCGATAATCGGCCCGTGTGTAGGTGCTTTATCGGCCAAAACGGCCATTCGTTCGGGGATCATTGAACAACCAACTTGGCCTACAATTGACATTGGGAAAAATCAGTAATGCAATGACAGTGTTGAGTTAGTCACATGCACTTGAGTCTAGAATGGCTGTGGTCCACCTTGTACAGGTAACCCAAAAGACCATATAACCTTACCTGTATGTATATACGTGGAGCGAGCCATAGCAGCCAGTCAGATGTTTCGTTCAAACATGTATATTTATGTATGAGTCATGTGACAAAGTAATCAGCAAATTAATCAGAATTTGTCTTGTCTTGTCCTTTAGCTTGTAATGTGATCTCACAGTCAAAGAACGGGAGATTTACAATGATAATTCCCCATCAGCACAGAAATTGTAGCTTTTCTATTATTTATCCAGTGGTGATAAACATATTTGACCTTACACTTGGCCACGTCAACGAACTACAATTAAAGGTATGTGTAACCACAACTTAAATATATGAACAATGCACTGACTTACAACATCGCTAAACAGTTGGATAGAGGACAACGTTTATATCAGTCGTAATTTATCCAAATTAGTGTAAAACCCACTTACTCAAAGTATAGCACGGGATTTACAGTAATTCTGTGGTGATAGCACCATTTCCAAGTATTTGGAAATAGCATTGTGCAGCAATGTAAAAAAAAGGTTAAGTTTTGCGCTTAGTTCAGCGCAAAAAACCTTTGCAGTGTATTTTCTTGTATCTTTTCAACTGGTGAAATGATCGCGGGTAAGGTTGGTCACAGATGTAAAGTAAATATATAAGGGTACGCAGGCTGGGTGCCCACTATCCAATATTTCTGGTTGACTGACCGTCATTTTAGTGTATCAGTCAATTGGATTTTATTTTAATAGTGGCTGCGTCTGATTATACGTTTGGACATGCTGGAGAACCACAGCTGATTGTGCAGCCCTATGTGGACCACATGTTCAGTCATGGCAATGTGTCGGATGCTTTTTTGCGGCTGACCGCTCACTATTGGCGACCAGTCGGTCACAACAAAGAAATCCTAGAGATAGGAACCCCCCAATTCCGAAATCTGAACTTTCTGCCCGAAACCAGTTGGATCGTTTGGTTTTCAGGAATGTATTTTCGAATGTTGTCAAACGCTCAGGGTTAAAAGTTATTTTTGAGGGTTACTGAAAATGACCTCGAACGTTTGGTAACCCTCAAAAACACGTTCCGAATCCTCCAAAGTAAGTTCTGTTTTTGCACTTTGGGATATTCAGGTTTTTCAGTTCTGTAAATCTGAAAATAAAACAAAACTTCCGAGTTTCGCCAATCTCTAGTGTGTACCCAGTTTAACTTGACCTTGAATCTGATTTTATAATACAACAATGGGAAATTGAACATTTTTAGTGCTGCATAGTAATAATTTAATAATAATAATTTTAATAGCTCATTTTAAGTAATGAAAAGTCCATATGCACACTAATCCCCAGGTGGGTGCAGAGAGTCCAATTCTCCTACTTCAGAGGGAACAAGGTAATCAAAAGATACAAGGTGGACTGCACTCCAAGTAGAACCTTTATTATAAGCCAAACATCAAACACAAAATACGCGTTTCGAGGGTAAACCCCCCCTTCTCCGCCTGATGAAGGGGGTGTTACCCTCGAAACGTCGTATTTTGTGTTTAATGTTTGGCTTATAATAAACGTTCTACTTTGGAGTGCAGTCCACCTTGTATCTTTCTCATTTTAAGTAAGCTTAATATTACATATTAAAGGTTTCTGCCAATACTTTTCTAAGGCTGAGAATGTCCATGTAAAGAGACACTTTTCTAGTCAATTAAAACGAATGGTATCAATCTAAGCACTATTTATATAGAGAATAATGCAAAATGGAAGGATACTAAAGTCCCCAAGAAGTTCCATGACCATATAAAAGTATAAGGCCGCATGCCGTTTTTTTTAATGTAGATCATGGAACTCTGTGTTGATTTTTTATATCAGGCATTATTGCCTAAAATACATTTTAATAAGCTATGTGACACGAATGACATATCAAAGCACAGTTTCTAAGAAAAGAATTTACAGGGTGTTTATGGCCATTGTGTATATTAGAAATGGGTTAATTGTACTGGGTCATAGAGACCTGAATATTCTATTTAGTTTGCGTTGTATAACGGACACAAAGTGCATTAATGCCTCTATGGAAGCTTTATTAGTGCAATGTTATGTTGTTGAAGCTATTTGGTTAATACCATGTTACTCCTTTTATCACTGGGAACCAAATTTCATATAACAGATGTACAATATTCACTTTGATTAAACCATAAAGACACGATATGTACATACAGTATTTGTTTACATACTTTCACAGAAGCCTCCCCCCAAAGGATGTGGTGATGCTGGGGATTTTGTGGAGCTTCTAGGTGGTGCCGGTCTTGCCCCTTCAATATGTTTCAATTGGCTGATCTCTGTCACTCATTCCATGGTTCGGGTAGGATGATTTTCTTTTTATTAAGCCATTTGGTTTGTAGGTGGTTGAACACATGTTAAACGAAAATGAATGACTTATATGGCAAACATGGCAGCACATTCGTTCTCCCGAAGGTGTCACAACAGGGACTGCTGTGAAATCCTTACTTTATTCTTTTCGGTTCTTGCATCCCTAGTTTGTCCTATCTCTTAACTAACTATCCCACAGGCAATTTTTTAAACAAGTCATTTTTATTAAACAATAATTCATAAAAGAATTTTTATACTCATTTTGGCATAAGTAACACAGTGTTTATTCTTTGCAATCCTTTGTATTTGGGTTTTAAACGAAATTCAGTGGTAGTAATGGTTAAACAATTTATTACAGCGACTCTTTAAATAAATGTTTTGTTGTTTTGCTGGGTGTGTTTTCAGATAGCAGTCATGACACACCCACCCCTATACCCCCACCCCAATACACCCACCCCGATATACCCACCCCGATACACCCACCTCTATACATCCACCCCTATACACCCCCCCAATACACCCACCCCTATACACCCACCCCTATACAACCCCCCCTATACACCCACCACCCCAATATACCCACCCCGATACACCCACCTCTATACAACCACCCCTATACATCCACCCCTATAACACCCACCCCATACACCCACCCCTATACACCCACCCCCTATACACCCCACCCCTATACACCCACCCAATATACCCACCCCGATACACCCACCTCTATACAACCACCTCTATAATCCACCCCTATACACCCACCCCAATACACCCCACCCCTATACACACATCCCGATATACCCCCCGATACACCACCCCACACCCACCTCTATACAACCACCCTATACATCCACCCCTATACACCCACCCCATACACCCACCCTTATACACACCCACCTCTATACACCCACCCCGATTTACCCACCTCTATACACCCCCCCCTTATACACCCACCTCTATACACCCCACCCCTATACACCCACCCCAATACACCCACTCCTTTACACACACCCAATATACCCACCCATACCCAAATACCCAAAACACCCAAAAAACAAAAATTACCCAAAGCACCCAATGGAAAAAAAAAAAACCCAAGCCAAGAAACCCAAGAAAACCAAACACAATCCAAAAACACCCAAAATTACACCAAAAAAAACCCACACGCTCCCCCCCCTCCCTGCAACTACTTCCCGCTCTTCCCCCCGCCCTCCCCCCTCCCTACTCCTCCATCCTCCCTCGTTCACCTTTCCCCCCCCCCACCCCCACCCCCACCCCCCCCCCCCCCCCCCACCGCATTCTCCCCCCCCTCCCTCCCCCGCCCCCCCCCCTGCCCCCATCACCCCACCCCTCTCCACCCCCCCCCCCCCCCCCTCCCCCCCCCTCTCTCCCCCCCCATCTCATACACCTATCTCAATACACCCACCCCATATGACCCACCCCTATACACCCAACTCAATAACACCCATTCCCTATACACCCATCCCTATACACCCATCTCAAACACCCTCCCTCTACACCCACCCCAATCACCGAAACGCTGTACACCCATCCCAATACACCCACCCTTCTAATACACCCCTTTATAACGCCCTCCCTTAGACCCACCCCTATACACCTACCCCAATACATATACCCCATACACACTCCCCATAACAACCCACCCCTATACTCCACCCCTATACACCCATCTTTCAATCTGGTCCGGTTGATGTAGTTTAATGAAATTGTTATGAATGTCTGTGATTCCTAATTCTATAATTTACATTGTGGCTGCCTGGTTTAAATCATAATGAGTATTTATAAAGGAAGATGAAAGGCTGCACTTCCCATAAAACAAAACTTTCAGGGTTATTCAATAAAAGTTCTTATAGTTAAAAATGGTGCTAATTTTGCTCCAACCAATCAGATCTTATTTAACATTTGAAAGCTAACATCTGATTGGTTGGGTCAAAATTAGCACCATTTTTAACGATAAGAACTTTTATTAAATCTTCCTGTTTTTTATTTTTCACTCAGTTTGAATAAAACAGAAAGTTAAGGGCTCGATGTAGCGCAAGATTTTACTGACGTTATTCACTCGTTAGGCAAATTTAACAACATTTAAGGACTGGATGGGCCCTCAAAGGTCAGAAGGAAACTCCCAGTGGGCCCACGGTCCATTCACCAATCAAAAAAGTGAAATCTGGAAAGATTTAGATACAGAGGTTAATAAGGTAAAGTAACGGAATGTGAATAGCCTCCTGGTGAGCCCTAATAACCAGTCCGACACTATTTATAGCTTATTATAATGATAACTTACAATTTACAAAATGATTTCCATGCATCACATAATTACACTGCAAAAAAGCAGGAGCGAACAGCATTACCAAAACTGATACTAGTCAAGGATAAAGGAGTTCACCCAATACTGTTACAATAAAATGTATTTTATTAAAGGGCAAGCCCACCTCTCAAATGAAAAACTGTAAATAGGGGAATCACCCCCCCCTACACACAAAAAAAAGGCAATAGTTACAAAGATAAAAGATAAAGACTTGTTTGTACGTACGTACGATTTTGCAGCAGACCTCCAGCCTCCCGATCACGACTCACACTCGCATCGTTGGTCCGTTACAGCCAATAGTCTCGCATATGTATGCGTGTGGTCGGGGTCGTTTGGTGAATGGTGATCCGCCAGGTGTGAGTCATGATTGGGGGTCGGAGGTTTGCTGCCAAATTGTACGTGTTTACGAAGCTTTACCTAAAATGGTGCTCAATATCCTGTTATTTCTCTTTCTGCTTACCGCTATTCCCCTAGCTGCCTTCTCTGAGCATGAGCAAGCTCATAAAGAACTCTTGAAAAAGAGCTTGGAGAAGAGTTGGAAATGTTTTGAGAGGCTGAGGGAAGGGGGAGTAGAACATTGATGTGTATAACAGGTTAAACCTACATCTGCCAGCTTTCTAACTTTTGCAGCTTTGGGGTTTGAAAGGTGATTTACCTTTTGTTTTTTTGAGGGGTGAAATTATCCTTTAAATCCTTTTTTTTGTAATCACTGTATTATTTATATTCACATCAGCCCTGTGTTCCAGTTTTCCTAATAAAACAGGGGTTTACTATTCAAGACCTACAGTATATCCACAGGGACTTCACACAGCACTAGGGACAACCCAGGAGTGTAGATTGTATTACGGAAAATCTTCCAGCATAACTGTTTCCAATACAGAGCAATTATATCTTACCTGAAATAATTACACATTGCACATATTTATCAGTGCATTACTTTTCTGTTCAGCCATGGTGGGCAAATAAAAAGACACAGGCCTGCTGAGAATAAAGTAAAGCCATGCCGCCATAGTTTGGAATGAGCTAATGGCCCAGCAGGTTCTAATCTACTTACAGTAAATGTTCAGTTGTATTTGTTGTTTGTCAATGGAAATTGTTGATTTAGAAACTTAATTTAGAAAAATGGCCGTCTTTGTAGAGAATTCTCCTATCTGTGGTTTCGCCTTTTGGCTTAGATGTTTGTCAAGGTGTCATGTTGATTTACAGTAGTAAAGTTAATCTTAACTACTTAAATTCCTCCTACAATTATGGTTAACATGATCCCTTGAATACCAAGATAACCAACCAACCATCTTCTATGCAGTAGTACAGCTTTATTTACACAACAGACTTTAACATGAACAACCATAGTTATATAGTAACTAATTCTAAAACACTACAACAGAATTAAAGTAAATCCCAGTAGGAACTTTACAATACAACAATTACTCCTGCAGTGCCATAGTCATTCACAACAAGACCAAGGATGGATAACAGTATTTTCATTACTACGGTATGCTCTACACATACTCACAGTCTTATCAATCCTCAGTGGTGTGTTACTCATTACAACCCCATCTTAGAAATAGCATTAAGACAAGTGTTATACTGAGGATGGCATTGTATGGTATTATATAACTTTAAGAATCATATTTGTACATAGTTATTGGCAGTAAAACATGCTGATATCCCGACACTTCTTTTGGATCTTCAATATCTTAAACAAATTTTGTGAACAATTATACTATTAAGACTAGATACACAAAGGAAAATATTCCGGTCAGATCGACCGATATTTTGGTTAAATTATTGGCAGTGCTTTTTTGGTTTAAATTTCGTCTAAATCAATCAGACATGTTGGTAAATTTCCGATAAATGTGCGGTTTAGGATGGACTGCATGATCAGACACGATTTAAATGTCGGCCGCAGAAATTTTCACCACAACTGGCAAGAATATCTGCCCATGCTCAATAAGCACGGTGGCTCAGTGGTTAGCATTGATGCATTGCAGCACTTAAGTCTTGAGTTTGATTCCACCCTTGGACACACCTTCAAGAAGTTTGTATGTTCTCCTTATGCTTGCGTGGGTTTCCTCCAGGCACTCCGTTTCTCCCACAATCATAAAGACATACTGATAGGTTGTATGTGTCAAATAAATGTGTTTAGATTGTAAGCTCTCCGGGGCAGGGCCTGATGTGTATGTATACATGTAATTGTAAAGCGCTACGGAAGATATTGGCGCTATCTAAATCCACAATAATAATTCTGCCACAGATAACACATGAGACTAACCTTTTTCATTCTTGTCTCAATCCTTGTAGCTCAGATGAAGATTGGTTGTGATAACACAGTTGTACGCATGGTTTCCAGCGGTAATTTTATCAACCGAGTGACATTCGAGTATAATCAACTAGACAGACATCTGGAAAAGCAGCAAGGAAATAGCGTGGAGGAAAACTGCTTTGCTAGTGACTGATCTGCCGAAATCCCAGTTTATTGCCAAAATATAAAATAATCAGGTTTCAGAAACATTAACCAGAGGCTGATACGTTAAAAACAATTTATTTTCCATTTCCTTTTCTGTAAGTAAAATACAGAAACTGTATATAATAAGGTATGTTTTATTTGGATATGTTAACCCTGTATTATAATTTTACATTAAAAGAAGCAAGAAAAACGTATTCATGTCTGTTTGTAACAAAACATTTTCTGACAATGCAGTGACTTCACACAAGGACAATTAGTAGAACCTATAACATTAGGAAGGCTATTGGATATCTACTACTCCCAGCATATTCCATTAATACTGGTCAATGAGTATGAGCTGGAGTCTCTGTAAGAATTCTAGACATAAGAACCAACGGCCATTAATTAACATTCTTCATAAAAACAAACATTATAAAACTGGTGCACAGTCTAGGTCAATCTCAATTAAACATTTCATAAACCTGTTAACACCTCATCAGATGAACACTAGCTCCATTGAGAAGCTGGCCACACTGTGCTGCCTTGCCAAGTCTAGTGTTAATTTAACTTTAGAAGGAGGTTCTCAGTGATCAGATAACATGGTTAAAGCAGCCATGGCTGATCATATCCTCTGGGATTTTCCAAATACCTTCAAGGTGTGGGGGCCAATATAACGGTCCAAGATGCTAACCAATGACAAACACCAGTATTGCAACTGGTCCAACCAATGGAAAATTTACAATGGTAAATATCAACTTTACTTTAAGTCGAGGGAGCCAATACTATTGGGCCGTGTATGGCTGCATGGTCGTCCAATTCCCATATACATACTTTTGGGGGGTTGGTTGGGGCCGTATTTGGATTTACCACTGCAGGTTGCTGACGGATTGACTTTAATAGAGATTACAGAGAATGTCCCATCATAGACTTTCAAAGAAGTTCCTAAACTTACAGGTTAACTAAACTTCTGAGTTTGTCTATCAATAATGAAAGAATATTCCAATTTCCTCTAAAACAAGAGAAATCTTGTAAAGCTTGTATTTTCGAACCCCTTTTAAATTAACAACATGCTACAGTAAATTCATGACAGCAGATTTCATGATGCAATGATCCTGCTTCAGAAGAAGGAGCAGAACAGTGAACTCTATGCTGAAAAGGTAAGTATGAATTTTTATGGGTGGGGTGGACATGTCATTTAAGTTACCAATTTAAAGGGTGGTTAATAGAGTTGGACTAGAACTCGAACTTGAACCCGAGATGGAGCCGATCTATTAGAGTTCGAACGGACTCGGACTTCTCGAACTATCCTGGGCCCGGATTTTCAATATTTTTCCGGAATTTCGATAATTATCGAATGTTCGACCATTTGAGGAATCTAATATGAGTAAAATGTCTATTATACCTATACGCGAGCATTGAATCCACTATTAAAAGGTCTATTATACCTATTCCTGAGAAAATATCGAATCCGCAAGTAAAATGTCCATTATACCTAGGCGCAAGCATCAAATCCGAGAGTAAAATGTCTATATACCAATATGCGAGCATCGAATCCGCAAGTAAAATGTCTATTATACCTAGGCGCAAGCATCAAATCCATGAGTAAAATGTCTATATACCAATACGCGAGCATCGAATCTGCGAGTAAAATGCACGAATCCACGAGTCATTCATGGGCTAATAATCGAATGTTGGAACGCGAGAGCTCGAAAGTAGCGCGAGTGAGAGTAAAATTGAGTTTGCGAAAGTCCTGGATATTCTAACATGTTCCCTAGACCATTTCCCAGGTCCCACAGCCATTTACATTATGTTACCATTGATATTTTAATTGTATTTCATTAGAACTTTTCAAACTAATTGACTCCCATTGACTTTAATGGGTCCGTTTTCAAACTTTCCATATAGTTCGAAGGTTCGAAATCAGACAGAACTTTCGAAAGTTTGGCCATCTTGAGTGGTTAAAAACAAACATGCTATACAAGATTTCTCTTGCTTTAAAGGAAATTGAAATATTCTTTAAAATAATGACTACCAGGTCCTCTTAATTATTGATGGACAAATAATGACCTCTAGGGAGCCAGGTTAGTAACTATTGTATCTTCTTGAGTTTTCAAGCTGAAAACTACAGAAATTAAGGAAATTCGATAGGTTCTTCCAATAGTAACATAGCAATTGAGGTTGAATAAAGATATTCCTAACAGTTGATCCAGAGGAAGGCAAAAAAAAAAAATAACTAAAAAAAAGGGGGGAAATTCCTTCCTGACTCCAAACAGCATTCGGAAAGTATCCCTGGATAGATTTTTCAATTATTAGAATTAGAATTTTCAATTATTTTGACCGATGGAAAATCTGATCAGAAAACCGTTGGACTGTGTATGGCTACCACCAGATGCAAAATCGGATGTGTGCACGAGGCTTAAGCTCTCCAACCTCCCTGTGAATTATAGACCCCCCAGGACACTACAGAATATATTAAGCATAGTGTCCCTTTAAATATTATCCAAAATGGTGCTTTTGAAATGGCCACAGTTAGTGTGTTTATTATTAAGCTCTGGTTTGAAAACACTTAGACAAATGTCTCCATTCTACATGTACTGCCCATGTTGGCAATTTACAATGGACCATTCAGTATTTTACAGTTGTGGTATTTTTATTTTGTAGAGAGGTCTGGATTTTAAGACCCTTTGTAAAAGATGCAAAATTGCAATCCTGGCTCTAAATGTTTACAGTTGGACCACTACGAAGTTTGTTTTGTGTGTGGATTTCCTTAAGGTCCAAAAAATTGGATCAGACTATTAATAATTTGTATAAAAAAGTTTAAATGGGAATATCAGTAATAAAAAATATTTCAATAATTTATCTATATTCCACATATTTAACATATTATCTTTTAAAAAAAATCAATTGATTTCATACTGTTTGCAGTGCGTTTTTTTGGTCAGTAGTGAGCTGGCATTTTCATATCCTTGAAATGTTGCAAATAGTAATTTTTACTGATTGGCTGTTGGATGGGTCAAACATGCTCAGATCTCTACTGAGCAACTGAATCAACCCAGAGACAGAGACCATAAAGGTCCTTACTAGGGGTCCTACAAACAGCAAGTCAGTACTTTGGAAGCATTATAGCAGATTATAGTCATTGGGTTGTTAGCATAAAATTTCTTATATAAATCCACAGTGATGGAGTAATGAAAAAATACATTAAAATGCCAAAGAGAGGGGTGAATGCATTTAGAAACCTCAATTCTTTAGCAGTAATAACCGGTAACACCTTTCATTCTTGCCTAACCAAGCCATTCATTTAGAGTTTAAATGTTCCTCCCTGGGGGGCGCAGTTACAAATGTCACATGGTAATTATAGGCAATTCAGTCCTAAACTCCCCATTCACACTTAGGTGCCTGCCGCATAAATGCATCATTTTTCGACTTTTATTTTTGGACTCACGTTAGGACAAAGCTGTCATTTTATCTTTTAAACGATGCAATGATCCGCAATAAATAAATTGACAGAGAATTGCTGTTTATCATCGGTGTCAACAAATTTGCCGTTGCTTTGATTCTAATGTTGTCAGATGTTTCATTTGCCCGTTTTGTGCCTTTGATAGATGTGTATTGTATCACAAATAGCTGAGGATATTGAGCAATCACAGGAAGCCTACGCAGTCCGACTTGTACAAATGATTGCAAAATGACTTCTACTTGAGCTTTTCAATCTAATCATGTCTCTACATGGAACTGCCGCTGACGTAAAAGGCCTCATTCAGGTCATACAAATTTTTATTCACTTTGCTCTAATTGTTGTTTTCCTATCAGTTTGTGAGTAATAAAGGATTACGGAGCTGACAGCGCATGTATTATTTAAACAAATAGTTCCTTAATCAATGCTACTCTGCATCAGAGATTCCTTCCTACACGGGATGAATAGCAAATATTATTTGGGTTTAATTACACATTTCATTGTGCGCATTCCAAAATGGCAAAAATCATCAGACTAAAACCATAAAGCCTTTTAGAACAATTTACAAATACCCATGGATCAGGGGAGAAGATAGATTGATATTTATCTATACATCTTTCTTAATATATTCTATTTATCTATCTTTCTTACTTTCTAACTACATTATATCTATCTAATTTATCCATCTGTCTATCTATCTATCTAAATCAAATCAAAAAGAGCTTTATTGGCAGGATCAAGTTACATGTTAACTAGAGATGGTATCCGGGTCAGACTTCCAAAATCTAAAAAAACTGTCCAAATCTGGCCGGAGCCAATTTGTATAATTATCGGACGTTCGAGGATTAGCAAAAATAGCCTTGAACATTCGATAATCCTTGAAAATACGATCGGAAACTCAAAAATACTCTCCAATCATATTTTTGAGGATTATCGGACATTCGAGGCTATTTTCGATATTCATGTAGAGTAAGTCCTGGAGCTGATAAGGTTTCTAGAGCTGCTGCCAGTTTGTTTATGTAGAAGTTAAAGAGAGTTGGACTACAACCTTGCCTGACTCCCCGACCTTACAGGAAGAAAGAAGTTATTTTTCCTTTCACTTTTACACTGCATTTATTACCAGTATATAGACTCTTAATTACATCATACTGTCTGTCTATCTATCTATCTATCTCTATCTATCTCATCTATCCATCCATCCATCCATTCATCCAACCACACACCCACCCACCTATCTATCCATCCATCCCTCTATCTATCTATCTATCTATCTATCTATCTATCTATCTATCTATCTCTATCTATCTCATCTATCCATCCATCCATCCATCCATTCATCCAACCACACACCCACCCACCTATCTATCCATCTATCCCTCTATCTATCTATCTATCTATCTACCTATCTATGATCTATCAATCTATCCATCCATCCATCCATCTATCTATCTATCTATCTATCTATCTATCTATCTATCTATCTATCTATCTATCTATCTATCTATCATCTATCTATCTATCTATCTATCTATCATCTATCAATCTATCTATCCATCCATCCATCATCTATCTATCTATCATCTATCTATCTATCTATCTATCTATCTATCTATCTATCTATCTACTCTGATGGACTTGGAGGAGGAGCTTACAAAATTCAGAGTATTTCTGGTGGGCCCAATTCCCATTTTGATTGGTCTGGATAAGTAACAGGGCCCCATACTTCACTGCTATAGAGTAGGATTGGGGAGATCAGGCTGTTACTTTCAGAGTCTCTATAGCTGCCCTAAAACTCCCAGAATGGATGATCTCCAGGCCGAGATAAGTATATTTCCCTGTTCTGCTGAGTATCTCAGTGTGAATGAGGGGCAGTGGGTTGATTTTTGTTTTTCTTCTAGAAAATCATAAATTTAGTTTTTAATTTATATTTATGGGAAGTTCCCAGGTTGTGCTGAATTTCTCCAGGATGGCTGGTCTTGTAGGCCAGTCTCTGTTGGTCAAAGTAGCAGGGTTTTTCGTTGAGCGGGAGGGGGCAGGGGTGTGACTTCGAGGATGGGGGGGTGGAATCACGGTGGGTGGACGCGGTGTAGCCTGGGTTGGCTGTGGGAGGGATTAGGGGCTTAACTGGGCAGAAAGTGGGCATTCCAGGGGCATGGCTGTCAGGGCCAGGATTTTTAACTCTGGATTTTGTCCCTGCAGTCGGGACAATTCCACCCAAATCAGGACGCCTGGCAATCCTGCATAGCAGTAAGAGGTCATCTGCATAGAGCAGGAACTTTAATCTATCATCTATCTATCTATCTATCTATCTATCTATCTATCTATCATCTATCTATCTATCTATCTAACTATCTATCTATCTATCTATCTATCTATCTATCTATCATCTATCTATCTATCTATATATCTATTATCTATCTATCTATCTATCTATCTATCTATCTATCTATCTATCTATATCCTATACTATCTAATCTATATATCTATTATCTATCTATCTATCTATCTATCTATCTATCATCTATCTATCTATCCATCTATCTATCTATCTTTCATCTATCTATCTATCTATTATCTATCTATCATCTATCTATCCATCTATCTATCTATCTATCTATCTATCATCTATCTATCTATATATATATATATATCTATTATCTATCTATCTATCTATCATCTATCTATCTATCTATATATATATCTATTATCTATCTATCTATCTATCTATCATCTATCTATCCATCTATCTATATATCTATCTATCATCTATCTATCTATCTATCTATATATCTATTATCTATCAATCTATCAATCTATCTATCTATCTATCTATCTATCTATCTATCTATCTATCATCTATCTATCTATATATCTATCTATCATCTATCTATCTATATATCTATTCTCTATCTATCTATCTATCATCTATCTATCTGTCTATACATCTATCAATCTATCTATCTATCAATCTATCTATCTATCTATCTATCTATCTATCTATAGTATCTATCTATCTATCTATCTATCTATCTATCTATCTATCTATCTATCTATCAATCTATCAATCTATCTATCAATCTATCTATCTATCTATCTATCTATCTATCTATCTATCTATCTATCTATCTATCTATCTATCTATCTATCCATCTATCAATCTATCAATCTATCTATCTATCTATCAATCTATCTATCTATCTATCTAACATATGTACAGTATATAGAAAATCCAATAAATAAAACTGAAACACAAACATTAAATAAATATCAGGTCAACTAAGATTTTTAAAAAAATCCTCTCTACTTTATGTCTGAACTGGGATTCCATCATGAATATCATGAATGTCTCACCTGCTCTTTATCTCTCTTAATCTGTCATATTCACTAACAATGGGATACACATGTCACTAACATGGGGCATAACCATCATTAATTTGGCTTGAAAAAACCAAATACTGTAGCAATTCCTATTTATTTCTCTTTTATTCCACTCTTTTTTTTGTACTGTATCCCACAGTTTTTGAGCTGAAAGACACTAAGGGGCCGATGCAATATTGTCTCTTTTTAGTGTAATATCAGGTTAGCGTGGGTTTTGCAGCAAATTCTGCATTCTCTTGAAGTCACCTGACACTTTCTTAATCATATGCACCTGAGGCTTAATCAGCCTTGATTAGAAACACCCGACCGGAGGGAATTCTAAGGCTAGGTATTCACAGGCCGATATTTACCTACCAATATTTTGGTATTTTGGTTGATTGGTTGTATCGTTAGATGTGCTGAGAACCCACATCTAAATCGGATGTTCGATTTGAAATACCAGTAAATTGCAGACAATCGACCAGTTGGCCTGTGTGTACCTAGCCTAAAAAGAGACATTGGGGGTATCTAAGAATCTAAACCGCTGGATTATTATTTGTTAAGAATCATTATCCTCCTTCTCAGCCCTTCCTTGTCTCTGATTATTTTACTTGCTGGTAATACAGGGATTTCACTAGGAACATTAATAGTAGCAATGTGACGTAGCGCCGCGATCATCCTGATTAGCAGGTGTTTTCCTTCTATTATCCCACAATAAGGAGTCTAATGAATCGCACCTGATTTCAGCACAGCTCTGCACAAACCATTTTTTTCATTAGTGTCCCTATTTAAAGAGGAAATGTAGGCGAAATAATTATATCTGCTGTAAACTACATTGTTACAGGGAAACCAAACAAGTCTATAATGTGTATTGGTAATTATTAAATGCGTTATGTTCATGTAATTTCCCATGTAATAGAGGGATGTGATGTATTTTTAATTCATCAGTAAATACCATGTACAAGCAGGGAAACTAAAAGCAAGTTATATGGGCAATTTGCATAAATAGCTGGTAAAAGATGATCAAAGATGGTGTCAGTAGGCTCCATTAGCAAAACGTGGCATTGTCAATAGTACAATACCACAGGCTTTACCTTTTTTGCTGGTCTCCAATGAAAATTTTGCATCTACTGCCGTTAAATAATGACACCATTGTAATTTACCGATAACATTCCGCCAGTTTATAAATAGGCCCCTTAATGATCTAAATTACCGATAACATTCCGCCGGTTTATAAATAGACCCCTTAATGATCTAAATTACTGATAACATCCCACCAGTTTATAAATAGACCCCTTAATGATCTAAATTACTGATAACATCCCGCCGGTTTATAAATAGGCCCCTTAATGACCTAAATTACCGATAACATTCTGCCGGTTTATAAATAGGCCCCTTAATGATCTAAATTACCGATAACATTCCACCGGTTTATAAATAGGCCCCTTAATGATCTAAATTACCGATAACATTCCGCCGGTTTATAAATAGGCCCCTTAATGATCTAAATTACCGATAACATTCCGCCGGTTTATAAATAGGCCCCTTAATGATCTAATTACATACATTCCACCGGTTTATAAATAGTCCCCTTAATGATCTAAATTACTGATAACATCCCGCCAGTTTAAAATAGCCCCCTTAATGTCTAAATTACCGATACCATTCCGCCGGTTTATAAATAGGCCCCTAATTATCTAACTACCAAAAATTCCACCAGTTTATAACTAGGCCACTTGATCTAAATTACCGATAACATCCCGCGGTTTATAATAGGTCACTTAATGATTTAAACTACCGATAACATTCCGCCGGTTTTAAATAGGCCCCTTAATGATCTAAATTTACTGATAACATTCCACTGGTTTATAAATAGGCCCCTTAATGATCTAATTACCGATAACATTCCGCCGGTTTATAAATAGGCCCCTTATGACCTAAATTACCGATAACATTCCACCAGTTTATAACTAGGCCACTTGATCTAAATTACCGATAACATCCCGCCGGTTTATAAATAGGCCCCTTAATGACCTAAATTACAGATAACATCCCGCCGTTTTATAAATAGGCCCCTTAATGACCTAAATTACCGATTACATCCCGCCGGTTTATAAATAGGCCATTTAATGATCTAAATTACCGATAACATCCCGCCGGTTTATAAATAGGCCCCTTAATGACCTAAATTACCGATAACATCCCGCCGGTTTATAAATAGGCCCCTTAATGACCTAAATTACAGATAACATTCCGCCGGTTTATAAATAGGTCCCTTAATGATCTAATTACCGATAACATCCCGCCGGTTTATAAATAGGCCCCTTAATGATCTAAACTACCAATAACTCCTGCGTTTTATAAATAGGCCCCTTAATGATCTAATAATTCCAATAACATCCTGTTATATTCATATTGTTCACATGGCTTTGTGAAGGAAAGGGTTAACATCCACTCAGGATTGGGCTGGGACAGCTGACAGTCAGAAACTGACCATCCGTCATAAAATGCAAGTACCCACACAGACAAAGTATATTCATGTGAGCTGGATACCCAAGCATAGACAACAGATACTATTGTCACAACTGGAACTTCAAAGGTGCCACAACAATAGAGAACCAGATTAAATATCTATGGAGGGTAATCAACTGGACTATACAACCTTGGATATCCATGTGAAAAAGGATTTGCCCTGGATTGCTTTTCTCCACCCAAACAGAAGAACTGGTTTTAGGTCTGCCTTTGGAGACACCCTGTGGCAATATACTACTGCCACTTACAGCTATCCATTCTGGATTAATTACATGGCCTATAATATAACATCGACTTGATTGGCTGGGACTTTCTTCAAGGTGTGATTATCCTTAAGTAGAGGCGGAGTTTGGGTTATGAATGAGAGTGAAGTGTAATAAGAGTGCCCCCAAAAAGCCATCGGAGAAACTCCATACATCCACTAGCCCATTAACATCTAAGAGGACTGCTAAGCTATACCCACCTTGGAATGCTGCATTTTATTACCTTTGTACCTTTTTTTTATTTGTTACTGTATTTAATAAATTTGAAAAACCTCTGGACCTTAAAGGGTATCTCCACTGATGGAAAAACCTTTTTTTTTTTATTAATCTATCTGATAGTACACCTTCCCCCAACCCCCCCCGACCTTACTTTATTATCTCAAAAAGCCCTCTGTTTGTTTGCAGCAGCAGGGAAGTTCAGTTCGTTTCTGCTACTACGAGCTGGGCAGGCTGTCAGTCAATGTGCATCATCACATGCATATTCATTATTCCTGCCACTCCCACTTGACCCCAGTAAGCCAAATTAAACAAAGCTTTTTCTACCTGTCCTCCTGCATAATCTATTCACAGTTTTGTAGTGCGGGAGAGACAAAGGAAAGATAGAAGCTTGAGCCACACTGATATAAGAAGGCTGGGGAGACTTGTGTGTTTTTCAATTGTATAAATATATATTATAAAGTCAAAAGTTATTAAGCTTAATAAAAACCATATTGGGGGGATAGATTGGAATATATTTGATTTATATCACAGGGGATGCTGGGAGTTTCACAAGCGTAATTGCAGTGCTTGCTGGAGTGTCACAGAAGGTGTATTTTACAGGGATTGCTGGAGTTTCGTAGTTTCAAAGCTGTTTTGCAGTGCTTGCTGGGAGTGTCACAGAAGGTGTATTTTACAGGGTATGCTGATTTTTCATAGTTTCATAAACTGTATGCAGTGCTTGCTGGGAATGTCCCAAAAGGTGTATTTTACAGGGCTGCTGGGAAGTTTCATAAGCTGCATTGCAGTGCTTGCTGGGAGTGAGTCAGGCTATATTGCAGGGGGGATGTAACACAGAATGTTTTTTAAAAGGAAAGATGATTTTTAATGTGGTGTAAAAAAAGTAGTTGTTACTGATCTATATATAGTGTGCCATCATTATTAGTATAAGGTTTGTAAACGCTTGCGATCGCTTGTTCAAACCCAAGACGCCTGATGTTTCCACGGTTGTTTCGAACGATAATTCGTCCGTGTATGTCACACACACACACACACTCACAAACACTCACACACACTCCACTCCACTCACACACACTCACATACACTCACACACACTGACATACATTCACACACACTCACACACACTGACATACATTCACACACACTCACACCACTCACATACACTCACACACTCACTCTCACATACACTCACACACTCACACACTCACTTACACACACTTTGTCACACACACCCACATACACTCACACACACTCACATACACTACATACATTCACACAACACTCACACACACTCACACACTCACTTACACACACTTTGTCACACACACACTCACATACCTCACACACACTCACATACACTCACACCTCACTTACACACACCCTGTCACACACACACTCACACACACTCACATACACTCACACACTCTCACATACACTCACACACACACACAACACACACCTCACACACAACTCACACACACTGACATACATTCCACACACCCTCAACATACACTCACTCACACTCACACCTCACTTCATACCTCTGTCACACACACATTCACACACACTCACATACACTCACACACCTCACATACACTCACTTGTCACACACACACACACACACACACTCACATACACTCACACACTCTACTACACACACTTGTCACACACACACACACTCACATACACTCCCACACTCACTTACACACACTTTGTCACACACACACACACACACTCCATACACTCACACACACTCACATACACTCACACACACACTCACATACACTCACACACATCACTTACAAACACTCTGTCACACACACATCACCACCCTCACATACACACACACACTCACATACACTCACACACTCACTTACACACACTTTGTCACACACACACTCACTCACTCACTAACACACACACACACACACTCACACACACATACACTCACACACCACCTCACATACACTCACACACACACTGACATACATTCACACACACTCACACACACTCACATACACTCACACACTAACTTACACACACTTTGTCACACACACACACACACACACACACACCTCACACACACTCAACTACATTCACACACACTCACACACACTCACATACACTCAGACACACTCACATATTCTCTCTCTCACACCAACACCACACAATATTAAAATCATATTTCAATAAAAAGCAAGATCTAAAAAATACAAAAAGTGACAAGCATTTAAAACTAACCTGTACAGTGCAAAAGGACAGCAGGAAATACAACAGTGGGGTAGTATAAACAGTAAAAACGCCCTTTTAATCTTTTATCTCAGGCATCTTTATTAGGCAGCAGCTTCTCTGAAACAACAAGGACTTGTTGTGAACGAGCGCGATCGCTAGCGTGCGCTCACAGTACTGGTAGCCATGGGAACATGATACTAATGTTCCCATTGGCTGAGACGCGAACAGAAGAGGTCAATGTCTTCCGACTACGGAAGAGTTCCTCTGCGCACGCGCGAATTAGTGAACGCGCGTCGGAGGCTCCAGGACTGGCGTGGACTATTATGACACGGAGCAGCCTGCTTGTAGGTGTTGTGCATCAGAACTTCATAACTTTTTATACACTGCTCTGAGGACCTGTCATTTGGGGTAGGTGATTGAATTTATTAACTCTGCCATTGGAAGCAATGTTTATTTTATCAGTGGACATACCCTTTAAGCTTCTTTGTAACAAGTTAGTCAGATACTCATTTTATCAGGTCCAACACATCCCACCGGTTTATAAATAGGCCCCTTATGATCTAAACTGCAAATTACATCACTCCCAACGCTGTTTTTAGAACATCTTATTATATATCAATTTATTAGATTTAAATTAACCTGGGCTAAAGTTTGAAACAAAAAATAATGACTACTTTATGTTCACCAAAAGGTCTGCCAGTTAACATGTATGCTACATTGCTTTAGACCACACTATCTTTCTCAAGATGCCGAGAGCACGTCTGAGTCAGAATCGTTACATACATTTTTTATAATAAACCAGCATGTTCAACAGCCTTGAGTTCTGTGCACAATGTATATGCCCTGTGTTGTTTGTATATTTAACTTTTAAGGATTCTGTAAAGAGGTGGAACATCTACATTTGAATATATATAACCTCAACCTATTAACTGGATGCCTAGAAAAAGACAGTCACTACTTAGATTTGGTTCTTTAAGAGGCCAAGACTAATAATAAAGGGCCCCAATATAAAATAGAAATGGCTTGCTATTGGCTGGAAGTAATAGAGTGGACAGTGAATATTCTAATGAATTGCAATACTCTTACCTCATATAGAGTCTTAATTGCCTCTGGGCCCTATAGGCCTTTCAAAAAAAACCGTTGACATTAACCTCCACTGATCATGGTAATTATTTTAGTCGTTCATACAGATGCCGCCCTATATCTATGCAACAATAGCTTAACGTCAAACCCGATATTCCCAGCAGTCTTCATTATATTTATCTCATATTACATTGTACTATTTGAAAGTCCCCAGTCTATAATTGCCTAGAACTGGTATCTGTATGATCAGATAAAGGGGTAGGCTTTGTTGGCCGGTATTTATCAGTAGGAGATAAAGCCACTATTTAGACATGGATTTTCCAGAGAGAAATTAAATTCTATTCTTTTTCATACACAAACGGGATTTATTTTTCTTACTTGTCAAAGAGATTGTGAAACCTGAAAGTTATTTTACTGTGGACTGGGATTTTAGAAGCCATGACAAATGATAAAGGAACTATTATGACCATGAGATAGAAAGGGAAAGCGGGATAGGAAATTTCAATTCTCATTTGGACTAATAGAAATCATATCAGTTGCTTTCAAACCCTCGTGATCTTGCTCTCATTAAATGAGTTCTGTTCAAGGATGTCTAATGCATTTCATTAAAAAATCATTATTGCTAATAATAAGTAATAAATATTTTATAACAATTGTATTTTTATTCTCTTAACAACAGCACAACATTCAATATGGTAATCCTACTGACTGTCTTAACTGGCCACAAACATAGCAAGATGAGTTGTAGGCGACCATAGTTACATAGACATAATGACCTACGTCCCTACTGTAAATTATATGGATATTAGAAGTCACAGAGGAGTTTTGTGACCATTTAAAAGCACAAGGCCGCAGGCCTTTTATAAAAGGCAGGGAGGTCCAGGGTGACTTCTAATATTCCTTATAATTGTTAGTAGGGGGTATGTTATGTATTTTGATCTACACTATCCCCCTCATTTGAAGGCATCAATGGGTTTAGAGTCAGACAGAGGCTTTACAGTTACACACAGGTTTAGGTATCGAGTAGAAGGTGAATAATTGTACTATACATGTATAGTTATAGATTATATTACTACAATGTCTTTACTACCTGTTTTATCCTAACCACTGGCTGCTATAAGAAGTCTCTATACATAGAGCAGAGTTATCACTGACAGGCTATTCACATATCTGAAAATATGGTTGGTCGGGCCGGAAAAAAAATGATGACAAAAAGTCACCGCCGACCGATGTCTGTCGCTCGTTCAACCAGATCGGGCAAAAAGGTGATCAGACACGGGGGTAAATCATAACTGATCATGTACCTATGGACAGTGATTTGTCCCGGCCGATTCTCACTTGTTTATAAATAGGCCCCTTAATGATCTAAATTACCGATAACATTCCGCCGGTTTATAAATAGGCCCCTTAATGATCTAAATTACCGATAACATTCCGCCGGTTTTTATAAATAGGCCCCTTAATGATCTAAATTACCGATAACATTCCGCCGGTTTATAAATAGGCCCCTTAATGATCTAAATTACCAATAACATTCCACCGGTTTATAAATAGGCCCCTTAATGATCTAAATTACTGATAACATCCCGCCAGTTTAAAAATAGGCCCCTTAATGATCTAAATTACCGATAACATTCCGCCGGTTTATAAATAGGCCCCTTAATGATCTAAACTACCGATAAAATTCCACCAGTTTATAACTAGGCCACTTGATCTAAATTACCGATAACATCCCGCCGGTTTATAAATAGGTCACTTAATGATTTAAACTACCGATAACATTCCGCCGGTTTATAAATAGGCCCCTTAATGATCTAAATTACTGATAACATTCCACTGGTTTATAAATAGGCCCCTTAATGATCTAAATTACCGATAACATTCCGCCGGTTTATAAATAGGCCCCTTAATGACCTAAATTACCGATAACATTCCACCAGTTTATAACTAGGCCACTTGATCTAAATTACCGATAACATCCCGCCGGTTTATAAATAGGCCCCTTAATGACCTAAATTACAGATAACATCCCGCCGGTTTATAAATAGGCCCCTTAATGACCTAAAATTAACCGATAACATCCCGCCGGTTTTATAATAGGCATTCCTTAATGATCTAAATTACCGTAACATCCCCGCCGGTTTATCAAATAGGCCCCTTAATGACCTAAATTAACCGATCAACATCCCGCCCGGTTATAAATAGGCCCCTTAATGACCTAAATTACAGATAACATTCCGCCGGTTTATAAATAGGTCCCTTAATGATCTAAATTACCGATAACATCCCGCCGGTTTATAAATAGGCCCCTTAATGATCTAAACTACCAATAACATCCTGCCGGTTATAAATAGGACCCCTTAATGATCTAAATTACCAATACATCCTGTTTATATTTTCCATATTGTTCACATGGCCTTGTGAAGAAAGGGTTAACATCCACTCAGATGTGGCTGGGACAGCTGACAGTCAGAAACTGACCATCCTGTCATAAAATGCAAGTACCCACAGACAAGAATATTCATGTGAGCTGGATACCCAAGCATAGACAAACAGATACTATTGTCACAACTGGAACTTCAAAGGTGCCACAACAATAGAGAACCGATATAAATATCTATGGAGGGTAATCAACTGGACTATACAACCTTGGAATATCCATGTGAAAAGGATTGCCCTGGATTGCTTTTCTCCACCCAAAAGCAGAAGAACTGGTTTTAGGTCTCCCTTTGGAGACACCCTAGTGGCATATACTACTGCCACTTACAGCTATCCATTCTGGATTAATTACATGGCCATAATATAACATCGACTTGATTGGCTGGGACTTTCTTCAAGGTGTGATTATCCTTAAGTGATGAGCGGAGTTTGGGTTATGAATGAGAGTGATATGTAATAAAGAGTGCCCCAAAAAGGCATCGGAGAAACTCCATACAGCCTCCACTAGCCACATTAAACATCTAAGAGGACTGCTAAGCTATAACACCTTGGAATGCTGCCATTTTATTACCTTTGTACCTTTTTTTATTTGTTACTGTATTTAAACAATTGTAAAACCTCTGGACCTTAAAGGGTATCTCCACTGATGGAAAAACCTTTTTTTTTTTATTAATCTATCTGATATACACCTTCCCCCAACCCCCCTCCTACCTTTATTATCTCTCAAAAAGCCCTCTGTTTTGTTTGCAGCAGCAGGGAAGTCATCGTTTCGTTTCTGCTACTGAGCTGGGCAGGCTGTCAGTCAATGTGCATCATCACATCATATTCATTATTCCTGCCACTCCCACTTGACCCCATGAAGCCAAATGTAAACAAAGCTTTTTCTACCTGTCCTCTGCATATCTATTCACGTTGATAGTGCAGGAGAGACAAAGGAAAGATAGAAGCTTGAGCCACACTGATATAAGAAGGCTGGGGAGACTTGTGTGTTTTTCAATTGTAATAATATATATTTATAAGTCAAAAGTTATTTAAGCTTAATAAAAACCATATTGGGGGGATAGATGGAATATTTTTGATTTATATCACAGGGGATGCTGGGAGTTTCACAGCTGGTATTGCAGTGCTTGCTGGGAGTGTCCACAGAAGGTGTATTTTACAGGGATTGCTGGGAGTTTCGTAGTTTCATAAGCTGTTTTGCAGTGCTTGCTGGGAGTGTCACAGAAGGTGTATTTTACAGGGTATGCTGAGGTTTCATAGTTTCATAAACTGTATTGCAGTGCTTGCTGGGATGTCCCAAAGGTGTTTTTACAGGGCATGCTGGGAAGTTTCATAAGCTGCATGCATGCTTGCTGGGAGGAGTCAGGCTATATTGCAGGGGGGATGTACACACGAATGTTTTTTAAAAGGAAAGATATTTTTAATGTGGTGTAAAAGTAGTTGATTACTGATCTATATTAGTGTGCCATCATTATTAGTATAAGGTTTGTACAACGCTTGCGATCGCGTGTTCAAACCCAAGACGGCTGATGTTCCGACGTTTGTTTCGAACGATAATCGGTCCGTGTATGTCACACACACACACACACTCACAAACACTCACACACACTCACATACCCTCACCACACACTCACATACACTCACACACACTGACATACATTCACACACACTCACACACACTGACATACATCACACACACTCACACACACTCACATACACTCACACACTCACTCCATACACTCACACACTCACACACTCACTTACACACACTTTGTCACACACACTCACATACACTCACACACACTCACATACACTGACATACATTCACACACACTCACACACACTCACACACTCACTTACACCACTTTGTCACCACACACTCACATCCCACACACTCACACATCACACTCACTCACACACTCACTTACACACACTTTGTCACACACACACTCACACACACTCACATACACTCACACACTCTCACATACACTCACACCACACCACACACACACATCACACCACACACAAACACACACACAACACTACATACCTCACACACCACACAAAACACCACACTCACATACACTACTCACACTCACACTCATTACATACACTCTGTCACACACACACATTCACACACACTCACATACACTCACACACTCACTACACTCACTTTGTCACACACACCACACACACACACACTCACATACACTCACACACTCACTTACACACACTTTGTCACACACCACACTCACATACACTCACAACTCACTTACACACACTTTGTCACACACACACACACACACATACACTCACACACACTCACATACACTCACACACACACTCACATACATACACACTCACTTACAAACACTTGTCACACACACTCACACACACTCACTACACACACACTCACATACACTCACACACTCACTTACACACACTTTGTCACACACACCCACATACACTCACACACCACACACACACACACTCACACACACATACCATCACACACACACTCACATACACTCACACACACACTGACATACATTCACACACACTCACACACACTCACTACACTCACACACTAACTTACACACACTTTGTCACACACACACACACACACACACACACTCACATACATTCACACACACTCACACACCACTACACTCAGACACCTCATATCTCTCTCTCACCCACACACCACCACAATATTAAATCATATTTCAATAAAAAGCAAGATCTAAAAATACAAAAAGTGACAAGCATTAAAACTAACCTGTACAGTGCAAAAGGACAAGCAGGAAATACAACAGTGGGGGGTAGTATAAAAGTAAAAACGCCCTTTTATCTCCTTTATCTCAGGCATCTTTATTAGGCAGCCTCTTTCTGAAAACAACAATGGACTTGTTGTGAACGAGCGCGATCGCTGCGTGCGCTCACAGTACTGGTACCATGGGAACATGATACTAATGTTCCCATTGGCTGAGACGCGACAAGAGGTCAATGTCTTCCGACTACGGAAGAGTTCCTCGCGCACGCGCGAATTGTGAACGCGCGTCGAGGGCTACGGACTGGCGTGGACTATTATGACACGGAGGCAGCTGCTTGTAGGTGTTGTGCATCAGAACTTCATAACTTTTTATACACTGCTCTGAGGAGGCTGTCATTTGGGGTAGGTGATTGAATTTATTAACTCTGCCATTGGAAGCAATGTTTATTTTTATCAGTGGACATACCCTTTAAGCTTCTTTGTACAAGTTAGTCAGATACTCATTTTATCAGGTCCAACACATCCCACCGGTTTATAAATAGGCCCCTTAATGATCTAAACTGCAAATTACATCCTCCCAACGCTGTTGTTTAGACATATTAGTTATTATCAATTTATTAGTTATTTAAATTAACCTGGGCTAAAGTTTGAAACAAAAAATAATGACTACTTTATGTTCACCAAAAAGGTCTGCCAGTTAACATGTATGCTACATGCTTTAGACACACACTATCTTTCTCAAGATGCCTGAGGAAGCACGTCTGAGTCAGAATCGTGTAGCATACATGTTTTTATAATAAACCAGCATGTTCACAGCCTTAGTTCTGTGCACAATGTATATGCCCTGGTGTTTGTATATTTAACTTTAAGGATTCTGTAAAGAGGTGGAACATCTACATTTGAATATATATAACCTCAACCTATTAACTGGATGCCTAGAGAAAAGACAGGTCTACTAATTAGATTTGGTTCTTTAAGAGGCCAAGACATAATAATAAATGGGCCCCAATATAAAATAGAAATGGCTTGCTATTGGCTGGAAGTAATAGAGTGGACAGTGAATATTCTAATGAATTGCAATACTCTTACCTCATATAGAGTCTTAATTGCCTCTGGGCCCTATAGGCCTTTCAAAAAAAACCTGGTGACATTAAACCTCCACTGATCATGGTAATTATTTTTAGTCGTTCATACAGATGCGCCCTATATCTATGCAGACAATAGCTTAACGTCAAACCCGATATTCCCAGCAGTCTTCATTATATTTATCTCATATTACATTGTACTATTTGAAAGTCCCCAGTCTATAATTGCCTAGAACTGGTATCTGTATGATCAGATAAAGGGGTAGGCTTTGTTGGCCGGTATTTATCAGTAGGAGATAAAGCCACTATTTATACATGGATTTTCCAAGAGAAATTAATTTTTCTATTCTTTTTCATACACAAACGGGATTTATTTTTCTTACTTGTCAAAGAGATTGTGAAACCTGAAAGTTATTTTACTGTGGACTGGGATTTTAGAAGCCATGACAAATGATAAAGGAGACTATTAGCGACCATGAGATAGAAAGGGAAAGACGGGATAGGAAATTTCAATTCTCATTTGGACTAATAGAAATCATATCAGTTGCTTTCAAACCCTCGTGATCTTGCTCTCATTAAATGAGTTCTGTTCAAGGATGTCTAATGCATTTCATTAAAAAATCATTATTGCTAATAATAAGTAATAAATATTTTATAACAATTGTATTTTTATTCTCTTAACAACAGCACAACATTCAATATGGTAATCCTACTGACTGTCTTAACTGGCCACAAACATAGCAAGATGAGTTGTAGGCGACCATAGTTACATAGACATAATGACCTACGTCCCTACTGTAAATTATAGGATATTAGAAGTCACAGACGGAGTTTTGTGACCATTTAAAAGCACAAGGCCGCAGGCCTTTTATAAAAGGCAGGGAGGTCCAGGGTGACTTCTAATATTCCTTATAATGTGTTAGTAGGGGGTATGTTTATGTATTTTGATCTACACATCCCCCTCATTTGAAGGCATCAATGGGTTTAGAGTCAGACAGAGGCTTTACAGTTACACACAGGTTTAGGTATCGAGTAGAAGGTGAATAATTGTACTATACATGTATAGTTATAGATTATATTACTACAATGTCTTTACTACCTGTTTTATCCTAACCACTGGCTGCTATAAGAAGTCTCTATACATAGAGCAGAGTTATCACTGACAGGCTATTCACATATCTGAAAATATTGGTTGGTCGGGCCGGAAAAAAATGATGACAAAAACAGTCACCGCCGACCGATGTCTGTCGCTCGTTCAACCAGATCGGGCAAAAAGGTGATCAGACACGGGGGTAAATCATAACTGATCATGTACCTATGGACAGTGATTTGTCCCGGCCGAATTCTCACTTGTGGCAAATGGTAGTACCATTTGCCAGTGTGTACCCAGCCTAAGTGTTCAGCGCGGGCAGGATTCAAGGAGGATTCTAAGGTTGTCTGTGTGAGCGGCTTTACTTCCTGGTTATAATTGGCACACTACTATGTAGTAGTCCAGGTCATGGTGTATCTGGAATATTCATCCATCCAGGTCATGGTATATCTGTAATATTCATCCATCCAGGTCATGGTGTATCTGTAATATTCATCCATCCAGGTCATGGTATATCTGTAATATTCATCCATCCAGGTCATGGTATATCTGAAACCTCCATCCAGGTCATGGTATATCTGTACTATTCATTTCCAGGTCATGGTATATCTGTAATATTCCCATCCAGGTCCTGTGTATCTGAATATTCATCCATCCAGGTCATGGTATATCTGTAATATTCATCCATCCAGGTCATGGTTATCTGGAATTTCATCCATCCAGGTCATGGTATATCTGTACTATTCATTTATCCAGGTCATGGTATATCTGTAATATTCATCCATCCAGGTCATGGTATATCTGTATATTAATTCATCCAGGTCATGGTATATCTGTAAATTTATCCATCCAGGTCATGGTATATCTGTAATATTCATTCATCCAGGTCATGTATATCTGTAATATTCATTATTCCAGGTTCATGGTATATCTGTACTATCATTTATCCAAGTCATAGTAAAGCTGTAATATTCATCCATCCAGTCAGGGTAATAATCTGTAATATTCATCCATCCAGGTCATGGTATATCTGTAGTATTCATTCATCCAGGTCATGGTAAATCTGTATGTTCATCCATCCAGGTCAGGTATACTCTGTAATTTCATTCATCACTCATGGTATTTCTGTAATATTCATTCATCCATGTCATTGTATATTTGTAATATTCATTCATCCAGGTCATGGTATATCTCTAATATCCATCCATCCAGGTCATGGTATATCTGTAATATTCATTCATCCAGATCATGGTATTTCTGTAATATTCATCCATCCAGGTCATGGTATATCTGTAATATTTATACAAACATAGAAAAGATAATCAATGCACATTCCTGGGCCCCATACAATATCATATTATCTGCACACTGGCATACTATAAACAAAGGGGTTTTTAGTATACATTACTGTGATCACATGAATGAAAGGCCTTCAACCACGTCAAGGTAACCCCAGTCTGGAAGGTCCTAACGTCTAACCTTTTCAATTCTTTTTACTTCAATTACGATTAGAAACTTTTGCATTTCTCATTCTTACACACTGGATCCTATACAGGCTCTCTCCCTTCCCCCTCAGCCCTTTGGCTTTTTAAAATGAGGGAAGAGGCCATCCATGCTTATATTAAAGGCAAGGACCTCCCATTAAGGGGGCGTGTTGGGGGTGCTATTACCACATGGAGGCTTGACAAAGCCTCCCAATAAATACAGGTCCTCTGCCTTTAATATAAAGCACTGGATGGCCTCTTCCCTCATTTTAAAAAGCCAAAGGGCTGAGGTGGAAGGGAGAGAGCCTGTTATATGGATCCAGTGTGTAAGAATGAGAAATGCAAAGTTTGCTAATCGTAATTGAAGTAAAAGAAATTGAAAAGGTTAGACGTTGGACCTTCCAGACTGGGGTTACCTTGAAGTGGTTGGAAGGCTTTTTCATTCATGTGATCACAGATTATAACTAAAACCCCTTTGTTTATAAAGTATGCCAGTGTGCAGATAATATGATTTGTATGGGGCCCAGGAATGTCATGATTAGCTTTTCTATGTTTGTATAAATGTTTGACCAATCAGTTGCACTTCCGCTAATGTAGTTGTAATTAGCCTAATTGGAGTGCTTCCACAATTCTTGTATTGTATATATCTTTAATATTCATCCATCCAGGTCATGTATATCTCTGTAATATTCGTTCATCAGGTCATTGGTATATCTGGTAATATCTCCATCCATGTAATTTTATAGTGGTAATATTCATTTATCCAGGTCATGGTATAATCTGTGATCAACTGGACTTTAAGTTTAGTTCCTGAAGAGGTTTCGCTAGTCACCTGACGGCTTCCAAATTCCTGATGACTTGTACAAGAATCTGTTGTCCATAAACATGGCCTTCTAGACTTTTTGCCACCTGAAAAAAACCTCCAAATTCCGCCGCTGGAACAGGGTGTGGGTTTTATAATTGTAATGGGTCATGCTTTGTCTGGAAGTAGGGTGTGGCTTGTCCAGAAGTGGGAGGGGATGTATACACATGACTGGTAAATGATGCCCACAGTGACTGGTATTGGATGCTCAAGTGAATGGTAAATGATGCCCAGCATTGATTTTTTTGATCTACAGGGCTGAACATTTTGATCAATGAATTGACAGTCAAAGGGAGGGGAGGAGGGGTAGCTGCATTCTGTTTGTGCAATGACAGTCACTGCTTCCCCTGCTATACCAATACGATTGTCTGTCGCTCGTTCAACCAGATCGGGCAAAAAGGTGATCAGACACGGGGCTAAATCATAACTGATCATGTACAGCTACAAAATATGATAGCAAAAGGGGGGCCCTTAATGGCCCTGCCTTGGGCCCCATATGGATCTTAATCCATCTGATAGTGCTGTGTAAGAAATAGTCATGTCAATGGAACATTCCAGTAAGTAATGATGTTTGTCCAAAAATTCTGGTAAAACTGCAAAAAAATGCAAGAAAAAGGCGAAAATACAACCTATTTATAAATGGCTTTAAATAAAAAAAATGATAAAATAGCTCTGAAATTACACTAGAGAGCAATTTCTCTTTTCGCAGTGATACCAACAGTTAACGCAATGAATAAGGCGAAAACTATCGGCACACAGGTTGAGAGGCTCACCAATCACAGATCCAGATGCTGGCAGTTCAGGACGCCGGGGAACGAGGCTCGTAATACATTACCAATTCTTTTTAGCAAATCATATAGCGGTTGGTGGTGGGATAGGGTCCCCTACACTAAAAGAATTTAAAGCTAAGCACGAGGCAGCAACGGGTCGAAAGGGAGGGAGGGGAGGGCTCCAGTGGGCAACCCTCTCAGAGGAAAGGTAAGAGGTAAAAACATTTTCACTCATGGCCAGGCTCCTTCTCCTTCACTTTCTGGACTTTGGACAGTCACTACAGGAGAACCATTTGGAGCAGAGAGGTAAGGTAAGAATTTTTTTACATACAACTGCACCCGTGCCAGTAGTGGGGGAATTTTAGTTTTGGGGGTGGACATGCCCTTTAATAATACAATTTTTTTTTAAATTCTCCTGAAATTCCCCTTTAAATTAGAGTTGACAAGATAATATTTACATACAACTTCCTGCATCCATATTTTTGGTGTTTATGTTGAGTTTAAATGGAAGTGTGGCCCACAGTGACTGCTGATGTTCTTTGCTAAGCAATACATTCTTTGTATCAACGCACTGACAAAAGAAAAGGTATAAAGCTGCATATGTGAATCATAGCACATTACTTACAGTATATTACCTCTCTATGCAGAAATAATTAATCAGAGAAACGTTATCATTGCTGCCTATAAATGTTGACTTGGTTTTGCAATATTTTATTAGTTTGCCTATTTTCTATCATCATTGGCTTAGTATTGAGGTATTGATAGTGTACATTGTATTCAATCAACACCTGGTTTCTGGTTTCCTGGCATCTGCCTGAACCCAGTAATAACTTATATGTGAAGGCTTTGCATGACTATATAGAGCTTTACCTTTCCCAACTTTGCCCTCTAGATATTATGTTTAAAGGCAATTTCTAAGCTCTGATAAAGACATAACTAGGAGAAATCAACCTATGAATATCATGTGTTACAAAACGAGTTTGCACTATTAATTTAATGTGGCACCTTACCCTGAAGACAATGGTATCATCAGATAAGTTCCTTGTGCAATGATAATTAAAAAACTATATATACTGAAAATACTAGATAACTGTTACCTGATTTTGATACTAATTTCCTAGGGCCACATTAGGTGCGATCAATAGACCCCAAAGCCTCCGCTAAGGTGAGATTTAGTAAGTGCCAGGGCTCTAAACCAGAACTGGCAGTCATAGAAGCCCCTGGGGCCTGCATAGTAGTGATATCTATTCAAATTAGTAGGAAAAAATCACACTCCCACAACATATTTAGCACTAAATGCAGATATGGGAAAAAAAACTATTAGTCCTTAGCCTTGTACACACGTTAGATTCATTTTCGCACGTGCCAGCAACCGGTTCGTTATACACTAGTTCTGCCCACGACGCCTGTACATACATCAATGTTAGTGGATAGATAAATTCATTGGTAAAGGTGTACGTGACGTTACGTATTAAGTGACATTCGGAATATCGCGTAATCTCGAAATGTTGCACGTGTGTGATTTCATTCAATCTTCCATTACACACTCTACCGATAATCTGCCGACTATGTACAAACAAACGACAATCGGCATAACGAATCCGCCCAGGCTGATCGTCATAAAAGCAGAGAATACTCGTGGATCGTTGGTCTTAGAAGATCGTTAACCTTCATTTTCGCACGAATGTCGCACGAATGGGTCGTTCGTCGAGCAATTGGGCGAAAATTATCTGGCGTGTGTACGAGGCATTCCACGATTGGGCTGGCGATTAAAACTTCACAACTTATGCATGCGTTCTAAGATAACTGGGTTAGGTAGAGATGTAAGTGTGGTTTTCTAATAGAACACGTTTTCAAATCGAATCTGAGCTTTTCGAAGTCCCGACAAACTTCGGATCTCCCGAATTTCACGGGAACCCGATTTTTCGAATTTTCTATTTTTATCGAAAATCAAAAGTAGAACGATTTCGAAAATCAAAAGTAGAGCATTTTCAAAATTGAAACTCGAAATTTCAGAATTTCGAAAACGAACGAAACTAAAACGTTTCGAACATCTCTTTAGGACCTAGTAGCGTATTAGGTCCTTACCCGGGGTATTTTTATTGGGAGTGGGGGGGGGGGTGTTTATTTTGCCATTTAAATGACATCCCTTTATTCTGTAGATCCAGGCTCCAAACAGTGGTGGATGCTGCAGAATCCTTGTATGCTTTGTGAAATATTATTCAGGTTTTCAAAGGATTTGCTAGGACAGAGTGTACTACTGCAAGGGCGCCCAGGTAAGTGGAGGCATAGAATTCTTACTCCCCTTACCACCCCTGGTGTGCAGGTATAGGGGTCCAGTTACAGTTTCGCCCTTGTTAAGAGGTAATTAAGAATGAAAATGAGAACCCACACTCAGAGCACATATATCCCCCAGAGAGGCTAAGTATAGCTGTACACTATGTGTGTGCTATTTTTACATGCCCCCTTTGTTCATCCCTCTAGACTTACAGATAGTCCTCTGAAGACCTTTGAGGATAGAGTTGGAAACAAACTTGCATTCCTGGTAGTGTGAATGGCCTTAGGTGCTGACGTCCATGGTTAATTAATCCCCACCCTTGAACATACATACATGCAGTATTAGCTGGTCACGTGTACATTGATAGGAATTTTATGATTGGTCTGTTCTGACTATAGGCTTTGCTGAAATCCAGACACGATATCTGACAAACTAGCAGGGCCATATTCAATGTCCAGGGGAATCTGCAACTTCCCAACTGAATACATTCATGTGTTCTATTAAATATGGATCATATAGTAATATTATATATTTCTCTAATTGCCATGGTTATCATCACAGTTGGCTAATACACATATTTCCTTTACTTTGTTATAAAGTGTAATACTTATTAATTCTGGGTACACACAAACCAACAGATATTCCCGTGAATTGTGTCAGTCGGGCCGAAAAAAAGTCTAAGGTGATTTGGGCAGTGGCAGTTGAACGCTGTGATCCATAGAGAACATTTGCTGTGGCCACCACTTTATACTGCGGCGTGTACCGAGCCTAACGTTCTGATTTACTGATAACATCCACATTTAGGGCTAGGCCAACACTGTTCACCTGTTATACCTCATATATTATAAAGAAGGTAACCCTCACCAGCATCATGTTATATAATAGCATTGCCCTAATATCTAACGTATAAAAACAAACATTTCTCATACCCCATTTACCGAAAGAAATGGAATTATCTTTATCTTATACAGATCTATTTGACAAAAGTTGCTTAGAGCATTTAATAACTGATAATTAATAACATTTCTTTTCAGTATTACAGTAAGTCCTTGGTATACCTGCTGGCTTTAGCACTAAGCAAAAGGCTATGGACTTCAAGCGGCACCTTCCCCCAACCATTATAGTGGCTTCCAACTGTTCTAGCCAATCAGTCCACTCCCCTAGTTACCCCATCAAATGGATCAGATTTCAAAATAGGTTTGGGCAATTTGGGCCTGGTAGAGCTACTGAGTCTAATTGGGGAATTTCATCTGCAGGTACAAGACAAGGAGGATTTAATCTACTTTCAGTAGCAGCCTCCAATAGCTTAATACAGAGAACAAATATACAGAGTAAACATGGAGAAAATGGTATTACCACAACGCTCCCAGCAATTTGTACCAGATCACTGCTTTATGGAAGGATTATGGGTAGCGGGCACACATTGGGTTACTTTGGTGGTCTGGCACAAAGCAGACAGTGCACATAAACAGGTTCCCCACATAACATATGGTGCACCACTTTATAATATTGACCAGCCTGTTATTGTGGTGTCCTTGTAATTGGTGTACTCTGTTGCCTCAGAGTTGTATCCAATAAGGTAAATTGTCTGTCCACTAATCTCTCTCTCAACAGGTGGTAACAGGATCTTAATACACAGGGTCTTACACACAGGTCCTCACACACAGATCTTGTGTTACCTCAATATCACTCCAAAGCACACATCACAATCCACTTTCACTTTCTCTCCTCCACCATAGAGAGCAGGGATGTCTTGTATTTTATTACTCACTTACACCCACCTGCAGGCTGGAGGTGGTATATAAGGAGCCTTGGTATATATGTCCATACAATACATCATATTTTCCTGTGTAGCAAACAAAACTTTTTTTGGATTATCTTTTACTTTCCTTTCCTATGGAGCAGACACGGGTGTGGTAAAGCTGCCATTTGACCCATCTATTTGATAATAGGGACCTCAGCTCACGGCATCTGCAGGAATTAATATTGATACAGTCTCTATGCTGCTTGCAATCACAGGGCAGACGGGATACATTTTTGAAACATACAAGTGCTGCTTCCACATCTTCTCACAGCTAATTGACAATGTTAACAATCTATGTACCATCTATGTAACAGTCTATGTACCAGTCTATGTAACAATCTATTATACAATCTATGTACCAGTCTATGTTACCAGTCTAGGTACCAGTCTATGTAACAATCTATGTATCAGACTATGTAACAATCTATGTAACAGTCTATGTACAGTCTAAGTAATAACTATTAACAGTCTATGTAACAGTCCATGTACCAGTCTATGTAACAATCTATGTACCAGTCTATGTAACAATCTATGTACCAGTCTATGTACCAGTCTATGTAACAATCTATGCACCAGTCTATGTAACAATCTATGTAACAGCCTATGTAACAGTTTATGTACCAGTCTATGTAACAGTCTATGTAACAGTCTGTAACAATCTATGTAACAGTCTATATATCAGTCTATGTAACAATCTATGTACCAGTCTATGAACATCTATGTAACAGTCTGTACAATAGATGTAAACAGTCTAATGTACCAATCTATGTACGTCTATGTAACAATCTATTTGACAGTCATGTACAGTCTATGTAAACAATCATTTGACTTATATATCAGTCTATTCAATCTTATGTACCAGTTCTATGTAACATCTATGTAACAGTCTATGTAACAATATATGTACAGTCTATGTAGCAATCTATGGTAACATGTCTATGTACAACTCTATTGACAGTCTAGGTACCATCTATGTAAACAATCTATTTGACAGTCTAATGTACCAGTGCTAATGTAACAATCTATGTAACAGTCTATGTAACACATCTATGTAAGCAGTCTATGGGCACCAGTGGATTATTCATAAAAGTTCTTATGTTTAAAATGGTGCTAATTTCCCCAAACCAATCAGATGTTAGCTTTCAAATGTTAAATAAGATCTGTTGTTGGGCAAAATTAGCAACATTTAAACGTATAATAACTTTTATTGATCTCCTGCAGAGTAGTAAAGAACAACAGCTGCAACTGAGCAGGCAGAAGGGGGATTCCAGGCACCAGGCTTCTATTTTTGTAATATATTAAATTATTTGGGTCACTAGTTGCACTCTGTGTGTGGATGTATACTATTCCATCTTTTGTTAATATTTTGCTTGTTGCATTGGAGTTTTGCACCAAGCCTCTGGGAAATGTGTACTCCACCCCATAGTGGGTGTCATGTGTTCAAGTACTTGCAAGTGAAAAAGCAGCAGGGACTTTCAATCTCCTAAAAGGCAGTAACTGTTATAAAGATAAAGTTTGAGAATTACATCTCGTACAAAGGTAACAGTTACTAAAGTTAAAAGTTAGGACCCAGCGAATAAAGCAAACCATTGGACGTGGTTGCGGGCTTAAACAATTGGCCAAGTATTAAACTAATTGGCTTTAATTAAGGCAGGGCAGTTTATGACATAATTTACATCACATAGTGCGTTTCCTCCCTAAACTCCACCCCTGCCCCGCCCTTTGGTGACGTCAGTGACATCACGTTACTTCGGTCATGCCCCTCTCCCACCCGGCCCGAAAGCCAGACTCGGCTGTGGGATGTCTCGTTCCAGTGCGTTTGTCTCCAAAAGCGCTGCCACAATGCACTTCTGTCTGAATGGCGTTTTCATTTAAAAAAATCGATAATGAAAATGTAAAAAAAAAAAGGGACTAGATGTTTTTGGTCCATTTTTGTTTCATTTAAACGGCCTTTAGCACAGTGATGGCGAACCTTAGAGAACGAGTGCTCCACACCACATGCAGCCCCAAATCCACATATTTGTTTTTTTTACCTAGAAAAAACAACTCAAATAGACACAGACAGATACAGTAAATATGCCCTAACAAAGTGCACAGTAGCTCAGTGATAGTATCACCTACCTTGAGCACTGAGATCTGAGTTTGAATCCACCCTTAGACACAGTCAAGGAGTTTGTATGTTCCCGTGTGCTTGCGTTGGGTTTCCTAGCGGCACTCGGTTATCCCAAACTCCTTAATACATACTGATGGCTGTTTGTGTCAAATAAATGGTGCTTTAGATTGAAGCTCTTTAGGCTTTACAATACATGTTAATTGTAGCTGTGCTATGGAAGATGTTTGGCGCAATATAAATCCAAAATAATTATAATATTTGAGTTAAATGTAAGGAGGGTGGGCACTGAGGTATAGTTGTCCTTTAAAATCTGTTTCCTTTCATGCAGATTTCTCTGACTCTATCATCATCTATTCATTTTCATCTATCTAATTCAATTCTAAGTTTCTTAAAAACCCCATGAGCCTGTAGCTACTAAAAGACTGGTGCCCTTTTCTTCTTTTTTTTTGAGAAGAAAAAGACTATAAGAGGGTGGATTGGGGGGGCAGGATTAAACCATGCCATCCATCCATCCATCCCATCACATCAATCTAGTTATCTATCATCTATCCATCCATTCCATACATCCATCCATCCCATCATCTAGCATCATCATCAGATCCATTCCATCCAACCATCCATCATCCAACATCATCCATCATCCATCCATCCATTCTATCGTATCTATCTATCTATCTATCTATCCATCTACATCCATCCTATCCATTCATCCTCCTATCCTATCGATCTACCATCATCCCGCCATCCATCCATCCATCCATCCAACCTACCATCCCATCCATCCATCCATCCAATCCATCTATCATCTATCTATCCATCTATCCACTATCCATCAACCCATCCATCCATCCATCCATCTATTCATCCATCCATCATTCATCCATCCATCCATCCATCCATCCATCCATCCATCCAGTCCATCCATCCATCTATACTACTATCAATCTATCTATCTCATCTATCTATCTATCTATATCTATCTACTATCTAATCTATCTATCTATCTATCATCTATCCCTATCTATCTATCTATTCTATCTATCTATCTAATCATCTATCTATCTATCTATCTATCTATCTATCATCTACTAGCTTTTATGAAATGCCAGGCAGTAAATTGTCAAAGTGTCCCCATAGGCCCAGTAACATTGCCAATATCATTGCAAATGTCCCCATATGAATTTCATGAGTTAGCTTAATTCCTGTCATATTTAAGTGGTTATTCCTTATGGAAAATAAATAACCATAACTCCATTGTGGGATATGTGATAGTATAGCATAGCACAGGATCTACATTTGGTTTTTCCATAAGGAAGGGAAATTTATTAATGCATTCTTCAAGTTACTACTGTCGGATTAAACACTTTGTTGCTACTTGGGCTCGTTTCTATTAAGGCTGAGCCACACTAGTGTAAATTTTTGTGCGATTGCGCGCTGTGATGTTCGCTAAAATGGAAATCGCGGGAATGTGAAAATTCCCACGATTTCCGATTGGAGCATGCATTGCGCGTCTGTTGCGTTTTGGTGAAGCGTGCGTGCACCATTTTGGTGCGTTGACGCATCGTTTCCATAACGGAAAATGGCAAAATTGCATGCACCAAAACGCACAAGAATCGCGCCAATGTCGCGTGTGATACGCTCCCGATTGTTGTGAGGATCCTGTGAGTTGGCCTTAAGGATGAAACAAATGTATCAGTAGAAAAGAAAATTCTTCATTATTATGTGTCATTATAAAATCCCTATAAGTAGGAGAACATGTTTATTTAGAAATTAACCCCAAGTAACTAAACTTCTTTATTTTAACATCCTGTGGCCTTTTCCCACTTCATTTGACAATGCAAATAACATGAAGTTCTTTGTTACTGAAGTGGTGTTTGAATCATAGAATCACCACTGTGATGGTGAACTTCCAAAGTTGGTTCGTTTCTGAACAATGAACTTCAGTAAAAGGTTCTATAAACAAACCATACAAATCAATGGAGAAAAATAGTTTTGAAATTTTAATATAAAAATACATTTAAAATAGCACATGGTACCTACTGTAATGGCTATGGCACCTGGGGAATGGTCGGGGAACATGTTACTATATCACAAAACAGGTTTCTACAACACTTTCCCCATGATCGGCAAACTGTTGGGATTTCCGCATTGAGTTTTGGCTACCGTTCGAGGTTATGGGTCGACGAATTTGAGGGTTACTGAATGATAAATTACTACATTCGAGGGTTATCGCTAAATCCCTACATTCGAGAATATAAGATTAAACCAAATATTATGAATTATTTGGATTTATATATCGACACATCTGCCGTAGACGCTTTACAATTGACATGTATAATTTCACATCAGGCCGCTCTCCAAGCAGACTTACAATCTAAGCACACTTTATTTGACACATACAACCTTCAAAATGTTCTTTAGCACGGGAGAGGCTGAAAATACAAATTCTTGTAGATGTGTCCAAGGGGTGGCATCGAACGAACTCAGGATCTCAGCGCTTCAGGTGAAATCACTGAGCCACCGGTGCTGCCCATACTGCCTACAAAATGATTGCTAGTCCAAAAATCGGAGAAAGGGACATGTAAGTCCTTATGTACAAAAAGCATTTATACAAATTTGGTTTTGGTGTTCAAGCATTTTATTTTGTCATCTTGAAGTTATTGGGTATTCCTGGATCAGTTGTGACAGAGCATGTACTGAAACTTAATTTAAATAGTGCATCTATACTAAAAAAAATATTTTCTTGAGGCATCCTTTAAAGGGTATCTCAATGATGGAACAAAAAACAAAAAAAAAAAAAAAAAAAAAGAAACCAAAAAAAAAAAAAAAATAAAAACTTTTTTTTTTTTTAATTAATCTATCTGTAGTATACACCTTTCCCCAACCCCCCTCCCTACCTTTATTCTCCTAAAAAAGCCATCTGTTTGTTTGCAGCAGGCACCGGGGAAGTTCAGTTCGTTTCTGTCTGAGCTGGGCAAAGGCTGTCAGTCATGTACATCATCACATGCAAATTCATTATTCATGCCACTCCCACTTGACCCCAGTGAAGCCCAATGTAAACAACGAGCTTTTCTACACTGTCTCTGCATAATCTATTCAACAGTTTATAGTGCAGGGAGAAGGACAAAGGGAAAGATAGAAGCTGAGCACACTGATATAAGAAGGGCTGGGGAGACTTGTGTGTTTTCAATGTATATAAAATTATATTTATAAAGTCAAAAGTTATTAAGCTTAATAAAAACCATTTGGGGGAATACGATGTGATATATGATTGATTATATATCAGAGGGGATGCTGGGAGTTTTCACAAGCTATTGGCAGTGCTTGACTGGGAGTGTCCACAGAAGGTGTATTTTACAGGGATTGCTGGGAGTTTTCGTAGTTTCAATAAGCGTTTTGCAGTGCGTTGCTGGGAGTGTCACATAAGGTTGGTATTTTACAGGGTATACTGAGGGTTTCATATTTCATTAACGTTTTGCAGTGCTTGCTGGAACTGTCCCAAAAGGTGTATTTACAGGGCATGCCTGGGAGTTTCATAAGACTGCATTGGCAGTGCTTGCGGGGAGTGAGTTCAGGCTAATTGCAGGGGATGTAACCTCAGAATGTTTTTAAAAGGAAGATGAATTTTTAATTGTGGTGTAAAAAAGTAGTTGATTAATGATCTATATTAGTTGCCATCAATTAATTAGTAAGAAAGGTTTGTACCACGCCTTGCGATCGCGTGTTCAACCCAAGACGCATGATTTTCCGCACGTTTGTTTCGACGATTAAGGTCCGTGTATGTCACACACTCACAAAACACCACACACATCACTCACAACTCACACATCCCCCACACACTGACACATACACACCACACACACACTGACATACATTCACACACACTCACACCGGACCATTCCGACACTCACACACCACTCTACACATACACATCAACACTCACCACACAGTCTTACCACCACTCTATCACACCACTCACAACTCACACATCACACACACTCAACATACACTGACTTACATTCACACACCCAGCACACCACTCACACACATCACTTACACACACTTTGTCACACACACACCATCACACACACTCACATACACTCACACACTCTCACATACCCTCATCTACACACACACACACACACACACACTCACAAACACTGACATACATTCACACCAGCTCCATACCTCCTCCACACTCACCACACTCACTTACATACACTCTTCAACCACAGACATCACAACACCATCCTCACACACATTCACATACTCACTTTTCACAACACACTCACATACACCTCATTGCACAAACCACTTACAACCACTTTCGTCCCATCATTCACACACTTCCACACACCTCACCATCACTCACTACACTCACTACACACCTTGTCACAACACACACACTCACAACTACACACACTCACATACACTCACAACACACACCTCAACTAACACTCACACACTCACTTACAAACACTCTGTCACACACACATTCACACACACTCACATACACACACACACTCACATACACTCACACACACTACACATTTGTCACCACAACTACTAATCGCACAACACACACCACATCACACACATCACCCACAACACCACACACCACACCACTACACACTACATACCTCACACACACACACATGCACACATCCTGACATTCACACCAATCACAACACTCACATAACACTCACCATGCTAACTTACACACCACTTTGTCGCACACCACACACACACACGTCACACACAACCACATCCCATCACACCACACTCACCACTCCCACACACTCCACATACACTCAGGACCTCACCTCCCTATTCTCTCTTCACACACACACACAATTAAAATCATTTTCATAAAAAAGCAAGATCTAAAAATACAAAAAAGTGACAACATTTAAAACTAACTGATACGTGCAAAAGGACAAGCAGGAAAACTACAACAGTGGGGGTAGTATAAAACAGTAAAAACGCCATTTTCATTCTTATCTCAGGCCATCTTTATTATGCAGGCAGTTCTGAAAAACAATGACTTGTTTGAGCGGAGAGCGATCGCTCACAGTACTCGGTACCTGGAACATGATAATATGTTCCCATTGGCTGAGACGCGAACAGAAGAGTCAATGTCTTTCCGACACACGGAAGAGTTCCTCTGGCACTGCGCGAATAGTGAACGCGCGTCGGAGACTACCGACTGGGCGTGGACTATTATGACAACGGAGGCAGCTGCTTGTAAGGGTTTGTGCAATCGGAAGCTTCATAACTTTTTATTACACTTGCTCTGAGGGCTGTCATTTGGGGTGGTGATTGAATTATTAACTCTTGCCATTGGAAGCAAGTTTTATTTATCAGTGGACATACCTTTAAAAAACATATTACATTTCAGCTTTCAATTAAGTAACTTTCCAAGTCCATCCCTTACAAATGGTAAGATACAGATGCCTTTCTGTATTTAATTAAAGGACTTAACTCAAAGGGAAGTCCACTCGTTTTTTAACTATCATGTTTTTCAGTTAACTGAAGAACGGGAGGTAAAGAACTATGTCTTACCCTTCCATTCTTCAATAAAACTGTACTTGAAGGACAGGAGAAACTGTATCGCTCCAGTGTGGCTTTCTCATCGTTGACAAGTTTCCTGACGCATCTTAGTTCTTTTTGACAATTTGCAACGCATGCCACACAGTGCACGGAGCGTAGATCAGTCAGGACCTGTCAGTGAGCGTAAGGTAAGTGTCTCTCTGTGTCTCCTGCAAGTTTCACTGAAGAAGAGGACATACGCCGCCCTATTTATAAACCGATATGTATCGAAAAAAATAACGATAGTATTCGTACAATAGCGATCGTTATACTAAATAACGATCGGTATTTGTCCGATACACGACGGTTCCCAGTAATCAATACGGTCGGTATTTTATGTATCTCGGAAACTACGATCGTTCTCGGAAAATACCCGATACGTTTCGGAAAATAGCGGTCATTGAACGGAAAATACCGATCGTTATTTTACAAATAACGATCACTATTTTACGTATAACGATCGTATTTTTTTCGATAACGATATCGAGGTTTTATAAATAGGGCCCACTGTAGATTATACCTCCTGTTCTTTAGGTTAAAAGGGGAAGTTCAGTGCAATACATATGCTTTCCCAGGAAAAAGAGCAGTAACTTTTTTTACATCCCATGACATTACTTGCCACTACAGCATTTGTCTGAAGTATAAATAATAATGCAACCAACATACTGACTGACTGCACCGTTATGGTATTGCCACTTGAACCAGGCCTGGGTTGATTTAGTTGCTCAGTACAGATCTGAGATCTTGACCCATCCAACAGCCAATCGTAGAAATTAACTGTTAGGAACATTCCAGGAGTGGTGCATCCTGGGAAGAAGGACGGTTGGAACTGCAAATGTCGACTCACTAATGTCAACAACACGTGAACAGCAAAGGGTTATGAAAATCAATGGTAGAGAATAGTTAGAATAACTAAGAAAGTAAATTACACACAAACTAAACAATTTAACAAATATTGATCATTTCCACTGAACTGTCCCTTTTAAAAACCTGAAAACAAAACAAGATATTTAAAAGTCATGGACATACCCTTTAAATTTTTAAAATCCTAATGTCAATGCATTTCTCCCCAGCACTAGAGTCTACATTGGTCGGGTAACCCAGTGGGTTACCGCGGTTTGGATTTACCCGGGTCGAATTTGGGTAACCCTCATTGTGTTTGTTTTGGTTGGTGGTTGGGTCGGGTAAAAAAGGCCACGGTATAGTCGGGGTCACAGTTAGAAGAATTCCAGTCTTAGAAAAAAAAATCTGTTCGGTAATAACTGGAAACTGAGAATAATTGCTATTCCACAATGACAATGTACAGTGTGTATAGCCCCTTAAACCCTATTCCACACTATGGCAGATTAAAGGGGAAATATATCTAGATGCCAAAACCAGCCAGCCTCTTACTATGTTTTTTGGCTGGGTAAATATGAGTTATCAACAGCTCTAATGTACTTACAGGGCGAGCAACCAATGGCGCATCAGCTCCTGAATTTGGAGTTTAAGTCACGTAAACGATGTTTATAGTCGGTTAGTGTGACTTAACTCCTTTCTTGCGCGGCTGCGTGGCTAAACGCGAAAGTTAACAGCGCAGCCGCCCGCAAGCGATGCTATATGCCGAGGATGGCCATTTTCTAATTGCAGCACTTTAAGCTGGCGTTGAAAGTGCCGAAATAGAAACGTGTCCAGGTGCAATGTTCCAGCGCCGCTATCGGCATATAACATCCGGGCCTGTTTTGCACCGCGTTGCCGATAGCGTCCGCGCTCGGTTGCATCCCTCTATTAGAATGTTATAAGGATGTCATTGTGAATAGGAATAAGGACAGCTATGTTTACTCTTGTAGAGGCCTGGGTTTGCGAGAGTGCGACTGGGTAAAAAAGTCAGTTAATGCTGGGGCGTGACTTGGAAAGGCAGGGGTTAACCTTGAACTTGATATACTAGCAGAGATCAGAGCCAGCTAATAACAATCTCCCATAGAACCAAAGTACAAACTTCATCTGCCACCTGCACCTATGCATGGACAGATCAAGTGTGCTGCATGGACAGATGACATGCGCATTTCATGTGTCTTGTAAATCCTTCTCGCCATAATGGTCTATGGGAGGATGATTTTAGTGATGATAATAACAACTACCAGCGTGATGAGGGTCGGCTACACTACACACAGGTAGGTGGACCTTCCCAATATGATTGACATTTATTAAACGCCCAATCATTGTAATCACAAGCAGAATGCAGACAGCGAATGCTGGGAGTTGCATAATATATTAAACACCCATATAAGTTGAGATATTTCACTGCCAAGGCTCACCTGCTCCCTACCTATAATCCCTTATTATGGTGCCTATCATTGAACATTTCCTGTCTCACACCATAGTTTGCAACGTCCCGGACTTACGAAGTCAGTCCCGATCTTTAAGTCCCGTAAGTGTCCCTTGATCTGGGCTGTGTAAACACAGCTTTTACAATTATAGCGATTGTCAGCACTGTGGGCAGTAGCTCTTCTCCTGAATTACAGAGCAAGAGATCAAATTACACTGGCAAGGTCCGTAACTCCTGAACGTTAGAGAAGGGGAGGGATGTGTGCACCACGTCGTACTGGGTACGATTCTGCCCTAGAGGAACTTAGTCACTAGTAATTTTAATGATAAATGCTCACCAGAGATTAAAATGAAGTTGATTCCAAAAAGTAGATCTGAGGCTAGTTTGAGGGCTGTCTGTGATTCTTCTTTCTATTCTATTATTGTGCTGTTTGACATTCTATCTGTCTGTCCTGTCTGTCTATCATCTATCCATCTATATATCTACATTTATCTATCTATCTATTATACTATCATCTACTATCTATATACTCTGCTCAGGACATCCCACCCTGGCCCCTCAGGCTCAGGCGGTGGGGGGAAAGGGGGCGTAGGTGCGTGGTGCGATGTCACACGGGGGCAGGCGTGACATCACAAGATGTGGCCCTTGGTGTTTTCTTGGGTGGTGGGAGGAGGTGGTTAGGCATTCCCAGGCGCTTCTGGGTGTGGCCTCGGAAGTGGGCATGACTTGGGAGGTCTCCTCTTTCAATGTCCGGGAGTCTGGATGGTCTCGAGACACTCAGTAATGAGGGGAGGAGCTCCCCGGGCGATCAGGGAGGGTTGGGATACCTGATATATCTATCGTAGTCTGTCTGTATCTATCTGTCTCAGTTATAGCTATCTATCATCTAATCTTCTTATCATTCATCTTCCTATCTATCTATCTCACTACTACAGTATCATCTGGTCTGTGGCCTGTCTATTCTGTACTGTCTCTCTAATCTGTACTGTCTGTTCTGTCATCTGATCTGGTCTATCTATCTTCATATCTATCTAATCTATCTATCTATTATCTATCGTATCTATCTATCTATTATCTATCTTATATTGCCTGTCCTGTCTGATTCTATCTCTGTATCTTAACCAACCTGTCTGACTAATCTGTCCTTCGTGTCCCCTTATATCTTGCCTGTCCCTCTCCTCCTCTGAGTATGTATATTCTCTATATACATACACGATCTCTAGTTACATTCTCTCTATCTATATATACATTATCTATCATCTTTCTCCTCCGTCGTGCGATCGTATTTATCTAGTAAAATAAATAAAAAGGACTTGTTTTAAAGTAGTAAGTGACCTTAAAAGTGGGAAGAGGGTGTGGGGTAACTCTGGAAAGACATGGTTATGAGCGTAACTGCAAAAGGGGTGTAAAGGAAGGATACGAAACGAGAAGGGGAGACAAGAGAGTGTCGGGGAAAACAAAGATAGGGAAAGAGGAAGAGCGTATATGAGACGCAGATCAGGGTCAGAAGAAAAGGAAAAAGGAAGAGAAGGGAGGAAAACAGGGCGAACATCAAGGGGGAAAACGTTGTGAAAGTTATCGAACGGTAATGGCCAATAACAGGAGTAAGAATAGAGAAGCCAATGGAGAGATTAATAAATGAATAAGTGAAAGAAGGAAAAATGGAGAAAGAAAAAGAATTGATGAGAAAAGGGGGGTGGGAGAAAAAAGGGGGGAATGCCATGACACTATTTATAGTCTTATTATAATGATAACTTACAATTTACAAAAGATTTCCTTCCATGCATCCAACAATAATTATACATACAACAACATACAAATACATAAAAAACAAAATTAACCCTACCTTACACTGCAAAAATCAGGAGCGAAACAGTCATTAAATTAATTAACCCAAACTGATACTAGTCAAGGATAAAAAATAGGAGGAAGTTCAACACACTACGCCATACTGTTGTTTCACCCCACGAGCCAATACTTGGGTTACAGAATAAAATGTATTTTATAAAGGGCAGCCCACCCCTCAATTACAAAAACCTGTAAATAGGGGAATCGCAACCAACCCCACACACCCCCACCCCCCTACACCACAAAAAAAGGCCCATAGTTTACAAGAAAAGATAAAGACTTGTTTGTACTAAACGTACGATTTTGTCAGCAGACCCTCCAGCCTTCCATTGGCCTCTGTCCAGCCTCCCCTGATCAACATTGTACTCACACTTTCGCATCGTTGGTCCGTTTACAAATCACAAACATCAGAGCCAATCAAAGTCCTCGGAGGCATATGGGTTTCGTGTTGGTCGTGGGGGTCTGTTTGGTGAATTGTGATCCAGCCAGTTTTACAGAGTCATAGACTTGGGGGTCGTAAAGGTTTTGCTGCCTGAGCCAAAAGATAAAAAGAAGAGGTGAGGTCGTTATTACGAAGCGTTACTTAAAAACCAGCGCGGTGGCGGGGGGAGGGCGGGCGGTGCTCAAATAACGGCCTGTGTATCTTGTGATCATCCTCATTTTCTTTTCATTTCTCTTTCCTTTCTCTGTCTTTTCTGCGTTCTCCTTCTTCTTTTCTGCTTACAACACCACCGGGGGTACCCACTTCGGTCTCTTTTCCTGTCTTAATTATTTATAACTCTTGCCTGCTATACCCTCTAACTTGACCTCTATTATTGATTTTTTATTCTTTACCGCTATGTTCCCCCTAGCTGCCTGCCTTCTCCTCTGAGCTGAGTCAAGCTCATAAAGAAACTCTGCCATTAAAAAGGCTTGGAGAAGAGTTGGAACCGTGTCGTTTGCACCGCGGCTGCGGCCGGTGGGCGTCGCCCCCCTTTGCTGTGTCTCCCCGTTACCCCCCCCTCTGACCCGCTTCAACTCCCTTTGCCCGCTTTGACGGTTTTCCTACCGGTGCTTTCCCTTTTGTTTTTTATTGCGGGTGTTGCCCTTCCCCTCCTTTCCCTCCTTTTTTTTTTTCGTCCTCCCCTCACATGCTCACTTCCTTTTCCTTCCCTCCTCCGCCCCTGTGTTTTCCCGTTTTCTTCCCTCACTACCCCCCGGGGTTTCCTCTCTCCGGCCCTCACCGTTCTCCTATCCCCCCGCACTCTGTTTTCCCCCGTGCATCCTCCCCCCAAGCCCTCGGCCCCCACCCCGGCCTTGTCGCTTGTCTTCCGGCCCATTCTTCTCCCCGCCTCCCTCCCCTGTTCCCCTCCCGCGCCCTTCTCTCTCTCCCTCCCCTTGCCTTCCCTTCGACCCCCCCAATTTCCGCTGCCCTCCTTCCCCCCCCTTGCCCCTCTTTCTCGCGTGCCATTCTCCCTTTTCTGTTCTTCAACCATGGTGGGCAAATAAAAGACACAGGCCGCTGAGAATAAAGTAAGCCATGCCGCAATAGTTTGGAATGAGCTAATGGCCCCGCAGTTCTAATCTACTTACAAGTAAATGTTCAGTTGTATTTGTTGTTGTTGTCAAATGGAAATTGTTGGATTTAGATTAGAAACTTAATTTAAGAAAATGGCCGTCTTTGTAGAGAATTCTCCTATCTCTGTGGTTTCGCCTTTTGGTTTTGCTTAGATGTTTGTCAAGGTGTCATGTTGATTTACAGGTAAAGTTTATCTTAACTACTTAAATTCCTCCTACAAATTGGTTAAACATTATCCCTTGAATACCAAGATAACCAACCAACCATCTTCTATGCAGTAGTACAAGCTTTATTTACACAACGACTTTAACATGAACAACCATATTTTATATGTAACTAATTCTAAAACACTACAACAGAATTAAAGTAAATCCCAGTAGGAACTTTACAATACAACAATTACTCCTGCAGTGCCATAGTCATTCACACAAGACCAAGGATGGATAACAGTATTTCATTACTACTTACTACGGTATGCTCTACACATACTCACAGTCTTATCAATCCTCAGTGGTGTGTTACTCATTACAACCCCATCTTAGAAATAGCATTAAGACAAGTGTTATACTGAGGATGGCATTGTATGGTATTATATAACTTTAAGAATCATATTTGTACTAGTTATTGGCAGTAACAATGCTGATATCCCGACACTTGCTTTCTTTGGATCTTCAATATCTTAAACAAATTTTGTGAACAATTATACTATTAAACTAGATAACACAAAGGAAATATTCCGGTCGATCGACCGATTATTTTGGTTAATTATTGGGCAGTGCTTTTTGGTTTAAATTTCGTCTAAATCAATCAGACATGTTGGTAAATTTCCCGATAAATGTGCGGTTTAGGATGGACTGCATGATCAGACAAACGATTTAAATGTCGGCCGCAAAATTTTCAACCACAAACTGGCAAGAATATCTGCCCATCATTCAAAGCACGGGTGGCTCATTGGTTAGCATTGATGCATTGGCAGCCTTAAGTCTTGAGTTTGATTCCACCCTGGACACAACCTTCAGAATTTGTATGTTCTCCTTATGCTTGCGTGGTTTTTCCTCCAGGCACTCCTTTTTCTCCCACAATCATAAAGACATACTGATAGGTTGTATGTGTCAAATAAATGTGTTTAGATTTGTAAGCTCTCCGGGGCAGGGCCTGATGTTGTATGTATACATGTAACTTGTAAGCGCTACGGAAGAATATTGGCGCTATCTAAATCCACAATAATAATTCTGCCCAGATAACACATGAGACTAACCTTTTTCATTCTTGTCTCAATCCTTGTAGCTCGATGAAGATTGGTTTGTGATAACACCAGTTGTACGCAGGGTTTCCACGGTAATTTTATCAACCGAGTGACATTCGAGTATAATCAACTAGACAGACATCTGGAAAAGCAGCAAGGAAATAGCGTGGAGGAAAACTGCTTTGCTAGTGACTGATCTGCCGAAACCCAGTTTATTGCCAAAATATAAATATCAGGTTTCAGAAACATTAACCAGTAGAGCTGATACGTTAAAAACAATTTATTTCCATTTCCTTTCTGAAGTAAAATACAAACTGTATATAATAAGGTATGTTTTATTTGGATATGTTAAACCCTGTATTATAATTTTACATTAAAAGAGCAAGAAAAACGTATTCATGTCTGTTTGTAAACAACATTTTCTGACAATGCAGTGACTTCACACAGAGGACAATTAGTAGAACCCTATAACATTAGGAAGGCTATTGGATATCTACTACTCCCGCAATTCCATTAATTACTGGTCAATGAGTATGAGCTGGAGTCTCTGTAAGAATTCTAGACATAAGAACCAACGGCCATTAATTAACATTCTTCATAAAACAAACATTATAAAACTGGTGCACAGTCTAGGTCAATCTCAATTAAACATTTCTAAACCTGTTACCACCTCATCAGATGAACACTAGCTCCATTGGAGAAGCTGGCCACACTGTGCTGCCTTGCCAAGTCTAGTGTTAATTTAACTTTAGAAGGAGGTTCTCATGTGATCAGATAACATGGTTAAAGCAGCCTGGCTGATCATATCCTCTGGGATTTTTCCAAATACTTTCAAGGGTGTGGGGGCCAATAACGGTCCAAGATGCTAACCAATGACAAACACAGTATTGCAACTGGTCCAACCAATGGAAAATTTACAATGGTAAATATCACACTTTACTTTAAGTCGAGGGAGCCAATACTATGGGCCTGTATGGCTGCATGGTCGTCCATTATTCCCATATCATACTTTTGGGGGGTGGTTGGGGCCGTATTTGGAATTGTACAGAGAATCACTGCATGAGTTCTGACGGATTGACATTTAATAGAGATTACAGAATGTCCTACATAGCTTTCAAGAAGTTCCTAAACTTACAGTTAACTAACTCTCGATTTTCCTATCAATAATGAAAGAATATCCAATTTCCTCTAAAACAAGAGAAATCTTGTAAAGCTTGTATTTTCGAACCCCTTTTAAAATTAACAACATGCTACAGTAAATTCATGACAGCAGATTTCATGATGCAATGATCCTGCTCAAAGAAGGAGCAGAACAGTGAACTCTATGCTGAAAGGTAAGTATGAATTTTTATGGGTGGGGTGGACATGTCATTTAAGTTACCAATTTAAAGGGTGGTTATAGAGTGGACTAGAACTCGAACTTGAACCCGAGATGGAGCCGATCTATTAGAGTTCGAACCGGACTCGGACTTCTCGAACTATCCGGGGCCCGGATTTTCAATATTTTTCCGGAATTTCGATAATTATCGAATTTCAGACCATTTGAGGAATCTAATATGATTAAAATGTCTATTATACCTATACGCGAGCATTGAATCCACTATTAAAAGGTCTATTATACCTATTCCTGAGAAAATACGAATCCGCAAGTAAAATGTCCATTATACCTAGGCGCAAGCATCAAATCCGAGAGTAAAATGTCTATATACCAATATCGAGCATCGAATCCGCAAGTAAAATGTCTATTATACTCTGGCGCAAGCATCAAATCCATGTAAAATGTCTATATACCAATACGCGAGCATCGAATCTTGCGAGTAAAATGCACGAATCCACGAGTCATTCATGGGCTAATAATCGAATGTTGGAACGCGAGAGCTCGAAAGTATCGCGGTGAGATTAAAATTGATTTGCGAAAGTCCTGGATATTCTAACATGTTCCCTAGAACCATTCCCAGGTCCCACAGCCATTTACCATATGTTACCATTGATATTTTATTGTATTTCTTAGAATTTTCAAACTATTGACTCCCATTGACTTTAATGGGTCCGTTTTCAACTTTCCATATAGTTCGAAGGTTCGAAATCAGACAGAACTTTCGAAAGTTTGGCCATCTTGAGTGTTTAAAAACAACATGCTATACAAGATTCCTCTTGCTTTAAAGGAAATTGAAATATTCTTTAAAATAATGACTACCAGGTCCTCTTAATTATTGATGGACAAATAATTAGACCTCTAGGGAGCCAGGTTAGTAACTATTGTATCTTCTTGAGTTTTTCAAGCTGAAAACTACAAGATTAAGGAATTTCGATAGGTTCTTCAATAGTAACATAGCAATTGAGGTTGAATAAAGATATTCCTAACAGTTGATCCAGATGAAGGCAAAAAAAAAAAAACTAAAAAAGGGGGGAATTTCCTTCCTGACTCCAAACAGCATTCGGAAAGTATCCTGGATAGATTTTTCAATTATTAGAATATAGAATTTTCAATTATTTTGACCGATGGAAAATCTGATCAGAAAACCGTTGGACTGTGTATGGCTACCCACCAGATGCAAAATCGGATTGTGCACGAGGCTTAAGCTCTCCAACCTCCCTGTGAATTATGACCCCCCAGGACACTACAGAAATAATTAAGCTAGTTCCCTTTAAATATTATCCAAAATGGTGCTTTTGAATGGCCAACAGTTTGTGTTTATTATTAAGCTCTGGTTTTGAAACACTTAGCAAATGTCTCCATTCTACATGTACTGCCCATGTTGGCAATTTACAATGGACCATTCAGTATTTTACAGTTGTGGTATTTTTATTTTGTAGAAGGTCTGGATTTTAAGACCCTTTGTAAAAGATGCAAAATTGCAATCCTGGCTCTAATGTTTACAGTTGGGGACCACTACGAAGTTTTGTTTTGTTGTGTGGATTTCCTTAAGGTCCAAAAAATTGGATCAGACTATTAATAATTTGTAAAAAAGTTTAAATGGGAATATCAGTAATAAAAAATATTTCAATAATTTATCTATATTCCACATATTTAACATATTATCTTTTAAAAAAAAACATTGATTTCATACTGTTTGCAGTGCGTTTTTTTTGGTCAGTATTGAGCTGGCATTTTCATATCCTTGAAATGTTGCAAATAGTAATTTTTACTGATTGGCTGTTGGATGGGTCAAACATGCTCAGATCTCTACTGAGCAACTGAATCAACCCAGAGACAGAGACCATAAAGGTCCTACTAGGGGTCCCACAAAGAGCAAGTCAGTACTTTGGAAGCATTATAGCAGATTATAGTCATTGGGTTGTTAGCACATAAAATTTCTTATATAAATCCACAGTGATGGAGTAATAGAAAATACATTAAAATGCCAAAGAGAGGGGTGAATGCATTTAGAAACCTCCAATTCTTTAGCAGTAATAACCGGTAACACCTTTCATCTTCTTGCCTAACCAAGCCATTCTTTAGAGTTTAAATGTTCCTCCTCCCTGGGGGGCGCAGTTACAAATGTCACATGGTAATTATAGGCAATTCAGTCCTAAACTCCCCATTCCACTTAGGTGCCTGCCGCATAAATGCATCATTTTTCGACTTTTATTTTTGGTCACTACGTTGGACAAAGCTGTCATTTTATCTTTAAACGATGCAATGATCCGCAATAAATAAATTGACAGAGAATTGCTGTTTATCATCGGTGTCAACAAATTTGCCGTTGCTTTGATTCTAATGTTGTCAGATGTTTCATTTGCCCCGTTTTGTGCCTTTGATAGATGTGTATTGTATCACAAATAGCTGAGGATATTGACAATCACAGGAAGCCTACGCAGTCCGACTTGTACAAATGATTGCAAAATGACTTCTACTTGAGCTTTTCAATCTAATCATGTCTCCTACATGGAACTGCCCGCTGACGTAAAGGCCTCATTCAGGTCATACAAATTTTTATTCACTTTGCTCTAATTGTTGTTTTCCTATCAGTTTGTGAGTAATAAGGATTACGGAGCTGACAGCGCATGTATTATTTTAAACAATAGTTCCTTAATCAATGCTACTCTGCATCGAGATTCCTTCCTACACGGGATGAATAGCAAATATTATTTGGTTTAATTACACATTTTCATTGTGCGCATTCCAAAATGGCAAAAATCATCAGACTAAACCATAAAGCCTTTAGAACAATTTACAAATACCCATGGATCAGGGGAGAAGATATTGATATTATCTATTACATCTTTCTTAATATATTCTATTTATCTATCTTTCTTACTTTCTAACTACATTATATCTATCTAATTTATCTCTCTGTCTATCTATCTATCTAAATCAAATCAAAAAGAGCTTTATTGCGGATCAAGTTACATGTTAACTAGAGATGGTATCCGGGTCAGACTTCCAAATCTAAAAAAACTGTCCAAATCTGGCCGGAGCCAATTTGTATAATTTCCGACGTTCGAGGATTAGCAAAAATAGCCTTGAACCTTCGATAATCCTTGAAAATTACGTATCGGAAACTCAAAAATACTCTCCAATCATATTTTTGAGGATTATCGGACATTCGAGGCTATTTTCGATATTCTGTAGAGTAAGTCCGGGAGCTGATAGGTTTCTAGAGCTGCTGCCAGTTTGTTTATGTAGAAGTTAAAGAGAGTTGGACACAACCTTGCCTGACTCCCCGACCTTACAGGAAGAAAGAAGTTATTTTTTTTCCTTTCACTTTTACACTGCATTTATTACCAGTATATAGACTCTTAATTACTCATACTGTCTGTCTATCTATCTATCTATCTCTATCTATCTCATCTATCCATCCATCCCTCCATTCATCCAACCACACACCCACCACCTATCTACCTCCATCCCTCTATCTATCTATCTATCTATCTATTACTATCTATCTATCTACTATCTCTATCTATCTCATCTATCCATCCATCCATCCATCCATTCATCCAACCACACACACCCACCACCACCTATCTATCCATCATCCCTCTATCTATATCTATCTATCTACCTATCTATGATTCTATCAATCTATCCATCCATCCATCCTCATCTATCATCTATCTATCTATCTCTTCTATCTATCTATCTATCTATCTACTATCTATCATCTATCTATCTATCTATCTATCTATCATCTATCAATCTATCTATCATCCATCATCCATCATCTATCTATCTATCATCTATCTATCTATCTATCTATCTACTATCTATCTATCTATCTACTCTGATGGACTTGGAGGAGGAGCTTACAAAATTCAGAGTATTTCTGGTGGGCCCAATTCCCATTTTGATTGGTCTGGATAAGTAACAGGCCCCCATACTTCATCTGCTATAGAGTAGGATTGGGGAGATCAGGCTGTTACTCTTCAGGTCTCTATAGCTGCTGCCCTAAAATCCCAGAATGGATGATCTCCAGCCGAGATAAGTATATTTCCCTGTTCTGGCTGAGTATCTCAGTGTGAATGAGGGCAGTGTGGATTTTTTGTTTTTCTTCTAGAAAATCATAAATTTAGTTTTTAATTTATATTTATGGGAGTTCCCAGGTTGTGCTGAATTTCTCCAGGATGGCTGGTCTTGTAGGCCAGTCTCCTGTTGGTCAAAGTAGCAGGGTTTTTCGTTGAGCGGGAGGGGGGCAGGGGTGTGACTTCGAGTGGGGGGGTGAATCACGGTGGTGACGCGGTGTAGCCTGGGTTGGCTGTGGGAGGGATTAGGGGCTTAACTGGGCAAAAGTGGGCATTCCAGGGGCATGGCTGTCAGGGCCAGGATTTTAACTCTGGATTTGTCCCTGCAGTCGGGACAATTCCACCCAATCAGGACGCCTGGCAATCCTGCTAGCAGTAAGAGGTCATCTGCATAGAGCAGGAACTTTAATCTATCATCTATCTATCTATCTTAATCTATCTATCTATCTATCTAATCATCTATCTATCTATCTATCCTAATATCATATCTATCTATCTATCTATCTATCTATCTATCATTATCTATCTATCATATACTATCTATCTATCTATCTATCTATCTATCTATCTATCTTCTATCTATCTATCATCTAGTCATCTATCTATATTCTATCAATCTTATCTTATCTATCTATCATCTATCTATCTATCTATTCTATTATCTATCTATCTATTATCGATCTATCTATCATCATCTATCTATCTATCTATCTATCTATCTTATCTATCTATATATCTATTATCTATCTATCATCTATCTATCTATCTATCATCTATCTATCTATCCATCTTCTATCTATTCATCTAATCTATCGATTATCTATCTATCATCTATCTATCCATCTATCTATCTATCTATCTATCTATCATCTATCTATCTATATATAATATATTACTCTATACTATCTATCACATCTATCTATCTACTATCTATCTAAATCTATAATTCTAATATCTATCTATCTATCTATCTATCTAAGTCATCATCTATCCTTATATCTATATAATCTATCTATCATCTATCTATCTATCTATCTATATTCTATTACTCAATCTATCATCTATCTATCTATCTTACCCTATCTATCTATTATCTATCTATTACATCTATCTATCATATATCTTATCTCTATCTATCTATCTATCTATCTATCTATCTACTCATCTATCTATCTTATACATCTACTCTATACATCTATCTATCTATCAATCTATCTATCTATCTACTATCTATCTATATCTTATAGTATCTCTCTATCTATCTATCTATCTCATCATCTATCTATCTATCTATCAATCTATCATCTATTATCAATCATCTATCTATCTATCTATCTATCTATCTAATCTCTATCTATCTATCTATCTATCTATCATCTATCATCATCAATCTATCATCTATCTCTCTATCTTCAATCATCTATCTATCTATCTACATATGTACATATATAGAAAATCCAATAATAAATGAAACACAAACATTAAATAAATATCAGGTCAACTAATTTTTTAAAAAAATCCTCTCTACTTTATGTCTGAACTGGGATTCCATCATGAATATCATGATGTCTCACCACTGCTCTTTACTCTCTTTATCTGTCATATTCACGTAACTAACATGTACACAAATCAGGCATAACATCATTAATTTGGCTTGAAAAAACCAAATACGTAGCAATTCCTATTTATTTCCTCTTTATTCCACTCTTTTTTTGTACTGTATCCCAAGTTTTTTGAGCCTGAAAGACACTAAGGGGCCGATGCAATATTGTCTCTTTTTAGTGTAATAATCAGGTTAGCGTGGGTTTTGCAGCAAATTCCTATTGCTCTTGAAGTCACCTGACACTTTCAATTCATACATATGCAACCTGAGGCTTAATCAGCCTTGATTAGAAACACCCGACCGGAGGGAATTCTAAGGCTAGTATTCACAGGCCTATTTACCTACCAATTTTTTTTGGTATTTTTGGTTGATTGGTTGTATCGTTAGATGTGCTGAGAACCCACATCTAAATCGGGATGTTCGATTTGAAATACCAGTAAATTGCAGACAATCGACCAGTTTGGCCTGTGGTACCTAGCCTAAAAAGAGACATTGGGGGTATCTAAGAATCTAAACCGCTGGATTATTATTTGTTAAGAATCATTATCCCTCCTTCTCAGCCCTTCCTTGTCTCTGATTATTTTACTTGCTGGTAATACAGGGATTTCACTAGGAACATTAATAGTAGCAATGTGACGTAGCCCGCGATCATCCTGATTAGCAGGTGTTTTCCCTTCTATTATCCCACAATAAGAGTCTAATGAACGCACCTGATTTCAGCACAGCTCTGCACAAACCATTTTTTTCTTAGTGTTCCCTATTTAAAGAGGAAATGTAGGCAAATAATTATATCTGCTGGTAAACTACATGTGTTACAGGGAAACCAAACAGTCTATAATGGTATTGGTAATTATAAAATGCGTTATGTTCATGTAATTTCCCATGTAATAGAGGGATGTTATGTATTTTTAATTCATCATAAATACCATTACAAGCAGGGAAACTAAAGCAAGTTTATGGGCAATTTGCATAAATAGCTGGTAAAAGATGATCAAAGATGGTGTCAGTTAGCTTCATTAGCAAAACGTGGCATTGTCAATAGTACAATACCACAGGTTTACCTTTTTTGCTGGTCTCCAATGAAAATTTTGCATCACTGCCGTTAATAATACCATTAATTACCGAATAACATTCCGCCAGTTTATAAATAGGCCCCTTAATGTTCTAAATTACCGATAACATTCCGCCGGTTATAAATAGACCCCTTAATGATCTAAATTACTGATAACATCCCACCAGTTTAAAATAGACCCCTTATGATCTAAATTACGTGATAACATCCCGCCGGTTTATAAATAGGCCCTTAATGACCTAAATTACCGATAACATTCTGCGCCGGTTTTATAAAATAGGCCCCTTAATGATCTAAATTACCGATAACATTCCACCGGTTTATAAATAGGCCCCTTAATGATCTAAATTACCGATAACATCCCGCCGGTTTATAAATAGGCCCCTTAATGATCTAAATTACCGATAACATTCCCGCCGGTTTATAAATAGGCCCCTTAATGATCTAAATTACAATAACATTCCACCGGTTTAATAATAGCCCCTTAATGATCTAAATTACTGATAACATCCCCTCCGCCAGTTTAAAATAGGCCCCTTAATGATCTAAATTACCGATAACACATTCCGCCGGTTTATAAATAGGCCCCTTAATATCTAAACTACGGATAAAATTCCACCATTTATAACTAGGCCACTTGATCTAAATTACCGTAACATCCCCGCCGGTTTATAATAGGTCACTTAATGATTTAAACTACCGATAACATTCCGCCGGTTTTAAATAGGCCCTTAATGATCTAAATTACTGATAAACATTCCACTGTTTTATATATAGGCCCCTTAAATGATCTATTAAACCGATAACATTCCGCCGGTTTATAAATAGGCCCCTTAATGACCTAAATTACCGATAACATTCCACCAGTTTATAACTAGGCCACTTGATCTAATTACCGATACATCCCGCCGGTTTATAAATAGGTCCCTTAATGATCTAAATTACCGATAACATCCCGCCGGTTTATAAATAGGCCCCTTAATGATCTAAACTACCAATAACATCCTGCCGGTTTATAAATAGGCCCCTTAATGATCTAAATTACCAATAACATCCTGTTATATTTCATATTGTTCACATGGCCTTGTGGAATGAAAGGGTTAACATCCACTCAGGATTTGGGCTGGGAACAGCTGACAGTCAGAAACTGACCATCCTGTCATAAAATGCAAGTACCCACAGACAAGTATATTCATGTGAGCTGGATACCCAAGCATAGACAAACAGATACTATTGTCACAACTGGAACTTCAAAGGTGCCACAACAATAGAGAACCAGAGTATAAATATCTATGGAGGGTAATCAACTGGACTATACAACCTTGGATATCCATGTGAAAAGGATGTGCCCTGGATTGCTTTCTCCACCCAAAAAGCAGAAGAACTGGTTTTAGGTCTGCCTTTGGAGACACCCTAGTGGCAATATACTACTGCCACTTACAGCTATCCATTCTGGATTAATTACATGGCCTATAATATAACATCGACTTGATTGGCTGGGACTTTCTTCAAGGTGTGATTATCCTTAAGTAGAGGCGGAGTTTGGGTTATGAATGAGAGTGAATGTGTACATAAGAGTGCCCCAAAAAGGCATCGAGAGAAACTCCATACAGCCTCCATCTAGCAGCATTTAACATCTAAGAGGACTGCTAAGCTATAACACCTTGGAATGCTGCCATTTTATTACCTTTGTACCTTTTTTTTATTTGTTACTGTATTTAATAAATATTGTAAAACCTCTGGACCTTAAAGGGTATCTCCACTGATGGAAAAACCTTTTTTTTTTTATTAATCTATCTGATAGTACACCTTCCCCCAACCCCCCTCCTACCTTTATTATCTCAAAAAAGCCCTCTGTTTGTTTGCAGCAGCCAGGGGAAGTTCAGTTCGTTTCTGCTACTGAGCTGGGCAGGCTGTCAGTCAATGTGCATCATCACATGCATATTCATTATTCCTGCCACTCCCACTTGACCCCAGTGAAGCCAAATGTAAACAAAGCTTTTTCTACCTGTCTCTGCATAATCTATTCACAGTTGATAGTGCAGGGAGAGACAAAGGAAAGATAGAAGCTTGAGCCACACTGATATAAGAAGGCTGGGGAGACTTGTGTGTTTTTCAATTGTATAAATATATATTTATAAAGTCAAAAGTTATTAAGCTTAATAAAAACCATATTGGGGGGATAGATGGAATATATTTGATTTATATCACAGGGGATGCTGGGAGTTTCACAAGCTGTATTGCAGTGCTTGCTGGGAGTGTCACAGAAGGTGTATTTTACAGGGATTGCTGGGAGTTTCGTAGTTTCATAAGCTGTTTTGCAGTGCTTGCTGGGAGTGTCACAGAAGGTGTATTTTACAGGGTATGCTGAGGGTTTCATAGTTTCATAAACTGTATTGCAGTGCTTGCTGGGAATGTCCCAAAAGGTGTATTTTACAGGGCATGCTGGGAGTTTCATAAGCTGCATTGCAGTGCTTGCTGGGAGTGAGTCAGGCTATATTGCAGGGGGGATGTAACACAGAATGTTTTTTAAAAGGAAAGATGATTTTTAATGTGGTGTAAAAAAGTAGTTGATTACTGATCTATATATAGTGTGCCATCAATTATTAGTATAAAGGTTTGTACACGCTTGCGATCGCGTGTTCAAACCCAAGACGCATGATGTGTCCGAACGTTTGTTTCGAACGATAATCGGTCCGTGTATGTCACACACACACACACACTCACAAACACTCACACACACTCACATACACTCACACACACTCACATACACTCACACACACACTGACATACATTCACACACACTCACACACACTGACATACATTCACACACACTCACACACACTCACATACACTCACACACTCACTCTCACATACACTCACACACTCACACACTCACTTACACACACTTTGTCACACACACTCACATACACTCACACACACTCACATACACTGACATACATTCACACACACTCACACACACTCACATACATTCACACACACTCACACACACTCACACACACTCACATACACTCAGACACACTCACATATTCTCTCTCTCACACACACACACACAATATTAAAATCATATTTCAATAAAAAGCAAGATCTAAAAATACAAAAAAGTGACAAGCATTTAAAACTAACCTGTACAGTGCAAAAGGACAAGCAGGAAATACAACAGTGGGGGTAGTATAAACAGTAAAAACGCCCTTTTTATCTTTATCTCAGGCATCTTTATTAGGCAGGCAGCTTTCTGAAAACAACAATGGACTTGTTGTGAGGAAGGGAGAGAGCCTGTTATATGGATCCAGTGTGTAAGAATGAGAAATGCAAAAGTTTGCTAATCGTAATTGAAGTAAAAGAAATTGAAAAGGTTAGACGTTAGGACCTTCCAGACTGGGGTTACCTTGACGTGGTTGGAAGGCTTTTCATTCATGTGATCACAGTAATGTATACTAAAACCCCTTTGTTTATAAAGTATGCCAGTGTGCAGATAATATGATATTGTATGGGGCCCAGGAATGTGCATTGATTATCTTTTCTATGTTTGTATAAATGTTTGACCAGATCAGTTGCACTTCCGCTAAATGTAGTTGTAAATTAGCCTAATTGGAGTGCTTCCACAATTCTTGTATTGTATATATCTTTAATATTCATCCATCCAGGTCATGTTATATCTGTAATATTCGTTCATCCAGGTCATGGTATATCTGTAATATTCTTCATCCATGTAATTGTATAGTGGTAATATTCATTTATCCAGGTCATGGTATATCTGTGATCAACTGGACTTTAAGTTTAGTTCCTGAAGAGGTTTCGCTAGTCACCTGACTGGCTTTCCAAATTCATGATGACTTGTACAAGAATCTGTTGTCCATAAACATGGCTCTCTAGACTTTTTGCCACCTGAAAAAAACCTCCAAATTCCGCCGCTGGAAAGGGGTGTGGTTTTATAATTGTAAGTGGGTCATGCTTTGTCTGGAAGTAGGGTGTGGCTTGTCCAGAAGTGGGAGGGGATGTATACACATGACTGGTAAATGATGCCCACAGTGACTGGTATTGGATGCTCACAGTGAATGGTAAATGATGCCCAGCATTGATTTTTTTGATCTACAGGGCTGACATTTTGATCAAATGAATTGACAGTCAGAAGGGAGGGGGAGGAGGGGTAGCTGCATTCTGTTGTGCAATGACAGTCACTGCTTCCCCTGCTATACCAATACCGATGTCTGTCGCTCGTTCAACCAGATCGGGCAAAAAGGTGATCAGACACGGGGCTAAATCATAACTGATCATGTACAGTCTACAAAATATAGATAGCAAAAAGGGGGGCCCTAAATAATGGCCCTGCCTTGGGCCCCATATGATCTTAATCCATCTGATAGTGCTGTGTAAGAAATAGTCATGTCAATGGAACATTCCAGTAAGTAATGATGTTTGTCCAAAAATTCTGGTAAAACTGCAAAAAAATGCAAAAAGGCGAAAATACACCTATTTATAAATGGCTTTAAATAAAAAAAATGATAAAAATAGCTCTGAAATTACACTAGAGAGCAATTTCTCTTTTCGCAGTGATACCACAGTTAACGCAATGAATAAGGCGAAAACTATCGGCACACAGGTTGAGAGGCAACCAATCACAGATCCAGATGCTGGCAGTTCAGGACGCCGGGGGAACGAGGCTCTGTAAGTACATTACCAATTCTTTTTTAAGCAAATAAATATAGCGGTTGTGGGTGGGATAGGGTCCCCTACACTAAAAGAATTTAAAGCTAAGGCACGAGGCAGCAAACGGGTCGAAAGGGAGGGAGGGGAAGGGCTCCAGTGGGCAAGCCTCTCAGAGGAAAGGTAAGAGGTAAAAACATTTTCACTCATGGCCAGGCTCCTTCTCTTCACTTTCTGGGACTTTGGACAGTCACTACAGGAGAACCATTTGGAGCAGAGAGGTAAGGTAAGAATTTTTTTACACTGCACAGCGTGGCCAGTAGTGGGGGAAATTTTAGTTTTGGGGGTGGACATGCCCTTTAATAATACAATTTTTTTTTAAATTCTCCTGAAATTCCCCTTTAAATTAGAGTTGACAAGATAATATTTACATACAATCTTCTGCATCCATATTTTTGTGTTTATGTTGAGTTTAAATGGAAGTGTGCCCACAGTGACTGCTGAATGTTCTTTGCTAAGCAATACATTCTTTGTATCAACGCACTGACAAAAGAAAAGGTATAAAGCTGCATATGTGAATCATAGCACATTACTTACAGTATATTACCTCTCTATGCAGAAATAATTAATCAGAGAAACGTTATCATTGCTGCCTTATAATGTTGACTTGGTTTGCAATATTTTATTAGTTTGCCTATTTTCTATCATCATTGGCTTAGTATTGAGGGTATTGATAGTGTACATTGTAATTCAACACCTGGTTCTGGTTTCCTGGCATCTGCCTGAACCCAGTATAACTTATATGTGAAGGCTTTGCATGACTATATAGAGCTTTACCTTTCCAGACTTGTGCCCTGCTAGATATTATGTTTAAAGGCAATTTCTAAAGCTCTGATAAAGACATAACTAGGAAGAAATCAACCTATGAATATCATGTTTACAAAACAGAGTTGCACTATTAATTTATGTGGCACCTTTACCCTGAAGACAATGGATATCAGATATAGTTCCTTGTGTCAGATGATAATTTAAAAACTTATATATACTGAAAATTACTAGATAACTGTTACCTGATTTTGATACTAATTTCCTAGGGCCACATTAGGGTGCGATCAATAGACCCCAAAGCCTCCGCTAAGTGGGAGATTTAGTAAGTGCCAGGGCTCTAAACCAGAATCTGGCAGTCATAGAAGCCCCTGGGGCCTGCAATAGTAGTGATATCTATATCAAATTAGTAGGAAAAATCACTCCACACAATATTTATGCACTAAAATGCAGATATGGGAAAAAAACTATTAGTCTTAAGCCTTGTACACACGTTAGATCATTTTCGCACGATGTGCCAGCAACGGTCTCGTTATACACTAGTTCTGCCAACGACGCCTGTACATACATCAATGTTAGTGGATAGATAATATTCATTGGTAAAGGTGTTACGTGACGTACGTATTAAGTGACATTCGGAATATCGCGTAATCTCGAAATGTTGCACGTGTGTATTTCATTCAATCTTCCATTACACTCTACCGATAATCTGCCGACTATGTACAAACAAACGACAATCGGCAGAACGAATCCGCCAGGCTGATCGTCATAAAAAGCAGAGAATACTCGTGGATCGTTGGTCTTAGAAGATCGTTAAAGCTTCATTTTCGCACGAATGTCGCACGAATGGGTCGTTCGTCGAGCAAATTGGGCGAAAATTATCTGGCGTGTGTACGAGGCATTCCACGATTGGGCTGGCGATTAAAACTTCACTAACTTATTGCATGCGTTCTAAGATAACTGGGTTAGGAGTAGAGATGTAATGTGGTTTCTAATAGAACACAGTTTCAAATCGAATCTGAGCTTTTCGAAGTCCCGACCAAACTTTCGGATCTCCCGAATTTCACGGAACCCGGATTTTTCGAATTTTCTATTTTTATCGAAAATCAAAAGTAGACGATTTTCGAAAATCAAAAGTAGACGATTTTCAAAAATTGAAACTCGAAAATTTCAGAAGTTCGAAAACGGAACGAAACTTAACAGTTTCGAACATCTCTAGTTAGGACCTAGTAGCGTATTAGGTCCTTACCCTGGGTATTTTTATTGGGAGTGGGGGGGGGGGTGTTTATTTGCCATTTAAATGACATCCCTTTATTTCTGTAGATCCAAGGCTCCAAACAGTGTGGATGCTGCAGAAATCCTTGTATGCTTTAGTGAAATATTATTCAGGTTTTCAAAAGGATTTTGCTAGGACAGAGATGTAACTACTGCAAGGGGGCCCAGGTAAGTGGAGGCATAGAATTCTTACTCCCCTTACACCCCTGGTGTGCAGGTATAGGGGTCCAGTTACAGTTCGCCCTTGTTAAGATGTAATTAATAGAATGAGAAAATGAGAAACCACACTCAGAGCACATAATATCCCCCAGAGAGGCTAAGTATAGCTGTACACTATGTGTGTGCTATTTTTACATGCCCCTTTGTTCATCCCTCTAGACCTTTACAGATAGTCTCTGAAGACCTTTGAGGATAGAGTTGGAAACAAAACTTGCATTCTTGGTATGTGTGATGGCCTTAGGTGCTGACTGTCCATGGTTAATTATCCCCACACTTGAACATACAGACATGCAGTATTAGCTGGTCACGTGTACATTGATAGGATTTTATGATTGGTCTGTTCTGACTATAAGGCTTTGCTGAAATCCAGACACGATATCTGACAAACTAGCAGGGGCCATATTCAATGTCCAGGGGAATCTGCAACTTCCCAACTGAATACATTCATGTGTTCTATTAAATATGGATCATATAGTAATATTATATATATTCTCTAATTGCCATGGTTATCATCACAGTTGGCTAATACACATATTTCCTTTACTTTTGTTATAAAGTGTATACTTACTAATTCTGGGTACACACAAACCAACAGATATTCCCGTGAATTGGTCAGTCGGGCCGAAAAAAGTCTAAGGTGATTTGGGCAGTGGCAGTGAACGCTGTGATCCATAGGAGACATTTGCTGTGGCCGACCACTTTATAGCGGCGTGTACCGAGCCTAACGTTCTGATTTACTGATAAATCCACATTTAGGGCTAGGCCACACTGTCACCTGTGTACCTCATATATTATAACAGAAGGTACCTCACAGCATCATGTTATTATAATAGCATTGCCCTAATAATCTAACGTATAAACAAACATTTCTCATACCCAGTTTACCTAAAGAAATGGATTTATCTTATCTTATACAGATCTATTTGACAAAAAGTTGCTTTAGAGCAATTTTTAATAACTGATAATTAATAACATTTTATTTCAGTATTACAGTAAGTCCTTGGTATACCTGCCTGGCTTTAGCACTAAGCAAAAGGCTATGGACTTCAAGCGAGCACCTTCATCCCAACCATTAATAGTGGCTGCCAACTGTTCTAGCCAATCAGTCCACTCCCTAGTTACCCCATCAAATGGATCAGATTTCAAAATAGGTTTGGCAATTGGGCCTGGTAGAGCTACTGAGTCTAATTGGGGAATTTCATCTGCAGGTACAAGGACAGGAGGATTTAAATCAATACTTTCAGTAGCAGCCTCCATAGCTTAATACAGAGAACAAATATACAGAGTAAACATGGAGAATAAATGGTATTACCAGCAACGCTGCCAGCAATTTGTACCAGATCACTGCTTTATGGAAGGATTATGGGTAGCTTGGCACACATTGGGTTACTTTGGTGGTCTGGCACAAAGCAGACAGTGCACATAAACAGGTTCCCCACATAACATATGGTGCACCACTTTATATATTGACCAGGCCTGTATATTGTGTGTCCTTGTAAGTTGGTGTACTCTGTTGCCTCAGAGTTTGTATCCAATAAGGTAAATTGTCTGTCCAATAATCTCTCCTCTCAACAGGTGGTAACAGGATCTTATACACAGGGTCTTACACACAGGGTCTCACACACAGGATCTTGTGTTACACTCAATATCACTCCAAAGCACACATCACAATCCACTTTCACTTTCTCTCCTCCTACCATAGAGAGCAGGGATGTCTTGTATTTTATTACTCACTAACACCACCTGCAGGCTGGAGGTGGTATATAAGGAGCCTTGGTATATATGTCCATTACAATACACATCATATCCTGTGTAGCAGACAGAAACTTTTTTTGGATTATACTTCCTTTCATATGGAGCAGACACGGGTGTGGTAAAGCTGCCATTTGACCATTCCATTTGATAATAGGGATCTCAGCTCACGGCAGCTGCAGGATTAATATTGATACAGTCTCTATGCTGCTGTCAATCACAGGGCAGACTGGATACATTTTTGAAACATACAAGTGCTGCTTCTCACTCTTCTCACAGCTCAATTGACAATGTAACAATCTATGTACCAGTCTATGTAACAGTCTATGTACCAGTCTATGTAACAATCTATGTAACAATCTATGTACCAGTCTATGTACCAGTCTATGTACCAGTCTATGTAACAATCTATGTATCAGACTATGTAACAATCTATGTAACAGTCTATGTACCAGTCTAAGTAATAATCTATGTAACAGTCTATGTAACAGTCCATGTACCAGTCTATGTAACAATCTATGTACCAGTCTATGTAACAATCTATGTACCAGTCTATGTAAATCAGTTTATTACCATCTATGTAACAGCCTATGTACAGTCTATGTAAACAATCTATGTAACAGTCTATGATCAGTCTATGTACAATCTATAACAGTCTATGAAACAATCTATGTAACAGTCTATGTACAATATATGTACAGTCTATGTACCATCTTGTAACATCTATGTACATCTATTGACAGTCTATGTACCAGTCTATGTAACAATCTATTTGACAGTCTATATATCAGTCTATGTAACAATCTATGTACCAGTCTATGTAACAATCTATGTAACAGTCTATGTAACAATATATGTAACAGTCTATGTAGCAATCTATGTAACAGTCTATGTAACAATCTATTTGACAGTCTATGTACCAGTCTATGTAACAATCTATTTGACAGTCTATGTACCAGTCTATGTAACAATCTATGTAACAGTCTATGTAACAATCTATGTAGCAGTCTATGGGCACCAGTGGATTATTCAATAAAAGTTCTTATTGTTTAAAATGGTGCTAATTTTCCCCAAACCAATCAGATGTTAGCTTTCAAATGTTAAATAAGATCTGATTTGTTGGGGCAAAATTAGCAACATTTTAAACGATAATAACTTTTATTGAATCTCCCTGCAGGAGTAGTAGAACAACAGACTGCACTGAGCAGGCAGAAAGGGGGGATTCCAGGCACCAGGCTTCTATTTTTGTATATATTAAATTATTTGGTCACTAGTTGCACTCTGTGTGGATGTATACTATTCCATCTTTTGTATATATTTTGCTTGTTGCATTGGAGTTTTGACCAAGCCTCTGGGAAATGTGTACTCCACCCATAGTGGGTCATGTGTTCAAGTACTTGCAAGTGAAAAAGCAGCAGGGACTTTCATCTCCTAAAAGGCAGGTACTGTTATAAAGATAAAGTTTGAGAATTACATCTCTTACAAAGGTAAAAAGTTACTAAAGGTTAAAAGTTAGGACCCAGCAGAATAAAGCAAACCATGACGTGGTTGCTGGGCTTAAAACAATTGGCCAAGTTATTAAACTAATTGCTTTAATTTAAGGGCAGGCTTTTTATGACATAATTTACATCACATAGTGCGTTCCTCCCCTAACTCCACCCCTGCCCCGCCCTTTGGTGACGTCAGTGACATCACGTTACTCGGTCATGCCCCTTCTCCCCACCCTGCCCGAAAGCCAGACTCGGCAATGTGGGATGTCTGCGTTCCAGTGCAGTTTGTCTCCAAAAGCGCTGCCACATGCACTTCTGTCTGAATGCGTTTTCATTTAAAAAAATCGATAATGAAAATGTAAAAAAAAAAGGGACTAGATGTTTTTGGTCCATTTTTGTTTCATTTAAACGAGCCTTTAGCACAGTGATGGCGAACCTTTTAGAGACCGAGTGCCACAACTGCAGCCCAAAATCCACATATTTGTTTTTTTTACTCTAGAAAAAACAACTCAAATAGACACAGACAGATACAGTAAATATGCCCTAAAAAGTAGCACAATGTAGCTCAGTGATTAGTACTCATACCTTGAAGCACTGAGATCCTGAGTTTGAATCCACCCTTAGACACATGTACAAGGAGTTTGTATGTTCTCCGTGTGCTTGCGTGGGTTTCCTCCGGGCACTCTGGTTATCCCCACAATCCTTAAGACATACTGATAGGCTGTTTGTGTCAAATAAATGTGCTTAGATTGTAAGCTCTTTAGGCTTACAAATACATGTAATTGTAAGGTGCTATGGAAGATGTTGGCGCAATATAAATCCAAAATAATTATAATATTTGAGTTAAATTGTAAGGGGGTGGGCATGAGGGTATAGTTGTCCTTTAAATCTGTTTCCTTTCATGCAGCATTTCCTGATCTATCATCATCTATCATTTCATCTATCTAATTCTAATTCTAATTATTCTAAACACCCCATGAGCCTGTAGGCCTAAAAGACTGGTGCCCTTTTCTTTTTTTTGAGAAGAAAATAGACTATAAAGAGGGTGGATTGGTGGGGGCAGGATTGACACATGCCATCCATCCATCCATCCATCCATCCATCTATTTATCTATCCATCTATCCATCCATCCATCCATTCATCCATCCATCTATCTATCTATCCATCTATCCATCCATCCAACCATCCATCCATCCAACCATCCATCCATCCATCCATCCATCCATCCATCCATCTATCTATCCATCTATCTATCCTCTATCCATCCATCCATCCATCCATCCATCCATCCATCTATCTATCTATCTATCTATCTATCTATCTATCTATCTATCTTATATCTATCTATCTATCTATCTATCTATCTATCTATCATCTATCTATCTATCTATCTATCTATCTATCTATCTATCATCTATCTATCTATCTATCTATCTATCTATCATCTATCTATCTTTTAGAAATGCCAGGCAGTAACATTGCAAAGTGTCCCCATATGCCAGTAACAATGCCAATTACATTGCAAAGTGTCCCCATATGAATTTCATTGAGTTTAGCTTAAATCCTGTCATATTTAAGTGTTATTCCTTATGGGAAAATAAATAACCATAACTCCATTGTGGATATGTGTATAGTATAGCATAGCAACAGGATTACATTGTTCCCTAAGGAAGGAAATTTATTAATGCATCTTCAAGTTACTACATGTCGATTAACCACTTTGTTGCTACTTGGGCTCGTTTCTATTAAGGGCTAGGCCACACTAGTGAAATTTTTGTGCGATTGCGCCTGTGATTTTCGCTAAAATGGAAATCGCGGGAATGTGAAAATTCCCACGATTTCCGATGAGCATGCGATTGCGCGTCTGTTCGCGTTTTGGTAACGCGTGCGTGCACCATTTTTGGTGCGTTGACGCATGCGTTTCCATAACGGAAAATGGCAAAATTGCATGCACAAAACGCACAAGAATCGCGCACATGATCGCGTGTGATAACGCTCCCGATTGTGTGCGTGATTCCTGTGAGTTGCCTTAAGGTAGAAAAAATGTATCAGTAGAAAAGAAAATTCTTCATTATTATTGGCTCATATAAACTCCTATAAGAGGAGAACATGTTTATTAGAAATTAACCCCAAGTAACTAAACTTCTTTATCTGTTAACATCCTGTGGCCTTTTTCCCACTTCATTTGACAATGAAATAACATGAAGTTCTGTGTTACTGAAGTGTGTTCTGAATGCATAGAAATCACCACTTGTGATGGTGAACTTCCAAAAGTTTGGTTCGTTTCTGAACAATAGAACTTCAGTAAAAGTTCTAAACAAACCAATTAAAATCAATGGGAGAAAATAGTTTGAAAATTTTTAATAAAATACATTTAAAATAGCAATGGTAACTTACTGTAAATGGCTATGGCACCTGGGGAATGGTCTGGGGAACATGTTACTATCACCAAAACATGTTTCTACAACTTTCCCCATGATCGGGCAAATGTTGGGATTCCGCATTGAGTTTTTGCTACTTTCGAGGGTTATCGACGAATTTGAGGGTTACTGAATGATAAATTACTACATTCGAGGGTTATCGCTAAATCACTACATTCGAGAATTAAATTAAACTCAAATATTAGAATTATTTTGGATTTATATATCGCCAACATCTTCCGTAGCGCTTTACAATTACATGTATACATTCACATCAGGCCCTGCTCCAAAGAGCTTACAATCTAAGCACATTTATTTGACACATACAACCTATCAAAATGTCTTTAGCACGGGGAGAACATACAAATTTCTTGTAGATGTGTCCAAGGGTGGAATCGAACTCAGGATCTCAGCGCTTCAGGGTGATAATCACTGAGCCACCGTGCTGCCCATACTGACTACAAAATGATTAGCTCAGGTCCAAAAATCGTGAGAAAGGGACAGGTAAGATCCTTATGTACAAATAGCATTTATACAAATTTGGGTTTGTGTTCAACAATTTATTTTGTCATCTTGAGAGTATTTGGGTATTCCTGGATTCAGTTGCTGAAGCAGCAATGTACTGAAACTAATTTAAAGTGCATCTATACTAAAAAAAATATTTTCTTGAGGCATCTTTAAAGGGTATCTCCACTGATGGAAAAACCTTTTTTTTTTTAATTAATCTATCTGATAGTACACCTTTCCCCAACCCCCCTCCTACCTTTATTATCTCAAAAAAGCCCTCTGTTTGTTTGCAGCAGCCAGGGGAAGTTCAGTTCGTTTCTGCTACTGAGCTGGGCAGGCTGTCAGTCAATGTGCATCATCACATGCATATTCATTATTCCTGCCACTCCCACTTGACCCCAGTGAAGCCAAATGTAAACAAAGCTTTTTCTACCTGTCTCTGCATAATCTATTCACAGTTGATAGTGCAGGGAGAGACAAAGGAAAGATAGAAGCTTGAGCCACACTGATATAAGAAGGCTGGGGAGACTTGTGTGTTTTTCAATTGTATAAATATATATTTATAAAGTCAAAAGTTATTAAGCTTAATAAAAACCATATTGGGGGGATAGATGGAATATATTTGATTTATATCAGAGGGGATGCTGGGAGTTTCACAAGCTGTATTGCAGTGCTTGCTGGGAGTGTCACAGAAGGTGTATTTTACAGGGATTGCTGGGAGTTTCGTAGTTTCATAAGCTGTTTTGCAGTGCTTGCTGGGAGTGTCACAGAAGGTGTATTTTACAGGGTATGCTGAGGGTTTCATAGTTTCATAAACTGTATTGCAGTGCTTGCTGGGAATGTCCCAAAAGGTGTATTTTACAGGGCATGCTGGGAGTTTCATAAGCTGCATTGCAGTGCTTGCTGGGAGTGAGTCAGGCTATATTGCAGGGGGGATGTAACTCAGAATGTTTTTTAAAAGGAAAGATGATTTTTAATGTGGTGTAAAAAAGTAGTTGATTACTGATCTATATATAGTGTGCCATCAATTATTAGTATAAAGGTTTGTACACGCTTGCGATCGCGTGTTCAAACCCAAGACGCATGATGTGTCCGAACGTTTGTTTCGAACGATAATCGGTCCGTGTATGTCACACACTCACAAACACTCACACACACTCACATACACTCACACACACTCACACACACTCACACACACACTGACATACATTCACACACACTCACACACTGACATACATTCACACACACTCACACACACTCACATACACTCACACACTCACTCTCACATACACACACACTCACACACTCACTTACACACACTTTGTCACACACACTCACATACACTCACACACACTCACATACACTTTGTCACACACACACACACACTCACACACACTCACATACATTCACACACACTCACACACACTCACACACACTCACATACACTCAGACACACTCACATATTCTCTCTCTCACACACACACACAATATTAAAATCATATTTCAATAAAAAGCAAGATCTAAAAATACAAAAAAGTGACAAGCATTTAAAACTAACCTGTACAGTGCAAAAGGACAAGCAGGAAATACAACAGTGGGGGTAGTATAAACAGTAAAAACGCCCTTTTTATCTTTATCTCAGGCATCTTTATTAGGCAGGCAGCTTTCTGAAAACAACAATGGACTTGTTGTGAGCGAGCGCGATCGCTCACAGTACTGGTAGCCATGGGAACATGATACTAATGTTCCCATTGGCTGAGACGCGAACAGAAGAGGTCAATGTCTTCCGACAACGGAAGAGTTCCTCTGCGCACGCGCGAATTAGTGAACGCGCGTCGGAGGCTACCGGACTGGCGTGGACTATTATGACACGGAGGCAGCTGCTTGTAGGGTGTTGTGCATCGGAAGCTTCATAACTTTTTATACACTGCTCTGAGGAGGCTGTCATTTGGGGTAGGTGATTGAATTTATTAACTCTGCCATTGGAAGCAATGTTTATTTTATCAGTGGACATACCCTTTAAAAACATCTTACATTTCAGCTTTCAATTAAGTAACTTCCAAGTCCATCCCTTACAAATGGTAAAGTACAGACTGACCTTTCTGTATGTAATTAAAGGACTTAACTCAAAGGGAATGTCCACTCGTTTTTTAACTATCATTTTTTCAGTTTAACTGAAGAACGGGAGGTAAAGGAACTATGTCTTACCTTCCATTCTTCAATAAAACTTACTGAGGACAGGAGAGAACTGATCGCTCCAGTGCTGGCTTCTCATTGACAGTCACTGACGCATCCTTAGTTCTTTGCAATTTGCACGCATGCACACACAGTGCAAGGGAGCGTAGATCAGTCAGGACCTGTCAGTGAGCGGTAAGGTAAGTTCTCTCTTGTCTCCTGCAAGTTTTACTGAAGAAGAGGACATACTGCGCCCTATTTATAAAACCGCGATATCGTTATCGAAAAAATAACGATAGTTATCGTAAAATAGCGATCGTTATCGTAAAATAACGATCGGTATTTTCCGATAACGATCGGTATTTTCCAATAACGATCGGTATTTTGTGATATCGGAAACTACCGATCGTTATCGGAAAATAGCGATCGTTATCGGAAAATAGCGGTCATTATCGGAAAATACCGATCGTTATTTTACAATAACGATCACTATTTTACGATAACGATCGTTATTTTTTCGATAACGATATCGAGGTTTTATAAATAGGGCCCACTGTAGCTTATTTACCTCCTGTTCTTTAGTTAAAGGGGAAGTTCAGTGCAAATACATATGCTTTTCAGAAAAAAGAGCAGTATTTTTTCATCCCAATGACATTAATCTGCCCATACAGCATTTTGTCTGAGTATAAATAAATGCAACCAAAATACTGACTACTGACCGTTATGGTCTTGCCCTTGACCCAGCGCCTGGGTTGATTTAGTTGCTCAGTACAGATCTGAGCATCTTTGACCCATCCAACAGCCAATCAGTAGAAATAACTGTTAGGAACATTCCAAGGATGTGGTGCATCCTGGGAAGAAGGACTGTTGGAACCTGAAATGTCAGCTCACTAATGTCAACAACAGGGAACAGCAAAGGGTATGAAATCAATGGGAGAGAATATGTAGAATAACTAAGAAGTAATTACACAAACTAACAATTTAACAAATATTGATCATTTCCACTGAACTGTCCCTTTAAAAACCTGAAAAAAACAATATTTAAAAAGTAAGTGGACATACCCTTTAAATTTTTAAAATCCTAATGTCAATGCATTTCTCCCCAGAACTAGAGTCCTACATTGGGTCGGGTACCCGTGGGTTACCCGGTTTGGATTTACCCGGGTCGAATTTGGGTAACCCTCATTGTGTTTGTTTTGGTTGTGGGTTGGGTTCGGGTAAAAAAGCCACGGGTCTAGTCGGGTCACAGGTAGAAGAATTCCAGTCTTTAGAAAAAAAAATCTGTCTGTAATAACTGAAACTGAGAATATATTGCTATCCATCAATGACAATGTACAGTGTGTATAGCACCTTACACTATATCACACTATGGCAGATAAAGGGCAAATATATCTAGATGCAAAACCGCCCAGCCTCTTACTATGTTTTTGGCTGGGTAAATATTGAGTTATCAACAGCTCTAATGTACTTACAGGGCGATGCACCAATGGGCGCATCGCTCCTGATTTGGAGTTTAAGTCACGCTAAACGATGTTATATCGGTTAGTGTGACTTTAACTCCTTTCTTGCGGCGGCTGCGTGGCTAACGCGAAAGTTAACAGCGCAGCCGCCGCAAGCGATGCTATATGCCGAGATGGCCATTTTATTGCAGCACTTTAGCTGGCGTTGAAAGTGCCGAAATAGAACAGTGCCAGGTAGCAATGTTCCGAGCGCCGCTATCGGCATATAACATTGCCGGGCTGTTTGCACCCGGTTGCCGATAGCGTCGCGCTCGGTGCATCCCTCTATTAGAATGTTATACAGGATGTCATTGTGAATAGGAATACAGACAGCTATGTTTAACTCTTGTAGAGCCTGGGTTTTGCAGAGATCACTGGGTAAAAAAGCAGTTAATGCTGGCGTGACTGGAAAGGCAGGGGTTAAACTTCTGAACTTGATTATACTAGCAGAGATCAGAGCCAGCTAAGTAACAATCTCCCATAGAACAAAGTAACAAACTTCTATCTGCACCTGCACCTATGCATGGGACCAGAGCAAGTGTCTGCATGGGACCAGATGACATGCGATTTCATTGGTCTTTGTAAATCCTTCTCGCCATAATGGTCTATGGGATGTGGATGATTTTAGTGATGATAATAACAACTACCGCTTGATGAGGTTCGGCTACAACTACACCAGGTATGTGGACCTCCAGATGATTGACATTTAAAACGCCCAATCATTGTACAACAGCAGAATGCAGACAGCGAATGCTGGGAGTTGCATAAATATCTACACCCATATAAAGGTGTAGATATTTCACTGCAGCTCCACCTGCTCCCTACCTATAATCCTCTATTATGGTGCCTGCTCATTGTAACATTTCCTGTCTCCCACATAGTTGCCAACAGTCCCGGACTTTACGAAGCAGTCCCGATCTTCTAAAGTCCCGGTAAGTGTCCCTTGATCTGGAGCTGTGTAAACACAGCTTTACAATTTATAGCGATTGTCAGCACTGTGGGCAGATCAGATCTTCTCCTGCATTACAGAGCAGAGAGATCAAATTACACTGGCAGGGTCACGTACTCTGAACGTTAGGAGAAGGGGAGGGATGTGTGCACCAACGTCGTACTGGGTACGATCTCTGCCTAGAGGAAATTAGTCACTAGTAATTTTTAATGATAAACTGCTCCCACCAGAAGATTAAAATGAAGTTGATTCAAAAAGTAGATCTGAGGCTAGTTTAGGGCTGTCGTGATTCTTTCTTTCTATCTATTATTGTGTCTGTTTGACATTCTATCTGTCTGTCTGTCTGTCTATCATCTATCCATCTATCATATCTATCATTTATCTATCTATCTATTTATCTATCTATCTATCTATCTATATATCTATCTCAGACATCCCACCCTGCCCCTTCAGGCTTCAGGGCAGGGTGGGGAAAGGGGGCGTGGTGCTGTGGTGCGATGTCACACGGGGGCAGGGCGTGACATCACAAGGATGTGGCCTGTGTTCTAGGGGTGGTGGGAGGGGTGGTTAGGGGCATTCCCAGGGCATTCTGGGGTGTGGCCTCGGAAAGTGGGCATGACTTGGGAGTCTCCTCTCAAGTCCGGGAGTCTGGGATGGTCTCGAGACCACTCCAGAATGAGGGAGACTCCCGGGCGATCAGGGAGGGGTGGGATACCTGATCTATCTATCTGTCAGTCTGTCTGTCTAATCTATCTGTCTGTCTATCTATCTATCTATCTATCTATCTATCATCTATCTATCCTATCTATCTATCTAACTATCTACAGTATCTATCTGTCTGTCGGCCTGTCTATCTGTCTGTCTCTCTAATCTGTCTGTCTGTCTATCTGATCTGTCTATCTATCTATCTATCTATCTATCTATCTATCTATCTATCTATCTATCTATCTATCTATCTATCTATCTATCTAATCTGCCTGTCTGTCTGATCTATCTCTGTATCTTAACCACCTGTCTGACTAATCTGTCCTTCTGTCCACCTTATATCTGCCTGTCTCTCTCTCTATATTTATGTATTATATACATATACATTATACATTCTCTCTATCTATTATATAATTATCTATCATCTTTCTCTCCGTCTGTCGATCTATTTATCTAGTAACAATAAAATAAAAGGCTTGTTTTAAAGTAGTAGTGACCATTAAAAGTGGGCAAGATTGCGGGGTGGAGGCTAGATTTTTTGGTGGCACACAACTGTTTTTAAATAGTGTCCCTGGAAATTTGTGGAGAATTTTGGCAACTATGTCTCCCATAATGCAAGTTTACACAGTGGGTGGAGATTGAAATGTATATTCTTTAGGACATAGTTATATAATTATAGATAGGTAACCAGTAGATCTCCAGATGTTTGAAAACTATAACTCCCATCATTCCTTGGCTATAGAGTGAATGGTGGGAGTTTTTAAACCATCTGGATAACTACTGGTTACCTATCCCTGTCACAGATTAACAGGAAAACAGTTGCAGATAAAGATTTAAAATGAGCTGAGGCCCATGGGTAGGTAGAAGTTGGGGACAGTAGAGGCCCGTGGGTTGGTAAGTTGGGGACAGTAGAGGCCCATGGGTAGGTAGTTGGGGACAGTAGAGGCCCATGGGTAGGTAGAAGTTGGGGACAGTAGAGGCCCATGGGTAGGTAGATGGGGACAGTAGAGGCCCATGGGTAGGTAGTTGGGGACAGTATGGATATTATATAAAGTGTACATTGCACTCTATATCAAGGATCTCCTACCTGTGGGCCTACATTTGCTTGAAAAATATAACTCCCAGCATTCCACTACAGCGCTCACAATATCAGACAGCATCCAGGGAATGCTGGGGTTTGTAGGCTACAGACATTTGGATGCCTGCAAGTTGAAGACCCCTGCATATATTATTTCTATGAACAATTTTGGATATGAATAAAACATTTATTTTAAATTTTAGACTTTTTTTTAAAATTCCCTGTAAAAATTTTAGAAGACTAAAAGCGGGTCGGGTTTTGGGTCCGAAGCATGCGGGTTGGGTCACGGGTATCTGAAGCAGGTAGCAAAGCGGGTTGCGGGTATGGGTTTTGCGGGTCAAGTTGGGTGCGGGTCTAGAAAATTAGACCCGTGCAGGAGTCTACACCAGAACACCTATACATTTTAAGATTCTTCTCTAGTAAGTTGCATTTAGTACATGTGAGTAACATATTCTGTAAGTAAGAAGGTTTCCTGTGCTATTATTTTGCAGCTACCAATCAGATGTTATCTAACTGCAGTAGCCCAGTAAAGAGCTAACATCTGATTGGCTACTGACAATTAATAGCAAGGCCAAATTTTTATTATTGCATCACCACCATAGTATTTAATTTAAAATGACTTATTCCTACTGCTCAGATACAGACTTGTAAATGAAGGGGTTACAAGGCTTGTGCAAAGGATCATGGTCCAGAAGATTAAAAGAAAGATAGCAGAAAATACATTTTTCTTCTTTTTCTTTATTTTTTAAAGGGCATGTCCACCCCCAAAACGATACTTTAACCCACTGCTGGCCCCACTGTGTGGTCTTAAAAATTCTTTACCTTATATCACTGCTCCAAATGGCTGCCCTGCAATGTCTCAGCAGGAGCCTGGCTGTGTCCCAAAAGGTTTCTGACTCTTACCTCTCCTCCGGGAGAATTCTGTCATGTGCAGTGAAGCCCTCCCCCTCTTCCCCTCCCCAGAAGGTCTCCTATAATGACAATAAGTCTTTTAAAGGGTCACTATACTCACTGAAACGACTTTACATTATCTGAAACTACAATTGAAAGATGTAAAATGGTGGTACTCACATTTATCTGTGCTTGCTTTCTCATTAAATTATGAATGTATAGTGAGTACTCCTAATTCCCCCACCCTCCCTTACTCACTGCCTTCTTGTAGTGTCTGCGACCCCGAAGAAATTTCGGGTTAACGTCGGTTTTAGACGGATTTTAGAGCACAGCTCCATTTCCGAATGTTTTTGGCTGTGCTAACGATCCAAAACCCGTAGCCTTAAGTTTTGCTCTACTTCTTAGCGCAAAACTTTACACTACGGGTTGTGGATCGCTAAAGTCCCGCTCCTTACCTTAGTCCGATCCCGCGATGCAATAACTGACGAAACCTCGTTTACGTCAGTTATTGTATTGCGGGATTGAGCTAAGGTAAGTAACGCGAACTTCGTGTATTGTATCTCCCCGTTTGTATTTCAAGTTTTTTCAATGTTACTCTGACCCAACACATTTTAATTTCAGGTATCCCACCCCTCCCACATCTCGTGGGAGTCTCCCTCATTCTGGAGTGGTCTCCCACGAGACCACCCCAAACTCCCTCGACAGGGAGGAAACTCTAATCTCCTCCCCGTCATGCCCCCTTCTGGCCACTACGCCCCAGAACGCACTTACCACACACCCCAGATCACCCCTATGCCTGTTCCCTAAAATACCTAATTGGTTAACCCTGCCCCCTGCGTGACCTAGCTGATGCCACGCCTCCTAATCACGCCCCCCCCAGCCATGCCCCTTCCCCCACCCTGCCCGGAAACCTTAGCCGGCAGAGTGGGATGTCTGTAATTTACAAAAGAATTTTATATTGAAACAAAGACTTAAAGCAACAATTACCTCCACCATGATCCCCATGTAGTAACGTTGCACTTGTATGTTTTGCATGTGTTTAAAACCAATGGGTCAGTGAGGGCTTTGCAGTACAGAATCTCCCAATCATTAAAGGGGAACTGTGGTCTCCAAACAAGTTGAGTTTAAATGAAAGGCCAGTTTCCTAGCTTTAAAATGAGCCATCAACAACCTCTTTACGAGCTCCACAGCCCAAGATATAAAGAAATGACTGACCAGAAAGTTAATGGGTGGGAGGCTGACGTGACATTCCTAAGGCTTCTCCTACACAGTGCCGCCGGCGAGCACAACCTCAGACTCCCTCAGTGTGTGAGGGAGACAGGAAGTCCCTACTCCTCTCTGCTGTGTGAAGGACCTGGGGGGGGGGTTGCCGGGGTGGTCCACAGCACCTGTGAACGGGTGGGGCTTAGGCACCCACAAGTGGGCGAGGCTTAGGCTCCCATGAGTGGGTGGGGCCATGGCACCCATGAGTGGGCGGGGCCACAGCACCCATGAGTGGGCGGGGCCACATGGGGCTGTAAGGGAATGGGCATAGGGGGTCCTTCAAATGGAGGGACCATGGGGTCCATGAGTGGGAGGGACCAGGGGGACAGCAAAGGGGAGGAGACACAGGGCAGATTGACTGACAGGTTTCAGAGCAGGAAGCAGGAAGCAGGAAGTGCAGGGGACCTGGTGATGCTGCTGCCATATCACACACAAAAATGTAAATATCTTCAAAACTATGTAAAATAAACAATGGAAATAAAATGCAAAAACTCTTAAGCTGGGTACACACGATTAGATATTTCGGTCCGATCGACCGATAGTTCAGTGTATCGGTCGATCGGACCGAAATTATCGAATCCGAATGTGCCCATGTCCGATCGACCGTTCGTCCGAATCGGACGAAAGGACGATCGGACAGGGTGGAAAACCTCGTCCGATCGTGCAGTCCTCTATGGACCGCACGATCGGTCGCGGTGACTATCGGACGCGGCTGCTTTTGCCGCGACCGACAGTCCTTCCTCCTGGCCGACCATTCGAAAGTATCGAACGGTCGTTCAGGAGGAAAAATCGCTAGGTATGTACCTAGCTTTAGGAGAGCAATTCCTATCAATTTACCTAAAGTCATTTTTGGACCACAGTTCCTCTTTAAGGTGGAACCACAGAGCTTCTTGTGTGTAAAAGCAATTTTAATAAAAGTAATTGATCCTACCGGTATACACGATTGATTGTTGAATTTCTTCAAAGTCCTCTATGTCTATTAATAGATCAATAGGGGACCAATGATTTTTCTAAATTCAGAAAATCCAAATTAAACATGGTGAACTCATATAAACTCAAATATATCATCAATGGAAGCATCTTAATGTATACATCTAAATGCCCACAAGGTAGACATGTAGACATCTTAATGCATACAGAGTAGACATGTAGACATCTTAATGCATACAGAGTAGACATGTAGACATCTTAATGCACACAGAGTAGACATGTAGACATCTTAATGCACACAAGCCGGAACTTGCAAACTGGGGTCGGACTGGCAACCAATCACAGACGTGGCTGCTGGAAATGCAGAGTGCCACAGAAGCGAAGGGCTGTAAGTAGATTTTTAATTCTTTGTTTAGTAATCTGAGATAGTGGTTGGGGGTGGGCAGGGGTAGCCTAAAATACAGGCTAGTTTTTTTTATGCTAGATGGCAGGGCAGCCAGGGAGGTATCCGGAGGGTGGGAGTGAGGGGGAGAAAGGTCTCCCCTTCGCATGTCACAGTCCTTACTGGAGGCTAGATTAGAGGAAGAAACCTTTTGACAGGAAGACAGCTCCAACTCTTCAGTTTCCTGGATTTTGGACAAGCGCTGCAGGAGAACCAAAAGGAGCAGAGGTGTACGGTACAGATTTTTTAAAACTTCACAGTGGGGCCAGTAGTGGGTTAAATTTTAGTTTGGGGGGTGGAAATGCAATTTAAGACCCTGGAGTGCTCTTCGGATTTTATAAACTGTTGAATTAATTTAAGAATACATATATTTAATGGGCTAAAGCCTCAGAACAACACTAAATCAGAAGGAGGAGCACCTTGATATAAAAGCAGTAACCTGTGTCTCACCTCTCATTTTGATGCGGATGCTAGGAAATTTACATTGCTAACATGGGGTCAGTGCTTTATTTATCACACAGTCTGGTCAATGACCAATATGATATTTGCACATGCCCAATCAGAATCTACAGAAGATACTTGTTATAGCTTACCACACTACCACTAGTTCTAGCCAATCCTCTTACAGTCTACATTAGTGAATGGATCATGTGAACGAGGTTAGAAGGCATTTTCGGGCAGTGCATAGAGATACTATTATTATTATTGTGGATTTATATAGCGCCAACATCTTCCGTAGCGCTTTACAATTAAATGGATACATTTCAGGCCCTGCCCCTAAGAGCTTACAATCTTAGCACATTTATTTGACACATACAACCTATCTGTATACCTATCAGAACATACAACCTTATTGCAGATGTGTCCAAGGGTGGAAACGAACTCAGGACTTCAGCGCTGCAAGGCATCAGTGCTAACCACTGAGCCACCGTATTCTCTTATCCATTTCTTCAGAGGGGTCCATTTACAATAATGCAGTGTACTGGAGTGTGTTTTGGGGGGAAATTATTTTATGCTATAGATTATTACATTTTGGATTTAAATTATGGATTAATTGATATAAGTGCGGCATGCCTCATTAGGAATGAGATCCCTGCCCCGAAGAGCTTACAAAGAAAGTGGGTAGGACAACATACATATACAAGTGTGTACAAAGTTCTGAAGGTGGCTAACAATCCTTTGTGCTGGTGCTGAGAAATACATTCTGCCTTTGGCTGTCACAGAATTGAAAGTGTGTGTTTTATTGTTATTTTGAACATTTTGTTGCAATGTTCAGCCTGTGTTAGAAATCTTGCAGTTCAGTGCAGTTTCCTTGTTTGGAACCTCTGGTATTTTATACCTTTCCATCACTTTACAATAAATAGCAATAAAACTTTCTATAGTTCTACTTAGATGACTCAATATTACATTCTGTGCCGCCATTGACTTTTAATTCAATTTGCTCCTTCTGTACTGAGCATCTGTGATAAGGCTCTGATGTCACTGGGAAATCAGATAAGATAAAACCAGGAAAGCCATGTACAGTAAAACAGACTACTGCCTTAGAATGGAACACGTTGTCATTAGTAATATAAAGGGTGTAGTACTGGCTGTCTCAAATTCAATTTAGACAACTGAATCAGTTTAAAAATAAATTATTGATTACCGTATATACTCGAATATAAGTTGATCCGAGTATAAGTCAAGGTAGCTATTTTTACCTGAAAAATTAGTAAAACATGATTGACGCGAGCATAAACAATGAGTCGAGGATAGAAATGATGACCACTACTGCCTTCTGATTCTGTATTGTTTTGAGGCTTAAGTTGCCCTTAAAATGGACAACAAAATTCCCATACAGTAATAGCCAAATCCAGTATGGTTATTACTGTATGGGACTACTGTATGGGAATTCTGCTGTTCATTTAAAGGGCAACTAAAGCCTCAATACAATACAGAATCAGAAGGCAGTCTTTAACAATAGATACCATCCTCCTGGTTCTGTATTGTTTTGTGCCATTAGTTGCCTTTTAAATGGACAGTAATCCCATACAGTAGCTCCTATTGGCACTCCAGATGTTTGGAAACTACAACTCCCAGTATGCTTTAGTTGCTAGGAGTTATAGTTTCCAAACATCTTCAGTGGCAAAGATTTGGCCTTACTGCATGGGACCCCCAGTGGAGTGATGGTACAGTATGTAGGATCAGAGTAGTGTAGAGATGGTACAGTATGTAGGACAGGAGTAGTGCAGAAAAGATACAGTATGTATACACTCACCTCTTATCTAGTAAGCTGGCTGCTGCTCAGTCACTCCAATCCACTGCTCTGGCGCCTCACGTCACTACTTGGCCCCCGGGAAGTGAGACTGGCGTCGAGTAGTGACATCAGCCGGGAACAGTGGATCGGAGCGAGCGGCAGCCGGATTACTGGATAAGAGGTAAGGGCACAGCCCCAACGCAATGCAAACGCAATCACAATCGCATGCCTAAAAACAATACAGAATCAGAAAGAGGATGGTATCTATTGTTGCCATACTGGATTTGGCTAATACTATATGGGACTACTGTATGGGAATTCTGCTGTTCATTTACAGGGCAACTAAAGCCTCAAAACAATACAGAATCAGAAGGCAACAATAGATACCATCCTCCTTCTGATTCTGTATTGTTTTTGAGGCTTTAGTTGCCCTTTAAATGGACAGCAGAATTTCCACACAGCAGTCCCATACAGTTATAGCCATACTGGATTTGGCTATTACTGTATGGGGCTACTAATTCTGCTATCCATTTAAAGGGCAACAAAAGCCTCAATACAATTTTCTACCCTCAATTTATACTCGAGTCAATCACTTTTACTCCTTTTTAAAGGTAAAAGTAGGTGCCTCAATTAATACTCTGGTTGGTTTATACTCGAGTATATAGGTACACATTTGAACACTACTGTATTAAAAGATATAGAATAAGAAGTGCAATTTTTTTAGGTCAAATTCCAAATCAGTACAAAATGATGATGTCATGCTGATGTAATTGTGACATTATTAAAAAATGCAAAAGCGCAAATCACGCTCCGGCACGCAGTAGTGGGACCTAGCCCTAAGTTACAGCTACTGATTTACTTCACCTTATGTTTCATCCCCATCTCCTCTAGACTGTAAGCCCTTTTGGGCAGGGCCCTCCTTCCTATTGTACCACAGTAATGCTGTAACTTACCATACTGAATTCTGCTGGACAAGCACTTGAATTATTTGCACTTTGTATTACTTGCACTACTCTTGTATGTAACATGTATGTTTTCCTCGTTTATATTAATGCAACTGTAAGAAGATTTTGCCGCTATATAAATCTTCAACAATAATAATCCCAATGGATTAGAGATTATGAGATCAAATGCTTTTGGTTGCAAACACTCTTGGGAATCTGATCCTGACTTTATTTACAAGTAATATCCAAATATGTGTGCAAATCAAGGAGCTAAATGTATAATCTGACATGGGACGAAGACGCTCATTTTATAGCAAAGCTTATTGGGGATTAAAGGGATGAAATATTTCAATTACCAGTAGGAGAGCGTTACTGAAAACTAATGGTGAGTTAACATTCCATTATACATTGCTACTGAGTGGAGTAGGATACAGGTAATTTGATTGGATGAATTGCTTGTAACAGACTAGTTTAGTCGCTTGTGTGTTACATTTGTTTTTATAGTATCTCTCGCTGTGCTCAGTGAATTTTCTAGTTTATGTTTAATTCAGAATTTGTATTATTTAGAGCAGCAGAGCTTGTCGTGCCCATAAATAATGATGGGGGCTGGTGGGATAGAACAGGAGTTTGTGTAGATGGAATCCTGTAATCTCGCTGACATGATCCTTAGCAGTTTTCTCCCCAGTTGGTGGCCATTGTAATTGTTTATTTGCCAGAGAACATTGGAATCGAACACCGTGCTCCCTAAGGTTTATTTAAACTAATGCTGTGTTGATATAAATATTGCTGGACATACAGATTTTTTTATCCTGAGGATGTTTGTTTACCAATTTATATGCTAAATAATTCACATTACCAGGATGATAAGGAGCATGACAGGAAAATAAACTGGATTCCGAGTCTCTTTCCCAACTAAGATGCTGTTAGCCCCATGACTGTTCACAATGATATATTTCTAGCAGCCTTCACTTTCCACTCCATTCCATATAATATTCTACTCCATTCCATGTAATATTCCATTCCATAAAATATTCTATCTATTACACATAATATTCCATCCCTTTCAAATAATATTCCAACCATTTCACATAATATTCAATTCCATAGAATATTCCACTCCATTCTACATAATATTCCACTCCATTCCCTAGAATATCCCATACATTCCACATAATATTTCATCCATTCTATATAATATTCCACTCCATTCCATATATTTCATCCATTCCATATAATATTCCATTCATTACAAATAATATTCCATCCTCTCCACATAATATTCCATTCCATATAATATTTAATCCATTCCATATAATATTTAATCCATTCCATATAATATTTCATCCGTTCCATAGAATATTCCATTCATTCTAAAGAGCAGTTATCTAATATTAGAGATGGCCGAACTATATGGAGAGTTCTAAAGTTTGAAAACGGACCCATTAAAGTCAATGGGAGTCAAAGTTCCAATTAAATACAATTAAAATATCAATGTTAACTTAATGTAAATGGCTGTGAGACCTGGGAAATGGTCTAGGGAACATGTTCCAATATCCAGGACTTTCAAAAACTCGATTTTACTCTCACACACACTACTTTCGAGCTCTCGTGTTCGAACCTTGGATAATTATCCCATAAACGATATTTCCTTTTGTATTGATATAATAGACATTTTACTCGCATATTCATGTCTCGAACTTTTGAAAATTTGATAATTATTGAAAGTCGGAGAAATCCTGGTCCGGGGTAGTTCGAGAAGTCCGAGTCCGTTCGAACTCGAATAGTTCGGCTCTAACAACAGTTCGAGTTCTAGTCCATCTCTATTTATTATTAGGTATTTTAGGGATCTGGTACTTTTAAAGATTTTTTATTATTTTAGAACTAGCTCTATATATAGAAAATATGGTAATTTCCCCCCTTCAGACTAGGGTATTTTTTTGCCTTCCACTGTATCAACTTCTGGCCATACACTTATAGACATTAGAATAGATTTGCCATTGGATGGTCTATTTAATGTCCCTCCAGCAGTTGTACCTTCCTACGTTTACCATCTTGGCCCTTTCAATTGAATGTCGACCACAAAATAATTTAACCAAGCAGTTCTATTGCATTGGGGAAATGGTGGGAAATGGTAAGGTAAGTTTGTAGTGGATGGTCAGCTTTATGTAGGCATCATGCTATAGGCAGAGTACAATGGTTTGACATTGACTTTATTGTTTCTCTTCATTCAACCTGAGCTACTATGTAACTATGTAATAAGCAATGTTTTTAATATTGGTTTGGTAATGTGCAATTTGGGAAATGACATTGTCATTGGCGGTGCCATTTTACACTAAGTGGTACATTACATAACATTGCTTCTCCTTCAGTTACAACAGACCAATCACTGACCATGTTGTTTTATCTAGTTGCCAAAACTCTCAAAAATGTACTAGAAACACATTTATGGACACAGCAGCGGGCAACCACACACCCAATTTTGACAACACTTCCACTCAGAATACTATGCCCACTTAAAGGGCAGGGCACACTTACCATGCATACTTTGCCTTTTAAATTATTATTTTCCAATACTGAGCAGATGCATTACTTTATTTATCTATAATGGCATTATCCTCTGTAGACACTTTTTTTTCGGTAGGAAATTTTTACCTAGTTATGCAGGATATTTCTAGACATTTTGCAGGAGAGTGGGGAAGTACAGACCAGCTCTACATCTGCCAGCCCAGACATTTTGGATTTAGTTCCTCTTTAAGGACAAATTAATTCTGTACACAGAGGTCTGAAAATCCTATGATTCCTGTTATTATTGATCTGAATTTCTAATTGCCGTCGGCCTTGAGATTTTTCAGTTACCTATGCCCGAAATTGTTACGTCAGCCGTCTCCCTGTACTTAAAGTATGGGGAATTGCCTGCGGCTGAGAGAAATCTTCAGTCCCGAGTGTTCTCCCTATGACTGGGACTGTGTGTACAGGGATGTTTAGAAAATGACAGGGTAAGCCTTTTGAAATAAAAAATAACAAGTGGTATAAAACCTTTATTGGATAACTAAGATAATCATAGCAAGCTTTCAGAACATTCTAGTTCCTTTTTCAAGATTACAATGAAGCTGTGGTGTTCTCTGATATATACAACATTCAGCTTATAGATCAAAGAACCAGAAAAAAGGAATATCTGTGTGGAAGGTGTTAACAAAAGGTTTGTACACACCTGGCGATGTTCACCAGACCCCAAAGCCCCGGCTGACCCCCGAGCCCGACAGACGATAGTCGCACGTGTGTATGCATTCGGTCAGGGGTCGTTCGGCGATCAGGCAGGCTCGGGGGTCTGATGAACATCACCAGGTGTGTATGAACCTAAAGTCATATAACAGGGTCTGCAAGGGACAAACAGATAAGGTACAAGATAATGTGGATCAAAGTGGCTGATATAAATAGTGGTAAGTTACTGAAGTGTGAATTAAAAGGAATTCCATGTGATTATCTGGCCCAGTGTTTCTATAGGTGTTTGTATTTCTGGCTTGGTGCAGTATGTTATTAATTTAAATAAATTGCCATAAATCCAAGGCCCGGGTTCAGTCCCTTCTCCAGAGAGTTGAAAGTTGTCATTAATTTGTACTCCCATACCTTCCTTTCATTCTCTGTTTTAAAGTTTCCTTTAAGGACAAACACGACTGCTTTACTATACCAAATAAAAAACTGGACACACCATTAGGGAATCAACAGCCCTCACCACTCCATAAACGATCTAAGAATCTTTCAGGGTTATTCAATAAAAGTTCTTATTGTTAAAAATGGTGCTAATTTTGCCCCAACCAATCAGAACTTCTGTAACATTTGAAAGCTAACATCTGATTGGTTGGGGCAAAATTAGCACCATTTTTAACAATAAGAACTTTTATTGAATAACCCTGAACGATTCTTAGATTGTTTATGGAGTGGTGAGGGCTGTTAAAAAACACGTATTTATTTTACTAAACCCAGGAATATGAAAAATCTGCTGGCACCTAGTGCAGTAAAGAATGTGCAGAAGGATAATGGTAATATAAAAGGGCTGTTCAAATGCGGTACCTGTAAAACATGAGAATTTATTAACGTATCTAAAACAATAAAGAACCCATGATTGAAAACCTTACAATAGTCCCTGCACTATATACACATTACTATATCATTACTATATGAATTATATTATAAAGCAGCGGTATTGCTTTTTAGTGATACTGCGGGTTAGTTAATTTACGACCGAACGTTCAGTAACGAAGGGACGTTCGGCCGTAGATTACCACGCGGTAGTAAACTACCGCAATGGTTTTCTATAGGAATCGTAAATGTACGATTTTGGGGTTTTTTTGTCTGTAAATTTACGATAATGATCATAAATTAATGATTGATACTCTGATCAAAAATTTACGATAACGATCAACGTTGCTATTTGTTACAATGTATCTCACCTGTTTCTTTTTGTTGAATGGTTTATCCCAATCCCTTAAAAAGGGGGTCATTTCTTGTAGACTTTTGGATCATTTCTTAAGACTTTTGGATACTATCAGGATTATTCAATAAAAGTTCTTATCATTTGAAATGGTGCTAATTTTGCCCCAACCAATCAGATGTTAGCTTTCAAATGTTAAATAAGATCTGATTGGTTGGGGCAAAATTAGCACCATTTTAAACAATAAGAACTTTTATTGAATCTCCCTTTATGTATTTTATGTATTACATTGACTATTTTTATGTCTTTTCATGTATTTTTATTAAGCTGCCCTTACAGAGAGAACGCATGGAGGACCTTTATATAAACATGGAACGGCTAATATCATCATCATCAAGAGATTGAACTCTTCACAAGTGTACATTTAACCAAGGTGCACATGGTCACAGGGGTGAGATTATTTTGATTATTTTGATTTCAGTTCTTTTTTGTGTGGGTCTTTCTGGATTTCCGGAGATTTACATTATTCCATTAAATTTCAAAATTGTCCTGTTCCTGTTTCCTTCTAAGAAAAATAATATTGTTGGTAACCCACCTAAACCACCCCCTCCCCTAAACTTCTAGATGTAAAGGTTAGAGTTAAAAAAATGTGTGTCAAATGTTTTAAAATAAGTAATTCTACAAAGGTACTTTAATCCATATAATGTGGTCATGTCCCAGAATATATCGTTTATGGAAAAAGATATTTCTCTATATATCAAAAAAAGAACCCAGTTATAGCCTCGCCAGAAACAGCACTTTAAAATATAGACTTGGACAACGACGATCAACCAGCTAGAACATTAATCTTACACACAATATTAGCCACCAGAACATCCATATGTAGCAAATGGAAATCCAAAGTTATTCCAACGATGAAAGAAATAGAAAAGAAAATAAATAAAAAAGAACGAAGGTTACGAGGAAATGTTTAGCCTAGCGAATGGAACCCACCACAAATTTCTATGAAATTGGAATATAGAAACACAAGAAAATAGCACGCCAATCTGTAATGTAAATGTTGAATGAAAAACAAAAAACTACTGTATATATCTATCTCAGAGACTCAGGGCATGGCCCCACTAGAACGCACTAAATCGGGCACGCAATCGCAATGCGTGCGTGATTCTTGTGCATTTTTCGTTTGCGCGTGCGTTTTGCGCATGCGATTTTGCCATTTTCCGTTATGGCAACACATGCATTAATGCACCAAAAATGGTGAACGCATGCGTTACCAAAACACGAACAGAACGCGCAATCGCATATGCATAGGAAATCGCTGGGATTTTCGCGTTCCTGCAATTTCCATTATAACCAAATCGCATGCGCCATCGCAAGCGCAAAACGTATGCACAAACACAAAAAAGTGGGGCCTAGCCCTCATACCGAATGCAATTATGTTGGTTTTAAGAATGTTTTGAATAATGATCATTTTTTTAGATTGATGTTATATTAGTAAGTACTATGTTATATGAAATACTGAAACAAAATAAAAATTCATTATTTATAAAAAACAAAACAGTAATTCTTTGTTTCCTAAGACCAATAGAAGGATTTTATATTTATGGACAATATTAAGTTTCTGATCAGATCTGCTGGGGTGCATTAGTGACCCCAGAGCCTGACCAATATATAAATCTCAGGTGATCACATTCATGTCAATGCATGAAACAATCAATTGTGAGATTTTCTGCTGACAAGCAGTATGATCAATATGGCAGCCAAGGGATCAATCAGTCTGGGGTCTTTTAAGGGTAATTCAAAGTTGTTTAAAGCCAAACTGCCTCTAATCCTACTTGGATCCATCAATTCTGGGACAAGACCTGCAAATTAAATATGGGAGGTTTTTATGACTGTGTAGTTTTTCACATTTAGATGACTCAGATATGGAAACAAATGGAATTTGCTGAAATTGGAGGTAAATTGGAACCAAAGCACAAAGGTATTTACATGTCATATGATCAGCCATACCCATTCTGGCGATTCGATGATATTGGAACATCCCAATCAGGGGTTGTTGCATGTATAGGCCCCTTAACACGCACACCACACATGCAGCATATTGTAACTTCCAGGTAGACTGCTTTATTAAACTAGAAAGGGAAAGTTTAGGTATAAACTTGAATTTAGCTTGAAAGGCCGCATTTTGTAAGGAAATGTGTGTGTTTGTGCTGCAGATTTTAAAACTCAAAAATGCCAATTGTTGTTTTTAAATATGGCTGTCACATGAATTAAAGGTAGGTCAGTTGGTGTGTGTACTCGTGTCTGGTTAGGGGATAAAAGATTAACTTTTTTGATGATTGGTCAAAATGTGTTTTTTTTTTTTACTATACTTGCCCATTAAATATGGTGGCCACATGAATGAATGGGTTGCTCAGTTGGTGTATGTACCTGTGTCAGTTTGGAAGTTAAAAAAACAAACTTTTTTGATTATTGATCAAAATGTATTTTTTACCATATTTACCTTTTAAGTAGAAATGGAAGGGTAGGTCAGTAGGTGTGTGTACCTGTGGCGGTTGGGGGGTTATAAAAATCAAACTTTTTTGATGATTGGTCAAAATTAGTTTTTTTTACTTTAGTTACCCTTTAAGTATGGCTGCCATAGTAATAATGGGGTAGGTCAGTATGTGTATGTACCTGTGCAGCGTTGGGGGTTAAAAAATGTTTTTTTCAAATTATTGGTCAAAATTAGTTTTTTGACTATAATTACCCTTTAAGTATGCTGCCTTGGAAATGGAACGGTGGGTCAGTAGTGTGCCCCTGGGTCAGGTTGGGGGTTAAAATAAAAAAATAAAAAAAACTTTGTTGATGATTAGTCAAAATTGTTTGTTTTTTACTATAGTTACCCTTTAAATATGGCTGCCATGAAAATGGAAGGGTAGGTGAATAGGCGTGTGTACCTGGATCAGGTTAGAAGTTAAAAATACAAACTTTTTTGATGATTGGTCAAAATTAGTTTTTTGACCTTAGTTACCCTTTAAGTATGACTGCAACAGTAATGGAGGGGTAGGTCAGTAGGTGTGTGTACCTGTGTCATGTGGGGGTTAAATAAAACAAACCTTTTTGATTATTGATCAAAATTAGTTTTTTGACTTTAGTTACCCTTTAAGTATAGCTGCCACAGCAATGGATAAGTAGATCAGTAGGTGTGTGTACCTGTGTTGGGTTGGGGGTTAAAAAAAAAAACTTTGTTGATGATTAGTCAAAATTGTTTTGTTTTTTACTTTAGTTACCCTTTAAATATGGCTACCATGAAAATGGAAGGGTAGGTCAGTAGGCATGTTTACCTGCATAAGGTTGGAAGTTAAAAAAACAAACTTTTTTGATTATTGATCAAAATTTGTTTTTTTACTTTAGTTATCCTTTAAGTATGGCTGCCACAGTAATGGATAAGTAGATTTTTGACAGAAACAAATGCTGTGCGTTACTGTCAGTTTCTGTCAGTTTCTAGTGCGAACGAGCCCTTAGTGGTTCCATTTAGTGTTAGACTGTTGGGGCCTACCGGGAAATCTGAGACCAGAGGCCCACCAAGACGAGTTCAGGGGCCCATCTTACATTTCATATCTCTATTATAACATTTACATATGTTATATATGTTATGTTGCCCATGTATATGTTATATGCCCATATGGGCTGTGGGCCCACTGGGGGATTCCCATGCTACCCTGTGGGCCAGTCCAGCACTGGTTTCATTTATTACAAAAAGTAATGTCCGAGTATCATTCCCCAGACAAAGAGTTGACAATATTATTGTGGGTATGGGGAACTTTCTGCAAATGGCTGACCCACTGAGCTGCATTATGGGTTCTTCTACCACCTGGCAGACATCCAACCCTGGCAAATTTGCCTTCCGGGACACTTTTTTTTCTTTGTTATTATATCAATTGTAAATTTGCAGACAATACATAACTGCACACCCAGTGCCCCGTGTTACACAATTACATATAATGGAAGAGCTTCTGGCTTGACTAAAATGTCAATGGATTCTCAAACCATGGCCCTCCAGATGTTTTAAACTCCCAGCATTTGCTGGTTTCTTTCTGTAGATAAGGAATGCTGGGAGTTGTAGAGGGCCATAGTTAAAGGAACACTATTAGTGTAACAAGCTTTTACTTTCTGCTGCCCAATATCTTTTATGTGCAGGTAAGGTCCCTTCCATTCAAATCTCACTATCAAGGCACAAGACCTTGGTACTATTACTGTAGTAATTTCCCTGAACCTGTATGCACAGGGTATCCCTAGATCTTTTCATCATTGCATGTTCTCTATAAACATTACTGTCTCAATATTGCCACCTAGTGGATTCTCTTGATCTTGCAAATATCTAAAGAAATATTCTTCTCAATGAACTTAAGCAGGTACACACAGTCTAGATATACAGCAGATGACAGATATCACTGGAAATCGTCTGCCATCTGCTATAAAATGGATATCCAAATTTTCAATAGAGTACACTCAAGCACACCCCCTTTGGCACGGCCTTCGATTAATAGGTGCAATCCTCCCAGCCCTCCACCTTAAGGCCCACAGCAATACGGCAATGCAAATAAGCTGGAGGGGCACACTATTTCATTTTCAGTGATTTATTTAGCAAAAAACATACAACATTTCAGAGGATATGGCTTCCCCTTCCCTGAGGAAGGGGAAGCCATATCCCCCGAAACGTATGTTTTTTTAAGTGCAAGCAATTATACAGATAAATAAAAATGAGTTACAATTTCATACATAGGTTAAGAACACATATAAATATATATGAGACCTCTACCCCGAAGAACTTACAATCTAAGTGGGTGGGACAACATACAGATACAAGGGGGGTGGGTGCTTGAGGTGACTAAAAATCATTTGTTGTGCTGGTGCTCAGAAAGGTAGGAGGACAGTCTAGATTTGAAAGTAATAATGGATGTCACTAGGCGAAGTGAGAGAGGGAGATAGTTCCAAAGGGAGGAGCAAGAGAGAATGGTTTAAGGCGGGAATAGGCAGTGTTCGTAGGGGGTTTGTGGAGATTTGCTTGTGAGGAACGGAAGGCACAGCCAGGAGTATATAGGGCCAAGAGAGAAGAGGTGCAGCAGATTGTAGAGATTTAATGGTCAAAAAAAAAGGTATTGAATATAATCCTTTGCTTGATGGGAGGCCCCATAGGCTGCAGTATCAGGGTTGCAGGTTCTCGCTTGGAGGTGAGTGAAATGATCTGAATTGCTGAGTTCAGGATAGACTGGAGAGGGGACAAATGACAGGCTGGGAGACCAAGTAAAGGAATATTGCAGTAGTCAATATAAACAGATAATCAGCGCACACCAGACTTACAACATGAGGTGTTTATTCACGCACATGACAAAATGGCACCTTCTTCAGACATAACCATAAAGTGCAAACAGTGTTCCTTTAATAGAGGATGTGAAATACATAGACAGCCATCTAGTGGCATGAAATCAAAACAATGTATCTAAAATATCAATAATAACTAGTAAGGGAAAGTTTAAGTATAAACTTTGAATTTGGCTTGAAAGACTGCATTTTGGAAGGGAATTTGTGTGTTTGTGCTGCAGATTTTAAAACTCAATAATGTCAATGATGAGGACATTGTTGTTTTTACCTTACCCTTTAAATATGTCACATGCATTAAAGGTAGGTACAAAGGTACTTTAATCCATATAATGTGGTCATGTCCCAGAATATATCGTTTATGGAAAAAGATATTTCTCTATATATCAAAAAAAGAACCCAGTTATAGCCTCGCCAGAAACAGCACTTTGAAATATAGACTTGGACAACGACGATCAACCAGCTAGAACATTAAATCCCCCCCCCTCCTTACACACAATATTAGCCCCCAGAACATCCATTAGCAAATGGAAATCCAAAGTTATTCCAACGTGAAAGAAATAGAAAAGAAATAAATAAAAAAGAACGAAGGTTACGAGGAAATGTTTAGCCTACGAATGGAACCCACCACAAATTTCTATGAAATTGGAATATAAACACAGAAAAAACACCACCCAATCTGTAATGTAAATGTTGAATGAAACCAAAAAACTACTGTATATATCTATCTCAGAGACTCAGGGCATGGCCCCACTAGAACGCACTAAATCGGGCACGCAATCGCAATGCGTGAGCTATTCTTGTGCATTTTTCATTTGCGCATGCGTTTTGTGCATGCGATTTTGCCATTTTCCGCATGTGTTACCAAAACACGAACAGAACGTGCAATCGCATACACATAGGAAATCGCTGGGATTTTTGCGTTCCCGCAATTTCCATTATAACCAAATCGCATGTGCCATCGCGAGCGCAAAACGTATGCCCAAACACACATAAAAGGCGTAAGTGGGGCCTAGCCCTCATACCGAATGCAATTATGTTGGTTTTAAGAATGTTTTGAATAATGATCATTTTTTTAGATTGATGTTATATTAGTAAGTACTATGTTATATGAAATACTGAAACAAAATAAAAATTCATTATTTATAAAAAAACAAAACAGTAATTCTTTGTTTCCTAAGACCAATAGAAGGATTTTATATTTATGGACAATATTAAGTTTCTGATCAGATCTGCTGGGGTGCATTAGTGACCCCAGAGCCTGACCAATATATAAATCTCAGGAGTGCCAACGAGCAGCCATAGTTGGCACTGCGGTCGATCGGGAAAGACGTAAAATTTCTACTTAAGTAGAGTGAGCCAATATCGATTGTTCTGTGTGGAAATAGCATGTATATGGCCACCTTAGACATGTCCAAACGGAGATATAGAAATTAGGAATTTATGACTAAAAACTAAATAAATTTAAAATAATATCAATAGTTAACTAGTGGTTAGGAAGATTATAAACTTTACTATAGAATAAGGACAGAGAAACTAAACCCCTGGTGTTACTCGGATGATTAAAGGTGGATTTAATATGTTCATTTAGTTGTATCCTATTATAAACTGGTTTTTTTACTTATAAATATTATATATTATATGTATATGATTATATATTATTACTTTTGTATAATATGTTCTGTCTATAGGAATACTTTATTGCATTTGGTATGTATTTATTTGTCAAAAGTTACTATTGTTTGTAACAATTGGTTTTAATTAAGGACCATGTCTCTGGGACGCTCCTATGGAGCGTCTATATTATATATATATATATATATATAATATAATATTATATATATATTATATATATATATGAACCCCCTTGTTTATGGCCTATGAGTAAGTACAAAGAGTTGCAGGAAACATGTAAGGCGCTGTGTGTTTTTAGCCTCTGCAATAAAGATGAAGTTTTCCACCATCCGTGTTTGTATCTCCTTCCAGGGAGTGCCACTGTTGTGTGTCTTTGTTTACTTATCTAAAATATAAATAAAACAAACTCCTTGAGGGCTAGGCCGCACTAGCGCATTTTTCGCTTGTTTGCGCACTCGGTTTGCGCATGAATTTTTAAAAAATGGAAATCAGGGGAACGCAAAAATTCCTGCGATTTCCAATGCACATGTGCATCATTTCTGTTTTGGTAAGGCATGCATTCACTATTTTTGGTGCGTTAACGCATGTGTTCCCATTTGGAAAATGGCAAAACCGCATGCGTAAAATGCCCAAGAATCGCGCACACATTTGCATGGGATAACGCTCGCTATTGGTGCGCGATTTGGAGAGTTGTAGAGTGGCTAAAAATAAAAAAATTATCTAAAATACAAATAAAACAAACTCCTTGATACAATCAGGGTTATTCAATAAAAGTTCTTATCGTTTAAAATGGTGCTAATAATGCCCCAACCAATCAGATGTTAACTTTCAAATGTTAAATAATATCTGATTGGTTGGGGCAAAATTAGCACCATTTTAAACGATAAGAACTTATATTGAATCTCCCTGAATGTCTCTAAAAAGTGCATAAAAGATCTTGATACATAATATTGGTTACACATATGAAACAATCAGGGTTATTCAATAAAAGTTCTTATCGTTTAAAATGGTGCTAATTTTGCCCCAACCAATCAGATCTTAGTTTACATTTGAAAGCTAACATCTGATTGGTTGGGGAAAAATTAGCACCATTTTTAACCATAAGAACTTTTATTGAATAACCCTGAATAATTGTAATGTGGTATAAACCCCTCATCCTATAATAAAGTGCATAAATATTATAATAATAACATTAATATTATAAAATATTATTATGTTAAAATATTGCAATAAAAGTGTCTACTATAGTGTTCACAAAGTGCAGTATCCTATACTGGGAAAACCCCTGGTGGTATAAATGAGCTAGGAGTCTTAAAGGGATATTGCTTTACCACTGTCTCATTGTTCTTAAATAATCCTTCTTAAAGGGATTATTCTTAAATAATACCTTTAAGACTCCTAGCTCATTTATACCACCAGGGTTTTTTCCCCAGTATAGACTTACTTACTAAAAGAATAAAAACAGAAGTGATGGGATTAAATTCGAACGGGACTAGAAAAGGTTCTAATCTTACACAGGCAGAGAATATTGCCCTTTAAGTCATAAAAAGTCCATAATACTGAAGCCAGCGAGTAAAGGAGGGGAAATAGTACTGATGGACTATACATTCTATAAGCAAAGTATGCTAGAATATCTGAACACAGAGGCTTATACCAAATTGACTGGTGATCCCACTTTAAATGTGCGTACGCAATAAAATTAAGGAAGTCTGTGGGCTGGCATTGACCAATCAATGGATAGATGAGAAAACATTTTTGGCGAATGATCATGCACGCAAACCGTTTATTTACGGTCTGCCAAAGGTCCACAAGGATCCAATTAAGCCTCCGTTTAGACCTATAGTTTCGGCTATAGGATCAGCCCTACAACCAATGGCTCAATATAAAGATTATTTTCTGAACCCCTATATGAGAGAGTTGCCAGCCTTTATATGGGATACGCAAGTTTTTTTGCACAACTAAAGTCAATGGGACAATGGGATCAAAGTTGGATTATGATGACCATGGACATCACATCACTGTATACCAACATATTAAATGAAAACGTTATTGAGTTAGTTAAACACTTTATGGGAAAAAAACACACAGGAGTGCCCCCTACAGAGTTTTTGGTGGAATGCCACGCATTGGTATTACAAAATAACTATTTCAAATTTGAGAACCAAAGCTTCCTGCAGCAGGTAGGCACAGCTATGGGTAGTCCAGTAGCTCCTGCCTACGCTAATCTGTATGTTGGTTACTTAGAGGAGAACCATATATACAATAATGACTTGTATAAAACATACTGCATAAAATATATGAGGTTCATAGATGACCTCTTTGTGATATGGGGAGGTACCATGGAACAAGCTGGATTGTTCATTGATTTAAAACTCTATGGATGGGAACATAAAATTCAGTGCTGAATTATCTAAAGAGAAGGTGAACTTTTTAGATGTGTGTGTGTGAATATAATAGGGGTAGAACTGACTACGACCCTATACTGTAAACTCACGGATAAGAACACGCTTCTTCATGCCAATAGCTTTCATCCCAAGCACACCTCTGCGGGATTACCCAAGTCCCAATTTCTGAGAGTCCAGAGAATTTGCAGTAACCCAAGTGAGAGGGACAAACAACTGGACAGGATGGAGCAAAAATGTATGGAGAGAGGGTATGAACAGGCCATAATAAAGCTAGATTAGAGGCTAATAATTATACGCCACACACAGATAACCATAGTGTAAAAGGATTACCATTTATACAGCATTATTCCACTTCTTCGGGGAAGATTAAGAACATTATTAAAGGGTATGTCCACCCTAAAAACTAAATTTTCATATATGATTGCCCCTGTCCCCCCAGCCCCAACCGCTATATTTATACTTTTAGAAAGTGCCCCAAACTTTACTTACCTCCCCTCTTTCCTCCGCCTAGCTGCCGGCCCACTGCTTGCGAGAAATATGCAAGCAGAGGGGCGGGACCGGCAGTCGTGTCTGTGATTGGCTGAGCGGCAGCCAATCACGGATTCGGCTGCCGGGAGTTCATTTCGGCGGGGGAAAGAGGAAAGATAAGTAAAGTTTGGGGAGCTTTCTAAGAATATTAATAGAGCGGTTGGGGCTGGGGGGACAGGGGGAATCCTATATATTAAAGGGCATGTCCACCCCCAAAACTAAAATTTAACCCCTTACTGGCCACATCAAGTAGTTTAAAACAATCCTTACCTTACATTCCTGCTCAAAATAGTTCCCCTGCTGTGCCCCTCCAAAGTCCAGGAAACTGCTGTGTAGGAGCAGTGTGTGACTCATGCTGTGCCTGAGACTTCCTCAACCTCATCAAGGTTGAGGCATGCTCAGTGCAGCCCTCCCTGCCTCTCAGCCAATCACGGACGCGGCTGCCGGTCCCGCCCCCTGCTTTCAATTCCATGCAAGCAGAGGGCCTGAACACTGCAGCGGAGGAGAGAGGGCAGGTAAGTAAGAATCGGGGGACTTTATATTATATAATTATATTAATGCAGTTGGGGCTGGGGGAGCATGCCCTACCACATATCAAAAGTTAAATTTCGGAGTGGACATGCCCTTTAAGGGTTATACACTAGGGGGAGGGAATCGTGAGAGGGAGGGGGAGGGAGGGGGAGAAGGGCTGCAGTACGCATGCCAAACTTCTCCCAGAGGCCAGGTAGGAGGCAGAGTCCTATATGGACTCTGCTATCCTCCTGGTGGGCAGTTTTTGGGACTTTGGGGGGGGACTACAGGAGAACCTTATGGAGCTGGGATGAGAGGTAAGGATTAAACTACACTACATGGTGGGGCCAGAGGGAGACTCCGATATGAGTGGGAATGTCAAACCCAAGCCCTTGAATGTATATAAAAAAGGACATAGTCTATACAATCACCTGGTACAGACTGACCCCGTACAGAAATACCAAAGAGAAGGGATACAACTTTCTACTAAAGTGGGTTGTTACCGTTGTTGTAACTGGAATATATGTAATTCGCTTATTACAATGGAGCATTTTTTTCATCCTCATACCGGAGCTACAAAATTTCGAAGTTTGTCACTTGCAATATGGATTATTGTGTGTATCTTTTGAAGTGCCCATGTTCCAAGTGCTACATGAGTAAGACGATTGGCCCTTTTAAAAAGCGATTCCAAAAACATCACAGCGACATTAAAATCGCACATGAGAGAGTCAACAAACAAACTTTGGACAAAAGTGAAATACCTCCAGTGGCAGCCCACATTTGGAGGCGAGTCACGTGGCACATAAACTAAGAGGTGTGATTATTGAACAGGAGAGGGGGGAATCGTGACAAGCTGTAACTCAGGAGGGAATCCTTTTGGATATATGAGATGGGTACACTGCACCCCAAAGGGTTAAACACTAATTTGGGGTTAAAATGCTTCCCGTCAGATAGATAAATGTTATATAAGATGTTTCCATCATCCCCAGTAACTCCCTGTTGATATGATAGATTTTACAGTATGGGTGTAGGTTTAGAACTATTGATATTTTGTAAGCTGTATTATTTACAAACATTGTAAACACTGAGATTTCACTTAAAACTATTAATATAATTGTTATATTATGATTATATAAAGAAAGGATACTGCATTTTATGTGAACACGATAGTAGACACTTTATTGCAATATTTTAGCATAATAATATTTTATAATATTAATGTTATTATTATAATATATATGCACTTTATTATAGGATGAGGGGTTTGTACCACATTACAATCATGTTTTATGCACTTTTTAGAGACATTCAGGGAGATTCAATAAAAAGGTCTTATCGTTTAAAATGGTGATCATTTTGCCCCAACCAATCAGATTTTATTTAACATTTGAAAGCTATCATCTGATTGGTTGAGGCAAAATTAGCAGCATTTTAAATGTTAAGAACTTTTATTGAATAACCCTGATTGTATCAAGGAGTTTGTTTTATTTATATTTTAGATACTGTTTCAATTTACGCCACTAGATGGCTGTCTATGTATTTCACATCCTGTATTTAAGGAAGAAGGTGAGTTTTGTCACCAAAACGTCACATGTGTGAATAAACACCTCATGTTGTAAGTCTGGTGTGCGCTGATTATCTGTTTATATGGACTTTATACCAGCGGGAAACTATTGAAGTGGATGTGAGTAGTGTGCGGAGCAATCTTTTGAATTTGTTCGATATTACAGTAGTCAAGACGGCAGAGGACAAGGGCATGCACAATCATTTTAGTAGTGGCTCGAGAGAGGAAAGGGCGGATCTTGCCAATATTGCGAAGGAGAAAATGACATGTCCTGGTGACATTGTTAATGTTCTGACAGAAGGAAAAAGAGGAGTCAACGATTATTCCAAGACACTGAGCAGTTTGAACTGAGTTAATGACCATATTATGGTGGCTAGGTCCAGGTTTAGAGGGGAAAATAATAAGTTGTTTTGAATAGCTTAAGTTTAAGGTGGCGGTGAGATCATTCAGGTGACCAGCGGCCACTATTAGTTCCCCATACTAAAGTAATAGGGGCGATAGACATTTTGCATAGTTGCCAAGCGATTTTATGGCTGACGACATTATTTCATTGTCGTCAGGATCGGTACTGTGTGCACCCAGCTTTAGACAATGTCGGTTAAAATCCCAAATTGTACAAAAAATTTAAAATCTGCTGCATTAGAAACAAACTATGTTCTGCCTTGCTGAATTGGGATTTGGTTTATTAAGCATGTAACATGTATGGCTAATGTGTGTAATATATTGATTGGCAAAGTCGCCTTGCTGGCCACAGAAGATTCTGACATCCCACCTCGCCAAATGTGGCTTCTGGGCAGGGTGGGGGGAGGAAGGTGGCATGGAAGGCGCCACCTAGGGGGTGGACCAGAGGCGGGGTTAGGGCGTGGCAGATGTGTTCCGTGGTGTGGCAGTCAAAAAAGGGTGGTTACGGGGGCGGAGTTCTTGCAGTCATGGAAGTTTGTGTTGATCATGCTGGAGACCACCCCAGAATCCAGGAGACTCCCGCAACTGCTGGGAGGGATGGGATACCTGGAGGATATAACACTGCTGTATATACACAAAGGGGGGGGAGGGCTGTGGGAGCACTCCTGTGGCAAAATTACTTTATAACAAATAGTGGAAGTGCTACTGATCTGACCAAAACATTAGAACAAACAAGAAAAGAGATGATCAATGCACATTCCTGGGCCCCATATATCATAATATCTATGCTAGTGCAAACAGTAAAAACATGGGGGAGCCTTTAATACTATTCTAATGCAAGGTCAGGGAGACAACCTTCCCAAGAAAATGCAACCAAGCAGGGAGTGTCAGCCCAGATAAATGACCCAAGGTAAACTGTTAGGACCTTCCATACTGGGGTTACCTTGACGTGGTTGGAAGGCTTTTCACTTTTATGCATAAAATTGTAACTAAACCCCCCATGTTTTTACTGTTTGCACTAGCATAGATATTATGTTATATGGGGCCTAGGAATGTGCATTGATCATCACTTTTCTTGTTGGATATAACACTGCTGATCAGACTGGGGCAGTTCCCAAACCCCATTATCACTTTAACAAGGAGGATTTTTTACAAAATCTTTAACTTTCAGATAAATGAGGAGATAATCCAAAGTGCCTAGTGACAAGCCTTATTTTTAGTTTTAACCACTTACTGCCCAGAACAAGTCCGCAAGGCACTTTAACCAGCTTACACTCTATTAGTGTTTTCAATAACAGTCTTTACAAGTGTGTCCAGGGAAAGAAAAAGGTCGACTGGGTGAGCAAACATGTCACTGAACTGAATTGGCTCCATCTACTGGCTAATGGAAATTTTCTGACTAGGTCGATTATCCACAATTCCGGCAATGTTAGTTCATTGGTCTCGTGATTTTTCCTGTATTGGAAATGTGTATGGGTACATTAATGCTGGCCATACACTGGCTAGATTGGGGCAACCTTCAATCCAATGTGAACATCGATTGTAACGTTGACCAGTGAGTAAGTTTTATCTGCTAATATTTCTGTTGTTCATGGCCAGACCATGGTTTGCGATCAGTATTTTGTGTTTCCACGTTTTCTGGCCTGTTTGCATTGGTGTGCATTTTTTAGAAAATCAGGAAATATTGGAAAAAACACATTTTTTTGGCGTTCCCATAAAAAATGGACCGAATATATTCAGAATGCAAATTATATAGTGGGAACTGATTCTCGCGATTTCCATTATATTTTAAAATACATTGCGATTCCCAAAATGGAAAACGCTATGCAACGCACATAGTGGGACTCAGCCTAAACTCAGCCATAACTAAGATGTCAAAACAGTGAGAAAAAGGAAAAAACGAAAATTATGTCAAAACCTGGTCACATTGTGTACGTACCCTTTAATAGTCCAGTATGTGGCTGCATTCAGAATAGTAACATAGTAACATAGTAATTAAGGTTGAATAAAGACATACGTCCATCAAGTCCAACCTATTCAGTTTTTTTTTTTAACCCTACCTAACAGTTGATCCAGATGAAGGCAAAAAAACCTAGCTAAAAAGGGGGAAAAAATTCCTTCCTGACTCCAAACGGCAATCGGAAAGTATCCCTGGATCAACCAGATCTATATGCATTAATACCAGTAATTCTTAATATTTTTTAGTTTTAGAAACTTATCCAGGCCTTTTTTAAAGTTATTCAATGAACTTGCCATTACCACATCTGCTGGAAGACAGTTCCAGTTTCACCGTTCTCACTGTAAAGAAACCTCTCCTAACCTTAAGATGAAACTTCTTTTCTTCCAACCTTAAAGGATGTCCACGTGTCCTCTGATATGACCTATTAGTGAACAATGCACCAGAGAGTTGATTGTATGGGCCATTAATATATTTGTATAAGGTTATCATGTCCCCACGCAACCGCCGCTTCTCCAATGTAAACAGCCCTAACTTGTCTAATCTGCCTGCATATTCAAGCCCCTCCATTCCCCTTATTAATTTAGTTGCCCTTCTCTGAACTGCCTCAATTTCCAAGATGCCCCTTTTGTATATGGAATCATATTCAGTCTCATCTCAGGTCGTAGTTATCCATCTGATGAAGCTCAGATAAAGATGTGGCAGTTCCTGTAGGATTATTCCTGGTCCATGGAGAACATTGAAACATGAAACGGAATTTATCATTAAAATGTATCAATCAGAACTCCCACAGTATTTAACACTCCATGGAGCATGGTGACGTATTGTTGTTCTGTCATAAATGAATAACCATCGTTAGTTCTAACAGGGCCATTTCTAGCCATCTTGGTGCCCTAGCGTGGTCAGTAGTGTGGCCTATTCCTCCAAGAGTATTGGCAATAACGCTTTCAGTTCCAGCACTTTCCCAAAGTCTTGCTTGCCATTACTATTTTCGGTGCCAGCAGAGTATTGACATTAAGCGATTAGTGCCAGCACTTTCCCAGAGTATTGCCATTAACACTTTCAGTGTAAAGTATTACCTTTAACCCTACCAACTGCACTCATTGACATGATACACAGTATGTACCTGCTTTCCACGTCTCCTCCATTGAATATTTCACTCCTCACCTACTCTAAGTTCTGATTGGAGAGTTGGGTGGAAGGAAGAAAGAGGCAGGTATAGGGATCTCATGGCTGCTAGTCACGGGGTCACTGTTATAAAGTCTGCAGCAGCTTTTACCTGGCATTTTAGATCTGTTCTCCTCAGTACTATTATCTGAGCTCATCCTCCCCCCTCCTTCCTTCACCTTCAGTTCATTTGTAACATTGTTTCCAATTAGATTAAGCCGAGTTCAGGCTCTGTACTCACTACAATGTTACACATTACAGCAGAACAAGGAGAGCAGGTCTAACACACCAAGTAAAAGCTGCCAGGGAGATGCTAGGGAGAATACTGGGCCCTGGTTTAACATAGGGGCCCTAGCACTTTGCCTAGATGGCCTATGCCTAAAAAAATTCTCAGTTCTAAAATCAAATTTTACCCACATAATATCTCATAGTAGTGAGTCAAATTCGATAGACATCTAGATCTAGTATGAGATCTACTCCTGGATGAAAACCTTTATAGATATATCACCTGTTTATCCTTTATCAATTTCGCCTGTTTCTATAACCAATCAGAAATATTTGTAAAATGTTTAAATAATAATATGACACATACTAATCTACTTACAGTTGTGATTTAGTCTCCCAGTAAGTCATTCATGTTCTCCACATTAATGCAGTTCACTTGTGTTCATGACACATTTCCACTTTTTAACTTTAGAGATATCAGATATACAAACAGATTGTCACCATTGCATATGTATTTTTTTGGGTCACCTTAGCTTTTTAGCCCACAGCCATGCAAAGAGGAAGGTTGTTTATTTTTACAAACCTTTCATCCAGTATTCAGTCCCTACAATCACATTATTCATTCATTAACAAAGGGTGCTGGGAAATGACTCACGGAGAAAACCATTATACCCTCCCAACCCCCCCATAAAAAGATTGAAGTGAACAGTCACACTTAAGCCCATGAAATCAGCTACAAAGGGTCATTGAAAGGCTCTGCTGAAAATCCTTATTTCTAAAAACAAAATGAAACCGGAGAATGAACTTTAAACGGAACATGTTTAGTTCACTACTCTAATGGTACACTGCTACCTAATGGTACACTGCTACCTAATAGTACACTGCTACCTACTGGTACACTGCTACCTAATGGTGCACTGCTACCTGTACCTAATGGTACACTGTCTACCTACTGGTGCACTGCTACCTACTGTGCACTGCTACCTAATGGTCCCTGCTACCTACTGGTCACACCAACCTGCTACCTATAGTTACACTGCTACCTACTGGTACACTGCTACCTAATGGTACACTGCTACCTACTGGTACACTGCTACCTAATAGTACACTGCTACCTACTGGTACACTGCTACATAATGGTGCACTGCTACCTAATGGTGCACTGCTACCTAATGGTACACTGCTACCTACTGGTGCACTGCTACCTACTGGTGCACTGCTACCTAATGGTACACTGCTACCTAATGGTACACTGCTAGCTAATGGTGCACTGCTACCTAATATACACTACTACATAATGGTACTCTACTACTTAATGGTACACTACTACATAATGGTACTCTACTACCTAATGGTACACTACTACATAATGGTAAAGTACTTCATAATGGTACAGTACTTCGTAATGGACAACACTACTACTATGGTACTCTACTACCTAATGGTACACTACTACATAATGGTACTCTACTACCTAAGGTACACTACTACATAAGGTACACTACTATTTAATGGTACACTACTATAAATGGAACACTACTATAAATGGTACACTACTACATTATGGTACACTACTATATAATGGTACACTACTACATAATGGTACGCTACTATATAATGGTACAATGTACTCACCCCCCACCATAGTATGTTAATTTACTTTAAAATGACCTATATTCCACTGCTCCAGATACAGACTTGTAAAGAACGGGGTTACAAGGGGGGGACTTGATGCAACGGGATCACTGGTCCAGAAGATTAAAGAAGATGCCTAGCAGAAATACCTTTTTTCTCTTTTTCTTTATTTTTTAAAGGCATTGGCCACCCAAACAGATACTTATAACCCACATGTCGCTGCCCCACTGTGTGCGTCTTTAAAATTCTTTACCTATATATCACTGCTCCAAATTGGCTGCCCTGATCATTGTCTCAGCGCTGAGCTGTGCTGTTGTCCAAAAGGTTTCTGCCTTACCCTCTCCTCCGGGAGAATTACGTCATGTGCAGTGAAAGCCCTCCCCCCTTCCCCCCATCCCCAGAAGGTCTCTATAATGACATTAAGTCTTTTAAATGGGTCACTATACTCACTGAAACGACTTTACATTATCTGAAACTACAATTGGAAGATGTAAAATGGTGGTACTCACATTATCTGTGCTTGCTTTCTATTAAATTATGAATGTATAGTGAGTACTCCTAATTCCCCCACCCTCCCTTACTCACTGCCTTCTTGTAGTGTCTGCGACCGCACCCGAAGAAATTTCGGGTTAACGTCGGTTTTTTAGAGACGTATTTTAGAGCACAGCTCCATTTCCGAATGTTTTTGGCTGTGCTAACGATCCAAAACCCGTAGCCTTAAGTTTTGCTCTATTTTAGCGCAAACTTTCACTACGGGTTGTGGATCGCTAAAGTAGTCCCCTCCTTACCTTAGTCCGATCCCGCGATGCAATAACTGACGAAACCTCGTTTACGTCAGTTATTGTATTGCGGGATTGAGCTAAGGTAAGTACGCGAACGTTGTATTGTATCTCCCCGTTTGTATTTCAAGTTTTTTCAATGTTACTCTGACCCAACACATTTTATTTCAGGTATCCCACCCTCCCAATCTCGTGGGAGTCTCCCTCATTCTGGATGGTCTCCACGAGACCACCCAAACTCCCTCGACAGGAGGAAACTCTAATCTCCTCCCCGTCATGCCCCCTTCTGGCCACTACGCCCCAGAACGCACTTACCACACACCCCAGATCACCCCTATGCCTGTTCCCTAAAATACCTAATTGGTTAACCCTGCCCCCGCTAGAGACTAGCTATGCCACGCCTCTAATCACGCCCCCCCAGCCATGCCCATTCCCCCACCTGCCCGAAACCCTTAGCCGGCAGAGTGGGATGTCTGTAATTTACAAAAGAATTTTATATTGAAACAAGACTTAAAGCAACAATTCCTCCACCATGATCCCCATGTAGTAACGTTGCAACTTGTATGTTTGCATGTGTTTTTAAACCAATGGGTCAGTGAGGGCTGTTGCAGTACAGAATCTCCTCATTAAAGGGGAACTGTGGTCTCCAAACAAGTTGAGTTTAAATGAAAGGCCAGTTTCCCTACTTTAAAATGAGCCATACAACCTCTTACGAGCTCCACGCCCAAGATATAAAGAAATGACTGACCATAAAGTTAATGGGTGGGAGGACTGACGATGACATTCCTAAGGCTTCTCCTACACAGTGCCCGCCGCGAGCACAACCTCAGACTCCCTCAGTGTGTGAGGGAGACAGGAAGTCCCTACTCCTCTCTGCTGTGTGAAGGAGCTGTGGGGGGGGGTTGCCGGGTGGTCCACAGCACCTGTGAACGGGTGGGGCTTAGGCACCCACAAGTGGGCGAGGCTTAGGCTCCCATGAGTGGGGTGGGGCCATGGCACCCATGAGTGGGCGGGGCCACAGCACCCAGAGTGGGCGGGGCCACATGGGGCTGTAAGGATGGGCATAGGGGGTCCTCAAATGGAGGGACCATGGGGTCCATGAGTGGGAGGGACCAGGGGGACCGCAAAGGGGAGGAGACACAGGGCACGATGACTGACAGGTTTCAGAGCAGGAAGCAGGAAGCAGGAAGTGCAGGGGACCTGGTGATGCTGCTGCCATATCACACACAAAAATGTAAATATCTTCAAAAACTATGTAAAATAAACATGGAAATAAAATGCAAAAAACTCTTAAGACTGGTACACACGATTAATATTTCGGTCCGATCGACCGATGTTCGTGTATCGTCGATCGACCGAGAAATTATCGAATCCGAATGTGCCCATGTCCGATCGACCGTTCGTCCGATCGGACGAAAGGACGATCGGACAGGGGAAAACCTCGTCCGATCGTGCAGTCCTCTATGGAACCGCACGATCGTCGCGGTGACTATCGGACGCGGCTGCTTTTGCCGCGACACGACATTCCTTCCTCCTGGCCGACCATTCGAAAGTATCGATCGTGTCAGGAGGAAAAATCGTAGGTATGTACCTAGCTTTAGGAGAGCAATCCTATCAATTTACCTAAGTCTTTTTGGACCACAGTTCCTCTTTAAGGTGGAACCACAGACTTCTTGTGTGTTCAAAAGCAATTTTAATAAAAGTAATTGATCTACCGGTTACACGATTGATTGTTGAATTTCTTCAAAGTCCTCTATGTCTATTAATAGATCCAATCGGGGACCAATGATTTTTCTAATTCAGAAAATCACAATTAAACATGGTGACTCTATAAACTCAAATATATCCAATGGAAGCATCTTAATGTATACATCTAAATGCCCCACAAGGTAGACATGTAGACATCTTAATGCATACAGAGTAGACATGTAGACATCTTAATGCATACAGAGTAGACATGTAGACTCTTAATCACACAGAGTAGACATGTAGACATCTTAATGCACACAACGCCGAACTTGCAAACTGGGGTCGGACTGGCAACCCAATCACAGACGGGCTGCTGGAAATGCAGAGTGCCACAGAAGCGAAGGGCTGTAGTAGATTTTTAATTCTTTGTTTAGTAATCTGAGATAGTGTTGGGGTGGGCAGGGGTAGCCTAAAATACAGGCTAGTTTTTTTTATGCTAGATGGCAGGGCAGCCAGGGGAGGTATCCGGAGGGTGGGAGTGAGGGGGAGAAAGGTCTCCCCTTCGCATGTCACGTCCTTACTGGAGGCTAGATTAGAGGAAGAAAACCTTTTACAGGAAGACAGCTCCAACTCTCAGTTTCCTCGGATTTTGGACAAGCGCGCAGGAGAACCAAAAGGAGCAGAGGTGTACAGGTACAGATTTTTAAAACTTCACAGTGGGGCCAGTAGTGGGTTAATTTTAGTTTGGGGGTGGGAAATGCAATTTAAGACCCTGGAGTGCTCTTCGGATTTTGATAAACTGTTGAATTAATTTAAGAATACTATATTTAATGGGCTAAGCCTCAGAACACACTAAATCAGAAGGAGGAGCACCTTGATATAAAAGCAGTAAACCTGTGTCTCACCTCTCATTTTGATGCGGATGCTAGGAATTTACAGTTGCTAACATGGGGTCAGTGCTTTATTTATCACACAGTCTGGTCAATGACCAATATGATTTTGCACATGCCCAATCGAATCTACAGAAGATACTTGTTATAGCTTACCACACTACCACTAGTTCTAGCCATCACTCTTACAGTCTACATTAGTGAATGGATCATGTTAACGAGGTTAGAAGGCATTTTCGGGCAGTGCATAGAGATACTATTATTATTATTGTGGATTTATATAGCGCCAACATCTTCCGTAGCGCTTTACAATTAATGGGATACATTTCGGCCCTGCCCCTAAGAGCTTACAATCTACAATCTTAGCACATTATTTGACACATACAACCTTCTGTATACCTTCAGAACATACAACTTATTGCAGATGTGTCCCAAGGGTGGAAACGAACTCAGGACTCAGCGCTGCAAGGCTCAGTGCTAACCACTGAGCCACGTATTCTCTTACCATTTCTTCAGAGGTCCTTTACAATAATGCAGTGTACTGGAGTGTGTTTTGGGGGAAATATTTTATGCTATAGATTATTACATTTTGGATTTAAATTATGGATTAATTGATATAAGTGCGGCATGCCTCATTAGGAATGAGATCCCTGCCCCGAAGAGCTACAAAAAGTGGGTAGGACAACATACATATACAAGTGTGTACAAAGTTCTGAAGGTGGCTAACAACAATCCTTTGTGGCGTGCTGAGAAATACATCTGCCTTTGGCTGTCACCAGAATTGAAAGTGTGTGTTTTTATGTTATTTTGAACATTTTGTTGCAATGTTCAGCCTGTGTTAGAAATCTTGCAGTTCAGTGCAGTTTCCTCCTTGTTTGGAACCTCTGTTATTTTTACCTTCACTCACTTTACAATAAAATAGCAATAACTTTCTATAGTTCTACTAGATGACTCAATATTACATTCTGTGCCGCCATTGACTTTTAATTCAATTTGCTCCTTCTGTACTGAGCATTCTGTGATAAGGCTCTGAGTCACTGGGAATCAGATAAGATAAAACAGGAAAGCCATGTACAGTAAAAAGACTACTGCCTTAGATGGAACCGTTTTTATAGTAATATAAAGGGTGTAGTACTGGCTGTCCTCAATCAATTTAGACAACGGAATCAGTTTAAAAATATTATTGTTATACCGTATATACTCGAATATAAGTTGATCCGAGTATAGTTCAGGTAGCCTATGTTTACCTGAAAAATTAGTAAACATGATTGACGCGAGCATAAACAATGAGTCGAGGAGAAAATGATGACCACTACTGCCTTCTGATTCTGATTGTTTGAGGCTTAAGTTGCCCTTAAAATGGACACAAAATTCCCATACGTAATAGCCAATCCAGTATGGTTATTACTGTATGGGACTACTGTCTGGGAATTCTGCGTTCATTTAAAGGGCAACTAAAGCCTCAATACAATACAGAATCAGAAGGCACGTCTTTACAATAGATACCAATCCTCCGGTTCTGTATGTGTTTGTGTCCTAGTTGCCTTTTAATGGACAGTAATCCCATACAGTAGCTCCTATTGGCACTCAGATGTTTGGAAACTACAACTCCCAGTATGCTTTAGTTGCTAGGAGTTATTAGTTTCCAACATCTCATTCAGTGGCAAAGATTTGGCCTTACTGCATGGGACCCCCAGTGGAGTGTGGTACAGTATGTAGGATCAGAGTAGTGTAGAGATGGTACAGTATGTAGGACAGGAGTAGTGCAGAAAAGATACAGTATGTATATCACTCACCTCTTATCTAGTAAGTGGCCTGCTGCTCAGTCACTCCAATCACTGCTCTGGGCGCTCACGTCACTACTTGGCCCCCGGGAAGTGAGACTGGCGTCGAGTAGTGACATCAGCCGGGAACGTGGATCGGAGCGGCGGCATCCGGTTACTGGATATAGGTAAGGGCACAGCCCCAACGCATGCAAACGCACATCACAATCGCATGCCTAAAACAATACAGAATCAAGAAGAGGATGGATCTTCTATTGTTGCCATACTGGATTGGCTAATACTAATGGACTACTGTATGGGAATCTGCTGTTCATTTACAGGGCAATAAAGCCTCAAAACAATACAGAATCAGAAGGCAACAATAATACATCCTCCTTCGATTCTGTATTGTTTTTTGGGCTTTAGTTGCCCTTTAAATGGACAGCAGAATTTCCACACGCAGTCCCATACAGTTAAGCCCTACTGGATTTGCTATTACTGTATGGGGCTATACTAATTGCTATCCATTTAAAGGGCAACAAAAGCCTCAATACAATTTTCTACCCTCAATTTATACTCGAGTCAATCACTTTACTCCTTTTTAAAGGTAAAAGATAGGTGCTCAATTAATACTCTGGTTTGGTTTATACTCGAGTATTGGTACACAATTTGAACACTACTGTATAAAAGATATAGAATAAGAAGTGCCAATTTTTTAGGTCAAATTCCAAATCAGTACAAAATGGATGTCATGCTGATGTAATTGTGACTTATTTAAAATGCAAAAGCGCAAATCACGCTCCGGCCCAGTAGTGGGACCTAGCCCTAAGTTACAGCTACTGATTTACTTCACCTTATTGTTTCATCCCCATCTCCTCTAAAGACTGTAACGCCTTTTGGGCAGTGCCCTCCTTCCTATTGTACCACAGTAATGCTGTAACTTACCATATACTGAATTCTGCTGGACAAGCACTTGAATTATTTGCACTTGTATTACTTGCACTACTTCTTTGTATGTAACATGTATGTTTCCTCGTTTATATTATGCAACTGTAAGAGATTTTGCCGATATATAAATCTTCAACAATAATATCCCAATGGATTAGAGATTATGAGATCAAATGCTTTTGGTTGCAAACACTCTTGGAATCTGATCCTGACTTTATTTACAAGTAATATCCAAATATGTGTGCAAATCAAGAGCTAAATGTATATCTGAATGGACGAGACGCTCAATTTTATAGCAAAGCTTATTGGGGATTAAAGGGATAAATATTTCCATTACCAGTAGGAGAGCGTTACTGCAAAATAATGGTGAGTTTAACATTCCATTATACATTGCTACTGAGTGGAGTAGGATACAGGTAATTTGATTGGATGAATTGCTTGTAACAGACTAGTTTAGTCGCTTGTGTGTTACATTTGTTTTTATAGTATCTCTCGCTGGTGCTCAGTGAATTTTCTAGTTTGTTAATTCAAATTTGTATTATTTAGAGCAGCAGAGCTTGTCGTGTCCCATAAATAATGATGGGGGCTGGTGGGATAGAACAGGAGTTTGTGTAGATGGAATCCTGTAATCTCGCTGAAAGATCCTTAGCAGTTTTCTCCCCAGTGGTGGCCATTGTAATTGTTTATTTGCCAGAGAACATTGGAATCGAACACCGTGCTCCTAAGGTTTATTTAAACTAATGCTGTGTTGATATAAATATTGCTGGAATACAGATTTTTTATCCTGAGATGTTTGTTTACCATTTATATGCTAAATAATTCACATTACCAATGATAAGGAGCATGACAGGGAACAATAAACTGATTCGAGTCTCTTCTCCCTCTCAACAAGATGCGTTAGCCCCAGATTCCAATATATATCTAGCCACCTTCACTTCCACTCCTTCATATATATTCTACTCTCATCCAAAATATCCATTGCAAAAAAGGTCGATCTAGTACACATCTTCAGCCCTGTCAAATAATCCAAACCAACCATCAATATAGGCAATCCAAGAAGATCCACTCCATTCTACATAATATTCCACTCCATTCCCATAGAATACCATACATTCCACATAATATTTCATCCATTCTATATAATATTCCACTCCATTCCATATTTCACCATTCCATATAAATATTCCAGGCAGGCAAATATCCTCTCTCCACATATAATTCCATTCCCTATAAGCATTAACCATCCAAATAAATTTAATCCATTCATATAATATTTCATCCGTTCCATAGAATATTCCATTCATTCTAAAGAGCAGTATCTAATATTAGAGATGGCCGAGACTATATGGAGAGTTCTAAAGTTTGAAAACGGACCCATTAAAGTCAATGGGAGTCAAAGTTCCAATTAATACAATTAAAATATCAATGTTAACTTAATGTAAATGGCTGTGAGACCTGGGAAATGGTCTAGGTGAACATGTTCCAATATCCAGGACTTTCAAAACTCGATTTTACCTCTCCAAACACTACTTTCGAGCTCTCGTGTTCGAACCTTGGATAATTATCCCATAAACGATATTTCTTTTGTATTTGATATAATAGACATTTTATTCGCATATTCATGGTCTCGAACTTTTGAAAATTTGATAATTATTAAAGTCGGAGAAACCTGGTCCGGGGTAGTTCGAGAAGTCCGAGTCCGTTCGAATCGAATAGTTCGGCTCTAACAACAGTTCGAGTTCTAGTCCATCTCTATTTATTATTAGGTATTTTAGGGATCTGGTACTTTTAAAGATTTTTTATTTTTAGACTAGCTCAATATATGAAAATATGGTAATTTTCCCCCCTTCAGACTAGGGTATTTTTTTGCCTTCCACTGTTCATCAACTTCTGGCCATTACACTATAGACATTACGAAAGTTTTGCCATTGGATGGTCTATTTAATGTCCCTCAGTCAGTTGTACCTTCCTGTTTACTTTACCATCTTGGCCCTTGCAATTGAATGTCGACCACAAAATAATTTAACCAAGCAGTTCTATTGCATTGGGGAAATGGTGGAAATGGTAAGGAATTTGTAGTGGATGGTCGCTTTATGTAGGCTCAATGCTATAGGCAGAGTACAATGTGTTTTGACATTGACGTTTTTGTTTCTCTTCATTCACCTGAGCACTATGTAACTATGTAAAAGCAATGTTTTTAATATTGGTTTGTAATGCTGCCGCAATTGTGGAAAGACATTGTCATTGGCGTGGCCATTTTCATAAGTGGTACATGTACATAACATTGCTTTCTCCTTCCAGTTACAACAGGACCAATCACTGACCATGTTTTTTATCTAGTTGCCAAAACTCTCAAAAAATGTACTAGAATCACATTTATGGACACAGCAGCGGGCAACCACACCCAATTTTGACAACACTTCCACTCAGAATATCTATGCCCACTTAAAGGGCAAGGGCACAACTTACCATGACATACTTTAGCCTTTTTAAATTATTATTTTCCAATACTGAGCAGATGCATTACTTTATTTATCTATAATGGCATTATCCTCTGTAGACACTTTTTTTTCGGTAGGAAATTTTTACCTAGTTATGCAGGATATTTCTAGACATTTTGCAGGAGATGTGGAAGTACAGACCAGCTCTACATCTGCCAGCCCAGACATTTTGGATTAGTTCCTCTTAAGGACAAATTAATTCTGTACACAGAGGTCTGAAAATCCTATGATTCCTGTTATTATTGATCTGAATTCTCTAATTGCCGTCGGCCTTGAGATTTTTCAGTTACCTATGCCCGAATTGTTACGTCAGCCGTCTCCCTGTACTTCAAGTATGGGAATTGCCTGCGGCCTGAGAGAAATCTTCAGTCCCGAGTGTTCTCCTATGACTGGGACTGTGTGTACAGGGATGTTTAGAAAATGACAGGGTAAGCCTTTTAAATAAAAATAACAAGTGGTAATAAACCTTATTGGATAACTAAGATAATCATAAGCAAGCTTTCAGAACATTCTAGTTCCTTTTTCAAGATTCATGAGCTGTGGTGTTTCTCTGATATCTACAACACTTCAGCTTATATGATCAAAGAACCAGAAAAAAGGAATATCTGTGTGGAAGGTGTTAACAAAAGGTTTGTACACACCTGGCGATGTTCACCAGACCCCAAAGCCCCGCTGACCCCCGAGCCCGCAGACGATAGTCGCCCGTGTGTTGCCATTCGGTCAGGGTCGTTCGGGCGATCAGGCAGGCTCGGGGGTCTGATGAACTCACAGGTGTGATGACCTAAAGTATATAACAGGGTCTGCAAGGGACAAACAATAAGGTACAAGATAATGTGGATCAAAGTGGCTGATATAAATAGTGGTAAGTTACTGAAGTGTGAATTAAAGGAATTCCATGGTGATTATCTGGCCCAGTGTTTTCTATAGGTGTTTGTATTTCTGGCTTGGTGCAGTATGTTATTAATTAAATAAATGCCATAAATCCAAGGCCCGGGTTCAGTCCCTTCTCCAGAGAGTTGAAAGTTGTCATTAATTGTACTCCCATACCTTCCTTTCATCTCTGTTTTAAGATTTCCTTTAGGACAAACACGACTGCTTTACTATACCCAATAAAAAACTGGACACACCATATGGATCAACAGCCCTCACCACTCCATAAACGATCTAAGAATCTTTCAGGGTTATTCAATAAAAGTTCTTTGTAAAAATGGTGCTAATTTTGCCCCAACCAATCAGAACTTCTGTAACATTTGAAAGCTAACATCTGATTGGTTGGGGCAAAATTAGCACCATTTTTAACAATAAGAACTTTATTGAATAACCCTGAACGATTCTTAGATTGTTTTATGGAGTGGTGAGGGCTGTTAAAAAACACGTATTTATTTTACTAAACCCGGAATATGAAAAATCTTGCTGGCACCTAGTGCAGTAAAGAATGTGCAGAAGGATAATGGTAATATAAAAGGGCTGTTTCAAGCGGTACCTGTAAAACATGAGAATTTATTAACGTATCTAAAACAATAAGAACCCATGATTGAAAACCTTACAATAGTCCCTGCACTATATACACATTACTATATCATACTATCATGAATTAATTTATAAAGCAGCGGTATTGCTTTTTAAGTGATACTGCGGTTAGTTAATTTACGACCGAACGTTCATAACGAAGGCGTTCGGCCGTATGATTACCACGCGGTAGTAAACTACCGCAATGGTTTTCTCTAGGAATCGTAAATGTACGATTTTGGGGTTTTTTTGTCTGTAAATTTACGATAATGATCATAAATTAATGATTGATCCTCTGACAAAAATTTACGATAACGTCACGTTGCTATTTGTTACAATGTATCTCACTGTTTTCTTTTTGTTGAATGGTTTATCCCAATCCCTTAAAAGGGGGTCATTCTTGTAGACTTTTGGATCATTTCTTAAGACTTTTGGATACTATCAGGATTATTCAATAAAAGTTCTTATCATTTGAAATGGTGCTAATTTTGCCCCAACCAATCAGATGTTTAGCTTTCAAATGTTAAATAAGATCTTGTGGTTGGGCAAATTAGCACCATTTTACAATAAGAACTTTTATTGAATCTCCCTTTATGTATTTTATGTATTACATTGACTATTTTTATGTCTTTTCATGTATTTTTTATTAGCTGCCCTACAGAGAGAACGCTGGAGACCTTTATATAAACATGGAACGGCTAATTCATCATCATCAGAGATTGAACTCTTCACAAGTGTACATTTACCAAGGTGCACATGGTCACAGGGGTGAGATTATTTTTGATTATTTTGATTTCAGTTCTTTTTTGTGTGGGTCTTTCTGGATTTCCGGAGATTTACATTATTCCTTAATTTCAAAATTGTCCTGTTCCTGTTTTCCTTCTAAGAAAATATATTGTTGGTAACCCCCCTAAACCACCCCCTCCCCTAAACTTCTAGATGTAAGCGGTAGAGTTAAAAAAATGTGTGTCAAATGTTTTAAAATAAGTAATTCTACAAGGTACTTTAATCCATATAATGTGGTCATGTCCCAGAATATATCGTTTATGGAAAAAGATATTTCTCTATATATCAAAAAAAGAACCAGTTATAGCCTCGCCAGAAACAGCACTTTAAAATATAGACTTGGACAACGACGATCAACCAGCTAGAACATTAATCTTACACACAATATTAGCACCCCAGAACATCCATATGTAGCAAATGAAATCCAAAGTTATTCCAACGATGAAAGAAATAGAAAGAAAATAAATAAAAATACGAAGGTTACGAGGAAATTTTTTAGCCTAGCGAATGGAACCCACCACAAATTCTATGAATTGGAATATAAAACCAAGAAAATCACGCCATCTGTAATGTAAATGTTGAATGAAAACAAAAAACTACTGTATATATCTATCTCAGAGACTCAGGCATGGCCCCACTAGAACGCACTAAATCGGCCACGCAATCGCAATGCGTGCGGTGATTCTTGTGCATTTTTCGTTTGCGCGTGCGTTTTGCGCATGCGATTTTGCCATTTTCCGTTATGGCAACACATGCATTAATGCACCAAAAATGGTGAACGCTGCGTTACCAAAACACGAACAGAACGCGCAATCGCATATGCATAGGAAATCGCTGGGATTTCGCGTTCCTGCAATTTCCATTATAACCCAAATCGCATGCGCCATCGCAAGCGCCAAACGTATGCACAAACAAAAAAGTGGGGCCTAGCCCTCATACCGATGCAATTATGTGTGGTTTTAAGAATGTTTTGAATAATGATCATTTTTTTAGATTGATTTATTTAAGTAAGTACTATGTTATATGAAATACTGAAACAAAATAAAAATTCTATTTATAAAAACAAACAGTATTCTTGTTTCCTAAGACCAATAGAAGGATTTTATATTTATGGACAATATTAAGTTTCTGATCAGATCTGCTGGGGTGCATTAGTGACCCCAGAGCCTGACCAATATTAATCTCAGGTGATCACATTCATGTCAATGCATGAACAATCAATTGTGAGATTTTCTGCTGACAAGCAGTATGATCAAATGGCAGCCAAGGGATCAATCAGTCTGGGTCTTTTAGGGTAATTCAAAGTTGTTTAAAGCCAACTGCTCTAATCCTACTTGGATCCATCATTCTGGGACAAGACCTGCAAATTAAATATGGAGGTTTTTATGACTGTGTATTTTTCACATTTAGATGACTCAGATATGGAAACAATGAATTTGCTGAAATTGGAGGTAAATTGAACCAAAGCACAAAGGTATTTACATTCATATGACAGCATACCCATTCTGGCGATTCGATGATATTGGAACATCCCAATCATAGGGGTGTTGCATGTATAGGCCCCTTAACACGCACACCACACATGCAGCATATTGTAACTTCCATGTAGACTCTTTTATTAACTAGAAGGGAAGTTTAGGTATAAACTTGAATTAGCTTGAAAGGCCGCATTTTTGTAAGGAATGTGTGTGTTTGTGCTGCAGATTTTTAAAACTCAAAAATGCCAATTGTTGTTTTTAATATGGCTGTCACATGAAATTAAAGGTAGGTCAGTTGGTGTTGTGTACTCGTGTCTGGTTAGGGATAAAAGTTTAACTTTTTTGATGATTGGTCAAATGTGTTTTTTTTTTTTCTATACTTGCCCATTAAATATGGTGGCCACATGAATGAATGGGTTGCTCAGTTGGTGTATGTACCTGTGTCAGTTTGGAGTTAAAAAAACAAACTTTTTTGATTATTGATCAAAATTGTATTTTTTACCATATTTACCTTTTAAGTAGAAATGGAAGGGTAGAGTCAGTAGGTGTGTGTACCTGTGGCGGTTGGGGGGTTTATAAAAATCAAACTTTTTGATGATTGGTCAAAATTAGTTTTTTTTACTTTAGTTACCCTTTAAGTATGGCTGCCTAGTAATAATGGGGAGGTCAGTATGTGTATGTACCTGTGGCAGCGTTGGGGGTTAAAAAATGTTTTTTTCAAATTATTGGTCAAATTATTTTTTTGGCTATAATTACCCTTTAAGTATGCTGCCTTGGAATGGAACGGTGGGTCAGTATTGTGCCCCTGGGTCAGGTTGGGGGTTAAATAAAAAATAAAAAAAAACTTTGTTGATGATTAGTCAAAATTGTTTGTTTTTTACTATAGTTACCCTTATAATTGGCTGCCAGGAAAATGGAAGGTAGGTGAATAGGCTGGTGTACCTGGATCAGGTTAGAAGTTAAAAATACAAACTTTTTTGATGATTGGTCAAAATTAGTTTTTGACCTTAGTTACCCTTTAAGTATGACTGCAACATAATGGAGGGGTAGGTCAGTAGGTGTGTGTACCTGTGTCATGTGGGGGTTAAATAAAACAACCCTTTTTGATTATTGATCAAATTAGTTTTTTGACTTTAGTTACCCTTTAAGTATAGCTGCCACAGCAATGGATAAGTAGATCAGTGGGTGTGTGTACCTGTGTTTGGGTTGGGGGTTAAAAAAAAACTTTGTTGATGATTAGTCAAAATTGTTTTGTTTTTTACTTTAGTTACCCTTTAAATATGGCTACCATTGAAAATGGAAGGGTAGGTCAGTAGGCATGTTTACCTGCATAAGGTTGGAAGTTAAAAAAACAAAACTTTTTGATTATTGATCAATTTGTTTTTTACTTTAGTTATCCTTTAAGTTGGTGCCCACAGTATGGATAAGTAGATTTTTGACAGAAACAAATGCTGTGCGTTACTGTCAGTTTCTGTCAGTTTCTAGTGCGAACGAGCCCTTATGGTTCCATTTAGTGTTAGACTGTTGGGCCTACCGGGAATCTGAGACCAGAGGCCCCACCAAGACGAGTTCAGGGGCCCATCTTACATTTCATATCTCTATTATAACATTTACAATGTTATATATGTTATGTTGCCCATGTATATGTTAATGCCCATATGGGCTGTGGGCCCCACTGGGGGATTCCCATGCTACCCGTGTGGCCAGTCCAGCACTGGTTTCATTTATTACAAAAAGTAATGTCCGAGTATCATTCCCCAGACAAAGAGTTGACAATATTATTGTGGGTATGGGGAACTTTCTGCAAATGGCTGACCCACTGAGCTGCATTATGGGTTCTTCTATCTACCACCTGGCATACATCCAACCCTGCAATTTGCCTTCCGGGACACTTTTTTTTTCTTTGTTATTATATCAATTGTAAATTGTGCAGACAATCATAACTGCACACCCAGTGCCCCGTGTTACACAATTACATATAATGGAAGCTTCTGGCTGACTAAATGTCAATGGATTCTCAAACCATGGCCCCCAGATGTTTTAAACTCCCACATTGCTGGTTTCTTTCTGTAGATAGGAATGCTGGGTTGTAGAGGGCCATAGTTAAAGGAACACTATTGTGTAACAACTTTTACTTTCTGCTGCCCAATATCTTTTATGTGCAGGTAAGTCCCTTCCATTCAAATCTCACTATCAAGGCACAAGACCTTGGTACTATTACTGTAGTATTTCCCTGACCCTGTATGCACAGGTATCCCTAGATCTTTTCATCATTGCATGTTCTCTATAAACATTACTGTCTCAATATTGCCACTAGTGGATTCTCTTGATCTTGCAAATACTAAAGAAATATTCTTCTCAATGAACTTAAGCAGGTACACACAGTCTAGATATACACAGATGACAGATATCACTGGAAATCGTCTGCCATCTGCTATAAATGGATATCCAATTTTCAATAGAGTACCCTCAGCACACCCCCTTTGGCACGGCCTTCGATAATAGTGTGCAATCCTCCCAGCCCTCCACCTTAAGGCCCACAGCAATACGCAATGCAATAAGCTGGAGGGGCACACTATTTCATTTTCAGTGATTTATTTAGCAAAAACCATACAACATTTCAGAGATATGGCTTCCCTTCCCTGAGGAAGGGGAAGCCATATCCCCCGAACGTATGTTTTTTTAAGTGCAAGCAATTATACAGATAAATAAAATGAGTTAAACAATTTCATACATAGGTTAAGAACACATATAAATATATATGAGACCTCTACCCCGAAGACTTACAATCTAAGTGGGTGGGACAACATACGATACAAGGGGGTGGGTGCTTGAGGTGACTAAAAATCATTTGTTGTGCTGGTGCTCAGAAGGTAGGAGGACAGTCTAGATTTGAAAGTAATAATGGATTTCACTAGGCGAAGTGAGAGAGGGAGATAGTTCCAAAGGGAGGAGCAAGAGAGAATGGTTTAAGGCGGGAATAGGCAGTGTTCGTAGGGGGTTTTGTGAGATTTGCTTGTGAGGAACGGAAGGCACAGCCAGGAGTATTATGGCCAAGAGAGAAAGAGTTGCAGCAGATTGTAGAGATTTAATGGTCAAAAAGGTAATTGAATATATCCTTTGCTTGATGGGAGGCCCCAAGGCGTGCATATCAGGGTTGCGGTTCTCGCTTGGAGGTGAGTGAAATGAATCGGAATTGCTGAGTTCAGGATAGACTGAGAGAGGGACAAATGACACGCTGGAGACCAAGTAAAGGAATATTGCAGTAGTCAATTAAACAGATAATCAGCGCACACCAGACTTACAACATAAGGTGTTTATTCACGCACATGACAAAATGGCACCTTCTTCAGACATAACCAAAAGTGCAAACAGTGTTCCTTTAATAGAGTGTGTGAAATCATAGACAGCCATCTAGTGGCAATAAATCAAACAATGTATCTAAAATATCAATAATAACTAGTAGGGAAAGTTTAAGTATAAACTTTGAATTTGGCTTGAAAGACTGCATTTTGGAAGGGAATTTGTGTGTTTGTGCTGCAGATTTTAAAACTCAATAATGTCAATGATGAGGACATTGTTGTTTTTTACCTTACCCTTTAATATGTCACATGCATTAAGGAGGTACAGGTACTTTAATCCATATAATGTGGTCATGTCCAGATATATCGTTTATGGAAAAGATATTTCTCTATTAAAACAAAAAAGAACCATTTATAGCCTCCAGAAACACACTTTGAAATATAACTTGGACAACGACGATCAACCAGCTAGACATTAATCTTACACACATATTAGCCACCAGAACATCCATATGTAGCAAATGGAAATCCAAAGTTATTCCAACGATGAAAGAAATAGAAAGAAAATAAAAAAAAAAGAACGAAGGTTCGAGGAAATGTTTAGCCTAGCGAATGGAACCCACCACAATTTCTATAATTGGAATATAGAAACACAAGAAAAAACACGCCAATCTGTAATGTAAATGTTGAATGAAAACCAAAAAACTACTGTATATATCATCTCAGAGACTCAGGGCATGGCCCCACTAGAACGCACTAAATCGGGCCACCAAATCGCAATGCGTGAGCTATTCTTGTGGCTATTTTCATTTGCGCATGCGTTTTGTGCATGCGATTTTGCCATTTTCCGCATGTGTTTCCAAAACACGAACAGAACGTGCAAATCGCATACACATAGGAAATCGCGGGGATTTTTGCGTTCCGCAATTTCCATTATAACCAAATCGCATGTCATCGCGGCGCAAACTATGCCCAAACACACACTAAAAGGCGTAAGTGGGGCCTAGCCTCATACCGAATGCAATTATGTTGGTTTTAAATGTTTTGAATAATGATCATTTTTTTAGATTGATGTTATATTGTAAGTACTATGTTATATGAAATACTGAAACAAATAAAAATTCATTATTTATAAAAAAACAAAACAGTAATTCTTTGTTTCCTAAGACCAATAGAAGATTTTATATTTATGGACAATATTAGTTTCTGATCAGATCTGCTGGGGTGCATTAGTGACCCAGAGCCTGACCATTAAATCTCAGGATGGCCAACGAGCAGCCATATTGGCACTGCGGTCGATCGGGAAAGACGTAAAATTCTACTTAAGTAGAGTGAGCCAATATCGATTGTTCTGTGTGGAAATAGCATGTATATGGCCACCTTAAGACATGTCCAAACGGAGATATAGAAATTAGGAATTTATGACTAAAAACTATAAAATTTAAAATAATATCAATAGTTAACTAGTGGTTAGGAAGATTATAACTTTACTATAGAATAAGGACAGAGAAACTAACCCCTGGTGTTACTCGTGATGATTAAAGGTGGATTTAATATGTTCATTTAGTTAGTCCTATTATAAACTGGTTATTTACTTATAAATATTATAATATTATATGTATATGATTATATATTATTACTTTTGTATAATATGTTCTGTCTATAGGAATATTTCTTTATTGCATTTGGTATGTATTTATTTGTCAAAAGTTACTATGTTTGTAACATTGGTTTTAATTAAGGACCATGTCTCTGGGACGCCCTATGAGCGTCTATATATATATATTTATATATATATATATATATATTTAATATTATATATATATATATATATGAGACACCCTTGTTTATGGCCTATGTTAAGTACAAAGAGTTGCAGAAACAGTAGGCGCTGTGTGTTTTTAGCCTCTGCAATAAAGATGAAGTTTTCCACCATCCGGTTTGTATCTCTCTTCCAGGGAGTGCCACTGTGTGTGTCTTTGTTTTTTCTAAAATATAAATAAACAAACTCCTTGAGGGCTGGCCGCACTAGCGCATTTTTCGCTTGTTTGCGCACTCGGTTTGCGCATGAATTTTTAAAAAATGGAATCAGGGGAACGCAAAAATTCCTGCGATTTCCAATGCACATGTGCATCATTTCTGTTTTGGTAAGGCATGCATTCACTATTTTGGTGCGTTAACGCATGTTGTTCCCATTTGGAAAATGGCAAAACCGCATGCGTAAAATGCCCAAGAATCGCGCACACATTTGCATGGGATAACCTCGCTATTGTGCGCGTTTGGAGATGTTGTAGAGTGGCTAAAAATAAAAAATTATCTAAATACAAATAAAACAAACTCCTTGATACAATCAGGGTTATTCAATAAAGTTCTTTCTTTAAAATGGTGCTATAATGCCCAACCATCAGATGTTAACTTTCAAATGTTAAATAATATCTGATTGGTTGGGGCAAAATTAGCACCATTTTAACGATAAGAACTTATTTGAATCTCCCTGAATGTCTCTAAAAGTGCTAAAAGATCTTGATACATAATATTGGTTACACATATGAACAATCAGGGTTATTCAATAAAAGTTCTTATCGTTTAAAAATGGTGCTAATTTTGGCCCCAACCAATCAGATCTTAGTTTACATTTGAAAGCTAACATCTGATTGGTTGGGGAAAAATTAGCACCATTTTTAACCATAAAACTTTATTGAATAACCCTGAATAATTGTAATGTGGTATAAACCCCTCATCCTATATAAAGTGCATAAATTATAATAATAACATTAATATTATAAAATATTATTATGTTAATATTGCAATAAAAGTGTCTACTATAGTGTTCACAAAGTGCAGTACCTATACTGGAAAACCCCTGGTGGTATAAAATGAGCTAGGAGTCTTAAAGGGATATTGCTTTACCACTGTCTCATTGTTCTTAAATAATCCTTCTTAAAGGAGTATTCTTAATAATACCTTTAAGACTCCTAGCTCTTTATACCACCAGGGTTTTTTCCCCAGTATAGACTTACTTACTAAAATAAAAACAGAAGTGATGGGATTAAATTCGAACGGGACTAGAAAAGGTTCTAATCTTACACAGGCAGAGATATGCCCTTTAAGTCATAAAAAGTCCATAATATCTGAGCCACGAGTAAAGGAGGGGAATAGTACTGATGGACTATACATTCTATAAGCAAAGTATGCTAATAATATCTGAACACAGAGGCTTATACCAAATTGACTGGTGATCCCCACTTTAAATGTGCGTACGCAATAAAATTAAGAAGTCTGTGGGCTGGCATTGACCAATCATGGATAGATGAGAAAACATTTTTGGCGAATGATCATGCACGCAAACCGTTTATTTACGGTCTGCCAAAGGTCCACAAGGATCCAATAAGCCTCCGTTTAGACCTATAGTTTTCGGCTATAGGATCAGCCCTACAACCAATGGCTCAATATAAAGAATTTCTGAACCCCTATATGAGAGAGTTGTCCAGCCTTATATGGGATACGCAAGTTTTTTTTGCACACTAAGTCAATGGGACAATGGGATCAAGTTGGATTTGATGACCATGGACATCACATCACTGTATACCAACATATTAAATGAAAACGTTATTGAGTTAGTTAAACACTTTATGGGAAAAAAACACACAGGAGTGCCCCCTACAGAGTTTTGGTGGAATGCCACGCATTGGTATACAAAATCTATTTCAAATTTGAGAACCAAAGCTTCCTGCACAGGTAGGCACAGCTATGGGTAGTCCAGTAGCTCCTGCCTACGCTAATCTGTATGTTGGTTACTTAGAGGAGAACCATATATACAATAATGACTTGTATAAAACATACTGCATAAAATATAGAGGTTCATAGATGACTCTTTTGTGATATGGGGAGGTACCATGGAACAAGCTGGATTGTTCATTGATTTAAAACTCTATGATGGGAACATAAAATTCAGTGCTGATTATCTAAAGAGAAGGTGAACTTTTTAGATGTGTGTGTGTGAATATATAGGGTAGAACTGACTACGACCCTATACTGTAAACTCACGATAAGAACACCTTCTTCATGCCAATAGCTTTCATCCCAAGCACACCTCTGCGGGATTACCCAGTCCCCAATTTCTGAGAGTCCAGAGAATTTGCAGTAACAAGTGAGAGGACAAACAACTGGACAGGATGGAGCAAAAATGTATGGAGAGAGGGTATGACACCATAATAAGCTAGATTAGAGGCAATAATTACGCCACACACAGATAACCATAGTGTAAAGGATTACCATTTTACAGCATTATCCACTTCTTCGGGGAAGATTAAGAACATTATTAAGGGTATGTCCCCCCTAAAAACTAATTTTCATATATGATTGCCCCTGTCCCCCCAGCCCCAACCGCTATATTTAACTTTTAGAAAGTGCCCCAAACTTTACTTACCTCCCCTCTTTCCTCCGCCTAGCTGCCGGCCCACTGCTTGCGGAAATATGCAAGCAGAGGGCGGGACCGGCAGTCGTGTCTGTGATTGGCTGAGCGGCAGCCAATCACGGATTCGGCTGCCGGGAGTTCATTTCGGCGGGGGAAAGAGGAAAGATAAGTAAAGTTTGGGGAGCTTTCTAAGAATATTAATAGAGCGGTTGGGCTGGGGGGACAGGGGGAATCCTATATATAAAGGCATGTCCACCCCAAAACTAAAATTTAACCCCTTACTGGCCACATCAAGTAGTTAATAAAACAATCCTTACCTTACATTCCTGCTCAAAATATTTTCCCCTGCTGTGCCCCTCCAAAGTCCAGGAAACTGCTGTGTAGGAGCAGTGTGTGACTCATGCTGTGCCTGAGACTTCCTCAACCTCATCAGTAGGCATGCTCAGTGCAGCCCTCCCTGCCTCTCAGCCAATCACGGACGCGGCTGCCGGTCCGCCCCCTGCTTTCAATTCCATGCAAGCAGAGGGCCTGAACACTGCAGCGGAGGAGAGGGGGCAGGTAGTAAGAATCGGGGGACTTTATATTATATAATTATATTAATGCAGTTGGGGCTGGGGAGCATGCCCTACCACATATCAAAAGTTAAATTTCGGAGTGGACATGCCCTTTAGGGTTATACACTAGGGGGAGGGAATCGTGAGAGGGAGGGGAGGGAGGGGGAGAAGGGCTGCAGTACGCATGCCAAACTCTCCCAGAGGCCAGGTAGGAGGCAGAGTCCTATAGGGACTCTGCTATCCTCCTGGTGGCAGTTTTTGGGACTTTGGGGGGACTACAGGAGAACCTTATGGAGCTGGGATGAGAGGTAAGGATTAAACTACACTACATGGTGGGGCCAGAGGAGACTCCGATATGAGTGGAATGTCAAACCCAAGCCCTTGAATGTATATAAAAAAGGACATAGTCTATACATCACCTGGTACAGACTGACCCCGTACAGAAATACCAAAGAGAAGGGATCAACTTTCTCACTAAGTGGTTGTTACCGTTGTTGTAACTGGAATATATGTAATTCGCTTATTACAATGGAGCATTTTTTTCATCCTCATACCGGAGCTACAAATTTCGAAGTTTGTCACTTGCAATATGGATTATTGTGTGTATCTTTTGAAGTGCCCATGTTCCAATGCTACATGAGTAAGACGATTGGCCCTTTTAAAAGCCTTCCAAAAACATCACAGCGACATTAAAATCCGACATGAGAGAGTCAACAAACAAACTTTGGACAAAGTGAAATACCTCCAGTGGCAGCCCACATTTGGAGGCGAGTCACGTGGCACATAAACTAAGAGGTGTGATTATTGAACAGGAGAGGGGGGAATCGTGACAAGCTGTAACTCAGGAGGGAATCCTTTTGGATATTGAGATGGTACACTGCACCCCAAAGGGTTTAACACTAATTTGGGGTTAAAATGCTTCCCCAGATAGATAAATGTTATATAAGATGTTTCCATCATCCCCAGTAACTCCCTGTTGATATGATAGATTTACAGTATGGGTGTAGGTTTAGAACTATTGATATTTTGTAAGCTGTTATTTACAAACATTGTAAACACTGAGATTTCACTTAAACTATTAATATAATTGTTATATTATGATTATAAAAGAAAGGATACTGCATTTTATGTGAACACGATAGTAGACACTTTATTGCAATATTTTAGCATAATAATATTTTATAATATTAATGTTATTATATAATATATATGCACTTTATTATAGATGAGGGGTTTGTACCACATTACAATCATGTTTTATGCACTTTTTAGAGACATTCAGGGAGATTCAATAAAAAGGTCTTATCGTTTAAATGGTGATCATTTTGCCCCAACCATCAGATTTATTTAACATTTGAAAGCTATCATCTGATTGGTTGAGGCAAAATTAGCAGCATTTTAAATGTTAAGAACTTTTATTGAATAACCCTGATTGTATCAAGGAGTTTGTTTATTTTTATATTTTAGATACTGTTTCAATTTACGCCACTAGATGGCTGTCTATGTATTTACATCCTGTATTTAGGAAGAAGGTGAGTTTTGTCACCAAACGTCACATGTGTGAATAACAACCTCATGTTGTAAGTCTGGTGTGCGCTGATTATCTGTTTATATGGACTTTATACCAGCGGGAAACTATTGAAGTGGATGTGAGTAGTGTGCGAGCAATCTTTTGAATTTGTTCGATATACAGTAGTCAAGACGGCAGAGGACAAGGGCATGCACAATCATTTTAGTAGTGGCTCGAGAGAGGAAAGGGCGGATCTTGCCAATATTGCGAAGGAGAAAATGACATGTCCTGGTGACTTGTTAATGTTCTGACAGAAGGAAAAAGAGGATCAACGATTATTCCAAGACACTGAGGTTTGTTTAACTGAGTTAATGACCATATTATGGTGGCTAGGTCCAGGTTTTGAGGGGAAAATAATAGTTGTTTTGAATAGCTTAAGTTTAAGGTGGCGGTGAGATCATTCAGGTGACCAGCGGCCACTATATTTTCCCCATACTAAAGTAATAGGGGCGTGTAGCATTTTGCATAGTTGCCAAGCGATTTTATGGCTGACGACATTATTTCATTGTCGTCAGGATCGTACTGTGTGCACCCAGCTTTAGACAATGTCGGTTAAAATCCCAAATTGTACAAAAATTTAAAATCTGCTGCATTAGAAACAAACTATGTTCTGCCTTGCTGAATTGGGATTTGGTTTATTAAGCATGTAACATGTATGGCTAATGTGTGTATATATTGATTGGCAAAGTCGCCTTGCTGGCCACAGAAGATTCTGACATCCCACCTCGCCAAATGTGGCTTCTGGGCAGGTGGGGGAGGAAGTGGCATGGAAGGCGCCACCTAGGGGGTGGACCAGCGGGGTTGGGGCGTGGCAGATGTTCCGTGGTGTGGCAGTCAAAAAAGGGTGGTTACGGGGCGGATTTTCTTGCAGTCATGAGTTTGTGTTGATCATGCTGGAGACCACCCCAATCCAGGAGACTCCCGCAACTGCTGGGAGGGATGGGATACCTGGAGGATATAACACTGCTGTATATACACAAAGGGGGGGGAGGCTGTGGGAGCACTCCTGTGGCAAAATTACTTTAATAACAAATAGTGGAAGTGCTACTGATCTGACCAAAACATTAGAACAACAAGAAAAGAGATGATCAATGCACATTCCTGGGCCCCATATTCATAATATCTAGGCTAGTGCAAACAGTAAAAACATGGGGAGCCTTTAATACTATTCTAATGCAAGGTCAGGAGAACAACCTTCCCAAAAATGCAACCAAGCGGGAGTGTCAGCCCAGATAAATGACCCAAGGTAAACTGTTAACCTTCCATACGGGGTTACCTTGACGTGGTTGGAAGGCTTTCACTTTTATGCATAAAATTGTAACTAAACCCCCCCATGTTTTTACTGTTTGCACTGCATAGATATTATGTTTATAGGGGCCTAGGAATGTGCATTGATCATCACTTTTCTTGTTGGATATAACACTGCTGATCAGACTGGGGCAGTTCCCAAACCCCATTATCACTTTAACAAGGAGGATTTTTTACAAATCTTTAACTTTCAGATAAATGAGAGATAATCCAAGTGCCTAGTGACAAGCCTTATTTTTAGTTTTAACCACTTACTGCCCAACAAGTCCGCAAGGCACTTTAACCAGCTTACACTCTATGTGTTTTCAAATAACAGTCTTTACAAGTGTGTCCAGGGAAAGAAAAAGGTCGACTGGGTGAGCAAACATGTCACTGAACTGAATTGGCTCCATCTACTGGCTAATGGAATTTTCTGACTAGGTCGTTATCCACAATTCCGGCAATGTTAGTTCATTGGTCTCGTGATTTTCTCTGTATTGGAAATGTGTATGGTACATTAATGCTGGCCATACACTGGTATAGATTGGGGCAACCTTCAATCCAATGTGAACATCGATTACCGTTGACCGTGGTAAGTTTTATCTGCTAATATTTCTGTTGTTCATGGCCAGACCATGGTTTGCGATCAGTATTTTGTGTTTCCTCCACGTTTTCTGGCCTGTTTGCATTGGGTGCATTTTTTAGAAAATCAGGAAATATTGGAAAAAACACATTTTTTTGGCGTTCCCATAAAAATGGACCGATATAATTCAGAATGCAAATTATAGTGGGAACTGATTCTCGCGATTTCCATTATTTTTAAAATACATTGCGATTCCCAAAATGGAAAACGCTATGCAACGCACATAGTGGGACTCAGCCTAAACTCAGCCATAACTAAGATGTCAAAACAGTGAGAAAAAGGAAAAAACGAAAATTATGTCAAACCTGGTCACATTGTGTACGTACCCTTTAATAGTCAGTAGTGGCTGCATTCAGAATAGTAACATAGTAACATAGTAATTAAGGTTGAATAAGACATACGTCCATCAAGTCCACCTATTCAGTTTTTTTTTTTTAACCCTACCTAACAGTTGATCCAGATGAAGGCAAAAAACCTAGCTAAAAGGGGGAAAAAATTCTTCCTGACTCCAAACGGCAATCGAAAGTATCCCTGGATCAACCAGATCTATATGCATTATACCAGTAATTCTTAATATTTTTTTAGTTTTAGAAACTTATCCAGGCCTTTTTTAAAGTTATTCAATGAACTTGCCATTACCACATCTGCTGGAAGACAGTTCCAGTTTCACCGTTCTCACTGTAAGAAACCTCTCCTAACCTTAAGATGAACTTCTTTTCTTCCAACCTTAAAGGATGTCCACTGTCCTCCTGATATGACCTATTATGAACAATGCACCAGAGAGTTGATTGTATGGGCCATTAATATATTTGTATAAGGTTATCATGTCCCCACGCAACCGCCGCTTCTCCAATGTAAACAGCCCTAACTTGTCTAATCTGCCTGCATATTCAACCCCCATTCCCCTTATAATTTAGTTGCCCTTCTCTGAACTGCCTCAATTTCCAAGATGCCCTTTTGTAATGGAATCATATTCGTCTCATCTCAGGTCGTAGTTATCCATCTGATGAAGCTCAGATAAAGATGTGGCAGTTCCTGTAGGATTATTCCTGGTCCCATGGAGAACATTGAAACATGAAACGGAATTTATCATTAAAATGTATCAATCAGAACTCCCACAGTATTTAACACTCCATGGAGCATGGTGACGTATTGTTGTTCTGTCTAAATGAATAACCATCGTTGTTCTAACAGGGCCATTTCTAGCCATCTTGGTGCCCTAGCGTGGTCAGTAGTGTGGCCTATTCCTCCAAAGTATTGGCAATAACGCTTTCATTCCAGCACTTTCCCAAGTCTTGCTTGCCATTACTATTTTCGGTGCCAGCAGAGTATTGACATTAAGCGATTAGTGCCAGCACTTTCCCAGAGTATTGCCATTAACACTTTCAGTGTAAAGTATTACCTTTAACCCTACAACTGCACTCATTGACATGATACACAGTATGTACCTGCTTTCCACGTCTCCTCCATTGAATATTTCACTCCTCACCTACTCTAAGTTCTGATTGGAGAGTTGTTGGAAGAAAAAGAGGCAGGTATAGGGATCTCATGGCTGCTAGTCATACGGGGTCACTGTTATAAGTCTGCAGCAGCTTTTACCGGGCATTTAGATCTGTTCTCCTCAGTACTATTATCTGAGCTCATCCTCCCCCTCCTTCCTTCACCTTCAGTTCATTTGTACATTGTTTCCAATTAGATTAACCGAGTTCAGGCTCTGTACTCACTACAATGTTACACATTACAGCAGAACAAGAGAGCAGGTCTAACACACCAGTAAAAGCTGCCAGGGAGATGCTAGGGAGAATACTGGGCCCTGGTTTAACATAGGGCCCTAGCACTTTGCCTAGATGGCCTATGCCTAAAAAAATTCTCAGTTCTAAAATCAAATTTTACCCACATAATATCTCATAGTAGTGGTTCAAATTCGATAGACATCTAGATCTAGTATGAGATCTACTCCTGGATGAAAACCTTTATAGATATATCACCTGTTTATCCTTTATCAATTTCGCCTGTTTCTATAACCAATCAGAATATTTGTAAAATGTTTAAATAATAATATGACACATACTAATCTACTTACAGTTGTGATTTAGTCCCCAGTAAGTCATTCATGTTCTCCACATTAATGCAGTTCACTTGTGTTCATGACACATTTCCACTTTTATAACTTAGAGATATCAGATATCAAACAGATTGTCACCATTGCATATGTATTTTTTTGGGTCACCTTAGCTTTTTAGCCCACAGCCATGCAAAGGAAGGTTGTTTATTTTTACAAACCTTTCATCCAGTATTCAGTCCCTACAATCACATTATTCTTCATTAACAAGGTGCTGGGAAATGACTCACGGAGAAAACCCATTATACCCTCCCAACCCCCCCATAAAAATTGAAGTGAACAGTCACACTTAGCCCATGAAATCGCTACAAAGGGTCATTGAAAGGCTCTGCTGAAAATCCTTATTTCTAAAACACAAATGAAACCGGAGAATGAACTTTAAACGGAACATGTTTAGTTCACTACTCTAATGGTACACTGCTACCTAATGGTACACTGCTACCTAATAGTACACTGCTACCTACTGGTACACTGCTACCTAATGGTGCACTGCTACCTACTGGTACACTGCTACCTAATGGTGCACTGCTACCTAATGGTACACTGCTACCTACTGGTGCACTGCTACCTACTGGTGCACTGCTACCTAATGGTACACTGCTACCTACTGGTACACTGCTACCTAATAGTACACTGCTACCGCTACTGTACACTGCTCCTATGGTACCTGCTACCTACTGGTACACTGCTACCTAATAGTACACTGCCTACCTACTGGTACACGCTACATAATGTGCCTGCTACCTAATGGTGCACATGCTACCTACTGGTCCACTGCTACCTACTGGTGCACTGGCTACCTCTGGTGCACTGCTACCTAATGGTACCGACTAGGTACACTGCTAGCTAATGGTGCACTGCTACCTAATGATCACTACTACATAATGGTACCTACTACTTAATGGTACACTACTACATAAGGTACTCTACTACCTAATGGTACACTACTACATAATGGTAAAGTACTTCTAATGGTACAGTACTTCGTAATGGTACACTACTACATAATGTACTCTACACCTAATGGTACACTACTACATAATGGTACTCTACTACCTAATGTACACTACTACATAAGGTACACTACTATTTAATGGTACACTACTATATAATGGAACACTACTATATAATGGTACACTACTACATTATGGTACACTACTATATAATGGTACACTACTACATAATGGTACGCTACTATATAATGGTACACTACTCCATAATGGTACACTACTATATAATGGTACACTACTACATAATGTCGCTACTATATATGGTACATCTACTATATAATGGTAACTACTATAAATGGTACACTACTCACTTATGGTACACTACTACATAAGGTACACTACTACATAAGGTACACTACTATATAATGGTACACTCTATATAGGTACACTACTACATAATGGACTCAACTCATAATGGTACGCTACTATATTATGTACACTACTATTAAGGTACACTACTACATATGGTACGCTACTATATAATGGTACACTACTATATAATGGTACACTACTACATTATGGTACACTACTACATAAAGGTACAATACTACATAAAGGTACACTACTATATAATGGTAACTACTATATAATGGTACACTACTACATAATGGTACTCTACTACATAATGGTACGCTACTATATTATGGTACACTCGATATATGGTACACTATACATAATGGTACACACTACATAATGGTACACTCATATAATGGTACACTACTACTCAATTACCTAATATAATGGTACACTACTATTAATGGTACACTATATAATGGTACACTACTACATAATGGTACACTACTCCATAAAGGTACACTACTATATAATGGTACACTACTCCATAATGGTACACTACTATTAATGGTACACTACTACATAATGGTACACAACTCCATAAAGGTACACTACTATATAATGGTACACTACTATATAATGGTACACTATATAATGGTACACTACTACATAATGGTACACTACTCCATAATGGTACACTACTATATGAGGTACACTACTCCATAATGTGTACACTACTATATAATGGTACACTACTCCATAAGTAACACTACTATATACATGGTACACTACTATATACATGGTACACTATTAATGTACCCTACCTACATATGGTACAAAAACTACACTACTAGAACATGACAACTACACTATTAGTAAAGCACAAATACTATCACATAAATGGTACACCTACTACTACATAATGGTACACTACTATGCATAAGTCATAAACTCATAAGGTACACTACTATATCTGGTACACTACTATATAAGGTACACTAATAATGGTCACTACTATAATGGTACACTACTCATAATGGTCCAACTACTATATAATGGTACACTACTATATGGTACACTACTATTATGGTACACTACTACATAATGGTACACTACTCATAAAGGTACACTACTAATAATGGTACACTACTCATATGGTACCATACTATATAATGGTACACTATATATATGGTACACTACTACTAAGGGTACACCTATTTTTACTATATAATGGTACACTATATAATGGTACCTACTACATAATGTTACACTACTCTATAAGTACTACTATATGTACCACTACTATATAATGGTACACTATATAATGGTACACTATACATAAAAGGTACACTACTATATAATGATACACTACTATATAATGGAACACACTATTATGGTAACTACTACATTAATGGTACAAATACTATAATAATGGTACACTACTACATAATGGTACGCTACTATATATGGTACACTACTCCATAATGGTACACTAACTATATAATGGTACACTACTAATAATGGTACACTAACATACTATAATGGTACCTACTAGTAATGGTACACTACTATATAATGGTACACTACTTATAATGGTACCTATTATGGTCACTACTACATAAGGACCTACCACATAAGGTACACTACTTATGTAACTACTATATAATGGTACCACTACTTAATGGTACTCACTACTAATGGTACCTACTATATATGGTACACTACTATATCATGGTACACTACTACATAATGGTACCTACTATATAATGGTACACTACTATATATGGTACACTACTACATATGTACACTACTACATAAAGGTACAATACTACATAAAGGTACACTACTATATAATGGTACACTACTATATAATGGTACACTACTACATAATGGTACTCTACTACATAATGGTACGCTACTATATTATGGTACACTACTATATAATGGTACACTACTACATAATGGTACACTTACTACATAATGGTACACTACTATATAATGGTACACTACTCCATAATGGTACACTACTATATAATGGTACACTACTATATAATGGTCCACTATATATGGTACACTACTCATAATGTACACTACTCCTAAAGGTACACTACTATTAATGGTACACTCACTCCTATGGTACCTACTATATAATGGTACACTACTATATAATGGTACACTACTCCATAATGGTACACTACTATATAATGGTACACTACTATATAATGGTACACTATATAATGGTACACTACTACATAATGGTACACTACTCCATAATGGTACACTACTATATATGGTACACTACTCCATAATGGTACACTACTATATAATGGTACCACTACTACTCCATAATGGTACACTACTATATAATGGTACACTACTAATAGGTACCTACTATAATGGTACCTACTACATAATGGTACACTACTCAGGTACACTACTATATAAGGTACACTACTATATAATGGACACTATATAATGGTAACCTACTACATAATGGTACACTACTCCATAATGGTACACTACTAATAATGGTACACTACTCCATACTGGTACAAACTACTATATAATGGTACACTACTTACTAATGGTACACTACTTCCATAAGTACTACTATATAATGGTACACTACTCATAAGGTACTACTATTAATGGTACACTACTATATATGGTAACACTACTATAATGGTACACTACATATAATGGTACACTACTCCATAATGGTACACTACTATATAATGGTACACTACTATAATATGGTACACTACTATATAATGGTACACTACTACATAATGGTAACCTACTATAAGGTACACTACTAATAAATGGTACACTACATTAATGGTACACTAACGACATAATGGTACGCTACTATATAATGGTACACTATATTATGGTACACTACTATATAATGGTACACTACTACATAATGGTACACTACTATATAATGTGTACAACTACTACATATGGTACACTACTACTAATGGTACACTACTATATAAGGGTACACTACTATATAATGTTACACTACTACATATATGGTACACTACTATATATGGTACACTACTCCATAATGGTACACTACATATAATGGTCACTTACTACTACAATAATGGTACACTACTAATATAAGGTGACACTATATTATGGTATACACTACTACATAATGGTACACTACTATATAATGGTCACACTACTCCCTACATCGCATAATGGTTTACGCTACTACATATGGTACACTACTACATATGTTACCCCTACTATATAATGGTACACTACTACAATATGGTACACTACTATAAGGTACCACTACATATAATGGTACACTACCACATAATGGTACACTACTATATAATGGTACACTACTATATGATGTACATCACTATCTATATGGTACACTCTATAATATGGACACTACTCCATAAGGTACACTACTATATAATGGTACACTACATTAATGGTACACTACTCTATAATGGTATACACACTACTAATGCCTATATAATACATGCTACACAGCCTTACTGACATAATGGTACACTACTATAAATGTCGTACACTATGTACATACTAATAGGAACTACTCTTATTCGCTACCTATACTAATGTACACTATATTATGGTCACTACATATATAAGGTTAAACACTACTACCATAATGGTACGCTACGTATATAATGTACACTAATATGTCCATCGACATAATGGTACCTACTACATAATGGTACACTACTTATAATGTACACTACTACATAATGGGGTACAACACTATCATAATGGGTACACTCTCCATAATGTACGACTTACTAATTTACCTACTATATATGTACTAATGGTACACTACTATAATGGTACACTACTATATAATGGTACACTACTCCATAATGGTACGCTACTATATAATGGTACACTATATTATGGTACACTACTATATAATGGTACACTACTACATAATGGTACACTACTATATAATGGTACACTACTACATAATGGTACACTACTACATAATGGTACACTACTATTTAATGGTACACTACTACATAATGGTACACTACTATATAATGGTACACTACTACATAATGGTACACTACTATATAATGGTACACTACTACATAATGGTACACTACTACATAATGGTACACTACTATATAATGGTACACTACTACATAATGGTACACTACTATATAATGGTACACTACTACATAATGGTACACTACTATATAATGGTACACTACTATATTATGGTTTTAATGATGGTATTATTTAAAATGCAGAAATCAAATCGCAATTGCCGCGCACCCGAAAACGCGCATTTTTGGTGATATGAAAAGCATAAGCGCATAAAAAGCGCAGCAGTGTGGCCTAGCCCTAAGAAATCATTCTTTATTTCTTGGTTTAGTTGGGTAATGGTATTTTATAAAGATTCATGGTGAAGCATCTTCTATTTTAAAAAGGCTCTGCTGTATTTTATTCTCTGTGAAGGCCTATTGTGTCCTTTAAACCAACCTCACCCGACGATATATTTACTTGATTGACATTACTAGAGAGAGGAATTCTGCAATGTATAAATGTATAACTGTGTATCTCTCTGTCCTCTCTGTGCTAAATGAAGGGGGGATTCAAATTGGAAATGAATGAGTTGGAATTGTAATGAACTGAAACATGTACATATATAGAAAGACAAATAATACATCATTTTAACTGTAGGCTTTTGACCTTTAAGTCTTGGAAATCTTTTTTGTTAAATTCTCAATTGAAAAGCTATAAACTTTCGAACCTGTCCGGAGAGCCTAGTTCGGGTTGAACATAAAGATTAGTTCCAGACGGAAGGCCCCAATCCATAAAAGGAGATATGAAAAGGAATCTTAGAGGACAAATGCCAGACACTATACGTTCCCAAGGAATTACTTAACCTTAAGGTTCCAATGTGGAGCCTTTAGCTGTTAATCGAAAAATAACCAGTGGAGACCAGTTTCCAATCTAAATTTGCAAGTCATATGATATTTAAAGAGATAATAAAATAGACTGGACACACACACCCATTATTGCATTGGATTGTACTGTACATAACAGACTTAACGTTTTATTTTCTTGGTTTTCTAAAAAAAAAAACCTAATCCCTACAACTCTCTAATAGAGAATATGCCTGGCCAGGGGGTCATGGAGGTGCCACAAAAATGCAGGGGAGCATCCCCTCCTTACTACAGAGCTGCAATCACTTTTTATTTTGTTGGAGGCTGTCAACAAGCTAGCTGGCCTAGGGGAGAAAGAATATAAATCTGTCCTTGCTTAAGCCCTGTCATTCCTCCAAGGCTCAGTATACATGATGCTACCTACACATGACCCCGCCCCCTCAGAGACAGGCAGAGAGCAGTACAAATAGGTTTTATTTTCTAAACCTCAAATTGCCTCCTTCAGCACGTAGGATACTCGTTTATTTGAAAGCCTGCTATTAAATGGATCTCAGATTATATACCAAGACTAAAATAATAAAATAAACTGTGCTGATTTTACAATAGGTTCAAATCTATCATTAAGGGGCATTATCTACTAACCCGCGGTATCAGAGTTTTTTTAATTTTAAGCCCATTATCATTTTGGGCATGGTGGTACAATAACAAACACTCGCCCGTACAATACCATTCAGTAGTAAACTACCGCAATGGTATTTTATACAAAGCCATCGTACAATAACGATCGTAAATGTACAATCACAATCGGATATTTACGACCTTGGTCATAAAATTGTTGTTCATTAAAGTCAAATGGGGTCTTAATTGTATTTCTTAATGAATCATCTATGTATTCATGTAGTTTGAAGGTGACAAAAACCTTCTACAAATGACCTCCCACATTTCTGACCTTTGCCACATTGAAAGCCACAAAGTCCTACTATACGTTGTGTGTTGTGAAGCACTGACAACTTGCTTCTGCATTTTGCTGCCACATTTGAAGGCTTTTTGATAAAGGAATGTATACTGCTTCTTTAACATAAATAACTGCTGGCAGTGTCAGACTGGACCGTTGGGGTGTCGTTTAGTTGGCGACATTGAGAAGTCACTGCCAATCGTGCGGTCTCCTATGGACCACCAGGTCGGTATCAGCGAACTGTCAGCCACAGCGACCAACAGTGATTTTTCCTGGCTGACTGACCGCTAGCAGTGAACAGTTGGTTGGGACTAAAAATCTAGCCATGTGAATCCAGCCTTACTGTCCCAGCCTTTATATTTTTTGCAGTTTTCTTGGGTGAATGGTCTGTGGGCCCACCAGGGGACTCCCCTGTAACCCAGTAGGACACTGACCTCCAGTACCAGTATTTTAAAACCCTGTTGCAAAATACCAACAATAACCCAAAATATCAATTCTGCTCTGTTTTTTTAAACTGTTAATTTTGTCAAAAACAAAGGCACGGTCATTTTATGGCTGGAATACAAAATACCAACATAGCTGGTAATAAGTGACTAAGGGCTCTATTTATAAAAGATCGGTATCGTTATCGTAAAATACCGATCGTTATCGTAAAATAACGACCGGGTTCTTACCGATAACGGCCGTTATTTACCGATAACGACCGTTATTTACCAATAACGACCGTTATTTACCGATATCGGTAAATAACGGTCGTTATCTGTAAATAACGACCAGTTATTAACGATATCATTAAATACCTGTCGTTATCGGTAAATACCAGTCGTTATCGGTAAATAACGGTCGTTATCGGTAAAAGCCCGGTCGTTATTTTACGATAACGATCAGTATTTTACGATAACGATACCGATCTTTTATAAATAGGGCCCTAAGCTTCATACATGGACCTGCATTACATTACCTGCCTTTTTATCAAATCCCCATTATTAAGCGTTTTAAACTAATTAGCTATTATGGTTTCTGGTAGGGAGTTGCCCAAACGTAACATTCTTACAATATTGATGAAGGCCGATAAGAAAGGGCCTAAACGTTGCTGGCTTTGCACTATGTTAAATAAAAGACCCATGGAGCACTGATTTTCTTTGAACTTTGTTTGTATTTTTGGATTTAACCAGCAGCTCTGGGCACAAAGCATCATAAGCCAGAGTGCACACAAGTAATTTAAAGGGGAAGTTCAGTACAAAAACATATGCCTTTAGGGACAAGAAGGAATATATTCTCATTGCAATAACCTTAATCTGACTATGCAGAGTTTTGTTCATGCATAAATAAATGCTTTTAATTACTGACTTCCTGTATGCTGGACTCCTAATAATGTCTGTTATGGTCTTGTCCTTGACTAAGCTCCCTGGAGAGATCAGTTGTTCAGTAGAGATCTGAGCGTGTTTGATCCACCCAATTAGCCATTGAGGTTGAAATTATTGAAAGAATTGAGCACCCTGAAATGAAAGCACTAAAACGCCTGGTAACTACTGACCACAGCAGGTCGCAGTACAAGAAAGGAAAACAATTGATGTCTACTTCATTAAAAGAATATGTAGAATTACCGAGGAATGTGTAAGATATATATTTAAATATAACACATATCTGTTGTATTCAATTAGATCAACTGTACTTGAAGTTTAGTTCTTGAAGACGTTTCGCTAGTCATCCGACTGGCTTTCTTCTTAATTTCTCAAAAAAGGGGAAAAGCAAGACAGGAGAAAGAACATGGTCATCCCATATGTAGCAGGGGTCTCCGAGAAATTAAGAAGAATTTTCAAAAAACACCGTATCCCTGTCTGCTTTAAACCGAACAACACACTGAGGCAGCAATTTTCTGATGGGGAATGTGGTTTTCAATAAAAAAAAACAAACAGACGGGTATTTTTCCAATTGGACATTACCGATAACGAACCTTTACAAATATGGCCCTTAATACCATATGGCCAAAGCTGTAGATATGTTTAATACATGTAAACAACTTTTATCCAGAAATCCAAGTAGGTGAAAACATGCAGTAATGCTGGGGCCAAGAAACACATTTAAAAAATAATTCAAAAAAGCACAACTTTCTGTCCTTTCCATCCCAGATGGTGTAGACAATGACTGGAAGTTACTTGTCATTGTTTAAGTCTCAACATATCAACATGTCTCAACATATCACTGTCTGGTAGATTATTGGAAATGTTCTTCATCACGGTTATCATGCAAACAGGATTTTGTGTTAACTTTCCTCCCAGCCTGTTGCTAGTGGTGTCAAACAAAGCGAGTGGAGCAACTTCAAACTACATCACTGAGTCCCAGTCAGACCACAGCTGGAGACTTCAATAATAACATTTAAGGTGCAATCGACCATGAAGCTCTGATACCCTGATAATACAAGTGTCCAGTTTCTTTTTTCCCCATGTGCTTTTGTTATATGTGCTTTTTGGTAAATGTACAATCACAATCGGATATTTACGACCTTGGACAAAAAATTGTTGTTCATTAAAGTCAAATAGGGTCTTAATTGTATTTCTTATTAAATCATCTATGTTTTCATGTAGTTTGAAGGTAACAAAAACCTTCTACAAATGACCTCCCACATTTCTGACCTTTGCCACAATGAAAGCCACAAAGTCCTACTATATGATGCAGTGTGTTGTGAAGCACTGACAACTTGCTTCTGCATTTTGCTGCCACATTTGAAGGCTTTTTGATAAAGGAATGTATACTGCTTCTTTAACATAAATGACTGCTGGCAGTGTCAGACTGGACCATTGGGGTGTCGTTTAGTCGGGGACATTGAAAGTCACTGCCAATCGTGCGGTCTCCAATGGACCACCAAGTTGGTATCGGCGAACTGTCAGCCACAGCGACCAACAGTGATTTTTCCTGGCTGACTGACCGCTAGCAGTGAACAGTTGGTTGGGACTAAAAATCTAGCCATGTGAACCCAGCCTTACTGTCCCAGCCTTTATATTTTTTGCAATGACCCAATTAGCCATTGAGGCTGAAATTATTGAAAGAATTGAGCACCCTGAAATGAAAGCACTAAAACGCCTGGTAACTACTGACCACAGCAGGTCGCAGTACAAGAAAGGAAATCAATTGATGTCTACTTCATTAAAAGAATATGTAGAATTACCGAGGAATGTGTAAGATATATATTTAAATATAACACATATCTGTTGTATTCGATTAGATCAACTGTACTTGAAGTTTAGTTCTTGAAGAAGTTTCGCTAGTCATCCAACTGGTTTTCTTCTTAATTTCTCAAAAAAAGGGAAAAGTAAGACAGGAGGAAGAACATGGTCATCCCATATGTAGCAGGGGTCTCCGAGAAATTAAGAAGAATTTTCAAAAAACACCGTATCCCAGTATACTTTAAACCGAACAACACACTGAGGCAGCAATTGGTACATCCGAAAGACCCAATACCGAAACACAAGAAAAGCGACATCATATACACAGTGCAGTGAAGAATGCTCTGATTTGTATGTGGGGGAGACCAAACAGCAACTGCATCAACGTATGGCCCAGCACAGAAGAGCCAATTCCTCGGGTCAGGACTCAGCCGTGTACCTGCATCTTAAGGATAAAGGAGATACCTTTGAAGATTGTAATGTTAACATACTGGCGAAGGAACGTGACTGGTTCAAGAGAGGTGTTAAGGAGGCCATTTATGTGAAAATAAAGAAACCAAGCCTAAATAGAGGTGGGGGTTCGACACCAACTGTCTGCCATGTACAATGCTGTTTTGACACCTTACTCTGGGCGTTCCTATAACACCTCTTAGCCACTATCCAATCACGCCCTTAACACCTGGCTGTGATATGCTAATTGGGATTTTCCAGGGTACATAATTGCCACAGATTCTTGTACAAGTCATTCTGAATTGAGAAAGCCAGTCGGATGACTAGCGAAACGTCTTCAAGAACTACATTTCAAGTCCAGTTGATATAATTGAATACAACAGATATGTTTAACTGAGTAGTTATCATAAAATAAAGAGCAAAAGGAAAAACACTGCGATGGTTAAGCAAACTTCAAAGGCCAGACTAATCCTCAATTGTGCCCCAGTGTTCCATGTTCCAGTCCCACATTGTTATTCCCAAAGAAAATATCTCTATATAGCAAAGACGGAAAATGGAACGTCAACCAAATTAATTAAATCCCCAAAAAGGGTTTTACAAAAACACATTTAGTCATGTTAACCCCCTGACCCATAAGGTCATTGACATTTTCTCTTTTTTTTGTGAATTGGTAATGATGGTTTTACAATGATTTAAAAAAAATGGTAAAATTAATATTCAGCAAAATGCTGACTTTTTAATGAGTCAAACCTAGAGAGAAACTGAAATTGTTTCACCACTTACTAGAAAAGACTATTGATCTACCTGGTCAGTGCTCATAGGGATGATAGGGGGGTTTAGACAAAAGCCTCGTACACACGTCAGATCATTTTTGTACGATGTGCCTGACGAACGTTCAGCGACCGTCTCGTTATACAGTTCTGTCAACGATAGTGGATAATGTTCGTTGGTAAAGGTGTTACGTGACATTCGGAATATCGCGTGATCTCGAAATGTTGCACATGTGTATTTCATTCAATCTTCCATTACACTCTACCAATAATCTGCCGACTATGTACAAACAAACGACAATCGGCAGAACGGAAAAAGCAGAGAATAGTCGTGGATCATTGGTCTTAGAAGATCGTTAAAGCTTCATTTTCGCACGAATGTCGCACGATGGGTCGTCCGTCGGGCAATTATCCTGACTAACGTACACAAAAGCCTCGTACACAAAAATTATCTGACGTGTGTACGAGGCTTAAAAGCCACTAGATAATAAAACAGCTGTGAATCTATTAAAATAAACAAGAATAATGCTGACTTAATTAGGGGGGTTTAGGTTTAGTACAAGTCAGTATATGGGGGTGCAGGGTACATGAATGGGAAAAATGCTGGGCTTGTACTGGTATGCATGATTGGCACAGGATGATGCCATGCTGCCAATAACACACTATCACATCACAATGCCAATAAAAAACTACCACACACAGACAATAACACACTATCACATTACAATATCAATAACACTGCACAACACACAGACAATAACACACTATCACATCACAATGCCAATAACACACTACCAAACACAAACAATAGCACACAACTACTACCACCACCACACAGACAATAACGCACTATCATATGTCTATAACACAGTACCACACACTGACAATAACAGATTATTATATCATAATGTCATTAAAACACTATCAATAACACAGTACCACAGACATTAACAGGGCGATTTACCCAGGAGCACTGTCGGCGTGCAGCGCTCCTGCCCCTTCATAACGTCGTGCTCGAGATCCGGAACAGGAACTTGCGCAGCCGTCACAAACCTATTTAACATTGGCTGCGCGGCTCTTAAGACCACTAATAGCTGGCATTAAATACTTACGTCAGGGTGAGATTCACCCAGAGCCGCGCAGCCTCTGGTAAATCCCGTACGGGAGATTTTCCCAGAGCAGTTGTGGCTCTGGGTGAATCTCCCTATTAGAAGCTAAATCAATAACACACAGACAATAACACTACACCTACACACTAATAACACACTACCACACAGACATTAATAACACACACACACTAATAACACACTACCACACAGACATACATTAATAACACACACACACACACTAATAACACACTACCACACAAACAAACACACACAGATTACTAACACACACACACTAATAACACACACAATAACACACACACACACTAATAACCCACACACACACACACATTAATAACACACTAATAACACACACACACATTAATAACACACACACACACTAACAGCACACACTAATAACCCACACACACACATTAATAACACACACACACACTAATAACACACACTAATAACCCCCACACACACATTAATAACACACACACACACTAATAAAACACACTAATAACCCCCACACACACATTAATAACACACACACACTAATAACACACACTAATAACCCCCACACACACATTAATAACACACACACACTAATAACACACACTAATAACCCCCACACACACATTAATAACACACACACACACTAATAACACACACTAATAACCCCCCACACACACACACACACACACTAATAACACACATTAATAACACACACACTAATGACACACACACCAGTAAAACACACACATATAACACACACTAATAACACACACTAAAAACACACACACACACACATATAACATACTGCCCACAACACTGGCTTTGCAATAGACACAAGTTCCCCAATGGGTCCCACGACCCCCGTTCCAATGCTGATCCCTAGTACCGGACATCCCACAGGTTATAGACAGGGGTGGCTGTAACTTACCTTCTGGTTTTGCATCACACGGTGCGGGGCAGAGCGAGCTGATCACCCCCATCAAGATTAGTATTAGTACGGTCCGGGCTTCCATCTCTGTTCCTATAGTAAAGTCCCTGTGACTAGGAGGATGCGGGAGGTCCTGGTCTGATCTCCGCCTGTTAGAACTGCCCGGGCACCAAGTCAAGAACCACAGTGTGGGGGAGGGACAAAACAGTCCGCTTTGTTTGGCCACTAATAGCACTGAGAGCTGGAGTAGGAGGAGCGTGAGATTCCTAGACCCCGCTCCCTAACTGGGAATGTTTGGGAAAGCCTGGCTACATGGCTATGGATACGGCTACATGGCTACAGATACGGCTACATGGCTATGGATACGGCTACATGTCTGTGGATACGGCCAGGGCTGGACTTAGGATAAATAGCACCCTGTGCAAGATTTGTTACTGACATTTAGCACCTAACCCCCCCCCCAAAAAAAAACCAAACAAGCCACCCCCCTGGGCAAATCAAATCAAGTACCCCACCTGTGCTTACCGTCTTTCAGTATATTCAGTGCGTGGTTGTATATATGGTGCGTACATCATTATATAACAAGTAACGTACTAAATTCACAGACAGAACAGCACAGCATACAGACATCTTAAGTAAAGCTTATATGTGTTGGCGCTTAGTATGTGGTGAGGTGCTGATACATATATTTGATCTGGAGGACCGTAACTAGAGGGGCTGTGGCACTGAGGCACAACTTTGAGCTACAGGTCATTGACCTAAGACTCCCAGCTGTCGCCCCCCTGGTAACGCAACCCATGCGGTCACTCAGGTCGCCCATATCAAAGGCCGGCCTTGGATACGTCTACATGGCTGTGGATACGGCTACATGGATGTGGATACGGCTACATGGATGTGGATACAGCTACATGGATACGGCTACGGATACGGATACATGGCTGTGTATACGATACGGTTACATGGCTGTGGATACGGCTACATGGCTCTGGACAGGACTACATGGCTGTGGATACAGCTGCATGGCTGTGGATATGGTTACATGGCTGTGAAAATGGCTACATGGCTGTGGATATGGCTGTGGAAACGCATGGATTGCTGTGGAAATGGTTACATGGCTGTGGATATGGGTGCATGGCTGTGGATTTGGCTACATAGTTGTGAAAATGGCTGTGGATATGGCTATATGGCTGTAGAAATGGCTATGGTTACATGGCTGTGGCTATGGTTACATGGCTGTGGATATGGTTACATGGCTGTGGCTATGGTTACATGGCTGTGGATATGGTTACAGGCTGTGGCTATGGTTACATGGCTGTGGATATGGTTACAAGCTGTAGATATGGCTATATGGCTGTGGAAATAGATTATAGGATATGGATAAGGCTGTGGATGTGGCTACTTGGCTCTTGATATGGCTAAGGCTGTAGATCTGGCTGTGGATAAGCTTACATGGCTGTGGATACGGCTACATGGCTGTGGATGCGGCTACATGGCTGTGGAAATGGCTACATGGCTGTGGAATTGGGTACATGGCTGTGGAAATGGGTACATGGCTGTGGATATGGCTATATGGCTGTGGAAATGGGTGCATTGCTGTGGATATGGTTGCATGGCTGTGGATATGACTACATGGCTGTGGAAATGGCTATGGCTACATGGCTGTGGATACGGTTACATAGCTGTGGAATTGGCTACATGGCTTTGGATATGGTTACATGGTTGTGGATATGGTTACATGGTTGTGGATATGGTTACATGGCTGTGAATATGGCTGCGGAGATGGCTATGTCTGTGTATGTGGCTACATGTCTGTGGATATTGCTAAAGCTGTGGAAATGGCTACATGGCTGTAGATGTGACTGCAGATATGACTAAATGGCTGTGGAGATGGGTAAATGGCTGTGGAAATGGCTACATGGCTGTGGATAATAGGGTGGTTATGGTTTATACAAAGTGGATTTCATAGGTCCTTGGTATTGTGACCTCATCATAGGAAGTTGGGACTGGTTCTGCAACTGCCCTGTAACATGGCCATACACCAGCAAGAATTGTGCAAGGATGTCCTATTTTAGGGCCCATCTGCCTATATGAATGACTTTTGTAATGGAATAGGGTGATGGTTGAAGGCAAGCTGTACTGCCTCATTCCATTGGCAGAGCTATCAGATTGGAGCAATTCATCCACCTCTAGTAGTCCCAATTGCAGGTCTCATTAGTAAACTGTATATCATGCAAGAAGGGCCTGGTACACATGTACTTCCTGACCAACAAACTACTGATCCATAAACCAATCAGTTGCCTTGCCATTGAAAAAAAAAAAATGCAATTCCACCAATATTTTCCTGTGGTCATGTGGCCCATTAAAGACCGCATAAGCATATGAAATGTACATGTACAATCAACTTTTCAACATATTTGTTCAAAAGATTTACTAAGGGCCAGGCCACATCAGTGAGTTTTAACACGTGGTCCAATCAACTACGATCCAATTGTGTTAAAAAGTGTGGTCGCACTAGGTATGCTGGGGCCGTTTGCAATGTGATCCGGCAATCGGATCCCTGTCATTTTCGGGGATCAGAGCGCTTGCAAATCACACCAAAAATGGTGATCACATGCGCTCTGATCCCTGAAAATGACAGGGATTGCAGCACAAGTTGGAATGTGCAACATGCACACTTAGCATGGCCTCGGTCCAAATAAGCACTAGACGGTCAAAATAGCTGAAATATCTCATGCAGCAGGTCTAGGTCCCCTGTAACATGAGCCCATATATATAAACCTGCAGTATCGCAAACACATGTGCAACGCGCACACATTCAGGGAGATTCAATAAAAGTTCTTATCGTTTAAAATGGTGCTAATTTTGCCCCAACCAATCAGATCTTATTTAACATATGAAAGCTAACATCTGATTTGTTGGGGCAAAATTAGCACCATTTTTAATGATAAGAACTTTTATTGAATCTCCCTGTTAGTGTGTCCTTGGCATAAATAAGCACTGGACGGTCAATAGGTCTGAAATGCCTCATGCATGGTGAAGAATCTTTTCCTCATGGGCAGCACAGTGGCTCAGTGGTTAGCACTAATGCCTTGCAACACTGAAGTCCTGCAAGGAGTTTGTATGTTCTCCCTGTGCTTGCATGGGTTACCTCCGGGCACTCCGGTTTCCCCCACAATCATAAAAACATACTCATAGGTTGTATGTGTCAAATATATGTGCTTATATTTCCCCAACATGAGGCAGGGCCTGATGTGAATGTAAACAGAAGTTGTAGGAGCTATATAAATCTACAATAATAATAATAATGCTGGAGTCCTAGGTCCCCCGTAACATAGGGCCATATTTATAAAGGCGCAGTATCGCTTTTTAGCCCTAAAGCCCAGGGCCCCATTTATTGTTTAAAAACTGTGTACAAATTGAGTAATTTAGTAATGGTCTTCAATAGGCCACACTAATGGTTAGGCCATAAAATATCTGGTGTGTTCCTTTAATTTCTATCCACACAATATACATTCTCCATTATTAAAGGGGAAGTTCAGTGCAAATACATGTATTTTTCAGAAAAAAGAGCAGTATTTTTTATCCCAGTGACCTTAATCTGCCAATTCAGCATTTTGTCTATGTATAAATAAATGCAACCGAAAATAGTAGAGATCTGAGCATGTTTGATCCATCCAACAGCCAATAAGTAGAAAAATAACTGTTAGAAACATTCCAAGGATGTGGTGCATCCTGGGAAGAAGAAGGACCATTAGAACCTGAAATGTCAGCTCACTAATGTCAACAGCAGGGAACATCAAAGGGTATGAAATCAACTGATTTTTCAAAATGGGAGAGAATATGTAGAATAACTAAGTATGCATTACACAAACTAACAATTTAATAAATATTGATAATTTCCACTGAACTGTCCCTTTAAGTAACATGTAGAATTGTGTCGACGTCTAGAGAAAATATATGGGATCCTACCAAGTAAATCATGGGGTTTGGCTTACAAAAAGTCTATTTTAGATAAAGAGTTGCATTTATATAAGTTCATAAAAGACGTATTAGGACATATTCACAACTTCCATACATTGGTATACTGATAACGTGAATGTGTTTGGCATGGTGGAGATATATCGATGACGTGTTCATCCTCTGGCGGGGTGACGAGTCCACCTTATTGCAGTTCCACGCTAGGCTAAATGAGGCCCATCCTTCCATTAGGTTTGACTTGAATAGCAGTATTGACAATATACATTTTTTGGATGTCTTAGTAACTAAGAAAGATACAATAAATACAGACTTGTATGTGAAAGCTACTGATCGCAATCAAATTTTACACTATACTAGTCAACACCCACCGCATATTAAAAAGTCCATTCCATTTAGTCAACTATGTAGAGTTGACAGATTGGTGAGCAATAGGAAGCGTAGGGATCAACAAATCACCCATATGTGTAATAAATTTAAAGAACGAGGGTACCCTAAGTTTATTTTGGAAGGAGCAAAAAGCAAGCTTGAACAGTGAGGTAGTCCAGAAAAGAGAAGTATGGTTAAGAACGAGCAAGGTGGTAGATTAGCTTTAGTTACGGTTTATAATCAACAAAGTGCACAAATTAAACAGATTATTATGCGCCATTGGAATATACTTAAGGCCTCATATCCCAATATTTCTGAATTGAATAATCTTCCGCTATTATCATATAGACGGGGTAAAACGTTAGGCTCTATGCTTAACACTACTACAGTGAAGGAGAGAATGACGAAAGAAACCAATGGGAAAATGTGGTTAAAGGGTAGTAAGAAGGGGATGATGCCTTGTTATAATTGTGTACAATGTCGGTCTGTTGTCAGTGGTTCCACTTTCACGCATCCAAAAACTGGGGTGCAATTTACGTTAAGAGGTTCTTTCACTTGTTATTCGAGATATGCAATTTATGTCTTGTGGTGTCCGTGTCATCTCCTATATATAGGAGAAACCACAGAAAAAGTTAAAGCCAGGATTTCTCAGTACAAATCCTCAATCAACCATAAACAAGTCTCTCTTCCAGTTCCCCGCCACTTTGTAGACTTGGGTCATTCGGCTGAAGACCTGAAATTCATGGTGTTGGAAGTCATACCTGTCATGGGACAAGGTGACAGGGAACTGAGACTTAAAAAGAAAGAGGTGTGGTGGGTTAATAAATTACAGACATTGGCCCCTGGGGGCCTAAATAGGGATTATGATCTATTTTTGTTTTTGTGAAAATCTGTCTCCATTTCTGTGAAGTATTAGATGTATTGTGAGATATTTTGAACCATGAAAGCCACCGTTGTTCTGATTCTACCTCTGATGCAATCATGTGATATAATATGTGTCTCTCTCTGGTGTGATGTCATTTCCTGTGGGATGGGATATAAAATGATGTTGTATTACTGTTTAATTAGTACTGCCCATATCTTGAGAAAGAGAGCTGTGTCTCTCGAAACGTCGCTGGTGTGTGGGCAGACGTTGCATTTTTGATGATATAAAGCCTTATCAACTGCAATATTGTTTGGTGTGCGACTCCTACTTCATCGCTATCTATACAAGGGGTATAAGCTGGAATACCCCCGAGATCCGCACCCAGGGCTGTGTAGATGTTTGTGGTGCTGCTGCATTTCTTGTATCGAGTTTATATATATATATATATATATATATATATATATATATTAGGCCGTGTCCATCGCACTCCGATCACATTCAAAAGACCTGGTTGCTACTGTAGCATGGAATATGTATAAAGATATTTCCAGAGCACTCCAAGGATTTTAACAATTTATTCAGTAAGTAGGTTCTAAACACCTACGCGTTTCAGCCAATTAACAGGCTGTCATCACCTGACGGAATCAGGTAGATGGAATCAGGGCCCCATCTACCATGAGGCAGAGTGAGACATTTGTCTCAGGCGGCATCCCTGCACTGAAAAAGAAAGGCGGTAGATAGGCAGTGGTAGAGAAAAAATTTTTTTTTCCTTGACCGGCGCAAGATGCATGTGCGCGGCCTTGAGTGTGAGAGCTCCCCACATAACTCCAATATACACGGTACCTTGAAGTTGCTTCGACTCTGGTTCTGCTTCTTAAGAGAGTAAGGAGTTAGAGTCAGGACACACACTCTACTGCTCAGTGCTAAGCATAAAATATGGTCCCTTGTCAAGGAAGTCAGTAGAAGTTGGAACCAATCAAAATGCTCTCATAATGCACAGCATTATCACACCCTTAACACCTGGCTGTGATATGCTAATTGGGATTTTCCAGGGTACATAATTGCCACAGATTCTTGTACAAGTCATTCTGAATTGAGAAAGCCAGTCGGATGACTAGCGAAACGTCTTCAAGAACTACATTTCAAGTCCAGTTGATCTAATTGAATACAACAGATAATGCACAGCATTATTAATTCCTTGCTGCCTGTTGGTCTTCTGAGGCTCCTCTCTTGTGTCAGCAGGGGATTTACAGTCCAGCAGCAGCAGCCAATAGAGAGAGGAAGGGAGGGGCTAGTTTGGTACAGTGGCAGTGACACACACACTCTACTGCTCAGTGCTAAGCATAAAATATGGTCCCTTGTCAAGGAAGTCAGTAGAAGTTGGAACCAATCAAAATGCTCTCATAATGCACAGCATTATTAATTCCTTGCTGCCTGTTGGTCTTCTGAGGCTCCTCTCTTGTGTCAGCAGGGGATTTACAGTCCAGCAGCAGCAGCCAATAGAGAGATGAAGGGAGGGGCTAGTTTTGTTCAGTGGCAGTGCAGATATTACAGAGAGAGCAAGCTGAGCAGCTGCAGCAAAGTGGTGAATCTTCTCAGCATATGTTGCCTTTCCCTTTGTCTACTACTGTGAGTTTTTTGTGTGACAAAAAATAGTGCCTTTCCTGTGAGTTTTTGAGAGTCTTTGGGGTGGGGTGCTGGGCATTGCTAGGTGCACAGGCTATAAAATAAGTTACCTTATATACTCAAGCATAAGTCGAGATTTTCATGCTTTAAAATTAGCCTGAAAACTGAACCTCGACTTATACTCGGGTCAAGTCTTAATTTATATCCAAATGCTGCAATTGCAGATAGTAACCAGTAGGTGTTAAAAAAATCCTTCACCTGCATAGAAAGTTACAGGAGCGGATCTGCCTTTACACTCCTTCCTGCTTCCTGTAGTATGGCTGCTGGACTCACTCAGCACTGTCACTGCTCATCTGGATGCTGTAAATCTGATGGGTCTTTTCAGTTTGAGGCAAAATGGCTGCTAGTTCAATGCAAGTGACAGCTTGAAACGACAACTCTCAGGGGACATTTTTAACTATTGGGGTCAGAGTTCCCTTTACTATATGGGGGTCAGAGTTCCCTTTACTATATGGGGGTCAGAGTTCCTTTACTATATGGGGGACAGAGGGCCCTTTACTATATGGGGGTCAGAGGGCTCTTTACTCTATGGGGTTCAGAGGGCATTTTACTATATGGGGTCAGAGGGCCCTTTACTCTATGGGGGTCAGAGGGCCCTTTACTATATGGGGTCAGAAGGCCTTTTACTAAATGGGGGTCAGATGGCCCTTTACTATATGGGGGTCAGAGGGCCCTTTACTATATGGGGGTCAGAAGGCCTTTTACTAAATGGGGGTCAGAGTGCCCTTTACTATATGGGGGTCAGAGGGCCCTTTACTATATGGGGGTCAGATGGCCCTTTACTATATGGGGGTCAGAGGGCCCTTTACTATATGGGGGTCAGAGGGCTCTTTACTATATGGGGGTCAAAGTTCCTTTACTATATGGGGGTCAGAGGGCCCTTTACTATATGGGGGTCAGAGGCCCCTTTACTATATGGGGGTCAGAGGGCCCTTTACTATATGTGGGTCAGAGGGCACTTTACTATATGGGGGTCAGAGGGCCCTTTACTATATGGGGGTCAGAGGGCCCTTTCCTATCCAATAAACCCCTAGGTAATGTATTTCCATCACTAAATAACCATCAACGTAATATACTGCCACTGATTTAACAGGGCACAAATGGACTGCTTATATGCGAAAGGCCACGGTAACCTATGGCTGGGACTGGTTACGTGTGAAAGGTTGTTTCTGTGCATGGAAACACACAGGTGTGAGTGTCGGAATACAATGGATAACAGTTCACACATGAGAGCACTTTGTATAAACCATAACAACCCTGTTATCTAACAAAATATGTTGTGATCTTCATTGCAATTCCAAACGCTCCATGATAACCTGAGTACGCACAGGGTGGCCTGTATGGTAAACCCAAGCCAATCATTAGCCGTGGCGCATATAGTTAGTGGGCAGATAGAGGTAGAAACATTTAGTGTGGAGCTTCTGTGGACTGAGGTGAGGATACTATGATATTGGATTTGGAAGATTAAGGCTACGTTCAAACCATGGGTTTTTTTTTTTAACGCAGCGGAACATCGCGTTTGTCATTTAGTGGCATGTTCCACTGCATGTTCCACTGCATTAACGCACATTGGCGCCTATTGTTTTCAATGGCAATGCAAACTGCTGGATGCAGTACGGTTTTTACAATGCACTGCAATGCAGCGGTGAAGTGCGAACAGTGCCATTCTCTTGCACGTGTTTTCGTGCAATTTCCCTGCATCGCACCAAAATGCAGCCTAGTGTGAACAAAGCCTAAAAATGTCAGTAACGGTTTATTTTAAAAGGAAACTTTTTTTTTCATTTTGTGGGTGGACAAATTTACTTTAACAAATAAAAATAGTATATCCACACCTAAGTAAAAGGTTGTTTATGCAAGGGAAAGAACAACTTTAATACCTAAATACGTATTATAGTTAGTTCACAGTAAAAGTAAATTTACTGTACGAAATAAAAGATTCTAAATTTGTGTTTGAGGTGGCAGCACTGAGTAAACGAAAATCTGGAGGTCACTGATAAATGCTCCTGTTTAGATACAGCTTCACCAGTACAGCAGGTACCCTAGCCTTGTAGAACTGTGCCATGCTGAATCAAGGCATTGTAGTGTCAAAAATATCTTTGTGCACAGAAAGGAATGAAGTGGTTTATAAGGCTGTTCACTCAGAGAAGGGAGTAAAGACCCTGTTACATTGCCTCCAGCCATGCAAGGAAACAGTCAAACAACTTACCTCCTACCTGGTTTACAGTAATCCATTATTATGAACTAATTGCTTGGCTTGACAGCAGTGTGACATTGGCTTTGTGTGTTTTCATGAGGAACCAATTCATAACTTGCACAAAAATAGTCAATGGAACAATGGATTTTATTGCATTAAAAAAAAATTACAAGACGGAGCAGCTGACATACAGTATAAAAGGCACAAAACAAAGTTGTGTGTTGCCGGGGAACATAGGATGTGCTCTAAAGTATCATTGTCTACCCTCTCATAGCACTAGGCCAACGGAATCAATTACCCGGTGCCTTACTGTCATTTGGGGTGGCTAAAGACAAACAATACAAGGGGCCACTGGCCAGCAGGGAGTAGTGCATTAACATGGCTAGAATCATGCAACACTTCATTACATCAAAATTCTCTTTCCATTTATAAATTATTTGTCACTAATAAAAAGAAAAACCCACAGTATTACAAAGTTGCAGGAAGTTAGTCCACCCGCTGCCAGAACCGACGATTTGTTTTGGAAAAATATGATTCTATTTCACTATGCGTTTCACCGTGCAGAGAAAGACATCAACACTGCACACAACGGGCGCTTATTCTACAAAAAAACAAAAACATTTACATTTTTTAATCTGCCTTTCGAGGTTACAAAAGGACAGACATTGCTAGGAATGTTTTAAAAACCTCTCTTGTTTTATAGTGTGTCACCTTTCCATATAAATTTATTTCTAAATCCAGCAAAGAGTTGAAATGAACTTTTTTTTTTACAATAAAACCAAACAACAAAGTAGCAGCGCTATAAATCATCTCATAAATGTCCGAGCACCGCGAGCTTGTCCGTCATAGAGGGGGTGGAGCTTCTTCAATGTCAGCCGGACTAGGGCGACATTGAAGGAGTTAAAGGCACTGCTGTATAACTGATTGAACATTTTGGTTATCACATTTTAATCAAATAGATCTTTATGAGCTTAATTAATATATTAATTTAAAAAAAAAGAGAACAGAACAAAACTTCATTTTCAATAAAATTTGAACAACTGAATTTGGCTCCTTGACTTTTACTTTCCATAAAATTTTCTGTTAAGAAGGAAAATCAGGAGGTTAACGTTGACTTTAGCTTTGTCAAACATTTTCATCACAGCTACTCCATCGTACTGCATCTGTAGCAGATCCTGAAACACAAAGGCAGACCGTAAGTACAAGGGTTCATCACTAGCAGGCGCAATGCAGTATTAAGCCCCTTACACTCGTCAGCTTAATGACGCCCAATCTAATGCCCATACAGCCCAGTTGAGCATTCATACACTAAGGGATATTAGGCCAAAACAGTCGTTTTTTTGAGGCCAGTGTGTTGTAGATTGGGACTGCAATTGCACGTGCGTACAGAGCTTTAGTTATTCACAGGGAGGGAATAATATAACAAGATATCATATTAATATTTCCACCAGTCTGAATAATGCTTTATGTGCTGCTTTTAAAGGATAGGTTTGTTCAGAAAATTGCAATTTATTGAAGAACGGGGGGTTAAGGAGCAATGCTTACCTCCTGTTCCTTAATTAATCTAACAGGAGCCAGGAGCAAAAATACAGAACTTAATTGCAAGAGGGATTCATTGCTGGCTCCTATAACAGGTCCCAACTGTTTCCGGCTTTACTTAACTATAGCGCGCATGCATGCTAATGCAGTTTTGTGGAATGTTTCTATCCTTGTTATAATCTAGATCATGTGCCTTAATTGCAGCAGACTTGAAGCTAAATCATTTAAAGGAAATGTTTAAAGGGAATATTTAGGGCTCGTTCCCACTAGAAACTGACAGAAACGCACAGCATTTGTTTCTGTCAGTTTGTATCCATTTTTTTCATACATTTGTATCCATTTTTAACAATGTGTATTCCATAGATTTCTATAGAAAATGCATGAAAAAACGGACAGGAATACTGCATTCAGCGCGTTTTTTAAACGGACTGGAACGGAACGGATTATAACGCAGCAGGTGTGAACGATATTATGAAATCCTATGGGGTTTTACTGTCTGTCCATTCTTTTAAACGCACCTGCGCTTGAAAAACAGATACAAACTGATGTAGTGTGAACGAGCCCTTAGGCTAAAATAGATTTTTCCGGACTTATGTAATCAATTACAGATTTAAAATGATACTTTTCTTTCTAAGCAATTTAGAGGTGTGTGTGTGTGTGTGTGTGTGTGTGTTAATTTATTTATGGAAAGATTTTCTTAATATATTAATATATCAATCTAATTCAGCAGTTTCTGGGCTTTACTGTTAGCGCCATAAAGAGAACGTTACATGATTCCATCTGATGCCTTTTCTGTCCATGTCTTCCAAAGGGTGCGAGTTATTAGCACCAGATTACCTGAAAGTGTAGTTGAACTTTCTCCATTTCAACACCAAGAAATTTTGCCTTCACTTCAAAGTCACCGACTTGATCTCCAGGTGTAATGTCAAACAAAACATTTTTAAATCTGGTAAGAGAGCGGAAAAAAACAAACTTTATAAAATAGTTTCTTTAAACTAAATAAACTTTATTGAATAGTTTCTGTGACTAGTCACATACAAGGCAACTTGATACTCACTGATTGGTTTGCAGACCTTCTATTTCCAGGATGACCCCTTTTTCATGTAACCTGGCTGCTGTATACTTCAGTGGAGCTTGTTTGTTTTTCTTGGTGCCTTTTTCCTCTCCTTTACCATCCACTTTAATAGATCGCCTTGAATTCCTGAGAAAGTGATCAATACAGGGAAAGGATTTACATGCAAGCTAAGCGAGTCAATCTGCACAGGAAAGTTCATGAACAATAAGTCTACAGGTTCATATTACGAGGTCCCTGCCTCTACGATCTTCCATGTTTACTTTGTAATAAGACGATGACTCACTTCCTGGTCAGGTTGTCCAAGCAGGTCTTGATGTATGTGTTGTAATAATTAATTTGCTCTTGATAAAATGCAGTTTTAGAATTCAGTGCATTGAGAGTTTGCTGAAGTTTTACCAACTCGGCTTTTCGACGCTGCCGATATCGTCTTTGGTTTCTAATGTCCTGGAAAGACAGAAATATTTTGGGTTACTATATAAACATTTTCTTTTCACTGAATTTTTTTATGAAGTATAGCTTTAAACTTGGATGGATGTATTTGGTTTATGACTGAAGGACAAATACTAAGAAGTAAACATTAGTGTACAGTCTGACATTCAATAGGAGGGAAAAAACACTGCAAATCGCCACTAAAGTGTTTGCCACTCACATTTTTTTCCTTAATGGGGAAGTTCAGCACAATACCTATGGTTTCTAGGAAAAAGGGAGTATTTTCTCTTATTAATAACCTTAGTTTACTGATCCAGCAATTTCTCTGTGCATATATAAATGTTTCCAAAATACTGACTTCCTGTATGCAGGACCCCTAATAATGTCCATTAGTCTCAGCCCCTGGGTTGGTTCAGTTTCTTAGTAGAGATCTGAGCATGTTTGATCCATTCAACAGCCAATCAGTAGAAATTACCATTAGGAACATTGCACCCTGGGAAGATGAAAGACCATTGCAGAACCTCAAATGGCAAATCACTACTGACCACAGCAAAGGGTATGAAACTAATTGATTTAAAAAAAAAAAAAAAGAAGAAATACACTCAGGGAGATTCAATAAAAGTTCTTATCATTAAAATGGTGTTAATTTTGCCCCAACCAATCAGATATTATTTAACATTTGAAAGCTAACATCTGATTGGTTGGGACACAATTAGCACCATTTTTAACAATAATAACTTTTATTGAATATCCCTGAATATCTGGAATTCCAAGGTATGTGTAATATAGATACCGGTACATAATAATGATTTTTTCCCACCAAACCTCCTATGCTATGTATACAGGTTAGATAAAGACTATTAGACCAAACATCATAGCAAAGGTGAAAATGAAATCCAGAATTTATTTAGAAATATAGCCATTTCCTGACCTTTGCAATCTCATTGATGATTTCTTGGTACTTTGATTCTTCACTCACAAGCCCTGCTTGATCCAATGTTCTGAGATTCCTTAGAATTTTCCTTTTTTTCTGTTCCAATGGGAGCTGACCATCTTCAAAGACAGAATGGCTGCGTTTCATTTTGTCAGGGGTTTTGGCATCAAAGGCAGCCCGTTTCTCTACTACCATCAAGTGATTGTTTTGCTTCAACAAAAATTTGAGAAACTGGTTATATCAAATGCCATTGGTATTACTGAGTTACAGAAACATCAGCCCTTAAAAGGGCACTAAATCCAATGTGGCTCAGCAATGTTAATTGGCCCAAACATCTAAAGGCAAAAGTTGATGATGAATGAAAATCCATTTTAACATGTGTGACATGGTATATAAAAGAGTAATGGAATTTTCACTGTTATGGGGGGATTTCGGGACAGGGAAGGATTACTTTCTATCCAACATTCTCTATTTGGATCTATTTAACACCTTAATACTGCTTATGACCTTATAAAGGGTGTGGTTAGCTGCTGCCACATGGATCCTCCCTAACCCAGTGATCACAGCTGTTTAGCCAGAGAGTACAAACTAATATATTTTGCACTTTAATTATCCTTAAATATCTGGCTAGTAATGCAGGTAATAGTGTTCCCATTCTGACAGAGTAAGCTTGCCCCTCCCTCCATGCAGTCAATCAAGGCTGTGCCTGCTGACATCACAACCAATCATTGACTGCTATTTCCCACGCTGCCTCCTCTGCAATACTCAAGCTTATAAAATTGAGCAGAGGGAGGAGGCAGATACCTTTGTCAGAATGAAAGAGAACTTATGATTCAATATCTGGTTACAAATCCATGTTGTAAATTGGTAAACATAGCATTTGGGGTTGCGGGCAGATAACTTGCAAGATCTGGTACACACAAGCTGATATTTTGTCTTATAAATCAGTCACCGCAATAATTTGGTCAAGCGTTACAAAATATCATTCTCATCATGCCATTCAGTTAGTTGGCTTAGGTTGGGCACCCCTAGAACAACAGATATTGGGTTTACCTGTAATGTGGAGGCTGGTGTTTCCAGAATTTCTATGATGGAGTCTCCAGACTGAGTGCGGATCACATCTACAATTAGCTTTTTAGTCCTAGAGGAAGGTATCAAAAGGAACCCAATCATTAAACGTTGCATGCCTTTATCTTTGCCCAAGGTACAGATACTGCATTTCTTATTGGTGGAATATGGTTTCCAGAAAATATTTTGCAGCCACATATTATTTCTCATTGGGGGAAAGTGGCTGTATTTTATGACTGCAAAGCCATATTTTCCATGCAGCTGTATTCAATGACTGCATGGCAAAAACTAACATGGTCAATTAGAAGATGTGGTATCTGAAGTTATCAGTACTGCAGCATTTAAATAAGCACCTATGTGTGAACTAAGCCTAAAGCTAAGTGCAGACACAAGGATCCCCGCACAATTCAGACTCCTGACAGCTCGGCAAACATCCATATCGGGAAAGAAATGGTTTGTGTATAGACGATTGGTTGGGCGTTGTGTATAATCTGGTGGGTCAATTATCAGCCGTGACAGACATTTTTTGGGCGGTCGGGAGTCAGGCATTTTGTGTCTGTACATACCTTTATATTTATATAGTGGAGAGAAGCTGACACATTGTATGAATAAAGAGTACAAAAAAATAAGCAGAATTTAATTTGGATAAAAATAAATGTTTCAATGAAAGGCCAGTTAAGGTTCGTACACACGTCCCGACCCGCGACGCACGATGTGTACGAACGTTCATTTCAATCGATAAACAGACGTGCGCTCGGCGATCCGCCAAGTCGGTCGTTCGGCGGTGCCCGACCGAATGTCCGTTTCGGCCGATAAACGGCCCACACACGGGCCGATTATCGCTTGAAACGAACAGTCGAACACATCGTGCATCGTGGGTTGGGAGCCCTAAAGAATAGGGGTGTCTAGTCTGGGTGAGAACTCACTTAATCATTAAACTCTTCATGTCCTTATCTTCACCTTCCCGTAACCCAAATTTGCTGGTAAGTGACAGAGATATTTCTGTCTTTGCCATCTGGCTTAGAGTGTTTTCTTTGTTAGGGTCACTGGAGTCAACTGCACCCTCACCTGGAAAACATTAGAAAGAGTAAGAAGTCATTTTCCCAAAAATCATATGGTTCATTGATTCAACATCTAGGAAGGGTGGGAATGAGACTGGATGACTCCAAATACAATTTACAAGTCAAAACAAGAAATAATTCTGAAAGCCTCTATGACTCTAGATCCTATTAACATTGCTGTATAAGGTCAGTGGATAATAAAAGCCACACTAGCATATAACATATGGTTTTTATCATTCAGTTTCCTCTTTCCTATGTAAAGCTGCCTGGGGCCCACTTAGCTGCAAACACAGTATCAAATTGTGGAAAGTGAAGGAAATAATCTCAGCACATATCAGTGATATAAACCTGCTGAAGATTAAGACACAGAGGACGTCTGTATTCTATTAACATAGAGAATTTCCAATGCTCATAGTTCTGCACATTACCACATTATACAGGTTCAGGCCCACAAGACAATGTCTCCTACTGGATACTAATTTGACAGCTTAAGGAAACATTTACTGAGAGAACCAAATGTGTGAAATCATTACAGTGAGAACGGTGTACATCTTTATAGAAGCTAGGGGGAGGCAAGCAGAGGTGCAGAAACCAATCAAATACTAGCTTTTTACTGCGTCAAGGCTAAGCCACATCAAAGTGTTTTAACACGTGATTCGATCACGTGTTAAAAAGCGCACACAATTTTTTTCTCACTACACACTAGTTGTAGCCACACTATGTCCACTGTGCTCTGTATTTTTTGCGCAATCGCTTGCAATCCGAGCACGGCAACGCACACCGGAGAAGCATGCACGCTTCCAGAGCATGAGCTGCAGTGTGGAATCAGCCTTACTGAAGTTAAGGTAGCCAAAAGACAACAAATAGTGTGACAGGATTTGCAGTGTATCGGCATGGTGTGGGGTCCGTAAAAGGCCGTCAACAACAAAGACGAACTACTGCTGTCTGCAACTGAAACTATCGTTCCAGACGGAAAATTTCCTTTGTATAGTTATCGGATCCCTTAACAAACAATCATCCCGTATAAAGAATATAAGGAGTGATTGATCCTGTGTATGTGTGAATTAGGGCAAGTTCACAATCAGATGCCTGAAAAAAAGCAAAAGTATTATGACCCTTAAAACATTAGCATCCTGCAAATTTCATGATGTTCTTTGCTCCAGTTACAACATATTTCTAGAGAAAACATCCTTCTTAAAGGAAAAAAAAAACAGATAATATATTCAGCAATCGTAAAACCTGTTGGATCACAACATATATACAAGAATAGATAACTGAATGAATGTCTAAGATAGAAAACGAACACCTGGACTTGCAGTCCTGCTGAACGGTCAGGATGAAGCATCTAATGGTGTGTACCCACCGGCACAAGATGTTATCCTAAACCTGTGCTCTAACCATCAGCATACTGTTCATTTATAGCAGGGATGTCAAACTCTAGATGTTTAAAAACAACAAACTGCAGCCATGGAATTCTGGGAGTTGCAGTTTTCAAACATCTGGAGGGTGCAAGTTTTCCTGCTATACAGGGGCACTTGTACTATTTATAGAGTTTCTTTCTAGACACCGGTTCATCATATTCTTCATATTGATATTTATGTTGGATGTGTGTATATTGACTTTTTACGGGATTTATACTGGACAATGGTTATTTTGGCTATTTATGGGCTTTAATCTGGCCCACTAGCTGCTTTGAGACTAAAATAAATCCATCAAACTCATCCAGGGATTTTTCTTAAATAGAACAAAATTTGCCCAAACCAAACAACAGCCAAACATTTGAATCCTTTGTAGAATTTATGATGATAAAGTCCATGGGATATAATAAAGTCTGAACATTAATGAAGCTCAATGTCTATTTATTCCACTTTCCATCAGACAGAACAGGAAATAACCAAGGACACAAATGACATAAACCCATGGAGTACATGTAAAAGAAGTACCATTCCTTACCAAGGAACGACTCTATGTCAGGGACAGTTCCCAACGCCTCCAGAAGTTCATGTAAGATGTCATTGTGGTCTGGAGAAATAGCATCCTGATGTTCTAATAGCAACTGGGACAAACAAAAACAAGATTAATAGGTTAGTTTATTGTAAAATAGTCATGAATCTGGGAAAATAACTTGCTAAATGACATGGTTAGTACAGAGCACCCCACGCAAATAACACGCAGCTTATACTAAACAGCCAGAGGGAAAAGTGGTATAAGTGTATTGATACAGGTACCCAAACCACTGTTGAAGACAGTGTCAAGTGCCTAGTAAAAGTAATGTAAGGTCATTTTGGTTGACAGTGAACAATCAATAGGAAATGTGCTGAACGATTAGAAACAAAAATTGTATCTTCTTAAATCAGCCATTTTATTATCTGCTTGTATTAGATGGTTATGGGAATACCAGCAATGATTCCCTTTTATCAGTTACAACTACACTGTATTGCACGTACCTACTTGTATTAGATGGTTACAGGGAATACCAGCAATGATTCCCTTATCAGTTACAACTACACTGTATTGCCACGTACCTACTTGTATTAGGGGTTACAGGAATACCAGCAATGATTCCCTTTTATCAGTTACAACTACACTGTATTGCCACGTACCTACTTGTATTAGGTGGTTACAGGAATACCAGCAATGATTCCCTTTATCAGTTACAACTACACTGTATTGCCACGTACCTACTTGTATTAGTGGTTAGGGAATACCAGCAATGATTCCCTTTTATCAGTTACAACTACACTGTATTGCCACGTACCTACTTGTATTAGAGGTTACGGGAATACCAGCATGATTCCCTTTTATCAGTTACAACTACACTGTATTGCCACGTACCTACTTGTATTAGGTGGTTACGGGAATACCAGCAATGATTCCCTATTATCAGTTACAACTACACTGTATTGCCACGTACCTACTTGATTAGAGGTTACGGGAATACCAGCAATGATTCCCTTTATCAGTTACAACTACACTGTATTGCCACGTACCTACTTGTATTAGTGGTTACAGGAATACCAGCAATGATTCCCTTTATCAGTACAACTACACTGTATTGCCACGTACCTACTTGTATTAGATGGTTACGGGAATACCAGCAATGATTCCCTTTTATCAGTTACAACTACACTGTATTGCCATGTACCTACTTGTATTAGGTGGTTACAGGAATACCAGCAAGGATTCCCTTTTATCAGTTACAACTACACTGTATTGCCACGTACCTACTTGTATTAGATGGTTACGGGAATACCAGCAATGATTCCCTTTTATCAGTAACAAGTACACTGTATTGCCACGTACCTACTTGTATTAGATGGTTACGGAAATACCAGCAATGATTCCCTATTATCAGTTACAACTACACTGTATTGCCACGTACCTACTTGTATTAGGTGGTTACAGGAATACCAGCAATGATTCCCTTTTATCAGTTACAACTACACTGTATTGCCACGTACCTACTTGTATTAGGTGGTTACAGGAATACCAGCAATGATTCCCTTTATCAGTACAACTACACTGTATTGCCACGTACCTACTTGTATTAGATGGTTACGGGAATACCAGCAATGATTCTTTTATCAGTTACAACTACACGTATTGCCACGTACCTATTGTATTAGATGGTTACAGGAATACCAGCAATGATTCCCTTTTATCAGTTACAACTACACTGTATTGCCACGTACCTACTTGTATTAGATGTTACGGGAATACCAGCAATGATTCCTTTTATCAGTTACAACTACACTGTATTGCCACGTACCTACTTGTATTAGGTGGTTCGGGAATACCAGCAATGATTCCCATTACAGTTACAACTACAACTGTATTGCCACGTACCTACTTGTATTAGATGGTTACGGGAATACCAGCAATGATTCCTTTTATCAGTTACAACTACACTGTATTGCCACGTACCTACTTGTATTAGATGGTTACGGAATACCAGCAATGATTCCCTTTTATCAGTTACAACACACTGTATTGCCACGTACCTACTTGTATTGATGGTTACGGGAATACCAGCAATGATTCCCCTTTATCAGTTACAACTACACTGTATTGCCATACCTACTTGTATTAGGTGGTTACAGAATACCAGCAAGGATTCCCTTTTATCAGTTACAACTACACTGTAATGCCACGTACCTACTTGTATTAGATGGTTACGGGAATACCAGCAATGATCCTTTTATCAGTAACAAGTACACTGTTGCACGTACCTACTTGTATTAGTGGTTACGGAAATACCAGCAATGATTCCTATTATAGTTACAACTACACTGTATTGCCACGTACTACTTGTATTAGGTGGTTACAGGAATACCAGCAATGATTCCCTTTTATCAGTTACAACTACACTGTATTGCCACGTACCTACTTGTATTAGGTGGTTACAGGAATACCAGCAATGATTCCCTTTTATCAGTTACAACTACACTGTATTGCCACGTACCTACTTGTATTAGATGGTTACGGGAATACCAGCAATGATTCCCTTTTATCAGTTACAACTACACTGTATTGCCACGTACTACTTGTATTAGATGGTTACAGGAATACCAGCAATGATTCCCTTTTATCATACAAACTACCTGTATGCCACGTACCTACTTGTATTAGATGGTTACGGGAATACCAGCAACGATTCCCTATTATCAGTTACAACTACACTGTATTGCCACGTACCTACTTGTATTAGGTGGTTACAGGAATACCAGCAACGATTCCCTTTTATCAGTTACAACTACACTGTATTGCCACGTACCTACTTGTATTAGATGGTTACGGGAATACCAGCAATGATTCCCTTTATCAGTAACAAGTACACTGTATTGCCACGTACCTACTTGTTATAGATGGTTACGGGAATACCAGCAATGATTCCCTATTATCAGTTACAACTACACTGTATTGCCACGTACTACTTGTATTGGTGGTTACAGGATACCAGCAATGATTCCCTTTTATCAGTTACAAATACACTAGTATGCCACGTACCTACTTGTATTAGATGGTTACGGGAATACCAGCAATGATTCCCTATTATCAGTTACAACTACACTGTATTGCCACGTACCTACTTGTATTAGATGGTTACGGGAATACCAGCAATGATTCCCTTTTATCAGTTACAACTACACTGTATTGCCACGTACCTACTTGTATTAGATGGTTACGGGAATACCAGCAATGATTCCCTTTATCAGTTACAACTACACGTATTGCCACGTACCTATTGTATTAGGTGGTTACGGGAATACCAGCAATGATTCTTATCATTACAACTACATGTATTGCCACAGTACCTACTTGTATTAGATGGGTACGGGAATACCAGCAATGATTCCCTTATCAGTTACAACTACACGTATTGCCACGTACCTACTTGTATTAGATGGTTACGGGAATACCAGCAATGATTCCTTTATCAGTTACAACTACACTGTATTGCCACGTACCTACTTGTATTGATGAATGGTTAGGGAATACCAGCAATGATTCCCTTTTATCAGTTAAAACTACACTGTATTGCCACGTACCTATTGTATTAGATGGTTACGGGATACCAGCAATGATTCCCTATTATCAGTTACAACTACACTGTATTGCCACGTACCTACTTGTATTAGATGGTTACGGAATACCAGCAATGATTCCCTTTTATCAGTTACAACTACACTGTATTGCCACGTACCTACTTGTATTAGATGGTTAGGGAATACCAGCAATGATTCCCTTTTATCAGTACAAACTACACTGTATTGCCACGTACCTACTTGTATTAGATGGTTACGGGAATACCAGCAATGATTCCCTTTTATCAGTTACAACTACACTGTATTGCCACGTACCTACTTGTATTAGATGGTTACGGGAATACCAGCAATGATTCCCTTTTATCAGTTACAACTACACTGTATTGCCACCGTACCTATGTATTAGAGGTGTACGGATACCAGCAATGATTCCCTATTTCAGTACAAAATACACTGTTTTGCCACGTACCTACTTGTATTAGATGGTTCGGAATACCAGCAATGATTCCCTTTTATCAGTTCACAACTACATGTTATGCCACGTACCTACTTGTATTAGATGGTTATGGGAATACCAGCAATGATTCCCTTTTATCAGTTACAAACTAACCTGTATTGCCACGTACCTACTGTATTAGATGGTTACGGGAATACCAGCAATGATTCCTTTTACAGTTACAACTACACTGTATTGCCACGTACCTACTTGTATTAGATGGTTATGGGAATACCAGCAATGATTCCTTTTATCAGTTACAACTACACTGTATTGCCACGTACCTACTTGTATTAGATGGTTATGGGAATACCAGCAATGTTCCCTATATCAGTTACAACTACACTGTATTGGCACACTACTTGTATTAGATGGTTATGGGAATACCAGCAATGATTCCCTTTTATCAGTTACAACACACTGTATTGCCACGTACCTACTTGTATTAGATGGTTATGGGAATACCAGCAATGATTCCTTTTATCAGTTACAACTACACTGTATTGCCACGTACTACTTGTATTAGATGGTTACGGGAATACCAGCAATGATTCCCTTTTATCAGTTACCATACACTGTATGCCACGTACCTACTTGTATTAGATGGTTATGGAATACCAGCAATGATTCCCTTTTATCAGTTACAAACTACACTGTATTGCCACGTACCTACTTGTATTAGATGGTTATGGGAATACCAGCAATGATTCCTTTATCAGTTACACTACACTGTATTGCCACGTACCTACTTGTATTAGATGGTTAGGGAATACCAGCAATGTCCCTTATCAGTTACAACTACACTGTATTGCCACGTACCTATGTATTAGATGGTTATGGGAATACCAGCAATGATTCCCTTTTATCAGTTACAACTACAGTATTGCCACGTACCTACTTGTATTAGGTGGTTATGGAATACCAGCAATGATTCCCTTTTATCAGTTACAACTAAACTGTATTGCCACGTACCTACTTGTATTAGATGGTTAGGGAATACCAGCAATGATCCCTTTATCAGTTACAACTACACTGTATTGCCACGTACCTACTTGTATTAGATGGTTATGGGAATAAAAAACCCCAGGGGGGGGGGGGGGCAATGATTCCCTTTTATCAGTTACAACTACACTGTATTGCCACGTACCTACTTGTATTAGATGGTTACGGGAATACCAGCAATGATTCCCTATTATCAGTTACAACTACACTGTATTGCCACGTACCTACTTGTATTAGATGGTTACGGGAATACCAGCAATGATTCCCTTTTATCAGTAACAACTACACTGTATTGCCACGTACCATGTAATATAAGCATTAACTGAATTTCCTGTCATTTGCAAAACTCATTACACAAATTGCACTTGTATTCCTAGATCCGTTTGGCTTTAAAATAAACATGTTTGCATTGGCCTTTCTCCCAGATGTAAAGGCCTCTTAATTCATTTACGCGGATTAGTGCGCTATATAAACAATAACAGAATACGTAGTTCTAGTTCAATAACAAATGTGAAAATGCTTTTACATTCCTGGGCTTTATATAACAGCATCTAGAAACAATATTACAGCACAGGGCAGTGTCGTTATGTTAAAACATTCAGGGCACATTTTAACATAACATACCCGATGGAGGTGGCCCAAAATGTCCTTCTTCCAGTAATCCTTTGATTACTACTACCACTATGAAATGAAATGCCCATGGCTACCCGTATGTGATAAAATTCCCATGGCTACCAGTATGTGATGAAATGCCCAAGGCTACCCATGGCTACCAGTATGTGATAAAATGCCCATGGCTACCAGTATTTGATGAAATGCCCATGGCTTCCAGTATGGGATGAAATGCCCATGGCTTCCAGTATGTGATGAAATGCCCATGGCTTCCAGTATGTGATGAAATGCCCATGGCTTCCAGTATGTGATGAAATGCGCTTGGCTACCAGTATGTGATCAAATGCCCATGGCTACCAGTATGTGATCAAATGCCCATGGCTACCAGTATGTGATCAAATGCCCATGGCTACCAGTATGTGATCAAATGCCCATGGCTACCAGTATTTGATGAAATGCCCATGGCTCACCAGTATTTGATGAAATGCCCATGGCTTCCAGTATGTAATTAAATGCCCATAGCTACCGGTATGTGATGAAATGCCCATGGCTACCAGTATGTGATAAAATGTACATGGCTACCAGTATGTGATAAAATGCCCATGGCTACCAGTATGTAATGAAATGCCCATGGCTACCAGTATTTGATGAAATGCTCATGGCTTCCTGTAAGTAATTAAATGCCCATAGCTACCAGTATGTGATGAAATGCCCATGGCTTCTAGTATGTAATGAAATGCCCGTGGCTACTAGTATATAATGAAATTGCCAGTGTGCTACCAGTATGTAATGAAAATGCCAGTTTGCTACCACTGTATATTGAAATTGCCATGGCTACCAGTATGTGATAAAATGCCCATGACTACCAGTATTTGATGAAATGCCTATGGCTTCCAGTATGTAATTAAATGCCCATAGCTACCAGTATGGGATGAAATGCCCATGGCTTCCAGTATGTGATGAAATGCCCTTGGCTACCAGTATGTGATGAAATGCCCATGGCTACCAGTATGTGATAAAATGCCCATGGCTACCAGTATGTAATGAAATGCTCGTGGCTACCAGTATTTGATGAAATGCCCATGGCTTCCAGTATGTAATTAAATGCCCATAGCTACCAGTATGTGATGAAATGCCCATGGCTACCCGTATGTGATAAAATTCCCAAGGCTACCCGTATGTGATAAAATTCCCATGGCTACCAGTATGTGATGAAATGCCCATGGCTACTAATATGTGATAAAATGCACATGGCTACCAGTATGTGATAAAATGCCCATGGCTACCAGTATTTGATGAAATGCTCATGGCTTCCAGTATGTAATTAAATGCCCATAGCTACCAGTATGTGATGAAATGCCCATGGCTTCCAGTATGTGATGAAATGCCCTTGGCTACCAGTATGTGATAAAATGCACATGGCTACCAGTATGTGATAAAATGCACATGGCTACCAGTATGTGATGAAATGCACATGGCTACCAGTATGTGATGAAATGCCCATGGCTACCAGTATGTGATAAAATGCACATGGCTACCAGTATGTGATGAAATGCCCATGGCTTCCAGTATGTGATGAAATGCCCGTGGCTACTAGTATATAATGAAATTGCCAGTGTGCTACCAGTATGTAATGAAAATGCCAGTTTGCTACCACTGTATATTGAAATTGCCAGTTTTCTTGCAGTATATACTGAAATTTTGAGTTTGCTACCAGTATATACTGAAATTGCCAGTTCGCTAGCACTAAAATGAAATACCTAGTGGGTGTGGCTTAATTGGGGCAGGGAAAGAAGTATGGCCTAAAAATTCCGAAGCGCTACGCACGGCACACAGTGCCCAAGGGTGCCCCTGATCTCAGACCCTAGAGACGCCCCTGGTATAGGGGATATGAATTAATATTATATTAAGATTATAAGATTACTTTATGGCTGATGTTACAGGGCACATCAATGATTGTTAAACATGATCTGTCTGGGTCTTCAACAGAGACTGTATTGTTTTTAACTTATCCTTAATTTTTTCACAGCAAAGCAGGATTATCCTCAAAACAACATTGGGCCCATTAATAATCAGGAGTATCAAAATACATATACATTTCCGAAAAAAAGAGCAGTACTCAGAGCAACCTGCCCATTCAGCATTTTGTCTGTGTATGAATAAATGAGAAAATATAGTACATGATACTCTTATTTGCACTAACAATAGTTATACTCACTTTTTTGTATGCTATAAGTGCACTAATATGGCCACAATCAATTTAACTGCATAAATAAATGCTTCTGAAATACTGACTTCCTGTTTGCAGGACCCCTAATAGTGGCTGTTATCGTTATGGTCTTGCCCTTTACCCAGCACCTGTGTTGATTCAGTTGCTCAGTAGAGATCTGAGCATGTTTAACCCATCCAATAGCCAATCAATAGAAATTACTGTTAGGAATATTGCACATTAGTTTGCATTCTGGGAAGAAGAAGGATCGGTACAGAACGAGAAATGGCAGCTCACTAATGTCAACAGCAGCGAATAGCAAAGGGTATGAATTCAACTGATTTTTCAAAATGGAAAAGAATATGTAGAATAACTAGGTAAGTATATTTGAAAAAAAATAATGATATTCTCCACTAAACTTTCCCTTTAAGCCTCTGAGTCAGAGACATTTTTAAAAATTCTTTAGACAGCCAAGTGTTAATTAAATAAAGATTTTGACTTCTTTAATTGGGTTTTCCTGATCTCTGTGTAGGATGAATGACGAGACAGAACCCCCCCCCCAGATATATGCACATGCAGCCATAACTCATACATTGTGTGGGATAATAACAAGCACCATATGTGATATTTTAAGTCTGTTGACTCACTAATCTATATAGTTTACATTCACAACCGACAGGAAGTTCTATATATGGACAATATATGGTATTTAATTTTAAAAACAAGGTGCAAGCATCATGGGTGCATTATGGTGTTAATGCAAATAAACAAGATCAATATCCTAGGTATGCACTGAGAGTTCTACTGAATTATCTCATTAGTTAATTAAACTGTATTAATATTCCTTATACTGTATATATCGCAGACAGACAAATGTTAGTATTTTTTTAGACGAATAAAACAGGATTTGTCATAGAGAATACCAAAATGATAACCTTCTATAATGACACAAGTAATATTTGGATTCATGGGCATTTGATTTGATATACCGTAGATACTTGAATATAAGCCAAAGTTTTTAGGCTTTAAAATCAGCCTGAAGAGCTTATCTCGTCTTATACTCGGGTCAAAGCAAATTTTACACCCGCAAATTGAATGAGGACCGGAGCAGTCAGGAGAGCTGCAAGGAGAAGGCACATAGGCAAGCGAGCACCATTATTACGCACCTCCTCTTAACATTATCCGGACATTATTGGAGGAGCAAGTAAGAAGCCCGGACTGTGAGAGGTGCGGTTAAGAGCTACCAGTAGTTTTCAACTACTTTGGGGGGTCTATTGGCTTAGAGGTGGGCAGGAGCATTGGCATATGGTAATAAGATTGTTGAACCTTGCCACTCCAGATGTTTAGAAACTAAACAAAGCATGGTGGAAATTGTAGTTTCCAAACACCTGGCGTGCCAAGGAATTGGCTGCTACTAGTATATAATGAAATTGCCCGTGTGCTACCAGTATATAATGAAAATGCCAGTTTACTACCATTGTATATTGAAATTGCCAGTTTTCTAGCAGTATATACTGACATTTTCAGTTTTCTACCAGTATATACTGAAATTGCCAGTTCACTAGCATTAAAATGAAATACCTAGTAGGTGTGGCTTAATTGGGGCAGGGAAAGGGGTGTGGCCTCAAAATTCAGGCGCGCTATGCACGGCACAGAGTGTCCAAGGGTGCCCCTGATCTCAGACCCTAGAGACGCCCCTGGTATAGGGGATATGAATTAATATGTAAGATTACTTTATAGCTGATGTTACAAGGCACATCATTGATTGTTAAACATCATGATCTGCCTGGGTCTTTAACAGAGACTGTATTGTTTTTAACTTATACTTAATTTTTTTAGTATGCGCCCTTTGACCATTCAAAGATCTGCAAAACCTAGCTACTGTGCCTACTGTACAATATGGATGGATAGCACCAACCTGTTTCAGGATGGCAACCTGTTTCAGGATAGCACAATATAGAGTTAGTCAAGGTCATGTGAAGTCACAGCAAAGCAGGATTATCCTCAAAACAACATTGGACAGGAGCAGGAGAATTGGCCTATGGTAATATGTTTTTTGAGCCTTGCCACTCCAGATGTTTAGAAACTAAAACTCCCAGCAAATAAAGCATGCTGGAAATTGTAGTTTCCAAACATCTGAGTGCCAAGGAATTGGCTGTTACTGGATGTGGCTTACCTATTATATTGGCTGATATATTAGTGATAATTTCTACCCTCGGCTTTGTTTCACTTTTCAGGAAAAAATAAGTACTTCAGCTTATACTCTGGTCGAATTATATTAGGTATATACGGTAATTGTGTGGCGACTACAATAATGTCACTTAGGAAGGAACCTAAGTAACCTTGTGCATAATGTGGCTGTGCTCTCCCTGTTTGAAATATGCTGCATTAAGACTGCATTAGGGCTTTGCCTAAAAAGTTATAGGCTTATTTAATGGCTAGCTCTGTGTGAATGCATCGCTCGCTCCTGCTCTTTAAGTCATGCTAACCACTTTACGATCAGTTAGTGGCGGCTGTGCGAGAACCGGAAAAGACACTCGCGCAGCCTTCCCAAGCTTATTTACCAGAAGCTGCTTGGCTGTTTGCACGTAAGTATTTAATGCCAGCAGACAGCTGGCGTTAAATATTTACGTGTGGGTGAGATTCACCCAGAGCCGTGCAGCCTCTGGTAAATCTGCTACGGGAGATTTGCCCAGGGCGCTTGCGCTCTGGGTGAATCTCCCTGTAAATATTTACAAAAGGTTGCATTACAATATTTTGTTAAAATTAACCTAATACCAGCCATGGATTACGGAATAGCTATGCAAGTGCCAGTTCCACTCAACGCCCCTATTCTCAATACATGTTAGCCACAGACTTCAATCTCTTTATAGTGATATGAGCAATCTTATACTTACTGAATGTGTATTAATAATTTCCTCAATGGAGATGTATATAACGGGTTTGCTCAGAGTCACCAAATCTGAAAACTCATCAATATTAAACCTCTCCTCTGGTTCAGGAACCTCACAGGCTGCTTGAAAGAATTTCCTGTAATTCACAGAACCAAACAATTCATTCATTGATATATATTAATATGAAATACCAGCTTAGACATTATTTAACAAGGTGTTACTTAAAAAGAAAACGTTTCTCTCCTTGGATGGTATTGTCAGGAAATTTGAGGATACAGTAGGTGCGATCACCTCCTGTTTGATAAAATGCCCAATAACCGCTGGCGATCCATTAAACAGAAGGTAAACAATCAAATCGGTCTAAATAAACTGACCCATGTACGGCCTGCCTAACAAATTACTACCAGCGGATACCTAGATATGGAAACCCTGATCAGAAAGTCATCGGTTTCCTTTATCTACTTAATTAAATCCCCAGAAAAAACACTATAATTGTACGTTAGATGGCAGAAATACAAACAAATGTGAAATATTAAAATAAGGGACAAATTTCAGGGAGATTTAATAAAAGTTCTTATAATTTAAAATGGTGCTAAATTTCCCCAACCAATTAGATCCTATTTAACATTTGAAAGTTATCTGATTGGTTGGGGCAAAATTAGCACCATTTTAAACAATAAGAACTTTCATTGAATAACCCTGTAAGTGTTTATACTGTTAAATGACAGGAAATGATGTATTTCTGCTATTCATACTGTAACATTTCCTGTAATGTCCATACTACAACAGCCTGTCATGCTATTCCTAGAATGAGTTTATCTTCCACTCAGATACAGTAAACAGAAATTGTACTAATTTATATTCTCATGGACATTACAAATAACATTTTACGTGAATTCTCAAAGGATTTTCCTAGACGACATTATCAGACATTTCCTGACATTGAGAAAACCTGAGACGGGCCTATTCTCTTTATTGGTGTTATTCATGAGAAGTCTCCATGTGCTTCTAGCAAATCAAAACATAATGTTACTTTATGCAATTTTAATATTACTGTATTAGTCCTGAGGTAGACAAAAGTCCATAGAGTAGAGGACTTCTATGGAATATGTATAATATGTATATTGAATAACAAAACACATACTGTAAATTATAAGGATATTAGAGGTCACAGAGGAGTTCCATGACCATATATTAGCTCAAGGCCACAGAGTCCAGTTCATGGTTTCATTTTTATTATTATTTTTATTGTGGATTTATATAGCACCAACATCTTCCATAGTGCTTTACAATTACATGTATACATTCACATCAGGCCCAGCCCTGAAGAGCTTACAATCTAAGAACATTTATTGACACATACAATCAGTAATTGTGGGGGAAACCGGAGTGCCTGGAGAAAACCCATGCAAACACTGAGAGAATACACAAACTCCTTGCAAATGTGTCCAAGGATCAGACTTAGGACTTCAGTGCTGCAATGCATCAGTGCTAACCACTGAGCCACCGTTTCATCAACAGTAACACACAGATTGGCAAAAACGTTTACAAGCATATTGGGCAAAGGGGGTGAAGCATTTAAAATGGGGGAGCAACATTAATTTGATAATCTGCGATCATAAGGTTATTATTTATAGCTGGGTCCCATACAGATCCACGGGAGGGGTGGATTATACTATGATTATTGCCTTATTTACTAGCTTTCAAATGGTTTAGCTGCTTTGTCGACTTACAGTGGTAAATTTAGATTTAAATACATTTGTATTTATATAAAGGAGAACCAAAAGGTCAAAATGTAGAAGGTTTTACCAAAGATAATATAGGGGATTCAACACCCAGTCAATTGCCCACCAGTCTTAAGTGGAATGTCTACCTTCTAAATAATATTACTGTTAAAGGTAAAGCACCCCCATAAAAGCCATTTCCCTTACTTACCATACTTACCTTTAACAAAATTGCTAACACTACTAGGTTTGGGAGGGAGGGTGATATCAATCTCACTGGGATAGCTAGCATAGAGGATAGGGAGGCATGTGTATAAAAAGTAAAAATAAACTACAGGATCATAATCTAAAATGTACGTTTTCAAATGCGAGAAGCCTGGCTGACAAAATGGGAGAATTGGAGATAATAGCTTTGACTGAAAAGCATGATGTATTAGGTATAGCAGAAACATGATTGAACAATTCTCATGACCGGGCTGTAAATTTAGAAGGATACTCGTTTAGAAAGGATAAAGAAAATAGGAAAGGGACAGGAGTATGTGTTTATGTTAAACAAAGGTTGAGGCCAAATTTAAAAGAAGAGATAACTGGCAATATGGATGTTAAAGCGGAATCAATATGGGTGGAATTGGGCAATAGGAGGGGAGGAAATGTTTGTTGGTGTCTGCTACAAGCTGCCAACAAGCAGGGAGGAAGTGGGGCAGCTGCATATGCAGATGGAAAGGGCTGCAAGTTTGGGGAGTGTTCTGATTACTTTAATTACCCTGACAAGTGGAACTGCCAACACCGAAAGAGTGTGGTTGAAGTACATACTAGAAAAGGAGCTCTGTTGGATCTGGTAATATCTAACATTGTGGAGCAAATTAAAGCTAACTGGAGGCTTGGGGAATCATGACCATGAAACTGTGTTGTTTAGCGTATGTTATCAAAAGGTGCACTGGGTTAACAAAGACTTCTAATTTCAGGAAAGCAAATTTTCCCAGGTTAAAAGTAGTTCAGCATGCCAACTGGGATGATATATTATCAGGTAAAGGTACTGGACAGAAGTGGACTGTTTTAAGGGGATTTTAAGCAATTTCACATCTAAATTTATACACTTGGGAAATAAATGTAAAAAAAAACTATCTGGGGCATTGTTCACCAATAGAGCAGGTCAGAGGACATGCAGACATCCCTTAAGACTTAAATGTAATCTTAAAGGGGAACTGTGGTCTCCAAACAAGATAAGCTTAACGAGCCATCAACCACCTCTCTACGTGCTCCACAGCCCAAGATATACAGAAATGACTGACCAGAAAGTTAATGGGTGGGAGACTGACTTGTGACATTCCTGAGGCTTCTCCTGCACAGTGCCGCCGGCGAGCACAGCCTCAGACTCCCTCAGTGTGTGAGGGAGACAGGAAGTCCCTCCTCCTCTCTGCTGTGTCCTGACAGAGAAGGTAAAGGAATCTACAGCCCTTCTCTTTCACTGTGTGAAAACAGCCTTTTCAGGCAGAGTTCTCACTGAGTCTGAGTAACCAACGGCACCCGCGAGTGGGCGGGGCTTAGGCACCCGTGAGTGGGCGGGGCCACATGGGGCTGTAGGATAATGGGCCATGGGGGGCCTGCAACTGGAGGGACCATGGGGTCCATGAGTGGGAGGGACAAGGGGGGCTGCAAAGTGAGGAGGAGACACAGGACAGATTGACTGACAGTTTCAGAGCAGGAAGCAGGAAGTGCAGGGGACCTGGTGATGCTGCTGCCATATCACACACAAAAATGTAAATATCTTCAAAAGTATGCAAAATAAACAATGAAAATAAATTGCAAAAATTCTCAGGGGAGCAATTCCTATCAATTTACCTAAAGTCATTTTTGGACCACAGTTCCCTAGTTTGGAAAGGGTTTTTCACTGTTAGAACAGTAAAACTATGGAACTGCCTTCCATTGGAAGTTGTGATGGCAGGTTCATTGGATAGTTTCAAAAGAAAGCTGGATGAGTTTTTGCAAACAAGGAATGTTGCAAGTTACTGGTATTGATACATAAAGTAGAGTTGATCCAGGGATATTTCCGATTGCCACTTCGAGTCAGGAAGGAATTTTTCCCCCTTCATAATTTTGTTTTTTTTTTTTTCTCTGGATTCCTCTGGATCAACAGTTAAGCAGGAATTGTGGGTATTGCTGAGTGGATTGAACTGTATGAACTATGTCTTTATTCAACCTCATTCAACCTCAAATACTATATTATGCTTACAGATCCCTGATCCTCCGTGCACTGACACACCCCTCTACTGCTGTTGCAAGCTGGTTTCATGCTTGCAAAGCCCCAGAGTAGCTTCAGAAACAGCCGATAATGATTGGCCGTGATGTTATTGCTATCGGCTGGTCCTTGAAGCTGCCTACTTGCACCACGAGGTGAGGAGTCAGCCGTGGCGAAGCATCGGAGTGGGTAAGTAGAGATAGCCACGTCTTTGGTAAAAGGTAAATATAAGGGAAACAGCTTATCTGGGGTGCTTTACTTTACAGATAATATTATTTAGAGTGTAGACATGCCCTTTAATGGAGATTTTAAAAAGAAAATTTCTAATTAAATAATTTTATGTAGTTAATATTTGGAAAATGTCAATTACTCTTTTGCCCATCTCCTTACACACGTTGCCTTACACTTAATGACTGCTAGCCACAAGCAGTACATGCAAAATCTATAGTAAACAACAGTGTACACATTATGCTTATAATATACTTTTATTGTGTGAAGTTAGATGTACTATGAGATGTACTATATTGTTACTTATTATTACAAACATTACTAAACGAGTGTTAACTAAACAGACTAGGGATGAGAGCTTTAAGCTGGGTACACACATTCACAATAAAATGCAGCTGTACTGTAGTATAGGGAGTCAGCCACAATTGTTAGGTGTGTGGCAGCTCCGATCTTACCTATACTACATTATAGTGAGACCAATTGGGACTGTGTGGCCACATCTTTAAAGCTAGGTACACACTTTCCAGTTCCTTCTCCAGACCGGCCGTTCGGCCTGGAGGAAGGACTGTCCGTTGTGGCAAAAGTAGCTGCGACTGAGCTTGTGGTCCATAGAGGACTATACGATCAGTCATGGTTTTCCGAAGCACCTAATCATTTGTTTTCCGATTCGGACCAACATCATTCAGGTCTGCCCGCAAAAAACATCCAATAATTCGGCCCCATCAACTGAAACACTGTGATGGCCAGCCCTGCCGAATTATTGGATGGTGTGTACCCAGCTTAACAGATGACAGATGGAATCTTACATATACTGTCTGTCATCTGCTAAAGATTGGAACTACACGAATGCATGTTAAAATCAATTAAATGTCTAAAAGCAGAAAATAAAAAAATCCTTTCACCTGAATTTCTGGTATGTCTGTGACAGGTAAGGATTCATGGAAGACATATGAGCATTTTCTCCATCAAATAGTTTATTGGAAGCTGCATGCTGGAGAACTTTCGCAACTGAGCCCAGATTCCTCCTCTGATCTGAATGGATCTGCCCTCCGGCTGTCATATCAATAATATCAAACCCATCGGGGGCTACAATGGCTGGATTCATGTACCGATAATAAAGGAGGTTACCTACAATCTACAAATAAGAATAATTTAAAGCCAAATCATGTTAATTTATATATCTACACAGTTTCTATGTTTAGACACATTTCCACTACCAAGGGATATCAATAGGATTTAGTTTGCTTCTTTCTTAACACATTTTGTTATTTTTTTTTCTTAAAAACCTCTTATCACTGTTGTTGTAAAAATTAAAGTTCATTGTTAATTGGTTTGTACTAGAGCAATAAGGTGTAACTTTGCAATAACCAATCAGACATTTGCTTTTTACGGGGTTACTGCAGTTAGAACTTTTGATTGGTTGCTGCAGATTAATAGCATGGACAAACATTTGCACCTCTTATTACACCGGCCCCATCATTTCATTTCGTAAGTCCTATAGGTCCTGGAAAAGCTGAAGAGCTTTGCAATATCATCATTCAGGGTACATTAAAAATTAAATTAAACTATATTGGCCCAGAAGCAGATGTGGGAAGACACAAAGGGGAAACTGCCATATGAAGAAAGGAAAAAAGGGACACTGGAGAAGATGGAGGGCAAACAAAAAATGTAACTTTATTCAGTTTTGCACATACCGGTAACAGTTTTTTGTAGGAGGGATTATTTATTCAAATGGTCTGAGTGTGGGGTCAGGCCCTTTACCACTCCTACATAAACGTGGCTTATTATTTATGTAAGCAGACGGTATTGCCTGCGCTAAACTTTCTGGCATGATCCCCATAATGGCTCTGCTTTGGTTCAACAGGCAAGGCAATCATGATGTGTATTATGGACATTTGTACATGCAGGGAAAGGTGGTGTACCAAGTTAGCCAGTCACAATTTTTACAGGGTAACCCTTTTGAAATAAAAAATAACAAGTGGTATAAAGGTGATACCTTTATTGGATAACTAAGATAAACATAGCATGCTTTCAGAACATTCTAGTTCCTTTTTCAAGCTGAATACCTCAGCCTGCTATGATTATCTTAGTTAGCCAATAAAGGTATCACCTTTATACCACTTTTGTTATTTTTTATTTCAAAAGGGTTACCCTGTGGACATTTGTACAGTAATGGGGCTTGGCCCATCTGGTAAAGTGTGTAGTGTACAACCTGACTCATTCCCATGGTAGCTCATGGTAAACCAGCACCCGTAATCAGATATTTCATATTGGTGTTCCATTTGTTTTTATAACTACTACATAGATAAATGTGATTGTTATGGATATTGCAGTTACCTTTAGTAGTTCATCTTCAGTGGCATCAGGAAATTTTTCATGAAGAGAATTTTTCAAAACTTTGGAAACGTATCTCATTCCATAACTTAAAAACAAATGAAAATGATTAGACTGAGTAGTTTCCTGAAGATCAGACAGGCATTCCAATTGCAATGTCAACACCTCCAGCTGCTCTGGGTCCCATAAAGCAAGGAGATTAATACCCAGCAGGCCCCTCAACTAGCAATTAAGAATTATTTAACAGAATGAGAAATTTTTCATTAACAGAAATGTTCCATGTATGTGCACCATAACATACTTACTACATCCAAATCAATGGCAACCAAACTTGGTCATAAATTATGGGAATATGATATGGAGAAATTTTATCTGTGCTGCCCTTATTGCAGTTCAATACTTGCTGGGACTGGGACCAATTTTCTCCCTTCTTCCCCCACAAACATGGTGCAAAATAGAAACATTTTTAGTTGTTTGCATTTAATTTCTGTATAACTTAAAAAGAAAATCGGAAACCAGACTCTTACGGGATGAGATCCAGAGAGGAGAATATTGATTGCAGAACTTTGTCCGTCACTGTGCGGAGACTCTGTATGGAAGTCTCTAATTTAATGACAACCTCAGCATGGGATAGAGCCTGCTCTGTTGTTACATCATATGGTAGCTTGCTGCAAAAGAAAAAGACATTTATTTCATTTTATAAGCACAGCTATAAATAGCTAGATAAGTTTAACCACAAAGGCACTGTCAAAGTATCTCCGTAGAGAAGTAAAAAAGTCCTAGTAATCATGCTTGTGAAGGTTCTTATTCATCCAGGTCATGGTATATCTGTGGTATTCAGTTACATCAACGGGACTTGTTAGTTCTCCAAGATATTTCGTTAGTCATTTACACTATGGTAGAAGTACATTAAAGGGCATGCCCACATCTGCCAGCAATCTGAACTGTACTAGTTTATTACATGCATTTGTTACCAGATATTTAATAAAAATATAAAAATTAAGAACAAAAATAAATGATAAAAAGTTATCTTCTGTTCTGAAAAAGGAATCTGCTTCCTCCCTCTGCTCAATGAGCTTTTCATAAGCTTGAGCATGAGCAGTGAAGGCAGCAGGGAAACAGCAGTCAATCATTGGTTGGGATGTCAGCAGTCACAGTCTTCATTGACTGCATTTAGGGAGGAGCCAGCTTACTCTTTCAAAATGGAGGCAATTACTACACTTTAATATCTGGTTAATAATACATTTAATAATGTACTTAATATATCAGTTGGGGTTGGGGGCAGGTAACTGACATGTGACCATTTTTTTTGTTTTAAGGATGGACATGTCCTTTAATAGATTTATGATTAACCGATCAGCAATCACATCCATTCAAATTGATATTGCAGGTGGTTAAAGAATTGGAAACACACATGCACAAGTACACAGAAGGACCACATCAATATAAAGAACTGTGAAAGTTACCTTGCCTCTCCTGTGGCCATTTCCAGTTGGTTCACCCATGCCTTGTACACCTCCACAGGGCTGGTGTTAATGATGAGAGATTTGTCTTCAATGATTTCTTTCACTACAGGTGCCAATAACTGTCGCAATGTGTTCTGCCCCCTGGCACCACGGTTAAAACTGACCACCATTTTTATCACAGTAGGATTTCCTGTTACTATATCTTGTATTTGGTCAACTTTAGATCTGTTTATTTTAAAAATACAATAAACAATACCTTAACAAAAAATAACACAATAAACAAAAAACAATACAATAACAAAAAAAACAATACAATTAAACCACTTTAACTGCAGAAAACATATACCACATCCTCTTTCTCTTTACCACCAGGGATGTGTGTGTTTATTTACAATAGGGGAATTATCTATACCAGTCTCTGCAATGTTCATGCCTAAATCTACAAAATGGGTGTACAGTTGGTGGCTAAAGGAAGTTGTGGTGACAATGTCAGATGGAAATGTACTTTTGCTAACCACAGACTGTCTGATGCAGTCCATAGATTAGGTGGCATTTCTGTTGCGTATTACAGATAAATATACAACTTCCTTGCTTTATCACTTAGCAATAAATATTATGCTCTACAATTGATTAAAAATAATAGGTTTACACCATAAAATATTGATCTTTAAAGCACAGCAGAACATGCCTTTCATATTGATATCCTGGAACAGTTTATGACCAACATAACTCAATCTATTGTAATTGCAATTTAATCTCACTATCTGGCAGGATGGATCACTTAATGATGTTGTAGCTTTGGTGTGATACATTCCGGATTACGCATGATTCAGATGCAGGGACCTTGGAAGAATCATGTTTTACATTCCAGCGGTACTTACAGAACAACTATGCTCTAAAAATTAACTCTTTAAAAATGCAAAGTACCAGGGGCAGGGAGGTAGAACTGATTTTCCTACCTCCCAATATCATTTGGTTGAGGAGCTAAAGCACATACAGCTTTTATCTGCTAGGTTACGGCTCATACACACTTGCGATTGCGCGGCCGACCTGCAACACATGATGTGTATGAGCGCTCATTATGCTCGACAATCATGCCATGTATGGGCACTTTGTTGGCCAAAAAGAACGTTCGGTCAGGGCTCACTGATGTTCCACCTGGCAGGTCTTGCAATGAGCCCCAACCAAACGGCTAACAAAGTGCATATACACAGCACGATTACCGGCCCAAACAAGTGATCCTGCACATTGTGCGTCACGGGTCGGCCCCCGTGATCGCACTTGTGTATGAGCTTGTGTTTGAGCCTTTAGTCCTGGACTTTCCTGTATTAAAGATAGTGCTGAACCCAGGAGAAGGCCTGGCAGAAGCAATTTTTCTTCACAGAATATTAAATGCCCTCATTTTAACTGTTTTTTTTTAAAATAAATGTATATACAATATAGTTCTCCTTTAATCATTTAGAATAATTAACTTTGAAAAATGCAAAGTGAAATGATCACAAGAGCAGATTCCCACATGACAACAGCAATTTAGCCTATCAGTCAAGTTACATAAACATTTCATACTTTATCTCTTCCTGTAGGGCAGTTTCAAAGAGCTTCAGCAGCAAATATTCTTCCCTCTGATTGGAGGCGTAATTATACAGAGTGAAGATCACTGTATCCATAAACTTCGTAGACCTATTCTGTGGCATCTGGAAAATCAACTTGGCCAGATATGTAGGGTTGGTCTGAAAAATAAGATATTGCAATGTAAGTCCCTTGATAAAACAGCAACTGTGTACCATTACTCCAACTGTGCATGTTACGTGTGAATGAATGGCTAATCTGTTGGATGAGCATCCTTTCAGCCTAACATAAATTCAACCGAGTTACCACAGACATGTAGGTATGACATGTTTTATACCAAGCAGATGGCTAAGTTTTTAGAGTAAGAAAAACAAGAGGATCTTTAGGAAGTCAGCTTTAAATACTTCTTCTCATATGGAAAATTCTCTGACGGCAAAATGCCATTAATACTGTACTGCAACACTACTTCATGATTTATGCAGTCGGAAAAAATGCATAATAGACACCATTAGTCTGCTTTAAAGGGAAAGTTCACTCCTCAAATGAAAAATTGTATATAGGTAACTCACCCCCCTAAATCCCAAAACTGCAATGGTTTATAGTTAAAAGCTGACAAATGGAAGTCGTACTTCTGCTGCCTTCTCTCAGCTTCCTGGTCCTTCATGTTAGCAGCTGTCACCACATAAACATTGCATTTAAAGAGAATTACATGTCATAGCTTAATTTCACATTCTTCTTATAGAGTATGTCCACCCCCAAACAAACCTTTGTCTGCAGCTTTATTTCCCACCAAAACAGCACATGCACGGAAAAGGCACGGAAGCCGGGCAGAAGACAGCCTCGCAAGGTTGAGTTTTTGGGGCAATAAGGCTGCAGACAAAAGTTTGCTTGGGGGGTTGACATACTCTTTCAGACCCCCCCAGAACACATTTCCCACTGTACCTGCCTTTCTATTTCTAACTTTACTTACACAGCATAATCCCTTGCTTGGGGGGGGGGTACTGTAAGTGATCCATCCTGCCAGATCTCTTAAGCAGTATGTAAAATTAAGTTTTGAGGGTGGACATGCCCTTTAACTGAGATAGGACCTTTATTTTGTAGAATGAGAAGGAAAAGAAGGAAACTGATGGGACAAAAGGTAACACTAATAAACAGGGCAACTTCTTACCTGGAGAAGGTAGAATAAGTGCTGATAAGCTTCTAGCTTTTTCCGTTTCTCCTTGCTTAGCCCCTTTATGCCTTGTTTATCCACAGTCAACATCTCTTCTACTTGGCCTTTACTTTTCTTGTTAAGTTTTTTGCTGTGTGACACAACATCCTGCACAAATATACACAATGTGTCACGATAGAGGGGATAATAAACCGTTGAACATTTTACTACCCTACTTACAGTTTGACAGCATACAATGGGCAATGTTTAGTACAACGTGCTACACTATGTTACACTATAGATATGTCTCAGACTGTAATGACTAGCAAGTGTAGTAGATGTTCATGGACTATATTCTGTGATAAAAAGCTGTGATCTGACACTGATCCCTCTACAGTGAGCAAACTAGTGTTAAAAGACTGAACAATAAAACAACAGACATAAAACACAAAGACAAGGACCACATGGCCACACACACTCACACACACACACACACACACACAGCTGTAACAATTTCCTCCTGATCATTTCGTGATCAACAATTTGTCCTTAACATTGATTTCAAATAAGGACCCAGACAAGGAAACAAGGTGGGAACATCAGCAGTTAAATCAGACATTTTGCTAGACATCACAATAGACTTAATGATTGAACATCAAAAATCTAGCGAGAATATGGCCTGCCTAACACTGACCATGGGCCACTAAGGGAGTTTCCCTAATGCTGCTCATACACCTAGACAAACACTAGAACAAAGGGTCTGCTCTGGAACCAAAGGACCCCTAATAGTGTCCATTATGGTCCCAGACCCTGGGTTGATATAGTTGCTCAGTAGAGATCTGAGCATGTTTGACCCATCCAACCGCCAATCAGTAGAAATTAGTGTGCATAGGAAGAAGTAGGACTGTTCCAGAACCTGAAATGGCAGCCCACTACTGATCACAGGAAATCATGGCATAGGGTATGATATCAATAGAATTTTAAAATCACAATTAAAAGAGGTTTAGCCATGATTTTGGTTATTTTCAGGTAAGTAGTAGTATTGTATTTAAACATAAAGTAGTTCACCAGAAGTTAGGGGAATCATATGAACTTGTCTTACTTCTTCTTTAAGATTTGGTAGATGCGGGTATGTGTTAATATAGTGTAATAACTTTTTTTGGTAGGCCTGAAATATTTGAAAGAATCTTACATTTTTGGTTGAAAAATGAATTGAACATTTAAAATTCCCGCCTGATTTACACCCACAGTTTAATACACAGAACTGGATGTTCAACAGAAATATTGGCTGTGCATCTTTCTTATCACTTGGTAGATCTATCAGGAAAGATAACATGGGGCAGTTGGCCCGTGTAAAACAGATGTAAGATTGTGGTCGGCTGGGAGCTAATTACAAACGTCCAACAATGTTCTTACAGTATGTGTGCGGCGCCCCCATTGTCACTGTTCATTGATCTGTCAGCACAAATCAGAATCTAGGGGAGCAGCAACAAAGGTAAGATTGTGGGCGAATCCATCTAACATGGAGCCAGTGTATGGCCAGCATTACAGCATCCTGGCCACTGTCAATGTTCCACAATTACGTCAAAGGAGCCTTTTAAAATAATCAGGAAACATAACTGACCTGTAAAGTGATCCTATTTTTCACTAATAATCCAATTTTAATGTCCATTATGTTGAGATCTTTCTCCAGCTGCTGGTTAGATCTAATTTTGGTGACCACTTCCTCTCTTAACCTTGTTACCTCCAGTTCTTCATGAAAATCTAAATCACTTTGATCCAGAAGGTAGACGAACTTGCGCACTACGTTCAGTGGAGGATTTTCAGAGCTAACTGCAGACAGGTAATGACACATGGTTAGCACACAGGGAAACGCATTAACAAAACCGTCTAGAGATTATCCATTAAATTCTAAATGCTGATCAGCATATCGATTAATAAAGAATATGGAAAGACCATATACGATATACTACTGGTTCTCCTACTGGTTTATACTGTCTGTATTCACTGTAATCAATAATCTGTAATCATGCAGATCCAAATTAAAAAGCTTGCCAGTCGGATTCAACTCTTGTCAACAGCATACAATCATACAGTGTGTATAAAGCAAAAGACTTTTACTGTAAATATCGCTAGTCATGTAATCTACAGAACTGTTACAAATTGACCCCTTTACAGCGAAGAGCCACTGCCCTGCATTTACCGTAATAGATTAGCTTTGTTATAGTAAGAATATAAAACAAACTTCAGCCTACCCCCAAATACTGGCATTATTTTGCAACTATACAGAGATAGGTGCTTACAAGGGCCAAACTAGAGAGGAATCAAACTAAATCTACTATTGAGCCCCATGTGTAATAATAATATCTTTTATTTAAGGAATAAAACTAACCTTTCAAGGGACAAACACACACAATAGGTTAAAGGAATATGGGCGGATATAGGGGTTAGAACTAAAAATGCTAATGCAAAAAGAGGCTTGTATGGGCATCATAAACAATATCCAAGAGGAGGGATATTTCTGCCCCAATAGATCCCCAAGCCTAATTTAGATTATAATAGCCAAGGAGTGTAATGCCGACCATGGACCTTCATCAGCATTATGGTCGGTCGGATTCGTCCCCTACACATTAGCGATATTAGGTAAATCCCCTTGCGAACCACCTTAACTCAGAAATTTACAACTTAAAAGAGAAATTTGTATTTTAGTTATTAAATCAAAAAAGTCTTGTTGGTTTTATGTGATTGTGTACTGTAATTGTATATGAAAAGCAGAGTGCCCATAAATGCACTTGGCATGTTACTCCAAACCTGCAATATGCTGCCAAAAACCACAGATCCCACAGTAACACATTCCAGATAAGACACTTACTCAGTGTTCTGTAATCTTCTCTGGCTTTATTTGCTCTAAGAAACGCTTGGATTTTAACAATTTCTTTTTCCTACAGAAACCAGAAACAAGTATAAATGACAATTTAATAGCAAAAAGTCATTTAGGTTAAAAAAACAAAAAAGGATCTCGTACGTGATCTTTGAAATATTGAAGTGTTTTCTGATATTCTTTTTGTGCTTTTAACATCCGCAGCCAAGACTGGATCTAAAGCATAAACAAAAGAAGGTTAATTTGCAGAACTTGGAAACAAACCCGTAAAGCAATAGGCAAAGAGCAGCAAAGGGAAGGTTTATATGTCTATGTTTATTTTAGAAGTGGAAGCCCAAGTTCTTTACTTTATCACATGAACTATTAAATGTCGTTTACAAACTTTGATAATACAGAGGCTTTGTGAATAAAAGAAAAAATGTTTCTTGGATTGTCCAAACCTAAAAAAGGTTAAAAATCCCATTACCGTATATACTCGAGTATAAACAGAGTACTGTACTCGAGTATTACCTCGGTTTATACTCGAGTCAACCTTTCTCCTACCTTGTCCGGCGGCCGCGTGATCCGCACCCCCAGTGCGAATCCGGATGATGTCACTACCCGGCGCCTCTCACTTAGCGGCGCCGAGTAGTGACATCATCCGGATGCGCACTGAGGATGTGGAGCAAGGAGTGAGCGGGCGCCGGACAAGGTAGGAGAATACCACGGACACCAGGGCAATATTTACAAATAAAAGTAAAACCTTCTTTATTTGTGCATACTGTATGCACAAATAAAGGAGGATTTACCCCTATTTGCAAGTATTTGCCACTAAGATGTTTGAAAACTATAACTCCCAGCAATAAAGCATGCTGGGAGTTGTAGTTTCCAAACATCTTAAGTGGCAAATACTAACCCCCTAGGTTCATACTCGAGTCAATATCTTTTTTCTCCTTTTTTAGCTAAAACTAGGTACCTCGGTTTATACTCAGGATGGTTTATACTCGAGTATATACGGTATTTACTTAAATTTTATTGCTCCTCTAAGTGGTTATGGTGTTTTTACTTTGTAATTATTCCCATGAAATGTGGGCAAAACAAACAGATCATAATATAATTATGAAATTAAGGTCATTAGAAGAGACACAGCTTTTATCAAGAGAGAGAGAAAATGCTGATACTTGGGAAGCTAAAGTTGGGTACACACATTCCCCATAATTAGACAATTCCATCGGTACCAAAGGGATTGGACCTTTATCGGGAAAGCGTGTATGGCCGAAACAATAATTTCCAACGCACTTTCCGAGTCGGGAATGGCTGTTACAGACAAAAAATTTCTCTGTTTTGCAGTCGGCTCCCTGTTCTAAAGTACATCGTAGGGAGTATGGCAGTCATGAACGTTTTTCTTATACTTTATATATACTTTATATAGGGACAACGATTGTAACTGTGTGTACTCCCATCTGTCAAATATGACAAATACAATCTTGCTGATTCTGTCTTGTCATCTTTGACAGATTGTTACAGTATGTACCCACCTTAAGATATAAGAGCAGTGTTGTAATACAGCATTTTGCACACTGTGCACACTTAAGCTGGGTGCACATATTAATGAGAAATTATCAATGTATGTATGTATATGTTTATTTATATAGCGCCACTTAGGGATGCAGCGCTGTATAGTATTAAAATACAATAAAGTCATACAAGGGGGAAAAATACATAGATAGTTCAGTACATAAATATATAAATAGAAGTGCTAGAGCTTTGCCACAAGAGGTAATGAGGTCCCTGCCCAGTAGAGCTTACAATCTAGTTACAATGCTGTCAATTTGATGTGTGTTTGGCTCTTTTTCCACTATTTCGTGTAACCATGAAACAACCATTTTCAGCAGAGATGTTCAGCATCGGTCATTGTGGACCTAAAATTTCCCTCAACCGCAGTTGGCTCCCTGGACTGTAGTAAAGGAAGTAGCCCGCGATCGCTAGGGTGCGAAGCAGTCCCGAACAATCTCCCTTTATCAAATTTAGGAAGAACGTACAGTGTGTACCCAGTCTAACGGGCTGTTATTAAAATATACAGTAACTATTTTTGCAACCAATCAGTTGTAATTTAACTGCAATAACTCAGAAAAAAAGTTAACATCTAATTGGTTGCTGCTAACTCAGGGGCATGGATGCCTTTTGCGATGCCGGTGCAGCCTGCCTAATGAAGTTAACATTGCGATAACCGATATTAAATACTGCTGTGCCCCTGAATAAATGAGCCACATATTGTGCCACAACACTGTTCTAGAACATGCTCATATACTGGGGGCATTTGTTCCTAGGTAAGGATAATGAGCAAAAGTGGACCGCTTTTAAAGGGATATTAAACCATTACATTCTAAATTTATACCTTTAGGGAATAAGGGCCCTCTCCTGTCTGGCTTAATTACTAGGTAAAAAGGGAAATGGAAAAAAGAAAAAGGCTTTTAAAATTTTGAAATCGGAGGGAACCAAACAGGCATACATATAAAAGCTGTAATATTGCGTGCAAGAAAGCAATTAAACTAGCTAAAATAGAAAATGAAATACGGATAGCAGAACAAAGCTAGTTTAACCCCAAAATGTTTTTTAAACACATGAATAGTAAAAAGATGAGGACTGAGAATGTGGGAACATTAAATAATGGGATGCCAAAAATGCTAATGTGCTAAACCATTTTTTCCCCTCTGTATTCACTTAAAAGAATCCTAGTCCTTATAGTAGGGACCTTGATAATATGAAGGGTATAAATGAGGAATATTCACTCTGGCTGACAGAGAATTTGGTGTGGAAACGATTAGACAAAGTTAACATCAATAAAGCCCCAGGACCGGATGGACTACATCCTCGGATCTTAAGAGAGCTTAGTTCCGTTTTATCTAGACCACTGTTTCTTATTTTTTCAGATTCACTTTTGTTTGGTGATGTGCCTTTGGCTTGAAAAAAAAGCCAATGTATTACCAATATTCAAAAAAGGTAGTCGTTCATAACCTGGTAAATATAGACCTGTAAGCCTAACATCAGTGGTAAGGAAGGTGATGGAAACTTTGTTATTGGATCATATGCTTGACTTTGTCTCCAGAACTGATCTTATTAGTAGTAGTCCGCATGGATTTATGAGAAATAGGTCGTGCCAGGCAAATTTACTTGTTTTTTTATGATGAAGTGATTAAGAATTTAAATTCTGGCATAGCAGTAGATGTGGTATTTTGTGGATTTTGCCAATGCTTTTGATACTGTGCCACATAGGTGACTAATGTATAAACGGAGGACTGTTGGTCTAGAAAAAAACATTTCTACATGGATGGTCACTTCTTTTTAATCTGTTTATAAATTACTTAGAAGGGGCATTGAGAGCAAGGTCTCTGTGTTTGCTGATGACACTAAACTATGCAGAGCTTTGTAAACTTCAAATGATGTGCAATTGCTGCAAGCTGACCTAGATAGATTATCAAAATGGACAGCAGTATGGCAGATGAGATTAAATGTTGATAAATGCAAGTTGATTCATTTAGGGTTTAACAATCCTTGTGCCACCTACACCATAAATAACTCTGTGTTAAGTGAATCTCGACTGGAAAAAGATTTGGGGGTTCTGGTAGATAACAGTCTTAGCTGTAGCAAACAATGCAAGGCAGCAACGGCAAAGAGCTAGCAAAATAATATCTTGCATAAAGAGGGGAATAGATTCAAGAGAAAAAACATTATACACCCTCATTACAAGGCACTGGTAAGACCTCATTTTGGAATATGCTGTGCAGTTTTGGAATCCCATATACAAAAGGGACATCTTGGAAATGGAAGCAGTTCAGAGAGGGCAACTAAAATAATAAAGGGAATGAAGAGGCTTGACTATGGCAGATTAGACAAGATAGGGCTGTTTACATTAGAGAAGCGACGTTTGCGTGGGGATATGATCACTTTATACAAATATATTAATGGGCCATACAATAAACTCTCTGGTGCATTGTTCACTAATAGGTCATATCAGAGGACACGTGGACATCCTTTAAGGTTGGAAGAAAAGAAGTTTCATCTTCAGGTTAGGAAAGGTTTCTTTACAGTGAGAACGGTGAAACTGTGGAACTTCCAGCAGATGTGGTAATGGCAAGTTCATTGAATAGCTTTAAAAGTGGGCTAAATAAGTTTCTAAAACTAAAAAATATTGAGAATTACTGGTATTAATTCATATACTGCAGTTCTTGTTGATCCAAGGATACTTTCTGATTGCCATTTAGTGGTTTTTCTTTTTTTTTGCCTTCCTCTGGATCAACTGTTAGGTAGGGTTAAAAAGGAGGGTGAAAAGGTTGGACTTGATGGACATATGTCTTTATTCAACCCCAATTACTATGTTACTATGTAAGAAAATTATATTTTTCTTACAAAGAAAATGAGGAAAACAAAAAAGTTCACCTTTACAATTGCAGAAACATTGTCTTGAAGTAATTTTATCCTATCTGTGTACGATTTCCTTTGTTTATATCCTTTCCAAGAAGCCTGGAAAAACACAAGAAGAGATTAAATAATCCACTGTAGTATATTCAATAAGCCACTGTAGTACAATTCAGCCTCTAGCCAAATAAAGATCCAGTGGCTTTCTATATAAAGGGCATGTCCACCCCCAAAACTATAATCCCCCAACTACTGGCCCCATCATGTAGTGTAGTTTAATCCTTATCTCACATCCCAGCTCCATAAGGTTCTCCTGTAGTCCCCCCCCCCCCAAAGTCCCAAAAACTGCCCACCAGGAGGATAGCAGAGTCCATATAGGACTCTGCCTCCTACCTGGCCCCCGGGAGAAGTTTGGCATGCGTACTGCAGCCCTTCTCCCCCTCCCTCTCCCTCCCTCTCAGGATTCCCTCCCCCTAGCGTATAACCCTTAATATATAGGATTCCCCCTGTTCCCCCAGCCCCAACCGCTCTATTAATATTTCTAGAAAGCTCCCCAAACTTTACATACCTTCCCTCTTTCCCCCGCCGAAATGATCTCCCGGCAGCCGGTCCCTCCCCTCTGCTTGCATTTTCTCGCAAGCAGAGGGCCAGCAGCGCGGCGGAGGAAAGAGGGGAGGTAAGTAAAGTTTGGGGCACTTTCTAAAAGTATAAATATAGCGGTTGGGGCTGGGGGAACAGGGGCAATCATATATGAAAATTTCGTTTTTAGGGTGGACATACCCTTTAAGAAGTATGCAGTGCGTATTATACTAATTACATTATAATATTTATTTAAAGGGCATGTCCACAATTCTAAAAATTTTTCTTCCTCCCCCAGCCCCAACCGCATTATTATAATTTCCAGAAAGTCTCCCGATCTTTACTTACCTTCCCTCTATGCTCCGCCGCACTGCCCGGCCTTCTGCTTGCATAGAACTGCAAGCAGGGGACCAGACCGGCAGCCGTGTCTGTGATTAGCTGAGAATCAGCCAATCACGGACACGGCTGTCAGCAGTTCAGAACGGCGGAGGATAGAGTGAAGATAAGTAAAGATCGGGGGACTTTCTGGCAATTATAATATAGCGGTTGGGGCTGGGGGAGGAAGCCCTACAACATATTAAAAGGGATTTATGCTAGGGGGAGGAAGACCGAAACTGGAGAGGGAGGAGGGGGGGCTTTACTTTGCATGGCAAAATTCTCCCGGAGGAGAGACAGGAGGCAGAGTCCTATATGGACTCTGCTAGGCTCCTGGTGGCCAGTTTTTTGGACTTTGGGGGAACATTGCAGGAGAACCATTTGGAGCTGGTATGTAAGGTAAGGATTTTTATGCACTACAGAGTGGGGCCAGTAGTGGGGGGAATTATAGTTTTGGGGGTGGACATGCCTTTTAAATACTTAATCTCTGATAAAATAAACTGTTGTGGTATTTGCCAAAAAATATTTTAACATATATTATAATATCCTTTTAAATAATCTAATTAAAAGGTTTGTCCACCCCCTAAAAATATTTTTAATATACTACAGACAAATGTCTCACTATGCCTCATGGTAGATGTGGCCCTGGCTAACAGGATTAATTACCTAATACAGCATTTTATGAAATTATATGTTTTGTGACAAACAAGGATAATACTTAGATTAAAAACCATTTTAGAGAGATATTGTCTTATTTTCCTTCTGTTACCTGGAGAGTGATGACAGCTGGCTCCTGCTCAGTAAGGTAGGCTTTCCTTTCTTTGTAGGATTTTCTCAGGAGGTATCCTCTCGTTTGGGCTTGTAACAGAATTATCAGGTTCTCATTGGCCATCCAAAGCTGCTCCCTGTTGTAATCTGCTGTAATTTTTCCAACAACGAGCTGTTCCATATTATAACAAAAATTAGAAACACACACACACATACATATATAGCAGAACTATACTTTCTTTATTCATTGTCAAGGGCACAATCCTGAACCCCACAATCACTTAGAATCAGCTAAAACATGAATAACTAGAATGAACTGCTCCTAAGTCTGACATCATGAGACCAACACATATAATACAGATACATGCAAAAATATCTGAACCCTCTTTTTCGACAGAATCCAAAATGTCATAAAGTATGTTAAAACCAACACAGTTGAATGGCATCTATTATATCGTGGTCAAGAACTATGCAGAACTAATAAAAACAATCAGGGTTAAACACATTACTCACAGTTTTAAGTCACTTCCCTCTAGAGATCCCTAACCATTGTACAGTATCCCACAGAGCCTGGACTACAGGCAGAACATCACCACCCCACAGGCACTGGTATCTTTATTATCTAACAATTGGAATACTTAAAACCAAGCTAATACCACAGATAACATTATGTTTCCATGAGAATAACTATTTGGCCAAATATTTAATGTTAAGTGAAGTAGTAGTCAAAATTCTACTGACATCTCATAATGATCTACGATGAGATATTTTCGGTCCGATCGACCGATAGTTCAGTGTATCGGTAGATCGGACCGAAATTATCGCATCCGAATGTGCCCATGTCCGATCGACCGTTCGTCCAAATCGGACGAAAGGACGATCGGACAGGGTGGAAAACCTCGTCCGATCATGCGGTCCTCTATGGACCGCACGATCGGTCGCGGTGACTATCGGACGCGGCTGCTTTTGCCGCGACCGACAGTCCTTCCTCCTGGCCGACCGTTCAAAAGTGTTGAACGGTCGGTCAGGAGGAAAAATCACTAGGTGTGTACCTAGCTTTATTCATCAGAAGGGGACATAATTCTGCTGTATTATACTCATGTGATTTCTGACAAGATAATTGTTCAAAGGCCCAAACATTTGATTAGAAAAAACAAACCAACAACACAATTACTGTCTGGAACACAACTAATACAACAATTAGCAGGATCAGGGTAATGATTTTGTGCATTTCATCTAAACCAGAGAGAAATCATTTAGCAGGTCAAACGGATGATTAAAAAGCAATTCCACCCTTTATTTTCTAAATTATTTTTTCATTAGTGTCAAACTTGCAGCCCTCTGCTCAGCTTCCATGCCTTTTCCGTGCACAAAAGCTGCAGAAGGGACCAGACCGGCAGCAGCGCCTGTGATTGGCTGAGACTTGATGCCTATTGCTACATGGTTCCCAACGTGAGGACCTAACCCGCTAAGTCAGTGTTTCTCAACCAGGGGTCCCTGGGAGGTTGCATGGGGGTTCTCAAGAGATTGACAAAAACTGCATGGATCCACCATTTTGATGGATACAGATATATTTTTCTATAAATTTATCAATATTCTGTATAAATTATGTTTTTATGTAAGGGTTCCCTCCATGCGGTGAATGAGTGCATTTTATTAAATAGAGATATATTTATAAATCTATAATTTATATACCGGTATTTAGATATTTATATTTGTATAAATTATGTATTTTGAGGATTTGATAACTGGGAGAAAAATAATAATATATACCGGTAATCATAATTTTATGTAGGGGTTCCCCGAGACAGGAAAATAGTTTTAAGGGGCCCCCACAGATAAAAAGGTGGAGAATCACATACTTCAATCTGAATCTAACTGAATAACACAGATTTACTTTTCCTCTACGTTCCAGTCCCCTTCTGCAATCCGTCTTGTAGCCAATGGGAAGGCACGTTTTGTAAAGAAGCGTGTCTTCCCATTGGCTACATCTTTTAAAATTAGCCAAACATTTATCTTGCTAGTTTAGCCATCACACAATCTTATCCAGGCACTGGCAGAAGACAATTTTTGATCAATCACACAATATAATAAGATACTTGTGTCTAGTAGCAGGGTAGTCATTCCACCTGGCTGCAAGGAAACTGTAGGAAGCATACTTTGCATTACAGGTACTGAACGCACTATCTGTGTCAGCTTAATATAGGTAATTTAGCCAATAATGGATCTGGTGGGTTAAATCAAGTAGGGGTCTGTTAGAGATAGACAGATGGAGAAGTTACTGATGTAATAATAGAGGAAGGTCCCTGTAGGACTGGGCTATTTTGTTTTTGCTTTGTAGCAGAATTATTAAATATAATAAAATTATTAAACATGGAGTTAGGTTACAGGGGAGACGGGTATGCATCTGTTTGTCCTAGTGTTTGGTGGTACACAGGGTTATGGCACCTATATCTTATTATAATCAGAATTATGCTTGCTTAACTAGAAACTATTTTACAGACACCCATGTTTGCATTTAATCGTGCTAGAACATCTAGAAACCAAAGAGAACTTTACGATGGCACCATGGCAACCTGCACATAGTTTGTGGTTTTAGGTTAGATTGTCTGAATATCTTATTTCAACTAAAGTAATCTAAAACAGACACCTAGAGCATTAAACATGCTGGAAAACAACCTGATTTTGCAGTGACTTAATATAATGACCCTTTATTCCTAGATCTTAAATGTCACAGATTCTATTTTCATATTTTCCTACAGAAATGGTAGATGTAGTCTAGTAACAATTAAGCAAGCACAGATTGCTACTATAGGTTTGAAAACATAAAAGTATTTCAAAGCAGGCTGTATACTTTTGCCATTTAAAACGCTCACTGGTATCAGTTGGGGCTTAGGTGCCTGAGCCATTCGCTAAGATAACACACATCAGCTATATTTGTCTTAGGTTATGTACACATAGATTATGGGACTCACAGCTCCAGTTGGTTGGTCCGGGTGCTGTCCAGCCCCGAACCCCTCCCTTAGGTTTGATTTTAGGCAATTATACAATAGGGGTCCCGGAAAGCTCCACAAAATAGGCTTGACACGACTATACATGGCAAGAACAATGCCATGTATACATATATATGCAGCAATGGTAGATGTACTGTAGTACCTACAAGCCAACAAAACCAAGCAATCCACAGAACACCACCATGTATACATGAAAAACTATTTGCCCCCTTCCTGATTTCTTATTCTTTTGCATGTTTGTCACACTTAAATATTTCTGCTCATCAAAAACCGTTAACTATTAGTCAAAGATAACATAATTGAACACAAAATGCAGTTTTAAATGATGGTTTTTATTATTTAGTGAGAAAAAAAACTCCAAACCTACATGGCCCTGTGTGAAAAAGAAATTGTCCCCTGAACCTAATAACTGGTTGGGCCACCCTTAGCAGCAATAACTGCAATCAAGCGTTTGCGATAAAAAACGAGTCTTTTACAGCGCTCTGGAGGAATTTTGGCCCACTCATCTTTGCAGAATTGTTGTAATTCAGCTTTATTTGAGGGTTTTCTAGCATGAACCGCCTTTTTAAGGTCATGCCACAACATCTCAATAGGATTCAGGTCAGGACTTTGACTAGGCCACTCCAAAGTCTTCATTTTGTTTTTCTTCAGCCATTCAGAGGTGGATTTGCTGGTGTGTTTTGGGTCATTGTCCTGCTGCAGCACCCAAGATCGCTTCAGCTTCAGTTGACGAACAGAAGGCCGGACATTCTCCTTCAGGATTTTTTGGTAGACAGTAGAATTCATGGTTCCATCTATCACAGCAAGCCTTCCAGGTCCTGAAGCAGCAAAACAACCCCAGACCATCACACTGCCACCACCATATTTTACTGTTGGTATGATGTTCTTTTGCTGAAATGCTGTGTTACTTCTACGCCAGATGTAACAGGACACGCACCTTCCAAAAAGTTCAACTTTTGTCTCGTCGGTCCACAAGGTATTTTCCCAAAGTCTTGGCAATCATTGAGATGTTTTTTAGCAAAATTGAGACAAGCCTTAATGTTCTTTTTGCTTAAAAGTGGTTTGTGCCTTGGATATCTGCCATGCAGGCCGTTTATGCCCAGTCTCTTTCTTATGGTGGAGTCGTGAACACTGACCTTAATTGAGGCAAGTGAGGCCTGCAGTTCTTTAGATGTTGTCCTGGGGTCTTTTGTGGCCTTTCGGATGAGTTTTCTCTGCGCTCTTGGGGTAATTTTGATCGGCCGGCCACTCCTGGGAAGGTTCATCACTGTTCTATGTTTTTGCCATTTGTGGATAATGGCTCTCACTGTGGTTCGCTGGAGTCCCAAAGCTTTAGAAATGGCTTTATAACCTTTACCAGACTGATAGAGCTCAATTAAGTTATTTTTTAACAAGGGGGGCAATCACTTTTTCACACAGGGCCATGTAGATTTGGAGTTTTTTTTCTCACTAAATAATAAAAACCATCATTTAAAACTGCATTTTGTGTTCAATTATGTTATCTTTGACTAATAGTTAACAGTTTTTGATGAGCAGAAACATTTAAGTGTGACAAACATGCAAAAGAATAAGAAATCAGGAAGGGGGCAAATAGTTTTTCACATCACTGTATATGCAGCAATGGTAGATTTACTGTAGTACCTTGAAGCCAACAAAACCAAGCAACCCACAGAACAATGCCATGTATACATATATATGCAGCAATGGTAGATGTTCTGTGGATTGCTTGGTTTTGTTGGCTTGTAGGTACTACAGTACAACGTCATGTATACATTTATATGCAGCAATGGTGGATTTACTGTAGTACATTGAAGCCAAAAAAAAACAAGCAACCCACAGAACAATGCTATGTATACATATATATGAAGCAATGGTAGATGTACTGTGTCACAAACAGTTCACTGGGCACATGATCTGACCAATCAATCGGTAACCTGCTGCCACCACTTCACATTCTTAAGGCTTTGAAGATGCCCACAAACACTCTTGACTCTCACTGACTATGCACACCCCTGTCCTGGCAGCTAAATGGTTAACACTACAACATTCACTCCAGCAACTAACTGGTTAATTAGCATCAGTCCTTCACAAGCAGTCACAGAGTTAATTAGCATTTACACTAGCAAAGCATTCCATACACTTAAAGATCATCCAACCACAAATAAACTTATAAGAGGCTAACAGAGTTCTTTTAAAGCATCAAAGACAAAACTTATTAAATTTTAGATTTAATATTCCAATAGGCTGATAGTGCATATAATACAAAAATAAAAGAAAATGGTGTTACAATAAAATGAAATATAACAGGTACAACAGTTATATAAAATAAAAAGGATAAAAATATTCACAGACCCTAACTACTCACTAGAAGTCCTAGTGTCTCGGGGCGAGAAGGAAACATATGATCCATACCTATTTAGCATGTTCCCTCAATATGAACACAGTTAAAGGGGCTACAAGGATTTTTAAGCCCATTGATGAATCATCCCCCTACTTAGCTATACATGAGATGGGAGCGTTCAGGAATGTCCAGATTTACGAATTGTCACAATCCTTCATTCCCCCTCAGTTAGGCAGATTCCATATAACTTTAGATATGTACATTGTACTGGGATATAGACTACAGATTCCTCTCCTGTAATAATTACCAATTCCTACAATACCAAACATGATCTGTGTGTAATACATATTTCCCAAGATATTAATAACTCCCCCTGGCAATGGAATGTTGGGTATCATTTTAATGGGGCTACATTCCCATTTACAAATATAATATTGGATTCCATCTCACATATTCCAATACCAAAATATATTTATTTTACATGTATGGCTGCCCTTATGGTGACCTCTTAAGGTTTAAACCAGACCCCTAGTGGTAGAGAATTCCAGATACATGGTTCGGCCCCAAAATGTCTGGAAGAGATCTGGTTCCATGCTTCACTAACCCTAATATAACACTGGGGACTGTTTCCAGGGTGGAATGATATTTTTATTGGTCCTTTGAAAGAACTAATACCAATAGTTAACCCATTCTGGTCAAGTCACTACACACTTTTACTGACATACTGTAATACCTTGAAGACAACAGTACCAAGCACTCCACAGAACAATGCCATGTATACATATATATGAAGCCATGGTAGTTGTACTGTAATACCCACAAGCCAAGAAAACCAAGCAATCCACAGAACAATGCCATGTATACATATATATGAAGCCATGGTAGATGTACTAGTACCCACAAGCCAAGAAAACCAAGCAATCCACAGAACAATGCCATGTATACATATATATGCAGCAATGGTATATTTACTGAAATACCCACAAGCCAAGAAAACCAAGCAATCCACAGAACAATGCCATGTATACATATATATGCAGCAATGGTATATTTACTGAAATACCCACAAGCCAAGAAAACCAAGCAATCCACAGAGAAATGCCATGTATACATATATATGCAGCAATGGTAGATGTACTGTAGTACCCACAAGCCAAGAAAACCAAGCAATCAACAGAACAATGCCATGTATACATATACCTATATGCAGCAATAGTAGATGTACTGTATTACCCACAAGCCAAAAAAACAAGCAATCCACAGAACAATACCATGTATACAATGTTGAGCAAAATAAGAGTCAGGGTAAAACTTTCACAATATACTGGTTACAATACATAATGAACATGTAATGTATCAATGAGAAGATAAACGGTCACGCTCTATTACCCAGAGGAAGACTACCAACGTTAACCATTGAAGGGTAAACTACCTTGACCCAAACAACCAGAAATAAAATGCAGTGTTCTGCTTATTTCTCTGTTTGTGGTCAAAGCACAAGCAAAATAATTGGGCTTCATGTACAATACCACAATGTATATATGAATGTATTGTGTAGATTTTACAAAGCTCCTTGGATTTGGACTATGAATAATACAAAACAAACCTGTATTTCCTCCCGAGAAAGCCAAGAATGCTTTGGGGTAATTCCTTCCGGCTGGACCCAGTATCCTTCCTGTGTTTCAATATTATAATAATAATCATATTTGTCTTTCAGTCTTATCTTCATCCAGGAACTCTCCTCCGTTTCTGGAGGTAAAAAATCTCCAGTTATTTGTTTAAACCAAAAATACAAAAAAGTTGTTAAAATCAGTAACTGTTTAAAGGCAACACAAGGAATATAAAGGGGAATTTATAGAAAGCCACAATGGCGCCCACCCAGTGGCAATGATAATTAGAAATAGTTGATCTGAAATCTGATTTTTATGAATATGACCCTTATTTAATCTTAAAATGTACTTGTAGAGTTAATACTCGCTAATTTCTCGTGTATATTCTAGCTTGACCAAGGGAAGCTGTTTGTATTGTATATTATTTGCTTGGGTACCTATATAGGGGGAGGTTTGAGTGAAGTTAGATCTTCCTGTTGGTAAGGTACCAACCATCCATCTACAGTGGAAAAAAACAGCCAGCCAAACAAAAGAAAAAATTACTTTTGATGGTTTCTTTAAAAATAAAAAAAGTTTCAGGAATTCCCCTGGTTATTCTATTTGTAGACATATTTATATATACAGCCGCAAAATTAGCAGTATTTAAGGGAAACTACATATATATGCAGGCAAAGCTACATTTAGAAAGGAGATATGGTAGAAGAAATTACAACTACCTTCTATTTCCCTCTGCTCATGCAGAAGCTGACTGCTCATTCCCCTAGCAGCCCATCCACTCCTTGTCTAACGTTATTTGCATGCATAACTCCATTAGAGAAACAAGGAAAGTCATTTTTATCTGAAGGGGCCATCTGAACATTAGTTGCACTTTTAGACCTAGATCACATCATATTTTAGTAAATACAAGGGCAATGAAAGACGCGTTTCATGCCATATGAACATCTATTATTACTAATGGAACTAATATATATACTATATATTCATTCAGCAACTGCATAATAAGAACGTTACTAGTACCTTTTGTTGTCTTTTCATTCTTGGCATCACGCAGATTCCTGTGATAAACTTCGGAACACTCTTGAGAAACACCCTTGATACCAATTTTGCTCGACTGCAGAGCTGTTAGGGTTTGCTGACTATCGTCCTGTTCCAGAGCCAGGTTAACTTCTGCCACACCGGATGCCACTAAAACATTTGGTACATTAACAAAAATGAAATAAGGGTTTATTCAAGTTATTTTGTTAATATGTTGACAAAACCATGCAGAAACTAGGGGAGTACCTAGGGCATGTTAATATATTTCATCTAGCTGTGTGGTCCCCAATAACATGCAAGATCAGTTGGGCCAATATATTGACTTAGCCTCTTTATTTCCCATTCATCAGACTACCATTCAGTAATCAGTGAGAGGGTAGAAGTCTGTGTGTGGGTACCATCCCTAAGCAAATTTTTCATTTCGACTGACCATTCGCCACTAGCTAAATAGAGTCATTGAGGATCACGGTAAAAGTCACCTCGACTGACAGGGAAAAATAAGCTTTCAAATTCCCTTAAAACCAGCTAAAAAAATGCAGATATCATTTTTTTTCATTCATAAACAATGGAAATAGCCAATAGACCACACTAGCATTTGAAAACTTTTCCAACGATCCCAATAAGTGGCTGCATCATCTTGAGCAGATTTCAAGCTAAAATCCACTTAAGATAGATGGTGCCTGGTGGTGCCATTTGATTGGTTCATCCAATTGAGTCCCAATCAGGAAGCCATCTAAGGTGTATGGGCTAGTTTAGACTGATCACAAACAGCAGCCATGTAAAAAGTTTTATTCACAGTTATTTTCACTCATGTTTTCCAAAAGCTTTTGAGAATGAAGAATTACCAGGTGGCGGTTACATACATTTCTGGGCATCTTCTCGGTCACGGTTGGCAATGTGGATTCCTTCCTGAATTTCATCTACCCAAAGTTCAGCAGATTCATCTTCACATTCCTAGACAGAATTAAATATTCAATCCATCAATGTAATGTAAGTCAATGTAACAGTAACTGTCTCAAACACAATACACCTTTTCTTTCCATTAATGTCCATAATTAAGATTGTCATTGACATTGTAATGGTTTTACAGATCAGCATTTATATTCACTTGTAAACACTATTCTGTATATAGTACCTACTATGTCATTATAGGGCAAAATCAGAACATCAGAACAGCAACAACAATATATTATACCTAAACTAGGACTCTATGATTTTGATTATTTTGTTGTCCAGTTTAAAGAGCTTGTAGTAATTGGATCATTATGCTCAATAGGCCATGGAAATCCTTTTTGTCCATTCAGTACTAAAGGTTTACAGATCTTTAGAAGCAGTTTTGTTCCCACTGAAACCCCCAGGTTTTCCAAATAAACAGTGATCCCATTTATGGAAAGGCCTTTTATCCCAAACTACTAATTTGTGCAATGATTTTAGTCCGCGAGGTGAATAGAATGCTGAAACCAATATCTAAATGACCGATGATTACTTTACGTTTATGAAGCAAACACTTTGTGGAATTAAATATCATTTATAGGCCAATTCCTACTCTTCATCAGGCATGATACAACCCACAAAATGAAAAAGCTTTACGTTGCTACACACATACATAATGGCTTATGGACATGTATCAGGCAGCAAAAAGCTTTGGGGTTCATTAAGGGTTAGGTCTCACTATTACGCACTGCAGTGGATGCAGGATATTTGTAATGTGCTATAAGCCATGCGCGCTGCGATTCTGTACCCATTAGTGTTATTGGAATACATGTGATTACCGTATATACTCGAGTATAAGTCGATCCGAGTATAAGTCGAGGTACCTATTTTTACCTAAAAAATTTGTAAAAACTGATTGACTCGAGTATAAGTCGAGGGTAGAATTTATCACCACTACTGCCTTCTGATTCTGTGTTGTTTTTAGGCTTTAGTTGCCCTTTAAATGGACAGCAGGATTCCCATACATGAATCCCATACAGTAATAGCCAAATCCAGTACCAGTAACCTCCAATTCCTTGGCACTCCAGATCTTTGGAAACTACAACTCCCAGCATGCTTTGTTGCTGGGCGTTTCAGTTTCTAAACGTGTGGAGTGGCAAGGTTCAGTAAACATTTAATTAAGCTTACCATCATTTACAATTCTCCTGAAACCCATATTGTAAAGGGCACTCTGACCCCATATAGTAAAGAACTCTCTGACCCCAATAGTTAAAAATGTCACCTGAGAGTTGTAGTTTCAAGCTGTCATTTGCACTGTACTAGCAGCTGTTTTTTGCCCCAAACTGTGGAGACCCATCAGATTTACAGCATCCAGATGAGCAGTGACAGTGCTGAGTGAGTCCAGCAGCCAGACCACAGGAAGCAGGAAGTGTAAAGGCAGATCAGCTCCTGTAACTTTCTATGCAGGTTAACACAGCGCAATTGCAGAATTTGGATCTAAATTAGGACTTGACCCGAGTATAAGTCGAGGTTAGGGTTTCAGGCTAATTTTAAAGCCTGAAAAATTCGACTTATACTCGAGTATATACGGTATGCACAAAAAGTTGTGCATGCATGGAGCACAGCGCACATAGTGGGAACACTCCAATAGCATTTTACAGCAATTGCATTAGTAATGTGAATCGTAATCTCAATTGTAGAGCAAAATGCGATTTGAATCGTACAAGTGGGACCTAGCCCTAAGGGCTTGTACACAGGGGTCAATATTTTGGTCATAGCTGGAGTAATATACCATCTTACCCTGCCCCCCAGTGCAGAATACATTGAGAAAGGAGATCCAGTAAACTAATTGCCCTCTCCCATTCTAAAGAAGAAATGGAACGTTTTATTTTTATGCTGCCTAGTGAATTTTAATTGTGATAGACAAAAGGAGTCCCTACTTCGTATATGGAGAGCCTATCCTAACAAATACATGAAAACAAACACAAAGAAAGTGTAGAGGATATAAATGGCTAAAACATATGAATTTATTATCAAAAAGGTAAAAGGATCAAACATATGATCGCATAAGTATCAGTAATATATATCATTCAATAACTAGAAAGGGAAAGTTTAAGTATAAATTTTGAATTTGGCTTGAAAGACTGCATTTTGGAAGGGAATTTGTGTGTTTGTGCTGCAGATTTTAAAACTCAATAATGTCAATGATGAGGACATTGTTGTTTTTTACTTACCCTTTAAATACGTCACATGCATTAAAGGTAGGTCAGTTGGTGTGTGTGTATTCATATCAGGTTGGGGGATAAAATACTAACTTTTTTGATGATTGGTCATCAAAAAAGTTAGTTACCCTTTACGTATGGCTGCCATAGTAATGGATAAGTAGATCAGTAGGTGTGTGTACCCGTGTCGGGTTGAGAGTTAAAAAAAAAAAAAACTTTTTTGGTGATTGGTCAAAATTATTTTTTTTGACTTTAGTTACCCTTTAAGTATGGCTGCAACAGTAATGGAGGGGTAGGTCAGTAGCTGTACCTGTATCACGTTGGGGGTTAAAAAAACAAAGTTTTTTGATTATTGATCAAAATTTGCTTTTTTGACTTTAGTTACCCTTTAAGTATGGCTGCCACAGTAATGGATAAGTAGATCAGTAGGTGTAGGTACCCGTGTCGGGTTGAGAGTTAAAAAAAAAACTTTTTTGATGATTGGTCAAAATTCTTTTTTTGACTTTAGTTACCCTTTAAGTATGGCTGCAACAGTAATGGAGAGGTAGGTCAGTAGCTGTGTATACCTGTATAACGTTGGGGGTTAAAAAAACAACATTTTTTGATTATTGATCAAAATTTGCTTTTTTGACTTTAGTTACCCTTTAAAGTATGGCTTCCACAGTAATGGATAAGTAGATCAGTAGGTGTGTGCGCCTGGGTCTGGTTGAGGGGTATGTCCCTTTAAAGTATGGCTTCCACAGTAATGGATAAGTAGATCAGTAGGTGTGTGTGCCTGGGTCTGGTTGAGGGGTATGTCTTTTTTGTGTTTACAACCATAAAACTATTTTTATTGGGGATAAATCTAAATTAGTTTTTTTACTTTAGTTACCCTTTAAGTATGGCTGCCACTGTAATGGATAAGTAGATCAGTAGGTGTGTGTACCTGGGTCTGGTTGAGGGGGTATCACCATTTGTATTTATGACCATGAAAAAAACTGTTTTGAAATATCCACATTTGAGGATTGTTACCATTATAGTCTATGGGAAAAAATGTCCGAAAATTCGCCAATAACGCCGTAACGTTTCCGCGGATTCCTTAGCTAGAAGATAGCACACTTCTCCTATATGCCCCGCACGTCTGTACCGAATTTCATGTCTCTAGCTCAAAAACTGTGGGAGGAGATACGTTCCTAAAAAGCGGAAGAATAAAACGGAAGAAAAAGAAGAAGAAGAAATAGAAAGAACAGTAATTTGGCTTTTTCAAGCCAAATTAATAAACAAGAAGTGATAAGTATATCTCTAAATGCACCCCCTTTGACCACATCCTATCACAGTCATGAGTCTGTAGTGAGAGTCAACGATACTTATCAGTCACGTAGGTAAATAAGTATGAGTCCGTGCACGGTTCCACATCAAGGGGACTAGTCACCCCACTTTCTCTGCTAGTCACCCCACTTTCTCTGCTCCCACAGACCGATATGATACCTTGTGATGTGTAGCCTCGATACACAGTCCCCTTGACGTGGAACCGTGCACGGACTCATACTTATTTACCGACGTGACTGATAAGTATCGTTGACTCTCACTACACTATTGTGACTGTGATAGGATGTGGTCAAAAGGGGTGCATTTAGAGATATACTTATCACTTCTTGTTTATTATTGAATGATATATATTACTGATACTTATGCGATCATATGTTTGATACTTTTACTTTTTTGATAATAAATTCACATGTTTTAGCCATTTATATCCTCTATCCATTTATATCCTCTACACTTTCTTTGTGTTTGTTTAGTGAATTTTAATTGGCTGATTGAATTAAAAATAATAAAAATACAATTGGAGTGGTAAATCCTATGCAAATAGATTAGAAAATAAGGGAACTACAGAAAAACATCCCCTAATATCGATGCAGTATTTTATTTATATATTTTTGTGAGAACTTTATTCCAGACACCAATTAGCTTTTAATGAAGAAAGAATCATGCGGACAATTTAAAACACTGATAAATTCAAGCAAATAGCTAACAGCTCACTGTTTGTAGAGGTAGGATGGGAGGTACGTGCACCTGGGCAGTAGGCCAAAGGGTGTGTATATAATTCCTAATAAATTCTATGGAATATGGAAACTGTAATCTCACGCATCTCTTACTTTCTTCATAGCACTCACTGTATAATTTATATGCTCCCATTTCTATACATTTCTATGGTTGGAATGTTTCAAAATATCTGTGTCCAGCAAGAAAATAGCTGCAGACAATATTTTGCAGCAACTGTTTGTCTGCGTCACAGAAAGCCAAACTTGTCCGATTTGGACTAAAGAATGTTTGAGATCGGTCAGTCACGTCAGAAAATCTAACAGTTATCTGGACTTAATCAACCAAAATATCTGTCAGTTAGGTCAAAAATTCCCTTGAATGTAGCTAGCCTTATTTTAACCCTGGCAACCAGAAAAATGAATTGTGAGGCTAGATTTGATCATTTTCTAGCAACAGCAATGCTACTGATCTGGGTAATAGAACAGAGAAAAGACACAATCAATGCACAGCCCATTCTTTATTACAGTATCTACGTACAGTAAGAGCATCACACATGCTCAGAGGAGGCAGCTAGGGGATTAGCATTCAGTCATTGGCTGTGATGTCATATGTTACATCCATGAGTGACAGCAGAAAAACAGCAGCTAACTCCGCTTTCTAACTATTGCAGTTTTGGGGGTTATTTACCTAATTACAATTTTTAATTTGATTTGATAATTTGATAATTTTAAGATAGCCAGAAAAGTGAGCACCTGTCACTTTTGACTTGCGTGCTGCATGTACAATAATGGAGAACATGAGGTTGGGTTGAGAAGCAGACAGGTTTGCTCCACTTACCAAGAATAAAAGGAGGTAGGAATACTGAATCCAATCTCCCGAAATAATATATTAATGTAAAGTGGTCCTTTAAAACAATCTCCTACAATAAAACCACAACATTTTGGAATTCAAACAGCTGGTAGGTATTTGGGCTTTATATACACTATGGAATATTTTTATAACAAATGAGAATAACAATTGATTAAATGTTAACAGAATTGGAAAGCGTAGAGATAGATATTTCATTTATTATAGATCCATATATTGGTAATACTCATAGCATTCCATTTCTACATAAATCCATGGAAGCAGCTCGGTCTATGCACATCTGCAGACACGCATATCATTGTACAATAATAAATTATGATGGTGTCTATAGGGTAAGAGAATAAAACACATTTCCACACTGATTGGGACTATTTCTGGGAAAGTAAGAGTTAAGACATGCCTTTGTAAAACGATCTCTTCCTGTTGGCCTGTCCAGTCCTGTGTGTCTCTATGAGTCACTGCCAAAGACTTAATAGAACTCAGACAGCTCCTGATTTCTGTACAGGAACATAGATACAGCTTCAGTGGGAGCCCAGGGCTCAATGTTCTAACTAACGGGGACGTTATGCACTGTGGGATCCTTTCATGAACCAGACAGAGAAAGTCCAAAGATGAAGGTCTTGTTGGCTCTGCTCCTTTTGTATGGGGTCTCTCTTGGATTGGAACATAAACTGAAAGGTGACTATGAACAAACAGCATAGAATGTAGCAATGTATTATTTGCCGACACTAAAATTCTCAATTTGTTTTAAGTCAATTGCCTTATTTCCCTCCCAAAAAACTTGTATAATATATTTATCTTTAAAGGATGAGAAAAACCAGGGTAAAGGGTATACTGATAAAGGACAGGGTATAGCAAAAGGACATTGAATTACAATTGCTGGAAATCCAGTATTAACTATAATGCTGGATACACTTGGAACTTATGATGTTCCTGCAATGTCAGAGGAACCGCGTGGCCCAATCAAGAAAGGGTTAAACCAAATGTCTATCAGTGTATCGGCAGCATAAGACAACATGAATTGTCCAGTAAGAACTCTGGACAAATTACTGCCCAATATTTCAGATTGATTGGTAGTCTGTCAGTTAGTATTTTAAATGCTAGCACAATCAGTCATGTGGTTCACTGAAGACATTTAGATTAACCGTGATTTACCAAAATATTAGCCACACTAGTCAAATAGCCTTAAATATCGACCTGTGTGTCCCAGCCCTTAGATCAGTGAGGTCCTTTATGTAGCCTTCCTGCTGTCAAAAGCTACTGATGTAGAACCTTCCTGATCTATGGGATGGAATTTCTAAATACAGAACCTAAGAAGAGAGGTAAATATTCTCTTAAATGTGTGTGATAAAACACCGTGTTAGACAATTCCAGGTACCTTTTCTTCTTTTCGGACGTAAATACAGAACATACAGAATAGTAACAAAAGAAGGTTGTAAGTATAAGGCTAAATATCACTTCTGAAAATTATGAAAGCAATGGGACAAAGAGAAACTTTAAACAAACAAAACACAAACCCCCAAATAACTTTCTGATTGTTCCTACATTGTAATGTATGTGCCTCACTATTTGCTTTATTATGCTGTTGCAGAAAATATGGTTCTAGTTTGGCTTTTTATCTAACAATCCAAGTTTTCACATTTGAATACAAGGAAAAGGTAAATACAAGATATGAGCAGACTGTATTATTCAGTGCTAATTCAATGTCCAGAGACTGTAAACTCTAATACACATATCCATTACAATCCCACGTTTTAGCATTAGTAGCATTTAATCAATAAACACGATTTCTGTACCAGTATAAACTAATCTATAAAGCAAGATACTAGATAGAACTTTTTGTAGACAAAACAAAGCCCATGAACTACGGTAACTAATAAACAAAACAGAAACAACAATGCCAGGAAGGCAGAATATCTATACAATGAAACAACTGCACTAGTTAAAATAACAATATTCACAGACATATGCAGTAAATATACTGTTGTATACATTTTATGGGAATGTTGCACATAAAATACATCTTAAAACACCTGCCTCCTGCTTGGAATGTAATATTAATAATGGAATGTAATATTAATAATGCAGAGAATTGTAGTTTATCTCTACCAGCCCTAAAACATTAAATGTGGTGGTTGGTTGACAAAAGTGTAATTTCCTACAATGGGTACAGAGCAATATCAGAAACATAGCAGGAGGGAAATGGGGGCCTATTATACTGGAGCTCTACCTGTATTACGCCTGGAACCTCTACTGGAGCTCTACCTGTATTACGCCTGGAACCTCTACTGGAGCTCTACCTGTATTACGCCAGGAACCTCTAATACTTCCACAAAATGGGCCAGTTTGGTGATATTTCGACCTGGTGATCAAAAAAGTTGTCGGCCTCTATGAAAATAGCCGCCAATAATATTTCTTGGACACCACTCGAAATACTGAATAATTGTCTGGTTATATTGCAATATCACTGTGTGTATCCAGCTTTACATTTCCAGTTATAATCCAGGGGTAAGGCTAAGTTCACACTAGAAACGCAACAAAATGGACCACAACGGATAGTACTCTTTTTTTAAACAGACCGGGTCAATCCGATCTGTTAAAAAAATGCACCACAACATGCGTTTCTGCCCGGAAATGGTCAGAAACTGATCTAGTGTGAATGAAGCCTGAAAGCTTGGCGATATTCTAATCTATTTACCTTCTAAAATGATAGACCTGCATTTGAAAACACTTTCACTGAAACACATGACTAATGATTGCTGATACCAGGCCTCTCTATGTCTTACCATTTATTCCATTATTATTCTTTCACTGTATTTCTGTATTTTTTAATTGACGTTGTTTCAGTTGGGGCTTGCTGTTCGTTTAAAAACAAGGACAGTCCAGCTCTTGGACAACCCAATGAATGGCAGTATTTATTGACACTGGGTGTGCAACCTCTGTGCAGCTTTTTCTTATATACAGAAATGATCATGGTACATGTTAATGCCTTTCTTATTATCCCTTCATTGTGAAAGTGTAATGTGTAAACTAAACTAAAAATAATAAAACTACTTATTATAGTTACACAAGTTCAGGAACAAAAGATGTTTCAAGGCTATTACTAAAGGAGAGTATCCCATTTCATAATATCTGTTTACATTCCAGCAAATTTCATGTACACAGATGAAATACAAGACTGTACTATATACACAGAACATTCCTTCTTTGTCCCCATTTGGCTTTGACAAGGTATTAGAGTTTATTAAGTTGATTGGTAAAATGATTGTAGTGTTTTCTGAAATTCCGGTTAAATGTAATGTAACCTCACAATAGATGACATTTGACATTAATCATGAAACAAAATGAACAATATGTATGGTACATCTACGTACAATTGACATTGTACATCTGTCTATCAAAGGTTTGGTCGGTTTAAGAGCGCAATTACAATTGTAATAACCTTGTGTAGTGGATGGCCACCTTTAGTGAAAAGTGAAGAAGTTTATAGCCGGAGCAGTGCATTTCACAGTCAGGACACTTATAATTGCACCTTAGAACTGCAAGGCTACTCACTGCTGCTGAAGAATTCTCCATAGGTCCAGGAACCCAAGTAGGATGACTAAATACTAAAAACATGGTTCTTGCAGAGAGTGTCTTTCTACAGACCGGGTCCCAAACACAGCCAAGAGGCAGAGCCCACTGGATCCAGCAGCACGTCTTTAGGAAACTATAAGTTGGAACTAATACAACCCCAGGGGTTAGGTCCTCACCCTTGGTACTTCAACAGGGGAGAGGAGGGCTGGAGTGTTCTTTTAAGAAGAAAAGGTGGTGTGGGGGCTATAGGTGCTGTAAATGTACCTTTCTATACATGTATATTGTATATGATCTACAAATTCTAAATGCACATGTTGATATGCAAACAGAACGCTCTGTATTCAGTTGGGTGCAAGATTGGGAGCAGTTATGTGTTTCCTACTGTTAAGATAATCCTAACACCATTATATTATACATTATATTAACAAAAAAGATCCGTTTTATAGAGTAGAAATGGGGATTTTGGACAAAGGAATGTTGGGAGCTGTAGTTTTAGAAGATCCTTTTCATAGCCCTTCAGCAAATGCTGCTGTAAAAACAGGTAAGAGATAATAGTAAAGTGCACTGTAGGAAATGTTTTTTTTTCCCATATAAACCTGAACAGGGTAGGCTGGTGCTTATACAACCCCATTGGTGTGGTTCTTTTAAGATGAAAAGATAGGATCCCACTTGCAAGGTACATATTAGAGAAATAAAGCTAGGTACACATCTAGCGATTTTTCCTCCTGACTGACCGTTCGATACTTTCGAACGGTCGGCCAGGAGGAAGGACTGTCGGTCGCGGCAAAAGCAGCCGCGTCCGATAGTCACCGCGACCGATCATGCGGTCCATAGAGGACCGCACGATCGGACGAGGTTTTCCACCCTGTCCGATCGTCCTTTCGTCCGATTCGGACGAATGGTCGATCGGACATGGGCACATTCGGATTCGATAATTTCGGTCCGATCGACCGATACACTGAACTATCGGTCGATCGGACCGAAATATCTAATCGTGTGTACCCAGCTTAAGATGTAATGACAATGTACACTGTGAAATACATGTAAAATCCCATGCCAACAGTAAATAGTTTTCATGTTTTCTATGCAGACACGGTATAAATGTCTGAGTTGTGTTTATATCTTAAGTGTAAGGTGCTATGTCACATGGCTGTAATTAGAATGGAATTGCTAGAAATACAGAACTAAAACAAACATATTTTCTATTTTTAGCTAATGATATTATCCCGGACAAGAATGAATCTACTGGTTTACCCAAAACATTCCGGGGAAGGTCTGGGGATTATGAAAAAGTTCCAGAGGACAGTTCACATGTCTCACCAGAGACAAGTCTCCCTACAAACAACAAACCTTCAAATCTGGGCTCCAAGAAAACCCACATGGAAGTCAACAATGCAACCACAGTGTTTTTAAGCAGCAAAATCAGCACAGTGTTAATCCCAGGGATATATGGCATTATTGTTCTTGTAGGTGTGCCATCCAATGCCATTGTGCTGTGGATGCTCTTCTATCGAGTTCGATCTGTGTGCTCCACAGTATTGTACACCAGCCTGGCTACCTCTGACTTGCTTTTCTGCCTCATTCTGCCCTTTAAGATAGCTTACCATATAAATGGCAACAACTGGATTTTCGGAGAGACAATGTGTCAGGTTGCAACCATCTTCTTGTATGGTAATATGTACTGCTCCATTTTTCTCCTTATGTGTATCAGCATCAATCGTTACCTTGCTATTGTCCATCCTTTCTTATACAGGGTCTTGCCAAAACGGACCTATGCCATCCTTATGTGCGCGCTAATGTGGATCATCGTCGTGGTGTACATGATTCCTTTTTTTATAACCAAGCAAACATACTACTTGAAAGAGTTAAATATAATAACTTGCCATGATGTGTATGACATATCTGAAGACGTGTTCCAGTTCTATTACTTTATGTCCCTGTCCATCTTTGGATTTCTGATTCCATTTTTCGTGGTAGCGTTCTGTTACTTCTCCATTATCCGGTCACTTGCCACCAATGAGCATAAACGGTTTTGTTATGTGAAGATTACCATTCTGCTGTTCATTATATTTGCTCTGTGCTTCACACCAAGTAACGTGATCCTCCTTGTGCACCAAGTCAGGTACCACTACAGCTACAGGGATGACCTGTATGCAATGTATCTCATTGCTTTGTGCTTGAGCAGTTTAAACAGCTGCCTGGACCCTTTTCTCTACTTCCTCTTATCAAAAAAAATGAATGCCTTGCCAAACTTCAAAACCAGAAATGAGGCGCAGGCAAAACTTATTTACAACTGATCCATTAATGACGCCATATTGTATATTCACCGGTGTTTATCTAGGTCACCTACGCCACCTGCTGGCCAGACAATTAGAGAGTTGTAGCACATTATTATTCAAAGAAAAGTTATATTCAATAAAAAGGAAAAACTCTATAATCCTTTACATGCTGTAAATGTACGTTTTTATACATGTATATTATACATTATTTACAAATTCTATATGCACGTGCTGATCTGCTAACTGATCGTTCTGTATTTAGCTGGGGGCAAGATTGAGAGCAGTTGCGTGTTTCCTCCTGTTAATATAATCCCAACACCATTAGATTATATATTTATAGACCCATTTCTTAGAGTAGGGATGAGGATCTATAACCTCTTGTCCAAAGGAATGCTGGGAGCTGTAGTTTTTGAAGTTGGAGATCCCTTTCATAGCGGTTTTTATAGAAGAACCCAGCTCTTTCGGCAAATGCTGAAAAAACGGGTGAGAGATAACTATACAGTGCACTGTAGGAAATGTTTTTTTCCATATAAACCTGAGCAGGACAAGCTGGTGTGAGATGAAGCTGCCTAATTAAACTTTTAATAACATTTTTAATGTTTGGAAACTACAACTCCCAGCAAGCCCTGGTTGCAGAGTGCCACCAGGGCATGCTGGGATTTGTTTTTCTTCAATATCACTGATCTAGGATGTCAGATTTCTGTCTGTTCTGCAAATTCTCCTTTTAAAGATACAAATCCTGTATTTTCCCTTTCTCATATATTAGAGAACTCCTCAGAACACTGCTTGATGTGTTCACTAAACTGAAACATCTAACAGTCATAATTATACAGGGCTGTGTTTGAAACGCTTCATCAAGCAAACACTATGGCAGTTCCCTCTCATACAGAGAAAAGAAAAGGGAATGGTCTGTCTCTGTAAAGACAAAGCTGCATCTCCATATAAAAACAATGTATACACCCTGAGACATGGAAATAACTAGATCTTTATTATTATTAAGTAATAGTACATTATCATTTTGTTGCAAACACATTCTATTTGTAACAGCAATTAATGTTTAAAGGTTTTTTTTAATAAAAAATGTTTTGTATAATATGAAGGCATCCTGCACTTTCATTAATTTGATTAGTTATTGGCTGGCAACACCAGTACAGTGCACATCAATTATATCTACGGTATAATAAGAGGTGGGTCTTGATTTGGCCTTTGTCCATTTACACATATAATTGTTTTGGAATATAATTGCTTCAGAAATGACTGATTTCTGTCAGTGATTTTCAAGCCCCCCCCCCCCCCCTCTCTTTCCCCCTCTCCCCTGGCAGAAAAGTCAGAATTGTCAGTGACAATAACTGTGGGAGGAGCCAGAGGTCAGATACTGCATGAGTATATTTCTCATTCATATTGAATAAAACACAGCTATTCTGTGAGTTAGGGCATGTAATATTTTGCTGGCTTACTTTAGAGAGCTGATAACATTGCAACTTGTATTGCTTCACAGCCAACAAATCATGTATACAGGGTATGGGCAATCGGTCAGTCGGGTAAGTTGACAGGTATGTTGTCTCATATTATTAACAGGTTCCACTGGAATCTGTTGTGTAATACGTGATGGCAGTCAAATGTATGCAGTAACCTTAAGGCTGGATACACGAGCTGCGAAAATTTGACCCGATTGACTGGTCACTGCGTTCGTCGTGGTTAGAGGTCAAACTAACATTGGTTGGACACGAATGGCCCTTGTCCAAAATTTTGTCACAACCGATCGTGCGGCCTATTGAATACCGTACTGTCAAATAAAATATATATACTGTATATATACACATGTATACATAAGATACATTCAGAGTGAGGACTAAGTCACACTACTGCGTGTTGGAACACGCTTTTCGCTCCGTTCACGCTTCCAGGTGCAATTCTACAGGGTAGTTCCCACTTTTTGTGCTCGGTCCGATCTATCATTGGTTTGCACGCGTGCAGAACTTTTGGTGCGGATCGCATGCATGCCAATAACATGATATGGCCCAAAACGCAGCGCACGGAGTATCACTCACAGCAGTGCATTGCAAAAATCCTGCATGCGCTGCTGTGCGTTATAGTGGGATCTGAATGGCTTTAAAGGGACACTATACTGAAAAAATTACTTACAATTACTGACATTTCAGATTCTAACGGTCCTTCTTCTTCCCAGGATGCACCACATCCTTGGAATGTTCCTAACAGTTATTTCTACTGATTGGCTGTTGGATGGGTCAAAGATGCTTAGATCAATACTGAGCAACTGAACCAATCCAGGCACTGGATCAAGGACAAGACCATAACGGTCACTATTAGGGGTCCTGCAAACAGGAAGTCAGTATTTCAGTTGCATTTATTTATACACAGACAAAATGCTGAATTGGCAGATTAAGGTCATTGGGATGAAAAAATACTGCTCTTTTTTCTGAAAAGTATGAAAATGTATTTGCACTGAACTTTAATGCACACACAGCATAGAGCATTCCAACTGACAAAACTCTGCCACCATTCCAGCTACAGAAAAACTACTCACAGAAGAAAAGTTTTTGAGAGCAAGGAACTTGATTGACAGGTGAAATATAAGAAGTTTTAGATTGGATATCTAAAGTAATTGGGGGCAGCTCAACACAAAGATGGTATTTGGGAAGAATCATAGTTTCCAATTATGTTCAATTTAAAATAACATATTTATCGGTATAGATGCCACCTGGAATTATATACCACAGGAACACTACCAGAAGTATTACAGGTCATTGAGATGACAAAATACTGCTCTTTTTTCTGCCCTTTAAGATGTCACCTGGAATTATATAGCACAGGAACACTACCAGAGGTATTTACATTAATGTCACAGATGGCTGTTACTTATTTCAAACAGTTCATTAGGTCAGTGACAGTTACATAATAATTTGCACTGAACACATCCTGCGTTGATCTAGTCTATTTCACAACTTCACATGTGTGGCCTAACACGGTTATGTGTCACAGGCCATGACTAGTTACTCCAAGGCTAACACAATCCCTTGTAAACTGAATTACAGAGGAATGTCTTCACACATGGTGGGTATTAACATATTAAAAGGAAGAATAATCTCAGCTAAAAAGCAGCAGATATTAAAATACTCCAAGAACACTTAAAGGGCATGTCCACCCCCAAAACTATAATCCCCCCAACTACTGGCCCCATCATGTAGTGTAGTGTAATCCTTACCTCACATCCCAGCTCCATAGGGTTCTCCTGTAGTCCCCCCCCAAAGTCCCCAAAACTGCCCACCAGGAGGCTAGCAGGGCTCTGCCTGCTACCTGGCCTCAGGTAGATTTTTGCCATGCGTACTGCAGCTCTTCTCCCCACTCCCTCTCCCTCCCGTTCTACTATCCCTCCCCCTAGCATAAAACCCCTGTAATATAGTAATCCCCCTGGTCTCCCAGCCCCAACCGCATGGTTTTTAATTTTAGAAAGCTCCCCAAACTCTTACTTACCTCTCCTCTTTCCTCCGCTGCACTGAATGACCGGCAGCCACGTCCGTGATTGGCTGCCGCTCAGCCAATCACAGACGCGACTGCCGGTCCCGCCCCTCTGCTTGCATTCTCGCAAGCAGAGGGCCGGCAGCGCGGCGAAGGAAAGAGGGGAGGTAAGTAAACGTTTGGGGGGCTTTCTAAAAATAAAAACCATGCGGTTGGGGCTGGGGGACCAGGGGGGAAGGCAATATTAAAAAATAGAAATAAGGGTGGACATACCCTTTAAACAAACCAAAAGGCTCTTGTCAGAGCCGCAAGGGCACTTGTAAGTGCCGCAAGGGCCCTTATAAGGGCCGGGGAGGGGGGGTCCCGGTTCGAGCTGCGGGACCCCCTAAGCCCCAAAAGGCCCTTCTCAGGGCCCCGCTGGAGGGAGCCTCCACCCCCCCAGCGGCTCCCTCCCGTCCCCTCCCCGGGAGCGGCCGGGGCGGGGGGCTTGGAGGGGTTGCCGGGGAGGGGGTGCGCGGCGGGTGGTCGCGACCACCTGCTGCGGCCCCTTCCCGGCAGCCCCTTCTAGCCTCCCGTTCCGAGATTGCCGCGAACGGGGAACGGGTATACAACAGATATACCATGACCTGGATGAATGAGAACCTTCACAAGCATATTTCAAATACAAACCTACGAACAAATTCTCTGTGAATGTCATTGTGTTTAAACATACATTTAATTCTACCAGAATGAATTTCAACCACACCATATAAAATGGAACCTGCCCTATAAAGGAGGGTGGATCCCTTCAGCATGGATAACAGCTATAGTCAGCAATGTACATACGGTATGTTAACTTGTTAAGTACAAGGTAAAGGACGAAACTTCTTAGATCGCATTGTGTGTTTGTTGTTATAATATGCATTCAGTTGATTCCAGTTTATTTTTATATTCTGCATGTTAAACTAGTTCAAGACTAGACTCGTAGTCCCCCCCAAAGTCACAAAAACTGCCCACCAGGAGGATAGCAGAGTCCATATAGGACTCTGCCTCCTACCTGGCCTCTTGGAGAAGTTTAACATGCGTATTCCAGCCCTTCTCCCCCTCCCAATTAGAATTCCCTCCCCCTAGTGTAAATCCCTTGTCACCAAAGATTCCCCCTGTCCCCCCAGCCCCAACCACTATGTTAATATTATTAGAAAATGCCCGAAACATTACTTACCTTCCATCTTGCCTCCGCCGCACTGAACTCCCGGCAGCCGCGTCCGTGATTGGCTGCCGCTCAGCCAAACACAGACGCTACTGCCGGTCCCGCCCCTCTGCTTGTATTTACTCGCAAGCAGAGGGCCTGGCAGCGCGGCGGAGGCAAGAGGGAAGGTAAGTAAAGTTTGGGGCATTTTCTAATAATATTAACATAGCGGTTGGGGCTGGGGGGACAGGGGGAATCTTTGCTGGAAAATCTTTTTTTAAGGGTGGACATACCCTTTAAAAGGGTATCTCCACCCTAAAAAAAAAAAACTTTTAGTATAATGTAGGCTACCCTTGCCCACCCCCAACTGCTATATATCAGATTCCTAAAAAAACTTACAGCCCCTCGCTCCTGCGGTGCTCTGATCCGGCTCCCTGCTGGAACTAGCAAACAGTGGCTGGACCGGCAGGTGTGTCTGCAATTGGCTGAGAGGCGGCAAATCATAGATGCGGCTGTCGGCAATACAGTGATATAAGGAGCAAAGGGCTGTGAGTAGAATTCCAATTCTTCTTTTTACTAATCCGACATGGCGGTTGGGGTGGGAAGGCGTAGCCTACACTACAGATAATAGTTTTAGTGTTCAATAAGTTTTAATTGATTGTCTAGTATTAACGATATATACATTACATATCGTTAATACTAGAAAATATATGTAAAACCGAAGGGGGGGGGGGAATCATAACAGAATAACTACCGTATATAACAAGAAGACATGTATCTCATTCCACAGTCAATCTGCTTAACAATTGCAATTTATGACTTAATCTAGGAAAATTGTTTCTTTATAACAAATTTGGCAAATTGTTTAACCTTTACCTTCTTGATAGGCATTTGCAGTACATAGAATTTATAAATAAGTTTTATTGCATGAAAAATATCTAAAAGGGTAAATTTATTGAATATTCACAATTAATCCAGGGGGTCCATGTTTTCACAAATAGATGTAATGAATCTTGTAGTACATTCATTAATCATTATATTATTAACTTTACTCAGTACTTTTGTTATATCTAATGATTGTTTTCTCCATTGTGCCCTTATATGAATTATAGTTGCTAACATTATATATTGAGTTAGTTTATTGTTTTGTCTGTTAAGTTTTGGGATGTTATGTCCCATTAATGCTATAAGTGGGGATGGATCAATCTATAAAAAAACCCATTCCGGATAAAATTCGGAATACATCTAACCATAACTTTTGTACAAAATGGCAATTCTTCCATGCATGTCACCTTTTTGCGCAGAATTTCTAAAATACATTGGGCTAATTGTAGGAAACATTTTAGCTAATAAGGTAGGTTCTCTATAAGTTCTATACATAACCTTTAAGGACATTTTCCTCAATGCTACATTTAGTCTGCCTTTATTTAGATTTTCATGTTTCATTCAATTGCTCTATTGTTATTTCGGAAGAATTGAGGTCCACCTCCCATGCGTGTTGGAATTTGTGTTTAATGATTCCTTCAGTTTCGTGTTGCCAATGATAAATAAAGGACAAGGTATTTTTAGTTGTGGATTGCTAAAGGCAAAAGTTTTCAAAATCTGTGAATGCTTGCTTATTTAAGATAATAGTTTTAATATTAGGTGGAAGGGCAGCTAGGGAGGGATCTGGAGGGTGGTAGTGGGGGGGGGAAGGGCTCTCCTGTGCATGTCACACTACCTCCCGGAGGCTAGATTAGAGGCAGAAACCTTTGAACAGGAAGACAGCTCCTACTCTTCAGTTTGCTGGACTTTGGACAAGCACTGCAGGAGAACCATAAGGAGCAGAGACAAAAACATAAAGCTATAAATAAAATGATTTTTAACCAATTTACATTTATAACAATAGATTAGGTTTAAGCAAGTGTGATTATGATATAAGTGAAATTAAGAAAACCAGCAGTGATGATAAACCTACCTTGCACTTCTGTGCCTTGGCCTGGAGAAGGACATTTTGATAGTGCAATTTATTTTCCTCGGAAACGTCAAGGAGTATGGCTTGCGGAGATAAAAGTGCCGCTAAGGTAACTTCAGGGTCCCCTTGGGAAATAGCCTCATTTATTATACCAATAGCGATAATTCCTGAAATGTACAAAGCAGATAAATGTTAATGTCGAGATTAATGTATTACAAAAATATCATACACCAGAACCAAGGAATCACAAAACGCATGATCTCTAGCTGGTAACTACAAATGGTAAACATTACACAGTCACAGTTGTAGTTGGATACAACCAACAGATTCTGTGCAATTTTCCATCAAAATCTAATCCATGAAATCAGCAGATGAAAATGGAGAACTTTAGATGTTCATAGATTTTATAGAATTCAAGGCAGGTGGACATGGGTAAGGAGCGATATTTCAAGCCATTAAACAGCCCACTAAAATATTTTTGGTTGAAACATTTACAAAAATTTAATGCATATTTTTTTTTTGTCAAGATCAGATGAAAAATGGATCGGACGTGATAACAAATTTTGGATGAATACGAGGCCCTTATTAGGCCAATCAACCACGCCTTACCTACCAATATTCCTGATTTGCCAATTAGTAAATACCTTTTCTATCTGCCCCATGTGATGTAGCTGTGAGTATGGCTGGTATTACCCTTTCTATCTGCCCCATGTGATGTAGCTGTAAGTGTGGCTGGTATTACCCTTTCTATCTGCCCCATGTGATGTAGCTGTGAGTGTGGCTGGTATTACCCTTTCTATCTGCCCCATGTGATGTAGCTGTGAGTGTGGCTGGTATTACCCTTTCTATCTGCCCCATGTGATGTAGCTGTAAGTGTGGCTGGTATTACCCTTTCTATCTGCCCCATGTGATGTAACTGTGAGTGTGGTTGGTATTAACCTTTCTATCTGCCCCATGTGATGTAGTTGTGAGTGTGGCTGGTATTAACCTTTCTATCTGCTTCATGTGACGTAGCTGTGAGTATGGCTGGTATTACCTTTTCTATCTGCCCCATGTGATGTAGCTGTGAGTGTGGCTGGTATTACCCTTTCTATCTGTCCCATGTGATGTAGCTGTGAGTGTGGCTGGTATTACCCTTTCTATCTGCCCCATGTGATGTAGCTGTGAGTGTGGCTGGTATTACCCTTTCTATCTGCCCCATGTGATGTAGCTGTAAGTGTTTGAAGTATTTGTGTCAGACAATGAGATTGCTGGAGAATTAAACTGAAATGTGACACTCACGTTCATTTTCATCTTGAATTTCATCATTAACTGTATCAATGCACTTCTGAATTTCATTCCATCCTAAATAAGATTGTCCTTGGTCCAGGGCTTCTCTTTTATATGACGCCAGTGTTTCAACATAACTGCACAAAACAAGATGACAAAGTAAATAATTTGAAAATGTTCGCAAATCAACTTTTATGATGCTGTAATCATGCAAAAACTACGCTATTAAACTAAATGATATGACGACTCTACCAAAGCATTCTGGGTATTACCATTCTAAAGAAAACACTCAACTATGGGGTGGCTGGACCTTTACTAGAAATATACACTCAACAGGGCTCTCCATGACTGGAGATTGACTATGAATTGTGTTCTGTCAGGCCTTCCATTCCCAGTTTATTCATAGCTCAAGATTGAAAAGACGGCAATAAATTGTTTATTGTTCCATTAGAAGATACAAAAACAAGCATCATTTTAGTTGGTACTTCCACTTTATCAAGCCCATGAAATACCCCCTGAAACATTGTTTTTGTATCTCATTACAATAAACACTTTTTTGTCTCTTTTTTCAATATTTGGAGCTTCCTTAATCTTTTTTTTCTGGTATTTGTATATTGGGCCTGCTGAGGAGCACAGCACTTTGTGAATATTTCCTATTCTCAGTAATGCAACCTGCTGTTAAACTAGGTACACACCATGGAATTCCGACTGACCGTTCATCATTAGCCAGTGGTCAGCCAGAATGTAGCACTATCGGTCGCAGCAAGGGAGCCGCAGGCGATAGTTCCCACGGTCCTCTATGAACCACATGATCACGCGTGGTGTTCTAGCATGCCCGAATCAGACAAGCGGTCTCTGTGTCCCCAGCCTTAGTATTAATTTATATGACACATCGATGATTACGTGGGATCTGGTCAATTGTCTATCAATAACATACAGATATAACAAGTTTATTGTTTATATATTATTTCCTTAGCCTTGTCACACACAGACCAACACTAATCTCTATTGAATAGGTAAATACTATAAAAGAGATGTTGGTGATTATAACCAAGCGGCCAGACTAACAAACAGTGTTAAAATTGTTGTGTACTTCTTATGTACCGTTGCATGTTGTCTTCTTCAAGGTTATTGAGACCTATAGATGGACTGGCAAGGTGGGTTTGCATAGCAAGTAAGTCATTGGTTTCCAGAGCCTGGTTCACCAAAGCAACAGCCGACAGCATCTCCACGGAAATGAACAGCTCGTCATGATTCAGATAGTTCTGCAGAAACAGGAGCATTTTACACAAAGAGTATTCACAATAAATCAAAAAAGCAGGAGAGGTCCAGAAAAACATTATAAGTCATTAATAACTGTAGATGTCTGGTATTAATCCTATCCACAGGAGACAGCCACGTCCCACTAAACTACATCAGCTGGCATAATGTTATCTCCCTATATCTATCTGGTATTAATCCAACCCACAGGAGACAGCAATGTCCCACTAAACTACATCAGGTGGTATAATGTTATCTCCCTATATCTATCTGGTATTAATCCAACCCACAGGAGACAGCAATGTCCCACTAAACTACATCAGGTGGTATAATGTTATTTCCCTATATCTATCTGGTATTATTCCTACCCACAGGAGACAGCCACGTCCCACTAAACTACATTAGGTGGTATGTTATTTCCCTATATCTATCTGGTATTAATCCTACCCACAGGAGACAGCCACGTCCCACTAAACTACATCAGGTGGTATAATATTATTTCCCTATATCTATCTGGTAATAATCCTACCGACAGGAGACAGCCACGTCCTACTAAACTACAACGAGTGGTATAATGTTTTTACCTAAATCTATCTGGTATTAATCCTATCCACAGGAGACCGCCACGTCCCACTAAACTACATCAGGTGGTATGTTATTTTCCTATATCTATCTGGTAATAATCCTGTCTACAGGTGACGGCCACGTCCCACTAAACTACATTAGGTGGTATAATGTTATTTCCCTATATCTATCTGATATTAATCCTATCCACAGGAGACATCCACATCCCACTAAACTACATCAGGTGGTATAATGTTATTTCCATATATCTGTCTGGTATTAATCCTGTCCACAGGAGACAGCCATGTCCCACTAAACTACATCAGGTGGTATAATGTTATTTCCCTATATCTATCTGGCATTATTAATACCCACAGGAGACAGCCACGTCCCACTAAACTACATTAGGTGGTATAATGTTATTTCCCTATATCTATCTGGTATTAATCCTGACCACAGCAGACAACCACATCCCACTAAACTACATCAGGTGGTATGATGTTATCTACCTATATTTGTCTGGTATTAATCCTGTCCACAGGAGACAGCAACGTCCCACAAAACTACATCAGGTGGTATAATGTGATTTCCCTATATCTGTCTGGTATTACTCCTATACAAAAGGAGACAGCCCCCCGTCCCACTAAACTACATCAGGTGGTATGATGTTATTTCCCTATATCTGTTTGGTATTAATCCTATCCACAGCAAACAGCCACGTCCCACAACATTTTTTTTGATTGCGCAAAAAAATGCGTATGGCATGCGCTTCAAATAATGTATCGCATGGCAGCACACTAGTGTGGCCACTTCAATTGGGCCACACTAGTGTACACTTTTAAAAGCGCAATCGGATTGTGATCACATCGCACTTAAAAGGGCACTAATGTGGCCTAGCCCTTAATCTACAAATTTGGTTGGATATTCCAGATCACTGAGAATATGTCCAAAGGTAAACAATCAAACACGGCATCTCCTGTCTTCCCCTGGGTACTTCCTTCATCGATTGGCTGGCCTCATCACCTGATTATCAAGCATGCACGGTCAGTGTAACGTTACTCCGCCCTGCAATAGACATGGAAAAATAGGAAACAGAGCAGCAACGCTTGCATAGGAAATCACGTCTGGAGAGTAGACTGCAATAAATTGATTATTTATTTGACATACGGTATCTTAAAAGCCATGATGTGTACAAGGGATAAAAAGAAAAGTATCCCGTGTATGTTAAGCTAGCCCAGCTCTGGTGAATAGCTTTTAAGATGTGTCCAATAAAGAATTGATTTTATTGAAGTCTTCAGTCGAGTCGTGATTTCCTATGCAAGCGTTGCTGCTCTGTTCCATATTTTATCGTATTTAACATCAGAAGGCAAAGGAAATTTTATTCTTTAATCATCATCATTTAGAAAATGATAAAATGTCCTCTGCCCTTTTAATATTACTTACATTATTAAATAATGTATTCAACAAAGCAAATCTACATAAAACTAAATCTACCCAGACACCTTCATAGTGTCAGTCACCATAGTCTGCAATGTGGTGTGAACAGTATTGTAAAACACTCTATATGTAAATAATGATTTATGTAAAGCAACCAAGCACAGAAACTTGTATTAGAATGAGATCACAAATGAAATCAGAGTGATCCCAAATAATATCAGTGTGATTTCAAATAATATCAATGTGATCCCAAATGATATCGGTGTGATCCCAAATGATATCGGTGTGATCCCAAATGATATCGGTGTGATCCCAAATGATATCGGTGTGATCCCAAATGATATCAGTGTGATCCCAAATGATATCAGTGTGATCCCAAATGATATCAGTGTGATCCCAAATGATATCAGTCTGATCCCAAATAATATCAGTCTGATCCCAAATAATCTCAGTGTGATTGGGACCCAGGGGTTCTAAGAAGCCACTTACCACAGGATTCTGTTTCTGCAGGCTGAGTAGTTCATTATGGTATAAAGATTCAAAGGGATGAACAGCAGGCATCTGAGCCTCTGGTAGAAGGAGAGCTGCCATGGTTTGTGAAGGATCCCCACTGAGAAGTGCAGCATTGATTTTTTCAACAGCTTCTAGCACTAAATAACAGCAGGAGAGGAATGAAACATTTCATTGGTAATTTACTAAGAAGGCAAAATGAAATCACAGGTGTGTGACTGTAGTTCATATATTTACATTCTTAGGCTGCAAGTTACCTGTTTGTTTAACTCTTCATTATGTAGGTGGTCCAGGCTAACAAATACATATATTTTTAAGAAAATGTCAAACAGGACACAGACAATCACACACAGGTAGCAGTCAGTGACAACTCTACACTGTATGTATTCAGTTGTTTAATGTGTTTCTTTTTAGTGAAATATAAAAATGTGTTTGATATTGCCAAATTAGGGCTAGCAAATATTACATTATTTAAGAATATGAAATATATCTATATCTAAAAAAATATATAATAGGTGTAGATGTAGACATACATGGGTCCTTGATTAGCAATCACTAAATGAATTGGTAAACTGATGATCAGAAATAAAATTACTCATTGGCCCGTGTATGGCTATCCTAAGCACCATAAAGAAGATAAAATAATTTCAATTGGATTTAACTATCTGTTTAATAGCGACTGTAAATGTACTATCTGTCTACAGGTAACTCCCCATAAAGCTCAACCAAACATGAAACCCCCTATACAAGGTTCTGGTCCTTCTACTGCTCCCTACACTGGGTAAGATTCCCTTTAACTAACAAGGGTACTTCTTGCTATAAATGTCATTAATATGGTTGCCAAAAAAATGTAGACCAGTGATCTGGTTAAACCAATCTAAATTACATTTGAAAATTAGAAATCTCATTACGATTGTGAAACATGATTGGGATTGTGTATAGACAAACACCCACATCCACACGCACTCCATCGACTGACGGACAGTGTCTTGTCAATAGAACAATTTAACATAAACAAGGTTGGAAGAAGGAAAGACCAGGGTTCTGTGATGCGCAGTTCCAGTGTAGCACACCAACAACGAAAAAATACAACTATGGATATATCTAGGGAATCTGCAGTTTTTGCACAAACCTGTTACAGGGAAAGTGCATTGAAACCACACCCCAATCAGTTAAAGGTGATGTAAATTATGGTTAAGCAACCTGGACATCACCATAATAACTGGAGATTCTCAAACTCCCAGGTACATGGAAGACAGAAACCAAAGACACATGAGTATGAAAGCAGACAGGCGCAATCCGCAAAGCACGCAGTAATGCTCCGCATATTAGTAAGAATGCTATAAATGCAACGAGTTTGAAGCCCTCTTTTACGATACATCTCCTTTACATTATCATACATGTGGCTTTTATGAGTTTTCACATGAGCTACAGCTAAAAAAAGAAAACTACGATTTTCAATTGGAAATTTATGGTAAAATAAATGGCTAAAAAACGTAGGATTCGGTTTCTATGTATAAGTGGGTGAGAAGGATCTATTACGTTAAATTAGAATGTTAAATCTAGTCAAGCTACATGACCCCAATGTAGCAATTAGATCGTATGCTAAACGTCTTCAACGTTTTTGTATTTTAGCATAAATTTCCGTTAAAATGTACCAAAGTGTAAATCTTGTGAGATCTTACAAGGAATGGGTGAAAAATCAAAGTAAATGGCCTCCAGGTGACCAAGACACAGGAAATAAAGAATTCACATTGTGCTCCATAGAATGTTGGATTGACTTCAAATGTTCTATATGTTACATCAACATTCCAAACTAAATTCCTTCAAATAAAGCCAATTACTTCTTTCATTGTATTAAGTTTCCTTCCTCCCACACTAAAGGGACAAGCAGGGAATACCATAAACTAACATATCCCTCTGGCGAGCACATTAGGTCATTGAGCTCAAAGTTTATTTATGTAGATATATGATGAATTGTGAGACAATATCAGCATTACATTTCATTATACGATGTAGGATCCGGAGTATTAATATTAATCATGCATCTCTATATATATTAAGACAAGGTATTGATAAAGAATTATATACAGAGAATCTTCCTTGTGTTTATAGTAATGCAAGGTTACGGTTAATTTTACTTCAATATGATTTTTTTGGGGGGGAAAAGTATGTTACATCAGTCTTCTTTAGACACATTAAAATAATTTAATTTAGAATATTCATGTAACAAGTAGAAACACTGAGCCTGGATAACAAGATCATTTATTTTTCTCATTTGTGCTGCAGTAAAATTGTGCAGATCTGGAATACTACATGGACTTAACACTAAGGAGTTCTAAACTGCAAACAATCCTTTTCTCCCCAGTAGTTCCACTGGGTTGTTAATGGAATCAAAAAGACTGAACAAACCACTAGGACATCATGCAAGTCCGGCTCTATTCTACACTCACGGTAACGGGGTGTACTAAGCCATTTCACCACTAGGGACAATATGGTGACGAGTGAATGAAGCATGCATTGCCATGCAGGTACCATATATTCCAGCTTTCAGACCATTAATACACACTGCTTTCATCTCTAGATACAATTCTGATTTATGCTAGTTAAGCGAACAATTGCACATTTATAATGTAGTTGTAGGCTGTAGTTCTGTAAGATAAAGGCCCAGCAAGGGCATTAAACATGCGAATTGCATTGATTTGCCACAGTTTAGAAATGTAGCATGTCAGTGTTTTTTGTCTATTGTTCACATTGTTTCTACAAACCTAATGTTTGCTATGCCAAGAATATAAAGTGCATTGGGATTTCCCATCAGATCTCTGTGAACACAATTATGTGGGATTTTGGGGGAATAAAAAGTTAAATAAACTCCCATCCAATCGGTCAGAAACACCTGACTCGGTTACTGTATAAGTCACTTGTGCTAAAGGATAAATAAGGATTAGCACTAATAGTAAGCAGTGTGCAGTGGGGATGAAAGAGGTTCTTTATAGTACACCAATAAACCAAGCTGTTTGCATTAAGAGTGGCAGCAGATGCACCAGCTACCCGCTGACATGGCTACGAAATGAAACAAGGAAATGTTAACTACCTTATACAAAATGAAAACTTCCAGAACTGCACAGTGGTGATTGGAGGAATTGCAACACTGAGAAGGACAGTAACAGAAACAACATTTATTTCAAGGATTCTCATGTAGATTAATCAAATCATCATTGTTTGCATGCACTACATAAGGAACTGGCAACTTGTGACCCTCTGGCCAATTGTGAATTGCAATTACCAGCATACCGATAAAAGGTTGTTTGCTTTTACTGGATGCTGGGACTTGTAGTCCAGCAACAGCCATAGTGCTACAAGATGGCCACTTCCTTCACTAACTGTAAGACTAAGGTGTATAACAAGGTAAAACATATAGTTATTGAAGTGTTTACTCACTAAGTGCATGAGCCTCAGCCTTCTTATTGGCAACACTAACGTCTTTTTGAATCTTGTTTTTGTCAAGAATACTGGGGACACCTGCTTTCTACAGGACCAGGAGGGGAGAAATCTTTAGATTATTACAAAGCCCAGGAAGGAATAAAGAACAATTAGTCGTTTTAGAAAAGTGATGCAGAAACCAGGTCTTTAGAGTCAGTAAAGCAAAAAAAGAATAAAATAAAATCAGGGTCCACACATAATATAGGAACGTTATGCCTGGAGAATCTGGGGAAATCTTGTATATTGAAGGGTCTGATTTATATTAAATGCAAACAATTGTGTTCTACTGGTATATTTTTATTTTGCACCTATTTCTTCACCTGTTGAAATTCCAATATTCCGTAGCCCCCGGTTGGAGTTTGGCAGCAGGTGAAGAAGAAAAACCAAACATCATTTTTATCCAGGTTTATACAGTAAATAATCCCCCCCCCTTCTGTAAATTAGAAGTTCTGTGACCATGGAAGGGATGGATTCTAAATCTAGAAAGAGGTGTTTCCTTTATGGCCAGGGGGTAATGTGTGTGCCTAAATGAGAGTCCATCCATATTTGTTAAAATTTCCAAATAAATAGCCAAGAATATTTATGATACTATAGCCGGTAACAGTGAACTGTAATATACACTCACTGGGCCCAATGGCTGAACAAGTGGAGCTGTAGTTCTTTTATAGCCATATGTGGTGCGATCAACCACCCGGTGCAATTTTCTTGTCAATCTGATCTATTGCCTGGAATTTTCACCATGACTGACTTTTTCTAGCTGATTTTTTTTTAATCAAAATCAGCCAAACTTTATCAGACATGGCATTCATTTTCACGGGATCCTAGGTATTTAAATATTCAAGATCAGATGTCGGGCTGAGATATCAGCATTATAGCCCTTGGTAGATTTGTTGGGAGAAAATCTGGGCAGCATTCCCGTGTGTACTAACTTTGGAGACTTATTATCACTAATAACATTCCTAAAAACAAAATAACATTTTAGGCAGTTTAAATATTCTCCTAGCAGAACACTTGTGAATAAATGTGTGGCCTGCAAGCTGTTGCAAATTACTGAAACAAGTACAGCTAATGCCTGGAAAGGGTTAAACATGCAGTCGTTATAGAGGAGCTAAATGAAAAGTGATGATTGGTGCTTTCAATGAAAAGAATAAAACGTGACGTTTTTCTCTCTGAAAGTTTAGCGACGACTGAACTGCAATCACCGAAACCTCCCAATTACCTGTGTTTTCTGGTCTTTAGAATTGCACAGTTGTGCCAGGTACCAAGCTGAATTATTCGGCTGCACTTCAAAAAGGCTCAGATTTGGAAGCATCAGACCATTTATCAAAGCCACTCCATCCTTCCTGTCAATGGCCTCATTTATTTGGACTAAGGCTACATTGGCTGAAAGGAAAGAAATTCTTACACATCCATACAAAACAAGGTTTACAGCGTTTCCCGGTCTCCCCACCCTCCTGTATGGGCCACATCATGGAACAGAGGGCTCAAAATTTTGAAAATAAAAATGCACTGATAGAAGGCAGAATGTTAAGCAGTGAAGCAAGCTGCGGCAAGCCATCCGACCGGCGCTGCCTGTTAAAAGCAATAGATCCAACCTCGTGCAAGACACAGATACATTCATTTAGTTCTAGATGATGTTTGGTTCTCTTGTGTTATGGCCATAAGACACGGTGCTGAAAAGTGACTACTTACTGTTGACCTTATTGATATGACCTTGTATCTCTGCTTGTGTGAGCAGCTCTTCATACACATCCCGTTCCTCTTCTGAAATTGTGCTGTTCTGAAAGAGCGACAACCCACCATTAATCACAGGCAATGGGATTGGAGGGAGCAATTTAGATATAAAAAGTGGACAATGTGAATAAAGATGCGTATGCGGTTGGTATGAATAATACAAAAGGAAAGCACAACATTGCTTCACCACAAGTAGGTAGGTATGATATAACTTGCCTTTCAATGGACTGGTTTATTCCTGCTCGTTGTGTACAATTCCTAAATCAGGCAGCATTGGACACAATCCTGTTTAACACTGGCTAACAGTCAACAGTTAACAGTCAAGATTTGGAATTGATTTTGCAATGAAAGGTCACCAAGCCCACCATGCCCTGACAGCCATACTTCTACAATAAGTGTTGCAAAGCAGAAACCCCTTCCTCAATGAATTCTGCATGCAGTGCACTTTTTTTTATTTCTGATATCTTTAACATTACATAAAGCTAAGATCCCCTAGACACCAACCTTATTTTAAGCAGAGACGCTTGAAGAAAAATAATGTGGATAATCCCAGCACTCCCAATGAAGAGACAATAAACGTCAGAAAAATAAGATCTGTTCTCTCTGGACATTGTTCAGGGTAAGATATTGTTATATTTGTATATGTACAAGTGACACTATGACTAAAATGGGCATAATTTGTTGAAAGATGAAGAAAAAGTAACAGAGCTAAACAAAAGGCAATTGATACTGAATTTGTCCTTGTGTTTACTGTGTAAGCAGTCAGATAACAGCAGAGAGCGGGACTGTAAAATTCAAGCAAATTTCCAACAACCACCTGGCTCAATCATTTTTCGATGGTATATAGACCTTAATATTGATCGTAAACATGATCTGGCCAGGAAACATACATCGGTAAGTAAATATGCTGCTCCACTCCACATCATCTCAGATTAAATGTTTAATACAGGGATGTCCAATCTTTGGCCCGCCAGATGTTTAAAAACTACAAATCCCAGCATTCCTCCACTGCAGAAGAAACCAAGGAATGCTGGGAGTTGTAGTTTTCAAACATCTGGAGGGGCGCAGGTTGGACATCCCTGGTCTAATCGGTGTAATGTCAAGAAAGTGTATGGCTATCTTAATAAGTTTATTATACAATTTATAATAAATAGTGTATGTGACTGACTGGTCAATGATGTTAAAGGCACAATACTATCTCATGTTGCATATGCAGCTTATTCTAGCAAGTAAAGACTGAGGAAGGAATACACTGTAACATTCATATGTCTCATTATTTAATTATTATTGGCAGGATTGATGTGTGTGGACAACATACATGGAGCAATCATTATAGAAAAGGCAAAATCACATACAATCTATTATCCCATCACCCCATCTCCTATATGTGCTTAGGGCCTTTGTAAAACCTGAGCTTGCCAGATGCTGGATCGCTTTACTCCTATTCCTTATGGTGTGACACGGACCACAATACATTATCTGAACCTCCAATGAACCTTATTGGATATGCAGATTGCAGTCTCTCTACCTTCACTTTTGCATTATCCTCTTTTATTTTCTTTGCTTGTGCCAGTTCACTGTGATACTCCTCAGCCAAGTTCTCGCCGACGTTCAGCAACATTGCGTTTGGGTTCCGTAATGTCCCCATTGTCTGGCTCGCTATGCCTTTATCCAAAGCCTCGTTTATAGCAATAACTGCAGCATGCACTACAATAATAGGAAAAAGGATTATTTGCTGCTACATACATGAGAAATACAGTAATACATATTCTAGTTCTCTATAGACTACATATAACTAGTTTTAGGGTATGTCCACCCTAAATTTTTACTTTTAATATGTTGTAGCTAGCCCCTTGCCCACCCCTAACAGCTGCATTTCACGCTAGGTGCAACGGCTACAGAGGATGGATCCGGAAGGTGGGAGGGAAAGGGCTCCCCTGTGCATGTCACCATCCCACCTGGAGGCAAGACAGGGGGCAGAGACCTATGGACAGGAAGAAAGCTTCTACTGTTACCTTTCCTGGACTTTGGACACGTACTGCAGGACAACTATAAGGAACAGAGATGTAATGTTTTTAAACTACATAGTGGGGCCAGTATGGGGTTAGATTTTAGATTTGGGGGCGGATATGTCCTTTAATGTAAAGAATCCATTTAGCCAAACCAATGGAAATGTTTTGTTTATATTAGACCGTACCAAGTAAATATACTTTTTGTAAAATTGAGCCCATTAAATAAAGAGGGATAGAGGTGTTACAATGCCAATGGAAATAATAACAGTAATATAATTCACACAATTCTTTCTAGAAAAGGTAAGTAGATCAGAAAGCAATCAGGTGGGTAATGCAAAGTGACTTATTAGTGCAGTTCACACGTTTTGGCTCCACACAGCCTTTCTCAAGTGTGACACTAATAAACCCCTTTTGCATTACCTACCTGATCTCACAATGCTTTCTTTACACTACCACTAAAATTCCATACAAACCAAATGCCACCGCCAGCAAAGTGCAAAACAAGGCCAAAGTGAATAATGAACAGCAGAAAGCAGGACTGGCAGATAAATACGCATTACCTTGAAAACATACAGATGGTTTAGCCTACAGGCTACACATCAGGAACCAAATGGAATATAAAGACAAGTGAAATAGCATTTGATTTAGTGTTGGCAATACACACACCAATCCTCTAAATTCATGTGATTTCCCACGCAATGAGGAAAGTAATCCAGACAATAGTGTTAGCTCTCCTCTTGTTTCCCACAGTCCTCTGCAGCTGTTAAGTGTTAACCCTATTCCCTATTCAGTTATATGGGACTATCCTTACTTCAAGCACCCATTACCTAGAGTATCACCTAAACTCAATGTTGTATTTAATAGTAATACTTACATGCAGCCTCATCTACAGAGAGTTCGTTTGCTAGAATTCCCCCAATTTTACTAAACGATGGCATCTGGATTCCGTATTTTTCCAGCTCTTTCCTCATATTACTTATCTCCTCCTCTAGGGAAATGACATATAAAATATGAGATTGGGATGAACTGGCAGTTAAAATAAACAAAATCAAATAAACATTAATATCGCAAAACGAATGTAATAGCAATAATTGCCAGGTGTCCGAGAGAACAAACTGTGAGGCTTGAAGCCCAACTTTACCATTGGTTTGCAGAGAGTTCATAGCAAAATAGAAGGTAGGAGCCAGTGCTTCTAAATATATATATATTGATAGATGTCCTCTGAACAAGATCAGAAAAAGGGATTCTCATAATGTGTATTTCTATAATGGTATTGGCACTATCTGCCTTTTTAAGCTTGTGTAATGACTATATCCAAGAAATGGATAAACCATTTTTAAAATAGCATTGGATATGGCTATTGTTAGATATACATTATTGGTTTAACATGGCACTTTAATGGCTCAGTCCTTGCTAAATTTGAGGCAGCTAAATGAGTGACTTTGTGCCTTCTTTTATCCGAGCCTGGAAGGATCCATCCAGCACTAGACATTCTGCTATCATACATAATTAGGGACAGTTAACCAAGCTACATTAAGTTCTATTTGACACTAGTACTATATTGTTTAAAATATCACAGTTCAATGGGATCAATGAAAAGCTATATACATACACATTACAGATACCAAACAAATCCAGTTGGGGGCTTCCGCCCTCATCATCGCTGATGGCCATTCTGCCCCCACGTGTGAGCATATAGCCGACTGATCCCTATACCGCTTATGAGAATCGGTTGTGGCAGTGTATGCAGTAACCACCGTGTATATACTGTCCAATAGAATCTGAAGCAGATCATCTGCCAGTACATATCGTAATCATATGTGGACACATTTAGTTAGCACAGAATCAATCCTTTTGGTATCAGGGTAAATAATTAATGTACTTTATTCAGGAATGTCAAAAGAAACCGTAACCCAAAAGCTCAAATTGATATTGAACAGAGTTTTTCAGGCTGTAAAATCAGCCTGAAAACTCGGACTCGGTTAATACTCGAGTCACTCACCATTGAAGATCAGCGTCCTCTCCATTCCGGCAGCCGCACGATCATTACATGTACTGACGCGCCGGCCAACTTCACTGCCCGGCGCCAATTAGTGAAGTCAGCCGGTGCGCCAGTACATGGAATGATCGTGCGGCTGCCGGAATGGAGAGGACGCTGCTGCCGGAATGGAGAGGACCTTACGGAAGGGAGAGAAGGAGGAGAGAGGGAAAAGGGGAGGAAGGGGAAGGGAAGAGGACAGGGAGGGGAGAGAGGGCCCCTATTTTCAATACAGAATTACCACACAATATGGAAACCCTGAAAAGATTTGAAAGCACTTGCGCCTTAGGGAACAACCTGAAAGGTCTCCGTGACCTTTGCCCCTACTGTCTGTCTACCTGCTTCGCCTACCTTTCTTTTTACAATTCCTAAGTTTCAATAGTGTGCTTGTCTGAGAGAATAGATATGTTTTAGGTACAAATGGGTCTGGGTGAATAAATTTAGCTTTAGCAATGATTATTATTGAAAGGATTAAATTATTTATTTCCTGAGTCCTGAATCAATTCTCTAAATACTTAATAATCAAACTTTCAGTTCCCCTTTGTTGTAAAATTTCTGTAAGATATATGGATTAATCCTTTTTCATTCCTTGTGTTTTTTTATTAAAGGTGGCTGAGCGTGTGGCAGCAGAGAGAGCAGAGTCTTGTGAGAGGAAAATCACTGGTTACCAAATCCGTCTCGAAGGTAATGTTTTGGCTGATTAAAAACGTAGAGTATTTTGTAATGTTATTTTTTGCACATATCTTAAATCACTCGGGGACCTTGTGTTTTGCATGAAAATGGCAAAAATGTAAAAAAAAAATTTGGTTCATAAAGATAATGTAATCATTTGGAAGTCTACCAGCAGCTAAGTGCTTTTGTATCATAATAAAATAAATAAAAATAGCATTACTGGTTTTAAGTTAACTATTGTTTGCGTTGAATATACATTTTCTTGTTTATCCACGAATTCACAAGGATTAGCATTTTTCTCCTCATCTCCTTAATTTATATGTTGAATTGTGCAATACTACAAGTAGTATACCTATTTTTTGTTTTTTCTATTTCTTATCACCATAAAGATATACAAGTAAGTAATGTACTTGCAACAAGGAGTCATAAGCCAAGGATCCCTTCCTCAATGAATGTGCATGTAAATTTTTTTTTTCTTCTTAATTTAGTCAGTTTGCCACGGAAACGAGGGTCTATTATATACTGCACAACGGGAATTGTAATACAGGTGGCTCCAGTCAGACCCGTAAGTCCATGTATGAAGGAAAAAGAAATTCGGACTTCAACCAGAATGCATTTTATTTAAGCACAGCTGTCTTGTTGCAGGCGCTTGGCAAACATCAGCCACATTGTCATAGATGAAATCCCCGAGAGGAATCTTCAGTCTGATGTCCTCATGGCAATTGTCAAAGATCTCCTTATTTATCAGAGATTTGAAAATTATTTTGATGAGCGCCACATTGAATGCAGAAAGTTCTCACAAATTTGGTTAGTTTTTTTTTTTGTGTGTGTAGTCCTCATTGTTACAATAATGAATTATTATTTTGGATTGATGTCTAGGTCCCATTTAAAGGATAATTATGCTGCAAACCAAGTTACCATATATACTCGATTATAAACCGAGTTTTTCAGGCTGTAAAATCAGCCTGAAAACTCGGACTCGGTTTAACTCGAGTCACTCACCATTGAAGATCAGCGTCCTCTCCATTCCGGCATCAGCGTCCTCTTCCATTCCGCACCGCACGACATTCGGCATCCACTCCTCCAGTCTGACAGCAACTTCCTACCATGCAGCCACTCCTCCAGTCTGACAGCAACTCCCCCCCCACAAAGCCACTCCTACACTCTGACAGCAACATCCTCCCACACACGCACTCCTCCATACACACCCCTTATTTCTAACACTGGCGCATGCGTAACTATGTTAAAAATAGATTGGGAGATGGTGAGGGTCAGTCACAGAGGTAAGGCCATCTTTTAACTTTTAATCAGAATTGTACAGTATGTAAGAAAAGTTTTTCTGTTTAATAATATTAATAATATTTTTAAAATTCAGTTTAGTTCCCCTTTAAATGTGGGTCATTTATGGTAATTGTACACATTTTATGCTCTACCCCACCAATCCCAGGATAATAGTTATTTATTAATAGAGTTCTTAATATGATTAGGGGGTGTCGGAATTATATTTTATATGATATTTAAAACCAGTTGTTTCTATTTATTAGTCCGATTTATATGTGTGTGTGAGTTCTGTTTGGGGCCTTTTTTCCCTATTATTTTTGAATGAAAAGATGCAGACATTACCACCAGCCTGCCTCTAGATGTCACTATAACAAAAGAATATTAACAGGGAGATTCAATAAAAGTTCTTATTGTTTAAAATGGTGCTAATTTTACCCCAACCAATCAGATGTTAGCTTTCAAATGTTAAATAAGATCTGATTGGTTGGGGCTAAATTAGCACCATTTTAAACGATAAGAAGTTTTATTGAATCTCCCTGTTAGTGAGCTAAAGATTTGTGGGTATTTGCATTGCTTGAAATTCAGCACAATGGGAATACATTGCTAAAAACTCTATTAGAAGCAAATTCCAATTGTTCTGTTAAATATACTTCCACGTCCCTAGCAGGAATATATACGTGTATATTCAGCTGCAATGGGAACATATAGATGTAAACTATATAAAAGTGATAAATAAAAATGTGGATAGGTCCTACTTTAAGACAGGACGGGTTCCTAATAAATAAAACTGGTGTATACTAGGTAACTCAGTACACACAATAAATAAATATATAATATTATTAGTTTTCATTTTCTTGCTTTAATTCTTGTATTAATAATAAAGGAATATTCCTTATGATATTTTAAATGTTTGTTTCCCCAATATATTATATCAAAAGTGATTCCGTTCTATTAGGATAAATATACTTCCACTTCCCTAGCAGAAGTATACACATGTATATTCAGCTGCAATGGGAATACATAGATAAAAACTCTATTAAAAGTTATTCCAATTGGACTATTAGGACAAATATACTTCCACATCCCTAGTGGGAGTATACAGATGTATATTCAGCTGCAATGGGGATACAGTGCTAAAAACTCCATTAGAAGTGAATTCCCATTGGTCTGTTAGGATATATATACTTCCACGTCCCTTGCGGGAATACACATGTATATTCGGCTGCAATAGGAATACACGTATAAAAACGTTATTAAAAGTGTATTCCGATTGGTCTTTTAAGATAAACATACTTCTATGTCCCTAGCGGGAGTAAACACGTATGTAGTCTAGTTTAAGAAATGTTGAGGCTTATGTAATATGATTACTTCTTAGTAATATTAAATAGCAGCCTGGCTGTGAAAGGTGGAGACCAGAGATAGATCTGGTTGTCAGCATAACAGCTGAAGGCTGCATCTTGTTATTTCTGCTAAGTGGCTGAGTTCAAGAAGTGGGGTCCTCCAGCTGTTGGATGGAGGGCTCGTTGCCCAAAAGGTAAAGGTGCAATGGGACCATCTTGGAAGAAAATCCACCATTTGCTGTAAAATATCTACTGAATGTTTTATTGCAAACTCACGTGTAACAGATCTCATACTGAACATCAGGCTGTGTGGTACTTGGTGTGTCCCAAGTGCAGATGACTGTTTCTTGATTATGAGTTAAACATTTTAGGTTGAGAAAAAATCCAGCAGAATCTGCAAAGAAATATTTTCTTTCTTTAGCGTGTAAATATACACTAGATGGCCATCTACACAGAAACCAAGGTTTGGGGGGAGCAGAAAAGCATCATACTAAGAAAAAAAACAGCAACATAAATCCATGAAAAACAAAATAAATGAAGATCTCTGCTTAACTCTAAAGGTGGACAGTCTGTAACCGGTTAAACCAGCCCTCTATCGTCCTAGTTTACGGTTACCCACTCCTGGACGGAGCACCTTGATTAAGTTTTCAATAGGCCGACCTTCCAGAGATTTCAAGCTAAAATCTACAGAAGATTGACATTGCATGGTGGGAAATTTGGATTGGTTCTCCCGATTGGATCTTCAATAGTTTCAGCCAATCAAAAATCCGATTGGAAAACTATCAGCCTGTGAAGGGCTAGCTTACACATGTGATCTATTAGTGGGGTTAAATCCTCCCGGCCCAAGGTACATTCATTTTAAAAATGATACATCATTATAAAATCATTATAAAAAGTTACTATAAATAGTATAGTTGCCCTTTAATGTGGTTTTAAAATATATATATATAAAGACATATGTTGGAAAAGGAAGAATCGTCAGTGACAAAGGCTGTGGGAGGAGCTAGAAATGCAAGGAGCCAATCACAATATGTAGTTTGTGTGACAGTAGGGGTTGGAAAATATTAGTTCACGGTACATTGCAGATGACATGGTTTCTCCATAGAAGATTGTTTCATTTCGTACAATATTAGAAAGGTGAAGGTTGCAAACAGTTACATCCGTCTTTTCAAATTCTTTAAATAGCTAAAGACTAATCAGGGATGAGGAAAACAGACGCACAATGAATTTACTGGCACTGGAAAAAGAAACAAAAATGTGAAGGTTAAAATGTAGATTTATAGAATGAACTATTTTATCTCCTTTAACTGCAAACTTTGTTCATTGTTAATATTTCTCTCATGGTAAGAGCTACAGCCTAGAGCACCTGACAAAGGTGGAGGATCTCCCCCCTGAAATTGAGTGCCACTTTACCTTATTATGTTGTAATAAATATTTGTACAGTACTTTGGTCTTTGATATTTGTGCTGGAATGTTGGCTAATCGCCCTTAAAGTTAAAAATTTCTTTAAAAAAAATTTAGCTTACAACATATTTTTCCTAATTTGTATCTCATACGAATAACATATTCCTTTCTAAAGTAAGATATAACAAGACACGCCTCCTGTGAAGACAGTGGTTCAGGCATGCTCAGTGTATTTAAAACCAAGGAAATATACCAAGAAATAAAAAAAAGCACAAAATCAATCATCTATACCTACCCACATAGCCTGATATCTCAGGCAGGTATACAATTTCTCTGATGCTGCTATCTTTTTATGTGCATGCACAGCAGCAGAGGAGGCAGCTTTGGTTATGACTGTCAGCCAATACCTAGGAGCAGCAGAGGAGAGCAAAGAGCCACATAGAGATCGGGTTCTGTATGTAAGGTCAGAAGCTTCTTTAGAAAAGGTATGTATAACAAAAGTAGGTCCTTAAGCTATACAAAGTTTAGTTCAGACGGTAGAGATGCCCTTTAAGCCACACAAAAGACAAGATAGCAGGCATGTAATATGGGTTGCTATTATGTTACTGCATTGCTGGTTTTTGGGCAGTTGAAATTTCCCTATTTGTATCTTACTGTGCCACGGTGATGGAGAGAGAGAAAGGGAAAGTAACTGCAACTGGGTTATAAATCAGTAATCAGATCTTAGATTGAATGAAACCAAAATGATTTAGCAAATCCCAAGTAATTAGCTACTGTTAGCAGCTTCCCCTGTACTCCTCTGGGGCTTCCACTGTGTTCATTGTCTAAGTAACATACTGCCAGGGGGCTTTATAGAGTATCCATACACTGGCTCTCATTAAAATCAATTGTTTTAACACTGTTTTTATTTTCCTTATGGCAACGAATCTCCTTAGAGCCCTTCGCTTACACAACGGGAAGCACAGTTCCCCTAGATCTACAGTATTACTCGGAGATTGTAACAAAGGTGACATTTAGCCATTTGAAAATATCTGTCTGGAGACTTCCTGTGGATGTTCATGGCACCTCCTGACTAATCACAATGTCGGGATTTATAACAAGGCCCGTCTTGCCCAGTCCTGATGTTATTTTTAGCCAGGATATTAACCTAGTTATGACCTGGGTGCAGCAATACATTTGTTTATCCGGCTTTTCAATCCAGCCTTAGCCAACAAGATATGGCTGTGTAATAACTAATAACTCTTGCCTTAGACTGCTTCACTTTGGAAAATGACAATTACTAGTGGACAGGTACACAGCTTAATGTTACCAAAAGCCACGTAGAACACTAATTATAGTGGTGCAAATGGGGGGGAAAAATATATTGTAAAAACAGCAATTGAGGGAACAAAAGGGTTCCCTATAAAAAAGACCCCCACAAAAAGGCACTACTACTTATGGCTAGTTAAAGTGCTAAGCGTTTATTGGTGACTTAGTGCAAGCAATAATATCACAAATTACCAGAAAGTGCTCCTCAAGCAGACATCCCACCCTGCAAAAACTCATTTCAGGGAGGGTACCCACCCCAAGCTTAATGCATAATCCATGCATACAGACACACACATGTACCGTATATACTCGAGTATAAGCCGAGGTTTTTAGGTCTTAAAATAAACCTAAAAACCTTACCTCGGCTTATACTCGAGTCAAGGTTTTCCTTACCTCGATCAATGTTGCTGAGTTTCCAAATCCGGCTGCCGCACGCTCTGTAAGTCCTGTGGGTTTGCCGGCTGACATCAGTACTCTGCGTCAGGCAGTGAGAGGCGCCGAGTAGTGACGTCAGCTGGCAAATCCACAGGACTTATAGAGTGTGTGGCAGCCAGATTTGGAGCCTCAGCAACATTGATCGCAGTAAGGACCAACTTACTGGGAGGAATCTCCAGGGAGGGAGGGAGCTCTACACTGCAGGATTAAGTTGTCTTTTAACTGCAGAATTCCCATACAGTTGTTTGGAAACTACAGCTCCCAGCCACTAAAGCATGCTGAGAGTTGTAGTTTCCAAAACATCTGCAAGGAAATTCTGCTGTCCATTTAAAGGGTAACTTAAACCTCAAAACAATAAAGTATCAGAATGAAGAAGGTATCTATTGCATAAGATTGCCTTCTGATTCTGTATTGTATTGAGGCTTAAGTTGCCCTTTAAATAGACAGCAGAATTCCCATACAGATGTTTGGAAACTACAACTCCCAGCATGCTTTAGTTGCTAGGAGTTGTAGTTTTCAAACATCTGTATGGAAATACTGCAGTCTATTTAAAGGGCAACTTAAGCATCAAAATAATACTGAATCAGAAGGCAGTAGTGGCCATAATTTCTACCCTCGACTTATACTCGAGTCAATCACTTTGTCCTAATTTTTCAGGTAAAAACCGGTACCTCGGCTTATACTTGGGTCAGCTTATACTCGGATATATACGGTATACAGTCAGACACTCTTGCATACAAACACATGCATCTCAACAGACACACACTCATGAAAACAGTCAGACACACATACATACATCTAATTCAAAACAACACATTTTAGGGAGATTGTATATTTGTAATGTTGCTAGGCGAAACACGTGTCGGTATTAGGAGCGGTTGGTAGGTGTTCCGGGTGTGTGGCTGAGACGCGTTAACTGGTGTGCTATAGAGACGGACAAGGATATGCCGCGCTGGATCGGCTGGAGCCGGTACGATTCATGATCCCCTGAGGTGGAAACAACAGCCGGTTGGGTGAAGAGTGTGGTCCGTCTGGGACCAAGGAATAATGGCATTGAATAGAATGCTAAATACTATTATCTAGGAACAAAGAAGCAGACAATGGATAGAATAAAATGTATCATGAGGGTTTATGTAAAAAAACAGATGCGAAAGGATGCATGTGCTAGTTAATCTGCAGCAACCAATCAGATTTTACCTTATTACTGGTCTTTTTGCAGTTAGATCCGATTGGTGGCTGAAGAGTGCCACTGGATTGGCTTAGCAATCTTCTTAGGCCTTTACTGCTGATCAGCCCCAATATCCAAAAAATAAATAAAAAGGAGATGAAGGAGTATAGACATTAGATATTAAAGGCCAGTACCGATGGGACTGTCCGTAACATCTTTAACAGGCATTTTCAATGTTCTGCATTGACATCGGAACCGCTGGTTACAACTGGAAAATTTCTCTCGCTCATGACATCTGGCCACATCTTTTCAAAGGTGACAGACAGAACCTGTAAGATTGGCGTTTTGTACACCCAACTTAAGTGCAAAGTGTTTATTGCTCCATTCTGAGATCCAAAAACAGGCAACGTTTTGGGTGGGCTTGAGAAAGGGTGGAGCACCTACTGGAAAGTTGCCTTGTTTTTGTTTCTCCAATAAAGACTTTTTTCAAGTCTCAGGCCGAGGACATACGATAATGGAAAGTGCAGGTGCATTGCTGTCCTTTTGCACCGCGATCCACGCAATAGTGTGCGGACTGCAGCCCAGCACTTGGCATGACCGTGGTACAATGCGAATGGATTGCATGCGCGATCATTAGAGAGTGAGAAGTCGCTCTGTGTGGCAAAGCCCTTAAAGCTGTTTTTCACAAGCAATGTTGTAAGCGAACATTTAATTGAAACAATAGGCCCTGCGTGATAATTGTGGGTAGCCTATCACATGGTTAATAGTTCACCTGGCTTGTAGACATATTTTAAAATGGCTTACGGAACATGTTAAACAATTTGTTGGCAGCTAAACTGAAAACAAATTTCCCCCTAGTTTAATAACTAAGCTGATCACTTATCACCACTAACTTACTCTTTCCAGCAAAAACATTTGGTCAGGTACAGACATGTTACCGAATAAGAAATAAATCATTCTGAATCAGCGGGCAGATCCCTGCCAACATTTAGTCCTGTTTGCATTTCCACAGAAAAATTAATGTAAGTTTTATATAGACATATGACTGCTTGGTAATATACGTATAACCTACCCCTGTAGTGGATTTCTATGGGAGGAACTGTAAGATTATAGCCTTATAATCTTACAGTTCCAGGAGAAGGAAACCAGAAGGGTAAGTTATAATATATAATGCACCCCCAACTGTAAATTATAAGGATATTAGAAGTCACCTTGGAGTCCCGTGCCCTGTATAAAAGGTACTCGGCCTGCGGCCTCGTGCTTTTATATGGTCACGGAACTCCTTGGTGACTTCTAATATCCTTATAATTTACAGTTGGGAGTGCATTATCCACTATATGATGTACAACAGGGAATGCTTTAGCCTCTGTAAATTAGCATTACTTATCATTTCTTCAGCTTTGTTTAAAGGGTTTGTCCACCCCCATTTTGTATATGGCCTATTTGCCCCCCAAACTAAATTTTCATATCTGCTCCTAAATGTACTTACCAGTCCTTGTTCCCTCAGCTTCCATCTGCTGCTGTTCTGTGCATTGAAGCAGAAGAAGGGGCCGGACCAGCAGCAGCACCTGTGATTGGCTGAGATGTCAATCACAGGCGCCACTGCACGGAATTACAGACATAGAAGACAGGCAGAAGGAAGCCGAGGGAACGAGGGCTGTTAAATGCATTTAGGAGCAAATTTGAAAAGTTTTTACCTTGCAAGGTTGATGTTTTGGGGCTGGAATAAAAACCTTAACCCAAAGTCCTAATACGGGGCTGGAATAATCCCAGAATCAAAGTAGCCACTGTGCGAAAAATTTATGCCTGACAACTAAAATTTTAAAGGACATTTCCACCCCCAACAAAAATTTTTACACATAGAATCAAGACCCCCCCCCCCAAATCCCAATACAATCCTTGGTCCCCGACATTCCTGAACAGTGATCCTCATCTCCAATCACTTTCTACATCAGAAAGACCATTCCAGTGTAATTATCAGATCACACAATATTCACAAGGGATACAGAAGGAAACGGTTGTGTGTGTATGGGACCTTTTAGATGAAAATCAGCTGGACAACAAAATAATTGTTTTCAAACCACTGGTTTTTAATCATTCCCTGTTTATTGCATTAGACTGTTCACCAACGGCTTTTATCCCAGCCACATCCCCGCGCTCAATATTTTCCATTTACCTAAGTGCAGATTTACGGTAACTCTTTTCCCCCTTAATGGGTATTTATCTTTCTAATTGATATTAGCAGCTTTCCTACAGACAAAGATTTTATTCCTTGTGGCCAATACCAAGCAGAAGACAAGAAACAGATGGCTAAATGGACATATGCTATATCTACCAGCTGCAGTCCGACTATCCGGAGCAAGATGTCAATTCGCTGTCCATGAACCCAATACATGGAAAACACAGTTTACAGTTCACATGTATGTTGCTTTACAGCTGGAACCCCTTACTGGAAAGTGTCCTTATTGTCTGTTTATTGTTAATTTCCCACCTGGGTGTCTGGAGGGTGTCCCTGGTGTCCTAATGAGCTGACCACATTAGAGACAAGGTAGAATCTCTACTATAATGAACTGTAACAGATGTGTCGTATCATTCCAAGAATGAGTGACCCTGGCTAAAAATACCCCTGGCTGGGATCACTGATAAGATTTGTCTTGGCAAATGAATATTATTGGCTGGAAAGCATTTAAAGGACAAGGAAGGTGTTTCTGCTCCTTTTCTTTTGCCCACTCGCTCCCCCAGGACTCTGTGACTTCCTAAGCTTCATTCAATATAGAATACACAGAACAATCTACATGCACTAAACACTGTACTTACATAGTTTAATTCTATTGTACAGCAAGAGCCACCAAAATAGTCAACTGTAGTTCTGTCCGTTTACTAACTCGATATTCTACAGGAACATCAATTTGACGGGCGAATCATGATTTGAGATTAGTGTTTTGTCAATTGTAAAATGACTGTCCCGTGAGACTGACAGAACATTGGGGGGTAGGCAGAATAATGTAAGGGCAGAAAAAGTTTAAGGCTGGATCTTCCTGCATCAAGGCAATTAAACAATTTATGTGCCTCCTCCCACAATTCTTTGCCTTATTAAACCACTATTCAATAATTTTACATATCCTCTAAGAAATATAACCTCTAAGAATAATTTAATGGTATACAATTATTGTATTTGTTTGACCATCTTACACTAACCTTACTGGGTGGTCTAAACTATTTTAAATTATAACTAAGTAAAATGAGAGAATTATGGGTGTGTCCCAAAATCCCTTTCTTGACCAAAGTGGGTGGAGTTATAAGAACAACTGATCCACCACATGTCCTATATGAAAACACAATTAAATAAAACTGGAATATACACTCACCTGTAACTTGACAGTGGAGAAAACTTGGCAATCCTAAAACCACGGCGAGGAAAAAACAGTGGTGCAGCTTATTAGTCATCCTCCCAGTCTGTGTTACCAGATAGGACAGATTTTATGTCAACCAGAAACGTAGCTTCATCTCCCATCGAACAATAAATGCCTAGATGGTGGGGAAACAGGTCTTTATATTATCATTTATAGTATTGAAAACAAATAGCATTCTAACATTGCTTTATAAATAAATATAAAAAGACAAGACAAGATTATAATGGGATTTAAACAGGGTGAACAAGCAGAGGTAGTAGGGCTATGTGCCAACGACAAGTTTTTATGCGATCAAGAATGTTCCTTGGGCAGAGCCCTTGAAATAATGAATGAGTTCGGGAAATATTCTGGACTAGTAATAAACTGGGAAAAGTCCCTCCTACTCCATCTCGGGGTCACCAGGGATACTAAAGAATACATTGAATTAAACATTGAACCTCTTGTAACCTTAACCAAGCATAAAATCCAGATGTGGAGCAAATTACCTTTAGGTGTTACAGGTAGAGCTAATTTGGTCAAGATGTTACTTCTTCCCAAGGTCACGTATATATTATAGCACGCCCCTACATATATCCCTCTCCGATGGTTTAAAATACTGGACACTCTATTGAAATCATTTATTTGGGGATCAAGGTTACATGGTCAGTCCTGCAATGTCCAACTCAACTGGGGGGGCTGGCAGTCCCAAATTACTATATGGCTGCACAGTTTTCCCATCTGCCCCACTGGTATCAGTCTGAAACCCTTGAAATGCTTGGTCTCCCATACGCCACCGAATATCCAGATCCTATCAGGGTTATTCAATAAAAGTTCTTATCATTTAAAATGGTGCTAATTTTGCCCCAACCAATCAGATGTTAGCTTTCAAATGTTAAATAAGATCTGATTGGTTGAGGCAAATTTAGCACCATTTTAAACGATAAGAACTTTTATTGAATAATAAAATATAATTAATATCTTATATCTAGGGGCCTGAGGGGCACTACCCTATTGAAATTAGTGCATCCCCTTCTTAAGCAAGCACTAAAGATCTGGAATGAAGCACTATGTAAACTAGGCATTCCCCTAATGCATTAACAATCCCCACTATAGGGCAATAATCACCTGACTGAGTTCCTTACTATCCCAGAGCCATTCTGTGTGGTTTCGATATGGAATATTACAGGTCTCCCACCTACTTGATAATAATACATTTCAATCCTTTGAACAGTTTAAACAAGATTTTTTGTCTACCTAATTGCATGCTGTTCAGATATCTTCAGGTTAGGCATGACTTTGAGGCACAGTTCCACACTCTATACCCACAACTCCCTAGCTACACACCTTGTTGATGTCCTCTGCTGCAAACAATCAACTACACTAACTTCTGATATTTATAAAGAACTTCAATTCACCCCTGCAAATACTATGGCAGAAGGGAAAAAGAGAATATGGTGACAAGATATATGGGAGGCCCAATGGATAAAGATGAAGCCCTTGGGGATTGCATGCAGGTATCCTCCAATGCGTCAGATAAGCTGACACAAATCTTGCATGGGGCATACCTCCCTCCTATCTGTGTAGCCAAATTTAAGCCGAATCGTAGCCTGATGTGTAATAGATGCTTAATGACCCCCGGCACCTTCTACAATTTAATAAGGACCTGCCCCAAGATTCAGGGGTATTGGATACAAATATTGACCTTCTTGAATGATAAAATGGGATCACCAGTGGGCTTGGAGCCCAAAATATGTCTGCTGGGCAAACTTTTAAAAATATTTATTAAAGAAGTGTTATTCTTGGCAAGACTAAAAGGGCCAAAACCTGGATCCAAGCCCTTCCTCCATTATTCTGAGATTGGAAACAGGCAGTAAATAAGATACTACCACTTAAAGGACAACTGTACTCACCAAATCCAGTCTCCCTCATCAGAAAGTAGCCAGGGTAGCTTTACTCACCTGAAGTTTCCTTCGGTGCTCCGGGCCTGGAGTCCTTCTGTGACTTCGGCCAATGAGGAGACAAGCTCTGAAAGAAGAGTGTCTTCTCATTGTCCGAATTGCGAACCCGGAATTGGGAGCGATGCACCGAAGGAAACTTCATGCGAGAAAAGCTAGAGTTAGAAAGCGAACCCAGGGGTGAAGACAGTGTGGTCTAGGTCATCACCATGGGTAGGAGAGATGTCACGGATGTCAGGAGCTGTGGTTTAGGTGATTATAACTGACCTTTAAAAAGCTATTATACCCACATAGGGGCTGTCCCCTGAAATACACTAAAATATAATCAAGATAGGAAGACTCCCCGGAGACTTGTAACTGAGATAAACAGCAGGAAATATACCTCCCTAAGGGACATAAACTGACTGATATGAAAAGAGACTACCGCATGTTTATTATATTAACAAAGAACCTAATATCACTATTAAAACCGTATTTGATGACGAGACAAACCCAGGATTTATTTTATTCATGTTGTTTATTTGTCTTAAGATGTATACACAAAACATGTGTACAAAGAAACAAAGAGGTATGCAGCTCAAAGAGTGTTGGAAAGTTTAAAGGAATAGTTCACTGCAATAGTGAACTATTGCACGTTATAGCAGAACAGAAGCAGGAAGCGGTCGGGACCTGTCAGTGAGGCCACACTGGATCTTCGTTCCTGGCTCTCTAACAATTGATTGAAGAACGGAAGGTAAGGCAAAGCTCCTTAAACTCCCGGGCTTCAATCAATGTAGTAAAGGAATAGTTCACTATTACAGTGAACTATTCCTTTAATAACTACTGTGCAAGACATGAACATGTAACATGTCTGACAATATTGATTTAGAGAATTGTATCGCGTTAGCCATTGATGAAAGCAGAGACATCTTGGATATAAAAGAATACCTTTTATTGGCTAACTAAAACGATTGAAAATGCAAGCTTTCGAAACAGCTTCTTCCTCAGGCATAATACAATCTTATAATACAATATTGATTTATGCATTTCTTGGTTAAATAAAAGTTCCTCTGTTTAGAGGGGATTAAAAAAAAAAAAAATACATAGAATACTACATTCATAAACCACCTTCAGCCTATAAGTGTCCTGTGTGACTTTAAGGGGCACTAAACCCAAATATTAACTTTAGTGTGTTAGGGCAGTAGTCCAGACCCCAGAATTGCTGCTTTAGTATTCTCGAACTCGAAGTCTTATGCTCCTCTGGTTGGTCCATACTGGGCATGTGCAGATCAATGCCATCCACTGCTGCGTGACCAATTTGCTGGACGAGGTTGGGACTTTTGGTGACCTCACTTCCACCCCTGGGTGCGCTGTACGCGTCAGTGCAAAGTTAAGTATGTGGGGAAATACCACAACATCACCTTCTGTAAACAACGTCAAAAGGGAAAGGTTACAAATGCCGGAAAGCACTATATGAAGTGGCGGAGAAACCATACGTACAATGCTGCCATTACACAGCAAAACACACAACGCTCTTCCCATCATGCAGTAAAGAGCCTTCATTTAAGACAGCAGCTTTGACTTCCAATGAAACAGTGCCTCTAGTGGGCACATTATTATTTACAAAACGAGATAAAACACGCACAACCCCAAATCATCGCATTGCGAGGGATAAATAACCAGTGATGTATTCTTTTCAGATTTGTCCGACCGTTCTTTAAAGTTAGACATTTTTACCACGACAGGACCCGGTGGGGATTTGTCACATCTGTAATGTGGTTTTTCATTTGATCCTTTCCATATGGGAGCCAACACTTACTTGATAATATCCATATGTGCAAACACACCATTAGCACAGCTGGAAAGGAGAAATAAGGCTTGGAAGGGTAATCGACTAAACATGATCACTAAAGCTACTACCAATAGTTGCAGTTAGAACTCCTAGTACACGGTCTTCTTGGTGGGTACCAGACTGAGTGAGGGACAGTGGGGAGAAAAACAGCAGTGTGGAACGGAGATTATACATTATACATTCCTTGATGCCCCAGTTCAAATAGACCAGGATAAATCAGATAGGAACCCGCTGGGTAAATGGCCTAGCTGTCTACACTATCCTGCATGTGGTTCCGAGGAAAACAATACAATCATCAATTCAATATCTGGATTCACTTATGTGGTTTTCCTCTGAATAACTGGTGAGAAGGACAAAGATCCACTTTTGATTGAGAAAAATGTTTCACCAATACAATTAACCCCAGCAACCAGGCAGCAGTTTGATCTTGTACACAAATGAGTACACATTATACGAAACTATGCAGAAACAAAGGCAAAGTTTGGAAACCAATCAGAATTTAGCTTTTGTGGTTGTCAAACATGAATTTAAAGGGTCACTATACTCACTCAAACATCTTTACATTATCTGAAACTACAATTTGAGAGAAGTAAACTATATACTCACATATTTACCTGTGCTTGCTTTGTCATTAAATTATTAATGTTTAGTGAGTGCTCCTAATTGCCCCACCCTCCCTTACTCACTGCCTTCTTGTAGTGTCTGCGACACTTACAAATTCTGCACAGCATCAACATGGACACTGCTCTGCTTACACATTTCCCCCCTCCCACATTCTTTTCTCTTCTAGAGTATAGGCTGTGATTTAAATGAGGATTTCTCAGGATCTACAGCTCAGATTTAAAATCTACATTTTTTTTGATGTAGTGTGATCTTGTATCTAAAGGTATAATTTTAGAAAATTCTATTTTTTTTGTATAGATACCCTTTAATACTAAGTCAATACCCCATTGGCTGTTATTATCTTACTGTTGTTTATTTAGAATTCTCAATACTCCGTTAAACAGATTTCTCTTCTGGTAAAAGTTAACCTGAGCTGTTACACTCACCTAATGCTAAATTATTAATAACTTTGTTGATGGAAAGAGAGACTGAAAATAAAGAGTCGACTCCTAGCCGACTATCATGGGATTAAGTAACATTGCTTGATTCATCTTAATGTTCCTGTGAATCTCCTTTACCAGCTTAACACTTCCCAAGACTAATAATGTTAATGTTGCATGAAGTTTATTTGGCTCTCTCATTTCTCTACCTCCCACGAGATACAGGAGCATCCAATGATTTACAGGCCCATAAACATTCTGTTAATTAAACAGTTTTGGCAGCACAAACCCAGCTCCTGTTATTATATACAACTTACGGAATCTGGAATACAAGTGGAACTCATGGGCTAACTTCAGTGTAAAAAGATTGCTTAGACTTTACACAAATGAGTTGATATTATGGACCATAACATTGTCCGTAATAAAGGGATTCAAGCGATTGCTCCCAACTGATGTTTAGATCCTAATTGTAAATGACGGTAGATCAATGGTCGACAGATCACATAGGTATCTATCGGCACACATGCTGTGGGAACAGCTCGCACAGACCTGACCGATCCCCATACGCACGCAATCGGATCGGCTCCCTCTACTTCAAGTAAAAGGAGCCGTTACCAACCAATGGTAATTTTCCGTTATTCCTGATCGACCGGAGTGCCGACTACGATCGTTCATCGGCACTCCGATCGGTTGGGAACAGCCCCTACACACTAACAATAATAGGTAAATCCTGTCGTTCCCCGATGGGATTTACCCATTATCGTTCGTATGTATGGCCACCTTTACATGTATCCGACCCAAACATCGAATCGATGGTCACATCAAGCCACAAATTTCCAGTGAAACACGATAGGAGTCGATGTACGCAGAGCACTATCGTTATTATAGTCTTAAAGGGTATCTCCACCCCCCCAAAAAAAAATCAATAAGTTGATGGAAATCCCCCTAGACCTCGCTAGGTTTAATTTCCCCAAATCAGCACCTAAGGGTACTTTATCAGTTTTTCGTTCCCTCGTACCTGACCCCCGTGTCTGTGATTGGCTGAAATCACTGACGCAGCTGCGGGTCCAGCCCCTTCTGCTGCTTTTGTGTGGACGAGCAATCAAGCTCCTGTACCAATTAACTGCATTTTATACACTATAGGGATTTATTGAATAAAAAGTCTTTATTTTCACATCACTTTGCAAAGGAAGGTGTCTGGTTCAAGAGAGGTGTTAAGGAGGCCATTTATGTGAAAATAAAGAAACCAAGCCTAAACAGAGGTGGGGGGGTTCGACACCAACTGTCTGCCATGTACAATGCTGTTTTAACACCTTACTCTGGGCATTCCTACAACACCTCTTAGCCACTATCCAATCACACCCTTAACACCTGGCTGTGATATGCTAATTGGGATTTTCCAGGGTACATAATTGCCACAGATTCTTGTACAAGTCATTCTGAATTGAAAAAGCCAGTCGGATGACTAGCAAAACGTCTTCAAGATCTAATTGAATCCACAGATATACCATGACCTGGATGAATGAGAACCTTCACAAGCCTATTCCATCACTGTTTCCCATTGTTTGGTCTCATTAAACATTAGTACTAGGGGCTCATTTATTAAAAGGTGCAGCAACCCAAAAAAAGAAAAATAAGCGATAACCAGGGTTATTCAATAAAAGTTCTTATCGTTTAAAATGGTGCTATTTTTGACCCAACCAATCAGATGCTAGCTTACAAATGTTAAATAAGATCTGATTGGTTGGGGCAAAATTAGCACCATTTTAAACGATAAGAACTTTTATTGAATCTCCCTGAACATACTCTTTGTTCTTTTTTTTCCTTTTAAAGGATAACTGTATTGCCTCAATGCATTTTTTTAAATTGCATTAAAAAGAGTTAAAGGACAACTCCACCCTCATAAGAACATCTTTTAGAAATAATGGTCTCTTTAAAATATGTTGATATATCATAGTTTGTCCTATGAATTCATTACTGTATGCCTGCTATGCTTCTGGAGGCCTCATAGAAACTGAGCAATTTAGAAACCTGTACTGAGCCTGGGCATGCTCATGGAGAGGCAGATAGGGGATTAACATTCAGTCATTGGCTGTGATGTCAACTGTCAAATCCATAACTGACAGTTACTAACTGGAAGGATTTCAGGTTTGACAGGTTTAACAGGACATTGTGCAGGATTTCAGGTTTGACTTATATATTTCAGATTTCAAACTATTAACGTTTAGGGTTTTGGGGGGGGATTTACCTGTATGTAAGTTTTCATTTTAGTGCTGGACTTGCCCTTTAAGGTATGCAGCCCTCCCCATACATTTTTTTCCCTGATTTCGAGCCTCTCTCTGCCTTCAATTAGCCATGCTGTGAAGGGGGCGTAACAATTCTGTCTGCCTCTAACTGTCACTCAAAACTAGCAAGCGAAAAAACACTTCTCCACCCACCCTTTATCAGCTTGACTATGTAGACTGTATCCTAGCAACAGGACATTTCAAGTTTGTTTAACTGGCAGAGGAGGAGAAAGGTTGTATCAGACATTCCCACCTGCCAATGACAAGTGTTATGTTAACCATGACCCTGGGCCGTCTAGGAGGTGGGCTTTTAGCACTCATCTTTGCTGTGTGATATCTAAATGAGGGCTGCATGGTTGTAAATGTGAGTCAGTAATTTAAGCTGCTGGAAGTGTGGACATGTATTGGGAGTGATGTTTTTTTTTTTATATTGTTGTCCTTTAACTGATATTCCTAATTCATGTAAACAAAATGTTTGCAATGAACAACAGAATGTACTTTTTATTTATTACTATTATTTACTTTTTATTTTGCTGTTATCGCTGTTAACAAAAAAAAGGTTCAGCAACCAATCAGATGTTACCAGATGTTTTCCAACTGTTGCAGTCCAATTAAAGGGGTAAAATCATATTAAAATGCTGCAGATTTAAGCTGGGTACACATCAGCAGATCCTTTGTGCCGACTGTCCTGCGCCACTAGCGAGCAGTTGGCTGGGACTAATCACTCCTGGTCGTGGCCGACCGTTTGCTTGACCGACTGTGCAGTCCATAGGGAGCCGCACAATCGGACATGATTTTCCATTAGTTCGATTCAGACAAACTAGGAGTCGAACACCTGTTGTGGCCACCCAAAAAAACATAAATTTTTAGGGGAAAATATCCGTCAGTCTACCAGAAAAATTGCACAGTGTGTACCCAGCCTAAGAGCACAAGAAATTTTTTTCACCACTTGTTCTTTCTATTTCTACTTCCGTTTTATTCTTCTGCGTTTTTTTGGACTCCTCCCACAGTTTTTGAGCTACAGACATAAAATTCGGTACAGACATGTGGGGCATATAGGAGAAGTGTGCTATTACCTAGCTAAGGAATCCACAGAAGCGTTACCTTAAGACTATAAGGTAACAATCCTCAAATTTTGAGGTTTAAAGAGGAACTGTGGTCTCCATACAGGCCAGTTTCCTACATTTAAAATGAGCCACCAACCACCTCTCTACATGCTCCACAGCCCAAAATATAAAGCGATTACAGACCAGAAAGTTAATAGGTGGGAGGATGACGTGACATTCATAATGCTGCTCCTCCACCCCACCGCCGGGGAGCACAGCCTCAGACTTCAGTGTGTGAGGGAGACAAGAAGTCCCTCCCCCTCCCTGCTGGGGTGTTTGAGTGGGGAGGGTCTCACAGCACCTATAAGTGGGTGGGGCCAATGCACTCGCAAGTGGGCAGGGCCAATGCACCTGCAGAGTGGACAGGGACACGCCCACCCACGAGTGGACCGGGCCAAGTGGGTCTGTAAGGGAAGGGGCCAAGGGGGGCCTGCAAAGGAGGGGCCATGGGACCCATTCGTTGGAGGGACCAGGGGGGCTGCAAGATCAGGATGAGACATAGGGCAGAGTGACTGTCACATGATGTGTGACAGTCAGTGCAGGAAGTACAGGGGACCTGGTTATGTTGCTGCCATATCACACACAAAAAATGTAAATATCTCCAAAACTATGCAAAATAAACAATAAAAGTAAATTGCTAAATTCTCCAGAGAGAGCAATTCCTATCAATTTACCTAAAGTTTTGGACCACAGTTCCCCTTTAAGGGTCATATGATCAAAACCGTTTGTTTCATGGTCATAAACACAAACGCTGATACTCCCAAAACCACACACAGACACAGGTACACTCACCTAATGACCTACCATTCCATTCTCATGGAAGCCATAGGGTAACTATAGTCAAAAAGCTAATTTTGATATATCCTCAATAAAAGTTATATGGTCATACATGCAAAAACACTTCCCCCAACCTCACACGGGTACACACACCTACTGACCTACCCTTCCATTTCTGTGGCAGCCATACTTAAAGGGTAACTAGTAAAAAAAAAAATTTTGACTAATCATATAAAAAGTTTGTTTTTTTAACCCTCAACTGACACAGGTAAACACACCTACTAAAGTCCGCAGCACAAAATAAAAAAAAGTTTATGCTTAAACTTTCCCTTTCTAGTTCCCTTTGAATTTCACCACCTTGCACCATCTATACTGAGCAGATTTTAGTTTAAAATCTGCTGAAGATACTGCAAATGTGGATGGAATTGCTTGATCTAATCCTTTAGGGTTTTCGACCAACTTGAACCCCTTCTGCTCTATAGACTGCCCGAAATCTCTGGGCAATCTACTTAACAGACCACCATTAAAGTTAAAACTGTTTGGATCAATTGGAAATATCAACCAGGGTATTATTTTTCTTTTACAATCCAGGGATGTCCAACCTGCAGCCCTCCAGATGTTTGAAAACTACAACTCCCAGCATTCCTCCATTGCATAAGAAACCAAGGAATGCTGGGAGTTGTAGTTTTCAAACATCTGGAGGGCCGCAGGTTAGACATCCCTGTATACATCAAATGGATAAAAATTGTTCTATGTATGTAATTGTAGCTATTTATGTAAACTGATTATTCTTTGTGACTTTCTTCGTAGAGGTCTGGCCTTCATTTTAGACACACAGACAATACTGTACAGTGGTTAAGAGCAATGGAATCTATTGGGCTTCCCAAGGTAAGAGGCAGTTCGTTTTTTACTAAAAATTTAACATATACATATTAGATGTGACAAACTTTTTAAATGAGATGATTTTTTTTACCATGATAATACACCAACCAATGTGTAAGAAAGAAATGTTTGCTTTGAAATATAACACTAATGATTTCTTAAAGGGCATATCCACCCCCAAAACCAAAATGTAACCCACTACTGGCCCCACTGTGTAGTGTTAAAAAATGACCTTGCTCCAAATGATTTTCCTGCAGTTCCTGATTAAAGTTCCAGAAAGTGAAGAATTGGAGCTGTCTAAGTCATCTGCATGCCTGCTTCTTGCTTTCCTTTTTGAGGTTTCTGGCATACGCAGGGGAGTCCTCTCCCCCTCTTCCCACCATCCCTCCGGGTCCCTTCATGGCTGCTCTTCCACCTAACTTTAAAATCTTTTGCTGTAGTGTAGGGCCGGGTGCCTGCCCACCCCCAACCGCCAATTTAGATTTCTAAAACAAGCCTGAGAAATACCCTTTAAGAACTGGTGGTTTTAAATTTATAAATCTGAACCGCTGTATTTTTAAAGGGCAGGATCACCCAAAATCTGTCTTTTACAGATATGTTAACCCTAAACAGCTTTTTCACACCTCTTCTGCTGCTGTAACAGTATGTTTACGAGCTCACACAGCAGCAGAGGAAGTGGGTCCGTTATTGGCCATCAACCATTGGCTGTGAAGTCACCATCACAGCTTTAACTGATGGCCGATACCCAGAACATTCAGCTCGGAAAAAGTGCTGGCGAGGAATTGGGATCTGTAAGTCCTTTGTGGAGCGTCCTAGGAAAAGGTAAGTATAGTGATTAATGGGGTTTGGGATCACCTTCGAAAGCTTACAGATGTTTGACTACTTTGACACATAGGGAGCTAAAGTACAAACTAAGTTCTATTGGACTTGGAAAAACTCATATGTACATGGATGTGAGTGGTATATTACTGTGTTAGGACAACTTCCATTTCATCTGTTTATCACTGATTTAGCCGCTGGTATTGAATAGGAAGAATAAAAGGGAAGAGGAATTAGAAAGCTAAAGGTGACCATAAATTTGTTACACTTACCTCCAATATTCCCATGACAATCAGGAAAAACATCTGGCTGTATTACTTTGCAAACGGTGTTACAGGTGTAGTAACATGGGTAGCAAAGCATTATTTGTCCATGAATGTTGCAAAATACGAAACCAGTACCTCGCCTGACATTACTGTCGGGGCAGTAAAAAAATATCTGTCTGGGACAAAATCAGAATTTCCTATTTTATGCATTTCCACTCTATTAATGTTTATTTTATGTTATAGATTTTAATCCCTTTAATCCTCCATTTGCCTTTAATACCTTCACAAGCCAAATATTTGTTAATGGGGTCAAAACATCATACAAAATGAAGCTTGATGCCAATTTTTAGAATTAATGTATCTTCTACCCTTAAGTCATAAACATGATTTAAAGCTAATTTGTTCTGCTTCACTATAATTTGATATAAATAAAATTCCTATGGTTGAACGAGCTGGTCACAGATGCTTCTGTGATTTTTAGATGAATAGTCCCAAGACCTAAATGCTTGAACACAGAAAGTTCCCCACAATATTGTACTGCGTTCAGTCAGTGGCAAGCAGCTTATCTGGACACTGAGTGGCAGATACAGTTTTTTCAGTGATGTAGATCGCACCAGCACTGGTTATGTGTGGGTGTCTCTGTAATGTAATATAACGGGGCTAATAGGCTTAAATTAAATACTTTGCACTATGACTGCAATTACAGAAAAGTAGTATACGGAACTATAATGGAATTGTATACTTTTTCTTGTTGTACTTGATGTTTTAATTATGTGTTTTTATATCATTTTTTTAATACTTTGTTGTGATCTTTTGTATTTGGTCCTTACTCTTATACACTCGGCACTTTCTGTGATCTATTCTGAAACCCACTCCTGTAAACCCTGCCACATTAAGTTATAGCTAATTAGGACTATTCTGTCAAAATAGGGGAAAGTATTTCCTTATTGTGTTAATTCCTCCTTCCAGTGTGAACTGAAAGCTTTCCTTTCTTCCCATTAATGTTATTAGAATCACACTGTTTAAGACTCAATTTGTTCAGATCTGATTTTCGTCTTAAACTGTCCCACTTGTGCACAAGAACAAATCAAGTAATTGGATGTTAATTTACAGTATGTATAGTAAAGGTGGCCATACACTATTATGATCGTAATTACGATCTTAAACCGACCAATACTTTGATAGACAGATGTACAATGTTAATTGTACTAAGATGTACCATCTATATTGTTCAACATTAAATTTGTTTTGTGATTAATGTCGAATGTCGTCTATTGTGAGGTTACATTAAAGGGTATGTCCACCCTTCTAAAAAATTTTTTTACCTAACATTCCCCCTGTCCCCCCAGCCGCTATATTAGTATTATCAGAAAATGCCCCAAACTTTACTTACCTTCTCTCTTTCCTCCACCGCGCTGCCAGGCCCTCTGCTTGCGAGAAAATGCAAGCAGAGGGGTGGGACCAGCAGTCGCACCTGTGATTGGCTGAGCGGCAGCCAATCACGGACGCGGCTGCCGGGTGTTCAGTGCGGCGGAGGAAAGAAGGAAGGTAAGTAATGTTTTGGGCATTCTCTGATGATACTAATAGAGCGGTTGGGGCTGGGGGGACAGGGAGAATGTTAGGTTAAAAGATTTTTACACTAGGGGGAGGGAATCCTAATCAGAGGGAGGGGGAGAAGGGGGAGAAGGGCTGCAGTACGCATGCTAAACTTCTCCCGGAGGCCAGATAGGCAGAGTCCTATATGATCCAGAGGAAGGCAAAAAAAACCCACCAAATTTATGAAGGGGGAAAAAATTCCTTCCTGACTCCAATTGGCAGTCGGAAATTTCCCTGGATCAAATCTACTTTATGTATCAATACCAGTAACTTGCAACATTCCTTGTTTGCAGAAACTCATCCAGCTTTTTTTTTGAAACTGACCAATGAACCTGCCATTACAACGTCCATTGGAAGACAGTTCCATAGCTTTACCGTTCTCACAGTGAAAAACCCTTTCCGAGCTTGAAGCCTAAACCTTTTTTTCTTCAAGTCTTAAGGGATGTCCTCGTGTCCTTTGACATGTTCTATTGGTGAACAATGCCCCAGATAGTTTATTGTATGGCCCGTTAATGTAGTTATACACAGTAATCATATCCCCACGCAAGCGCCTTTTCTCCAGCGTACATAATTGTAACTTTTCCAGTCTCTCTTCATATTCAAGTTCCCCCAATCCCCTTATTAATTTAGTTGCCCTTCTCTGAACCCTTTCCATTTCAAAGATGTCCTTTTTGTACACAGGATTCCAAAATTGCACTGCATATTCCAAATGAGGCCATACCAATGCTTTGTAAAGAGGGAGAATTACATTTTCCTCCCTTGAATCCATAACTCTCTTTATACAAGACAATACCATGCTGGCTCTGGCTGTTGCCGCCTGGCACTGCTTGCTACCTTTAAGTTTGTTATCCACCAAAACTCCAAGATCCCTTTCGAACAGGGATTCACTTAACACAGAGCCATTTATAGTATAAGTAGCACAAGGATTTTTAAGTCCAAAATGCATCACCTTACATTTATCAACATTAAATTTCCTCTGCCACTTAGCAGCCCAATGTGATAATCTATCTAGATCCCCTTGCAACGATTGCACATCCTCTGAGGTTTTTAATGGTCGACAAAGTTTTGTGTCGTCAGCAAACACAGAAACCTTGCTGACAATACCCACTTCCAAATCATTTATAAATAGATTAAATAGAAACGGCCCCAACACAGAACCCTGTGGCACCCCACTTAGCACTTTAGTCCATAATGATGAAGCCCCATTAACAACTACTCTCTGCATCCTGTTCATTAACCAATTTTCTATCCATGTACAAATGTGACTCCCCAGACCAACAGACCATAGCTTATTCATTAGTCGCCTATGGGGGACTGTATCAAAAGCCTTTGCAAAATCCAAGTAAACTACATCTACTGCTATGCCAGAGTCTAAATTTCTACTTACTTCCTCATAAAAGCCAAGCAAGTTAGTTTGACAAGATCTATTCCTCCTAAATCCATGCTGGTTACTACTTATAATGTCAGTCCTTGAAACATACTCTAGAACATGTTCCCTTATTAAACTTTCCAGGATCTTCTACATCACTGAAGTTAAACTTACAGGCCTGTAATTACCCGGCTGTGAAGGACTACCGTTTTTGAATATTGGAATAACATCAGCCTTTTTCCAATCCAGAGGCACACCACCGGACATGAGGGAATCAGCAAAAATAAGAAACAATGGCCTAGATAAAACTGAACTTAGCTCCCTAAGTACCCGAGGATGTATTTTATCCGGTCCAGGAGATTTATTAATATTAACCTTCTTTAGTTCTTTCTGTACCATATCCTCGGTTAACCAAAGTGCACTTTAATCTTTTATACCATTATTGCTACTATATCTTTGGCTGTAGAGCACGTAGAGAGGTGGTTGATGGCTCGTTTTAAAGGTAGGAAACTGGTCTTTCATTTAAATTTAACTTGTTTGGAGACCACAGTTCCCCTTTAATTGTTAATATGATTTCCCCTCCTTTTAAGTGAAATTTTTTCCATGACTAAGGCTGAGGCAACACTGCAACGCACAGGAATCGCGCACAAAATCACGAGCGTTATCGCAAGTTATTGTGCGCGCTATTCTTGTGCGTTTTGCGCATGTGATTTTGCCATTTACTGTTATGGAAAAGCAAGAGTTTATTCACCAAAAATGTGAAGGCATGCGTTACCAAAACGTGAACGGACGCCCAATTGCATGCGCATCAGAAATTGACGGAATTTGCGCTTTCCCGCGGTTTCCATTTTATCGAAAATTACGGGAACAATCGCGAGCAGAAAACGCGTTAGTGTGGCCTACCCCTTATACAATTTAAGACATTTTATAGAGATACGCGATTTTAAAGGCAAAACAAATGACAGAATTCAATACTGCTAGATCTGTTGTAGCCAGTCACTTTCTAAGTGAGTAATGAAAGTGAAACAAGTAGAACAGTTGTTACGCAATGCACAGTTCAATGAGAGAAGGCCTCTGTTTGCAAGGGTTGGTTAAATATTTAGCTTTTACATTCTCACTGCTTTTGGGCATCACCTCCCAGCACCTAAGTAACCATGAAACATATTTAGAGAGTTTCTATGAATCCATTTTGTCCTGTTGCTTTTCCCTTACTTGGTGCTCTTTCTAAAGCTGGCCATAAACTAATCAACCGGCATGTGATCTAAATCATGAATTCGTGATCCATGGCCTTGCACCATTGATTTTTATTTATCTAGAAATCCGCTCAAGATAAACTGATTGGAATTGATCACAAATATATGTATCGAAACGGAAAACTTGAATAACTGTTTGACCAATTTGATCAAGGTGGTTAAAACTTACAACAGCAGAAATAAATCAAAAATGAAAACTAGCAAGTAGTAGACGTATACTGTGGCAAGTGGTATAAAAATGTGGGCGCTTGCTTCCCTTTGGCGTGACTATAAGGGAAGTGCATGTGTTCGCTTTAAAAAAAAAAAAGGAGCCATAACCTTATAGAAGAAAATCAGGGTTATTCAATAAACGTTCTTATCGTTTAAAATGGTGCTAATTTTGCCCCAACCAATCAGATTTTTTTTAACATTTGAAAGCTAACATCTGATTGGTTGGGGAAAAATTAGCACCACTTTTAACGATAAGAACTTGTATTGAATCTCCCTGATAGTATATTTTATAGGCCATATCCTCCCTGTAATTATCCTCCTGATTTTTAACTACAGGTCCCAGGTAAAGTTTTGTTGGACAAGGGCCACAGGTTAGTTTTCCCTGACATGAATTACCTAAGAAGTGATTTTGTCATTGTCTGAGATATCTGTAAATTACTGACGATCTTGCAGTCTCCTATGGACTACACAATTGATTGAGGCAAACTGATACGCTCGCTAGTGGAAAATACGTCTGCGTGTACAAGGGGATGGATACATACATGCATACTAACTAGGAGTGAGCTGAACAGGACATGAGGAGATATAGTGACAGAGCACTGAGAGCAAAAAGGGATCAAGTTCCTGACAGCACTTAAAATATAGAAATGGATAAAGGCAAGTCATTTTTTTCAGTTTAGTGTCCCTTTAATTTTGCTAGGTTCTGATGTAATTCCCCCTCCCCTTTTTTTAAACTAGATGTGTTTAATCTGGAGCCTTCCGCACACATAGCATCTATAATTAATTGAAAATAAACCTCCTATTCCTATATATTAATTCCTAAATAGTTTAGTTTGGTTTTATTGGGCAAGTTGATCGAAACAGGAAACAATCACCAAGCATAAGCCAATCTGTGTATTCAGTCAACCCTACAATTTTTTTTACTCTCTCCTCTGCAGAACACTTAATTCTAACAAGGTTACATCACTGCAGTGGAATTTAATGTACAATTGCTTCCGGGCACTTGGGTGTCCACTCTAGAGATCTTTGCTTTTCCCCAATGGGGATAACATTACTGAATGAAGATGTTTTGTTGTTGCCAAAACGCAATTATCTAAATAGCTGCTAATGGTTGATGTGCATTGAGTGTAGACAATTAGGTTGTTTGTTGTGGGTTTACATTCATTGTTTAGCAAGTGCTTGTTTAATGAATAAAGATATATTGCTGAAAAATAAAGATCAGTTTGCATATAGCTATCTGCAGTCTGATAGATCCAAACATTGGCAGGTTTGTGATGATGGTAGATTGTCCCAACCACCTAGCTAGATTGTAAGGATGATCATTCCAATTTTTCTTGCTCTCATGGAAATTTTCCCTATGTTCACTAAGGAAATTGGACTGTTTCTCTCTGCCTACCTAATAATCAGGATTATTATCTCATATGATCTTGGGTATTGTATGGTTAGGAGGATGGCCTACCTAAACAATACAGCTAAATTAATAGTCTTTGGCTGATTAGGGTTCTTTGTGTAATTGACCAAACCTAAAGGCCCCATACATGGCACTGATATTCTGCAAATTCGATCAAATCGATTTGGAATATCAAAGACATTTTCCCAGTAGTTGGGTAATTAAGATTAAGATAAGGTTTTTCGGGATTGTTTCTCTGTCGGAGTATGGCTAGTTGAGAAGAATAGAAGTGTTGTCTTTTCTGTAATGGCAATCTCATCAGAATTAGGCCAGTTTAATCCATAGTGTTTATAGAGGTGTTTTCGTGATAACACAGTCCCTGCAGGTTTGCTAAAAAGTCTTACTAGCTAATAAACATGAATGACTGTTGGTGGTTCCATTCGGTTGGCTGTTCTTTTAACCAAATTAACCGCACTGTTATTAAACTTTACATTTTTGTGAATTTAGAAATTCTAGAATAAAATGTTTGTTCATAATAGATGACAGACAAAATGTCCTCAGACATTTATTTTTGTGGCATTTGTAAGCAGAGAAAAATGTTTGATCTATGTTGAGATGGGTTATCTGCTCTTACCTCTATTGTGTCTGCACATGTTTATTTACTTAAACCATAAACTGAGAAGACATTTTGATTTTAGACCTTTACTGATCCTTCTAAAAACTCAAAAACAAGGACATGTATCCATAGAGACATTAGCAGTGTCTTCTAAATATCCATAAGAACATTTATTAGTGGCCATATTTATAATTCTTTCCATATTCTAATGCAAAGGGTGCAGTCGGGGGATTCTTATTTCTGGAGTCTGAGCCAGGATGGTTCCCAAATGATTTATTGAGGAGGTCTTCGGTCAGGAGAGCAGACACAATAAAATGCAGATGAAAACCAATTAATATTCAGGCAGTGTGCTGCAAGTTACGGAGAACTGCCATTCCAGTGAAAACTTTGTGTCTTACAAAAGGAAGGATGAGTGAATTGGAAACTGGTGAGAGCAGACAATATAAATGTAAGGTTTAAAGTCAAATGTAATCAGGTTTGAACTGACCCACAAAGACAGGCAGGAAACCCTTGATGGGCCAAGAAATCGGAGGGTCTCGTTCATTTACCGAAGCAGATTTTTTTTTTTTTTTTTATATTTATATTTTGATGCAAAGGCAAAGTAATAAAATGATGATAAGATCGAGATGGATAAATATACATGAGAGGGGGAGATAAAATGGTGAGTGGACCCCTGGTATTGATACTTCCTAGTAGGCCTTTGGTTTGTCCCCTATCACCCTGGTCCAAAATTGAATGCAATTGCAAAGTGTGATTCTCAAGCAGTATTAAGAGATTATCAAGGGTAATGGTATTTATAGTTACACAATTACTTGACACTGGTAAAGACATAAATAGGATGTCACTATGGAGAAAGGAGACATCATTTTTTTCAATTGAATACGGTGGAACTAATAATAAATGGGCCCCATTAACCTGTTGAAGCAAAATAGCATCTTTATTTCCAGTCTGTTGTTGTGCAGGAGAAAGGGAGATTAACAGAATAGTACTCTACTTGTTTATAAAGAAACATATCCTAGTCAATAAAATTTCCTTTGAACTTTTCATCTATCCTATTAATATTGATATTTCAAAGTCTGTGGGTGCCCAGGACAAAGCCTCCAGCTTTCAAGAGCAGCTGGATATTAATATATCCTTATGGTTTGGGGCCCCCATAGGAATTGGGGCTCTAGGTATTGAGCCATGATAGAAACCTCCATGGTAGAAATGTTTAAAGGGCATGTCCACCCTCAAAACTGAAATTTAACCCCATATTGGCACCACTGTGTAGTGTACAAAATCCTTACCTTAAATCTCTGCTCCAAACGGTTCTCTTGCTATGCCCCCACAAAGCCAGGAAAACTGCAGTATAGAAGCTCCCAGTGACTCATCCTGCGCTTGTCTCTGCCTCAACCTCGACATGGTTGGAGGCATGCGCAGGAGAGTCCTATCCCTCTCCCTCCGGTTTTTCTCTCCCTCCCCCTAGCTCTAAACCCCTTGTATATAATGTAGGTATAGGTCCCCCAGCTCCAACCGCCTTAATAGAATTTAGAGAAAGTCCCCCGATAGTTACTTACCTTACCTCTCTCCCCCGGCGTTCTTAGCAGCCGGCAGCCGCGTCCCTGATTGGCTGCCTCTCAGCCAATCAGGGCCGCGGATGCCGGTCCCGTCCCCAGTTCTGTGCAAGCAGAAGGCCGTGGAGTGAGGTGGAGGAGAGAGGTAAGTTAAGATCAGGGGACTTTCTCAAATTTGTATTTTGGCGGTTGGGGCTGGGGGACCAATACCTACATTATTACATGCCCTTTAAAATTTCCACAAACCCGGCACTTATGGTGTTGAACAACACACAACTGTTGATGATCACATTAGCCAAAAACAAGAGGTGTTTCAACTCAACATTTACATGTTTGTAACCAAGAATTAAGACTCCTTAAAATATTGTGGTGCTTTATGGCGCTTTTAGTCCAGTTAACGCTGCCTGTGATATGTCAGTGGTACAGTGCACACAAACATACCACTGTGGGCTACAGATTCCTCAGTAGCCATTATCAAAGTTGCAAGAACTCCATTGCATATGGCATTTGCTCTGATGGAACCATTCCGAGCAACAGCCTTCACCTTGGATAAATCTACAGTAGAGAGATGCTTGAAAGATCTAGCTAAAGAAGTTGAGGTTGCCTTGGATACTAGAATCTTGTGTCTATTTCTGCTAAGGCTTTAGTGCTATTGTACGCCTCTAGTGTGCGTCACCCATATTGTAATTTACAGCTATTCAGTCACTGCCCACCATGCTTTCATATATAATATATATAGTATATTATTATATATATATATATATATATATATATATATATATATATCTATAATATATATATATATTATATAATATATATTATATATATATATATATATATCTTAGGATGGTTTAAACTTATCGAACTCTTGAATGTGCTACTACATGACAATCTGTAGGGAATAAAAATTTAATCTAGGAAGACTATTCTCCTTTTTAAGCTGATGGAAGTTTAGGGAGGCTATTTTCTTGTCCTTTGTTTGGAATTGTGGGTTATTTATGGGCTGGGAAACCATAAGAAAGTTAAAGTCTATCTCCACTAAAAGGAGCTGGGTCTTACCCCCTGTTCTTTAATAAAACCTGCAGCAGCTGGCATGGAAGATAAGACCCGATCCCTCGCTCCTCCAACAGGTCCCAACAGACTTACAGGGAGATCCAATAAAAGTTCTTATCGTTTAAAATGGTACTAATTTTGCCCCAACCAATCAGATCTTATTTAACATTTGAAAGCTAATATCTGATTGGTTGGGGCAAAATTTGCACCATTTTAAACAATAAGAACTTTTATTGAATAACCCTGTCTGTATTCTATGTGCATGCGCAAGTTCACACTAGCTGCGTTAACACACAATTCATGCCATACCTGTAATTTTCAATGGCAAGGCTGTTCATTAACGCACCAAAATGCTGCATGCAGCACACTACATCGCAGCGCTTTAATGTGAACAGCACCTTACATTTCTATGTACACTGCGTTTTGGTGTGATGTAAAACGCACCAAACGCTCTCTAGTGTGAACGAGCCCTAAGTAGAAGGAACAGGGATTATCCTTCGGCTCCTTGTCCTGGTAACGTTCACAGTTGGAGACCCTGGTTATTAGTTGGTCATCTCCTTGTTGCATCTACAGACTTCCCAATACACACCATAGTGATCTGTGTAGCAAGTTTCCTTTCCATTTAGTAATTGCGCATATAAATGATCGGTACATATTAATACAATAGTCACTATTTACTGTCTGCTTATTCTTGTTAACCAAACCTGTTGCTAGCAAATTTATACTGAATGATATTATATATATCATTCAGTATAAAGACTGAAACAAGATTATTCCAGTTTACCCTTAACGGGATATAAGTCCCTTGTCATTTGTTGTTTCATTAGCTCACAAGGGAAACTTTTGAATGCTGGATAATTTAAATTAAAAACAGATCCTCTCCAAATAATATCTTTGCTGTAATGTTGTAGTACCCTCTAGTGGCAATTGGATGCTCGGTGCAGATACAGATACTGTACAGATCATTTTATATACATTTATATCACATTTTATATGCATATATAAATATCTATAAAACAATTATATCAGCATAAGATATATACACAGAAGAAGTTGCTGTAAATATCTGTTATTCATCTTAAGGTCAGACCATTAATATACATTTCAACTTTATATTTAAGTAGGTAAATTTAACCTGGACTTTTTGTTTTTGTGTATGGAAAAGATAGGACTACGTAAATTACATTAATCGGCCACTAGGAGCTGCTGCAGCATAACAAAGTAAAGTGCCATTACTTCCATTTAAAAAATGACCTTTAACAAACAGTTTATCTGGATTGAATTGTTTTCAAAAAAACAAGCAATGCTTAAAGTGGATTATCAAGGTCAATGAAGCCCTGCTGCAGTAAATAAGGATTTCAGTAGAAACCCAAGGGTAACGTGATTTTCAGAAAAAAGACCAGCATGCAATTCCTGCAAGCAATATAGCAAGGCAATTGCGTAGCTTTTGCCCGACTTTTTTAATAGCTGCAGTCGAGTAACAATTAAAGACTTATTTGAAGTGTATCAAAAGCCATTGCATAGGTATGTCGCAATACAATGTGCAGTACCAAGCTATACTGCCTGCTGATACATAGCCCTGATAGCGTTGTTAAAGGGACGGGGTAGCTCCATCTGTACCGATCAAACCCGATGCCGTAGCTTTGGGGTCAATTGTTTTTGTGAAATACGTGTAGCAGATATTGAGCTGATCAGATCTGCCAGGCTATGCCATGTGTGTGCCTGCAGTAATCAAAACTGGATGTTTCAAACTGGATGTTTTTTGTTACAAAAAGTTTATTGAAGAAAGTCATTGTTTGTCTTAATCTCCATCGAGAACATGAATAACTTTTTTGTTTTACAGTTTATATCTATTCAAACTTGGGATTGCCCCACAGATCCAGGATTTGCTGGGAAAAGTAGATTTCACTGGTAAGTTGATGTTATCAAAAAGTGTCTGTTGGTTAAAATTACAAGGGAACATATTTATATTTATGTTTAAATGATAAAATATTAATTAGCCTGAAAGGATTCTATAATTTGTAGCTCTAATGCGATTGTGGGGCCAACACGCAATGCACAACTAGCTAATAGCAACCACTGTCCACCCAACTATGACCTTATACAAAGTATAGCTAGAGCGTTGGGAGTGTGTGCAGGCAGTTGTATAGTTTCCAATGGAATCTGCCTTTCTCCTGCTATAACCCTCTGATGAGTTTACTAAGCTTTAGGGCTCGCTCACGTGTTTTATTGCATTTTCCTAATGAGTGAGTTTCACATAGGGATGTCATAACACCTTTTTTTGCATTGCATTTTTGAAATGCGCTGCTTGCAACATATTAATGCGATAACGCGCTCAATGAAAGTATATGGGGAAGAGGAAAACAACGTGTAGAAAAACGCGAATGCATAAAAATGCTTTGCAAAAACTCTTTCAATCGCTAAGCAGTTTATTGCGTTTTTTTTAATGCGTTTTGCGTTGTGAAGTGTGAACGTAGCCTTAGTTGTACAGTTAGAATAGCAGTAAGGACATTGCAACTTACTGGAGAGCTAAAGGCAAATTACCATTAATTTAACTTCCTTCTTGAACAATTGTAGTAACAATTTAAAAGCTCTTACTTGCCACTTTTAAATGTGGGTGTATTTCTGGGGACTTGACTTGTTAGTACCCTTTAGGGATGACATCAATAGCACCAAGTGATGGGGGAGGAGGGATATCCACAATTGTGTTGTTATTCAGGTAAGTAAGTGGTTTCTTAGTGTTGCAGTTCCACGTTCAGTTAACATTTCTCATTTAATCAAATCTTATTTGGTATACCGTATATACTCGAGTATAAACCGATCCGAGTATAAACCGAGGTACCCAATTTCACCTAAAAAATCTAATAAAAGTTGTTGACTCAAGTATAAACCGAGGGTAGAAACTTGGCATTCAAGATGTTTGGAAACTACAACTCCCAGCTAATAAAGCATGCTGGGAGTTGTAGTTTCCAAAACATCTTGAATGCCACCCTCAGGGCGCCTGTGAAGCAGCCTTTTATACCCAGGGGGCTGGCAATAATCATGTTAGCTGCCATTGGATAATTTGGGACATGTGGCTTGCTCAGTCCCCAAAATGCAGAAATTCCGCGAATTTACAAGAATTTCTTGTTTTTTCGAGAATTCTCGTAATTACGAGGACCTCCGTTTTTCGAAAATACGGAGATCCTCGTAATTTAGAAAATTTTCTAAAAAAAAAAAAAATCTGCGGTTCGGAAGTTGCGGGTCCGCGAACCGGCCATCTCTAGTCTTAAGCTATCTTAATTAAAAAACATTTAATAAAAAAATAACTGTAAAAGACACTCTTGTGATGCATAGATACAAATTAATTATATTACACAAATATTCAAAAAAACAATTTTAAATAATAACTAAACATAAAATCAAATTAATCTTAAAGGGCATCTATAGTGGGAAAATTTACTTTTTTTTCTTTCTTTCCATGTGTTCTACAATTCCCCCCAACCCCCAGAGTGTCTTTACATTTTTAAGATTCCCTCTCTGTCCTGAGATACACAAATTAGAAGATGTGATTGCATTCCTCTACTCCTACTTGTACTGTCAATCAAATCCGTGTGACGTGATCCCCTTCCCTGCTCAAGTCCTTCCCTCCTCACTGCCACTATGTGTGTTTTTCAGGATGTTGAACTTTTAACTCCTACTGCACATGAGAAGCTTGTCGGTTAGCCGGAGTTGAGACATGGAGGAGGTAACGGGGGAGGGGGAAGTGGGGAGTGCTGCAGAGAGATCTGACACCATGGAAAAACAGAGTCACTGACAGAGGTAGGATAAAGGCAGCACAGAGTACATGAATTTAACTTTGCAATGGGCCAATGTGTTTTTTTCACTATAAATGCCCTTTAATTCCAAACCTTGAGGTGAAGCGATGACCTCCTGCATTCACTGCACTAAAGGAAACCGGGAATTTGCCTGCAGGGATCATAGAGAATCTCTCTATTTAGGTGCTGATCTGGGGTCTGTAAACATAACAGTTTTAGGGTTGAGGGTCCTACACAATCCTAAAAGATTGTTTTGGGGTGGATATGCCCTTTAAAACTCCCTAAAATTATTAAAGGATTTAAAACTGTGGATGGTGCTCCTCATTGTCTTCCCAAGACATCCTTGGCTGACAATGACTTTCTGCTGTCAAAAACTTCTATTCCCACACTAAATTGTGAAGAGGCCACCAGCAAAGAACATTGGGAAAGAAAATAAAAATGATTTTATTACATAATTTAAAATGTTATGTGTTCCCATTATATGAGGAATCAAATGAAATGATTGCTCCTATGAAAGAGTTTGTAAGCAACTTTGTCATAATTGATAATAAAAATGATTAACTTTTCCCACTAAGATAAATATTAAACACAGGAATATATAAATTAACTATTATTAAAATGGAATTAAATATTAACTTTCTGTATTGCTAATATTGTATAAAATGCATGAACTATTCCACAGAGATCTATTATTGAAGCAAATGCCCAGAGTAACTAAATGTTAACATGTACAACATAAAATCTCATATCCTCACATGATAGAAATTTTTAAGGGTGTGTCCACTCATTTTTATTTAAACATCTGTTTTTTTTCGAAGAACAGGAGGTAAGACATAGCTAATTTACCTCCAGTCTTTCAGATAAACAGAAAAAACTAATGTTTAAAAAAGGCGTAGATATACCTTTTAATAGATGCGTCAATATGTTAGTAAATTTAAAATATAGTAGATTAAATCTTAAAAATATCAGGAATGTAGTTCATCTGATCCCTGTATATATTAACTTACATTTTAGACACACTCAAAGTTTTTTTTCACATTCTGCACATTACAGTAGTTTGAATCTCCTGTCCACTATCCATGCACTGTAAGGTCTTAAGAAACAAAACAGGCAAATATAGCAATATTGTACACTACAATACTTTCACAGCACATTAAATAAAAAAATTCCCTGCAGAATACAGGAAAAAAACAGGTATTTTCTATAGACCTGAAAATGATTCAAACATTAGTACAGATTCACTTCTTGCAAGGATCCTTCTGGATGCCATTAAGCCACAGAGAGCTGTCCAAAGTATGCCCCAGATTCTGTAGAAATGTTTCTGTAAACTTCCTAAATTTGTCACACTTCCTCCTAACTTATCCTGTAGGCAAAAAAAATATGTGCATTACTAACATTAAAAGGACAAGTATGCTGTAAACCCAAGTTAATTTTAATTGGAAGCAGCAACTTTAAAAAAAACTTTCCCTTTTTTCCCCCCTAGGTCCCTACTGAGCCTACCTTTACTGATGTAAAGTTGCTTACATCTTGCTTCAGCGTTGTAGCCTGCTTAGCTCCGCCCCGAGACTTCCTGTAGTCCAAAAAAGCGATGTCCGTTTGGTCCGGAGCGCACGCCACATGATGTTAGTGCGCTGTAAACATGGCGAGGGAGCAAGCCCGGACCAAACGGACATGGCTTTTTTGGACTACAGCAGAAGGATATCCAGGAAGTCTCGGGGGGTGGAGCTAAGCAGGCTACAATGCTGAAGAAAGATGTCAGCAACTTTACAGCAGCAAAAGGTAGGCTCAGGAAGGACCAAGGAAAAAAAATAAAGGAAAAAAGATTTTTTTAAAGCTTCCAATTAAAATTACCTTATATACTCGAGTATAAACCGACCGAGTATAAACCGAGGTACCCAATTTCACCTAAAAAATCTAATAAAAGTTGTTGACTAGAGTATAAACCGAGGGTAGAAACTTGGCATTCAAGATGTTTGGAAACTACAACTCCAAGCTAATAAAGCATGCTGGGAGTTGTAGTTTCCAAAACATCTTGAATGCCACCCTCACCCTCCCACCCAGTTCAGTTTGTACCTGTGGGCTCTCTTCATCCAGGAGCTGTGGGCTCTCCTAAATCCAAGGGCTTCCTGGGACTGTGTGCTGGCATTGAAGGTAAGGTCCTCTCCATTCCGGCAGCAGCGTCCTCTCCATTCCGGCAGCAGCGTCCTCTCCATTCCGGCAGCCGCACGATCATTCCATGTACTGGCGCGCCGGCTGACGTCACTAATTGGCCAGTACATGGAATGAGGGGGAAGGGGAAGGGGGACGGGAAGGGGGAGGGGAGGTAGTGTTTGGTAGGGGACGAGGGGGAATGGTGGCGGTGAGGACGTGAAGGGTATTCTGGGAACTGATCACAAAACGCCGCCATGTACAAAGTTTTATTCACTTTATTTCACTCCTGTTTTTCCAAAGCTTTGAGAATGAAGAATTCCCCGGGTGGCGTTACCTACCTTTCTGGGCATCTTCTCGGTCACTATTGCAATGGGGAATTCCCTTGCCGAATTTCATCTACCCAAATTTCAAGCAATCATCTTCACATTCCTAGACATAATTAATCTTCAAGCCATCATGTAATGTAAAGTCAATGTACCCGTAACTGTTCTCAAACACAATACACCTTTTCTTTCCTATGTCCATAATTAAGATTGTCATTGACATTGTACTGGTTTTTTAACAGACAGCATTTCTATTCACTTGTAAACACTATTCTGTATATAGTACTACTATGCATTTATAGGGCAAATCAGAACATCAGAACAGCAACAACAATATATTACCTAAACTAGGACTTCTAATGATTTTGATTATTGTTGGTCCATTAAAGAGCTTGTTTTAGTAATTGGATCCTTATGTCTCATAGGCCATGGAAATCCTTTTGGTGTCCATTCATATAAGGTTTACAGATCTTTAAGAAGCATTTTGTTCCACTGACACCCCAGGTTTTCCAAATAAACAGTGATCCATTTCTGGAAAGGCCCTTTTATCCCAAACTACTAATTTGTGCATGATTTAGTCGCGAGGTGAATAGAATGCGAAACCATATCTAAATGACCGATGATTACTTACTTTATGAAGCAAACACTTTGTGGAATTAAATTCATTTAGAGCCCAATTCCTACTCTTCATCAGGCATGATACAACCCACCAAAAAGGAAAAAGCTTTACGTTGCTAGCACACAAACATACCTAATGGCTTTGGACTGTATCCAAGGCCAGCAGAAAAAAAAGCTTTGGGGTTCATTAAGGTTATGTCTCACTATTAACGCACTTGCAGTGGATGCAGGATATTTTGAATTTGCATAAGCCATTGCGCGCTGCGATTCTGTACCATTAGTGTTTTGGAATACATGTGATTACCAACGTATATCCTCAGTATCAGTCCGATCCGAGTATAATCGAGTACCTATTTTACCTACAATTTGTACAAACTGATCACCTCGAGTATAGTCGAGGGTAGATTTATCACCACTACTGCCTTCTGATTCTGTGTTGTTTTTAGGCTTGAGTTGCCCTTTTAATGGACAGCGGATCCCAACATGAATCCCTTCCCGATACAGTAAATCCAATCACCGTACAGTAACTCTCCAATCTCCTTGGCACTCCGAGATCTTTGGAACTACAACTCCCAGCATGCTTTGGTTTTGCTGGGCGTTTCAGTTTCTAAACGTGTGGAGTGCAAGGTTCAGTAAACATTTAATTTAAGCTTACGCATCATTTTACATTCTCCTGAAACCCATATTGTCAATGGCACTCTGACCCATATAGTAAAGAACTCTCTGACCCCCACTAGTTTTAAAACTGTCACCTGAGAAGTTGTAGTTTCAGCTGTCATTTTGCAACTGTACTATCATCGTTTTTGCCCAAACTGTTGAGACCCATCAGATTTACAGCAATCCAGATGAGCAGTGGGACAGTGCTGAGTGAGTCCCGCATCCAGACCACAGGAGGCAGGAAAGTGTACAGGCCAAGATCAGCTCCTGTAACTTTCTATGACAGGTTAACACAGCGCAATTGCAGAATTGGATCTAAATAGGACTTTGACCCGAGTATAATTCGAGGTTAGTTTTCAGGCTATTTTAAAAGCCTGAAAAATTGCGACTATTTACTCGAGTATATACGGTATGCACAAAAAGTTGTGCATGCATGGATCACAGCGCACATGTGGAACACTCCAATAGCATTTTTTACAGCATTTGCATTAGTAATAGTGAATCGTAATCTCAATTTAGATCAAAATGCGATTTGAAATCTACAAGTGTTACCTAGCCTTAGTGCTTTGTAACACAGGGGTCAACTATTTGGTCCATAGCTGGAGTAATATACCATCCCCCCCCCGTACCCTGCCCCCCCATTGCAGAATAACATTAGAAAGGAGATCCATAACAATTGCCCTCTCCCATTCTAAAGAAGAACTGGAACGTTTTATAATTTTATGCTGCTAGTGAATTTAATTGTGATAGACAAAAGGAGTCCCTACTTTCGTATATGGAGAGCCTAATCCTACAATACAATGAAACAACACAAAGAAATGTGTAAGAGGATATAAATGGCTAAAAACATATGAATTATTATCAAAAAGGTAAAAGGACAAACATATGATCGCATAAGTATCAAGTAATATATATCATTCATACCTAGAAAGGGAAAGTTTTAAGTATAATTTTTTTGGAATTTGGCTTGAAAGACTGCATTTTTGGAAGGAATTGTGTTTTTGTGCTGCAGATTTTAACTCATAATGTCATATGATGAGACATTGTTGTTTTTTACTTACCCTTTTAAATACGTCACATTCGCATTAAAGGTAGGTCACGATTGGTGTGTGTGTAATTCATATCAGTTGGGGTATAAAAATAAACTAACGTTTTTGATGATTGTTCATCAAAAAGTTTTTACCCTTTACGTATGCTGCCATAGTAATGGATAAGTAGATAGTGGGTGTGTGTACCCGTGTCTGGTGAGAGTTAAAAAAAAAAAAACGTTTTGGTGATTGGTCAAAATTATTTTTTTTTGACTTTAGTTCCCCTTTAGTATGGCTGCAACCGTAATGGAGGGGTAGGTCGTGCTGTACCTGTATCACGTTGGGGGTTTAACAAAACAAAGTTTTTTGTTGATTATTGATGAAAACAACATTGTGCTTTTTTTGCTTTATTACCCTTTTAGTATGGCTGCCACAGTAATGGATAAGTAGATCAGTAGGGTAGGTAAGTACACGTGGTCGGGTTGAGTTAAAAAAAAAAAAACTTTTTGATGATTTGGTCCAAATTCTTTTTTGACTTTAGTTAACCCGCTTTTTAGGTATGGCTGCAACAGTAATGGAGAGGTAGGTCAGTAGCTGGGTGGTATACCTGTATAACGTTGGGGGTTAAAAAAACCAACATTTTTTGATTATTGATCAAATTGCTTTTTGACTTTAGTTACCACCCGTTAAAGTATGGCTTCCATCCACATAATGGATAAGTAGATCAGTAGGTGTGTGCGCCTGGGTCTTGGTTGAGGGGGTATGTCCCTTTAAAGTATGGCTTCACAGTAATGGATAGTACAGCAGTAGGTGTGTGTGCCTGGGTCTGGTTTGAGGGGTATGTCTGGTTTTGTGTTTACAACCATAAAACTATTTTTATTGGGGATAATCTAAATTAGTTTTTTTACTTTAGTTTTACCCTTAAGTATGGCTGCCACTGTAATGGAGTAAGTAGATCAGTAGGTGTGTGTAACCTGGGTCTGGTGAGGGGGTATCACCATTTGTATTTATGACCATGAAAAAAACTGTTTGAAATATCCACATTTAGGATTGTTCCCCATTATGTCTTTGGAAAAAATGTTCCGAAAAGTCGCCAATACGCCGTAACGTTCCGCGGATTCCTTATCTAGAAGATAGCACACTTCTGCTCTCCTATATGCCCCCCCCGCACGTCTGTACCGAATTTCATGTCTCTATCTCAAAAACTGTGGGAGGAGATACGTTCCTAAAAAGCGGAAGAAAAAACGGAAGAAAAAGCAAGAGAAGAAATCAGAAAGAACATAATTGGCTTTTCAAGCCAAATTAATAAACAGAAGTGATAGTATATCTCTAAATGACACCCCCTTTGACCACATCCTATCAACAGTCATGAGTCTGTAGTGCGAGTCACGCTACTTATCAGTCACTAGGTAATAAGTAGAGTCCTTGCACGGTTTTTTCCACATCACAAGTGTGACTATTCCCCCACTTTTCTCTGCTAGTCACCCACTTTCTCTGCTTCCCACAGACCGATATGATCCTTGATGGTAGCCGTCGTACCAGTCCTTTGACGTGGAACCGTGCACGGATCAATACTTATTTACCGACGTGACTGATAAGTATCGTTGACTCTCACTACACTATTGTGACTGTGATAGATTTGTCAAAAGGGGTGCATTTGAGATATACATCACTTCTTGTATTATATGAATGATATATATTACTGATACTTATGCGATCTATTTTTTTGATACTTTTTACTTTTTTTGAATAAACATGTCCACATGTTTTTGCCATTTATATCCTCTATCCATTATATCCTCTACACTTTCTTTGTGTTTGTTTAGTGAATTTTAATTGGCTGATTGAATTAAAAATAATAAAATACAATTGGATTGGTACATCCTTATGCCATAGGATTAGAAAATAAGGGAACTACAGAAAACATCCCTAAATTCAAAAACAAAAAATCCCCGATGCAGTATTTTATTTATATCTTTTGTGATAACTTTTATTCCTACACACCAAGTAGCTTTAACTGAAGAAAAGAATCATGCGGACAATTTAAAACACTGATAAATTCAAGCAAATACAGCCTAACAGCTCACTGTTTGGTAGAGGAGGTGGGAGGTACTTCACCTGGGCAGTAGGCCCACAGGTTGTGTATTACTTCCTAATAAATTCTATGGAATAGGAAACCTGTAAACTCACGCTCTCTGTCCTTTCTTCATACACTCACTGTATATTAATATGCTTCCCATTTCCTATACGATTTCTATGGTTGGAATGTTTCAAAATATCTGTGTCCATCCAGAAAAATATCTGCAGACACTATGTTGCAGCAACTTGTTTTGTCTGCGTCACAGAAAGCCAAACTTGTTCCGATTTGGACTAAAGAATGTTTGAGATCGGCAGGTCACGTCAGAAAATCTAACGTTATCTGGACTTTAATCAACAAAATATCTGTCATTAGTCAAAAATTCCCTGAATGTAGCTAGCCTTATTTTAACCCTGGCAACCATAAAATGAATTGTGAGGCTAGATTTGATCATTTTCTAGCAACCAGCAATGCTACTGATCTTGGGAATAGAACGAGAAAAGACACAATCAATGCACAGCCCAATTCTTTATGACAGTAATCTACTTACAGGAAGACATCACACATGCTCAGAGGAGGCAGCTAGGGATAGCATTCAGTATTGGCTGTGATTCATATGTTTACAATACTCCATGATTTGACAGCAGAAAAACAGCGCTACTCCGCTTCTAACTATTGCAGTTTTGGGGGTTATTTACCTAATACAATTTTTTAACTTTTATTTGCATATTTGAAATTTTAAGAATAGAGCCAGAAAGGGCACCGACCTGTCCTTTTGACTTCGTGCTGCCGTACAATAATGGAGAACATGAGGTTGGGTTGAAGAAGCAGACCGGTTTGCTCCACTTACAAGAATAAAAGGGGTAGGAATACTGAATCCAATCTCCGCGAAATATTATATTAATGTAAAGTGGTCCTTTAAAACAATCTCCTACATAAACCACACATTTTGGAATTCAACAGCGTGGTAGGTAGTTGGGGGGCTTTTATACACTATGGAATATTTTTATAACAAATGAGCATAACATTGATTAAAATGTTAACATAATTGGAAAGCGTAGAGATAGATATTTCTTTATTATAGATCCATATATTGGGTACTACTCATAGCATTTCATGTTCTCTACATAAATTCCATGGAAGCAGCTCGGTCTATCACATCCAGACACGCATATCATTGTACAATATAACTTATGATGGTGTCTATAGGTAAGAGAATAAAAACTTTCACCACGAGTGGGACTATTTCTGGGAAAGTAAGAGTTTAAGACATTTCCCTTTGTAAAAACATCTCTTTCCTGTTTGCCTGTCCCATCCTGTGGTGTCTCGATGAGTCACTGCCAAGACTTAATAGAACTCAGACAGCTCCTGATTTCTGTACAGGAACCTAGATACAGCTTCAGTGGGAGCCCAGGGCTCAATGTCTAACTAACCGGGGACGTTAATGCAACTGTGGGATCCTTTCATGAACGCAACAGAGAAAGTCCAAAGATGAAGGTCTTGTTGGCTCTGCTCCCTTTTGTATGGGTCTCTCTTGGTTGGAACTACCCTGAAAGGTGACTATGAACGAACATATAAATGTACAATGTATTATTTTGCCGACAAGCTAAAATTCTCAATTTGTTTTTATTCAAATGCCTTATTTCCCTCCCAAAAAACTTGTATATATATTTATCTTTAAAGGATGAGAACAACCAGGGTAAAAGGGTAACTGATAAAGGACGGGTAAATAGCAAAAAGGACATTGAATTACAATTGCTGGAAATTCCAGTATTTTAACTATAATCTGGATAACACTGGCTTATTATGTTCCTGCAATGTCAGAGGAAACCGCGTGGCCCAATCAAGAAAGGGTTAAAACCAAATGTCATCAGTGTATCGGCAGCATAAGACAACTGAATTGTCCAGTACTAACTCTGACAAATTACTGCCCAATATTTCAGATTGATTGGTAGTCTGTCAGTTATTATTTTTAATATGCTAAGCACAATCAGACATGTGGTTCACTGAGACATTTAGATTAACCGTGATTTACCAAAATTTAGCCACACTAGTCAAATAAGCCTAAATCTCGACCTGGGTGGTCCCAATCCCTTAGATCATTGAGGTCCTTTATGTAGCCTTCCTGCGTTCAAAGCTACTGATGTAGAAAACCTTCCTGATCTATGGATGGAATTTCTAAATACAGAACCTAAGAAGAGAGGTAATATTCTCTTAATGTGTTGTGATAAAACACCGTGTTAGACAATTCCCCAGTACCTTTTTGCTTCTTTTCGGACGTAAATACAGAACAATACAGAATATTACAAAAGAATGTTGTAAGTATAAGGCCTAAATATCCCTTCTGAAAATTATGAAAAGCAATGGGAACAAAGATAAACTTTAACAAACAAACCACAAACCCCCAAAATAACTTCTGATTGTTCCTACATTGTAATGTTGTGCCTCACTATTTGCTTTATTATGCTGTTGCAGAAAATATGGTTCTAGTTTTGGCTTTTTATCTATCTACAATCCAAGTTTTCACATTTGAATACAAGGAAAAGGTAATCCCGATATGAGCAGACTTTATTATTCATGGCTAATTCAATGTTCCAGAGACTGTAAACTCTAATACACATACCATTACAATCCACGTTTTAAGCATTAGTATCACTTTTAATCAATAAACACGATTTCTGTACCAGTATAAAACAATCATAAAGCAAGATACTAGATAGAACTTTTATGGTAGGACAAAACCAAGCCCATGAACTACGGTAACTAATAAACAACAGAAACAACAATGCCATGAAAGGCAAAGATCTATACAATGAAACAACCTGCACTATTTAAATAACAATATTCACAGACATATGCAGTAAATATACTGTGTATCATTTATGGGAATGTTGCACATAAAATACAATCTTAAAACACCTGCCTCCTGCTTGGAATGTCATTAATAATGGATTTAATATTAACTATGGCAGAGAATGTGTTTAGCTCTACCAGCCCCTAAAAACATTAAATGTGGTGGTTGGTTGACAAAAGTGGTAATTTCCTAGCAATTGTTACAGCAGCACTAATATCAGACCATAGCAGGAGGAAAATGGGGGCCTCTTATACTTGTAGCCTCTACCTGTATTACGCCTGGAACCTCTACTGGAGCTCTACCTGTATTACGCCTGGAACCTCTACTGAGCTCTACCTGTATTAACGCCAGGAACCCTAATGACTTTCCACAAAATGGGCCAGTTTTGTGATATTTCTACCTGGTGCATCAAAAAAGTTGTCGGCTCTATAAAATAGCCAGGCCGCCAATAATATTTCTTGGACACCACTCGAAATACTGAATATTGTCTGGTTTATATTGCAATAACTGTGTGTATCCAGCTTTACATTTCCAGTTATAATCCAGGTAAGGCTAGTCACACTATAACCGCAACAAAATGTGACACAACGGATAGACTCATTTTTTTAACAGCCGGGTCATCCGATCGTTAAAAAAATGCACCACAACAGCTGTTTCGGCCCGGAATGGTCAAAACTGATCTAGTGTGAATGAAGCCTACAAAGCTTTGGGCGATATTCTAATCTATTACCTTCTAAATGATAGACCTGCATTTGAAAAACACTTCACTGAAACACCTGACTATGATTGCTGCTATACCAATGCCATCCTATGATGTCTTACCATTTTATTCCTTATTTTCCTTTCGACTGAGTTTCTGTATTTTTAAATTGGACGTTGTTTCAGTTGTGCTGCTGTTCGTGTAAAACAAGACAGTCCCAGCTCTTGACACCAATGAATGGCAGTATTTATGTGACAACCTGGGTTGTGCAACCCTCTGTTGCAGCTCTTTTCTTTATAACAGAATGAATCATGGTACATGTTATGCCTTTCTTATTTCCCTTCATTGTGAAAGTGTAATGTGTCAACTAACTAAAATAATAAAACTACCTTATTATAGTGTCACAAGTTAGGAACAAAGAGCTGTTTCCAGGCTATTACTAAAGGAGATATCCCATTTCATAATATTCTCTTTACATTCCAGCAATTTTCATGTACACAGATGAAATACAAGACTGTACTAATATACACAGACATTCCTTCTTTTGTCCCCATTTGGCTTTGACAAGGTATTAGAGTTTAATTAGTTGGATGGTAAAATATTGTAGTGTTTTCTGAAATTCCGGTTAACATGTACATTCACCTCACAAATAGATGACATTTGACATTAATCATGGACACAATGAAACAATTGTATGGTACATCTACTACACTTGGGAACTGTGACATCTGTCTATCAAGGTTTGGTTCGGTTGTTAGAGCGCAATTACAATTGAATAACCTTGTGTAGTGGATGGCCACCTTTAGTGAAAAGTGAAGAAGTTTTATAGTCCGGAGGCATGGCATTTCTCACAGTCAGGACACTTATAATTGGCACCTTAAGAACTTGCAAGGTCTCACTGTTCTACGAGAATTCCTGCCATAGTTCCAGGAACCCAGTAGGATGACTAAAATCTAAAACATGGTTCTTGCATGAGTGTGTCGTTTCTCTACAGACCGGGTCCCAAACACGCCAAGAGCGAGCCCACTGGTCCAAGCAGGCACGTCTGATATTAAATCTATAAGTTGAACTAATACAACACCCGAGGGTTAGGTCCTCACCCTTGGTACTTCAACAGGGAGAGGGGCTGGAGTGTTCTTTTAAAGAAGAAAAGGTGTGTGGGGGCTGATAGAGTGCGTAAATGTACCTTTCCATATTACATGTCGTATTGTATATGATCACAAATTCTAAATGCACATTTGATATGCAAACAGACCTCTGTAGTCAAGTTGGTGCAAGATATGGGAGCAGTATTTGTTTCCTCTGTTCAAGTATCCTCACACCTAACACCATTATGATAACATTATATTAACAAAAAAGATCCGTTTATAGAGTAGAAATGGTATGTTTGACTAAGGAATGTTGGGAGCTGTAGTTTTTAGAAAGATCCTTTTCATTAGCCCCTTCAGCAAATGCTGCTGTAAAACAGAAGACTTAATAGTCAGATTCACTGGTGAAAATGTTTTTTTTTTCTTTTTTTCCATATAAACCTAGAACAGGTAGGCCGGTCTTATCCAACCCATTGGTGTGGTTCTTTTAAGAATGAAAATGATAGATCCCCCTGCAAGTACATATTAAGAAGAAATAAAGCTAGGTACACATCTAGCGATTTTTCCGCCTGACTGACCGTTCGATACTTTCGAACGGTCGGCCAGGAGGAAGGTAAAAACTGTCGTCGTCGGCAAAAGCAAGTCCGGGGCGTCCGATAGTCCACCCCGCGACCGATCATGCGCGTCCAATAGAGCCGCACGATCGTACGAGGTTTTTCCACCCTGTCCGATGTTCCTTTCTTCCGATTCGGAGAATGGTCGACGGTACCTGGGCCACATTCGGATCATAATTTCGGTCCGCTCGACCGATACACTGAACTATCGGTCCGACGGACCGAAATATCTAATCGTGTGTACCAGCTTAGAATGTAAATGACAATGTACACTGTGAAATAACATGTAAACCCATGGCCACAATTAAATAGTTTCATGTTTTTCCTATGCAGACACTGGTGATAGGGGAAATGTTCTTGAGTTGTGTTTATATCTACTTGTAGGTGCTAGGTGGTTCACATGTCTGGTAATTAGAATGAATTGCAAAATACCAGACTAAAACACAAACATATTTTCTATTTTAGCTAATATATTATCCCGGACAAGAATGATACTACTGGTTTACCCAACATTCCGGGGAGGTCGGGGATTTGAAAAAGTTTCCGATGGAACAGTTCACATGTCTCATCCACAGCCACAATCTCCCTCACAAACAACAACCTTCACAATCTGTGCTCCAAGTAAAACCCACATGGAAGTCCAACAATGCAACCACAGTGTTTTTTAAGCCAGCAACAATCAGCACATGTTATATCCGGGATATTAGGCATTATTGTTTCGTGTAGGTGTGGCCACCAATGCCATTGTGCTGTGGATGCTCTTCTATCGAGTTTCGATTCTGTGGTGCTCCCAGTATTACCCAGCCTGTCTACACTCTGACTTGCTTTTCTGCCTCATTCTGCCCTTTAAGATAGCTTTTTACCATACTACAATGGCAACACTGGATTTTCGGAGAGACAATGTGTCAGGTTGCAAACCATCTCTTGTATGGTAAGTAGACTGCTTCCATTTTTTCTACTTATTGTGTATCAGCATCATCGTTCACCTTGCTATTGTCCATCCGTTTGTAATACAGGTCTTGCCAAAACGGACCTATGGCCTCCTTATGTGCGCCGCGCTAGATGTGGGGATCAATCGTCGGGTGTACATGATTCCTTTTTTTATAACCAAGCAACATACTACTTGAAAAGTTAAAGATAATAATCTTGGCCATGATGTGTATGACAATATCTTGAAGACGTTTCCAGTTCTATTACTTATGTCCCTGTCCCATCTTTGGATTTCTGATTCCATTTTTCGTGGTAGCGTTCTGTTACTTCTCCATTATCCGTGTCACTTGCCACCAATGAGCATAAACGGTTTTGTTATGTGAAGATTACCATTCTGCGTGTTCATTATATTTGCTCTGTGCTTCACACAAGTAACGTGATCCTCCTTGTGCACCAAGTCCAGGTACCACTACAGCTACAGGGAGACCTGTATGCAATGTATCTCATTGCTTTGTGCTTGAGCAGTGTTAAACAGCTGCCTGGACCCTTTTCTCTACTTCCTCTTATCAAAAAAAATGAATGCCTTGCCAAAACTTCAAAACCAGAAATGAGGCGCAGGCAAACTTATTTACAACTGATCCATTAATGGCGCCATATTGTATATTCACCGGTGTTTTATCTAGGTCACCTACGCCACCTGCTGGCCAGACAATTAGAGAGTTGTAGCACATTATTATTCAAAGAAAAGTTATATCAATAAAAGGAAAAACTCTATAATCCTTTACATGCTGTAAATGTACTTTTTTATACATGTATATTATACATTATTTACAAATTTCTATATGCACGTGCTGATCTGCTAACTGATCGTCTGTATTTTAGCTGGGGGCAGATTGAGAGCAGTTTGCGTGTTTCCTCCTGTTAATATAATCCCAACACCATTAGATTTATATTTTATACCCATTCTTAGAGTAGGGATAGGATCTATAACCTCTTTCCAAGGAAATGCTGGGAGCTGTAGTTTTTGATGAAGTTGGAGATCCCTTTCATAGCGGTTTTTATAGAAGAACCCAGCTCTTTCGGCAAATGCTGAAAAAACGGTGAGAGATAACTATACAGTGCACGTAGGAAATGTTTTTTTCCATATAAACCTGAGCAGGACAGCTGGTGTGAGATGAAGCTGCCTAATTAAACTTTTAATATAACATTTTTAATGTTTGAAACTACAACTCCCAGCAAGCCCTGGTTGCAGAGTGCCACCAGGGCATCTGGGATTTGTTTTTCTTCAATATCACTGATCTAGGATGTCAGATTTCTGTCTGTTCTGCAAATTCCTCCTTTTAAAGATACAAATCCTGTATTTTCCCTTTCTCATATATATTGAGAAACTCCTCAGAACACTGCTTGATGTGTTTCACTAAACTGAAACATCTAACGTCATAATTATACCAGGGCTGTGTTTGAAACGCTTCATCAAGCAAACACTATGGCAGTTCCCTCTCATACAGAGAAAAGAAAGGGAATGGTCTGTCTCTGTAATGACAAAGCTGCAATCTCCATATAAAAACAATGTATACAACCCTGATACATGGAATAACTAGATCTTTATTATTATTAAGTAATGTACATTATCATTTTGTTGCAACACATTCTATTTGTAACAGCAATTAATGTTTAAAGGTTTTTTTTTAATAAAAAATGTTTTGGTATAATATGAAGGTGCATCCTGCACTTTCATTAATTTGATTAGTTATTGGCTTGCAACCCAGTACAGTGCACATCATTATATCTAGGATGAATAAGAGGTGGGTCGTGATTTGGGCCTTTGTCCCATTTACACATATAATTGTTTTGGAATATAATTGCTTTCAGAAATGACTGATTTCTGTCATGATTTTCAAGCCCCCCCCCCCCTCGTTCATTTACATCATCTCTCCAATGTCAGAAAAGTCATAATTGTCAGTGACAATAACTGTGGGAGAACCCAGAGGTCAGATACTGCATGAGTATTTCTCATTCATATTGAATAAAACACAGCTATTCTGTGAGTTAGGGCATGTAATATTTTGTGCTGGCTTACTTTAGAGAGCTGATACATTGCAACTTTGTATTGCTTCACAAGCCAACAATCATGTATACAGGGTATGGGCAATCGGTCATTCGGGTAAGTTGACAGGTATGTTGTCTCATATTATTACCAGGTTCCACACTGGAATCTGTTGTGTAAACTGTGAAAGCAGTCAAATTATGCAGTAACCTTAAGGCTGGATACACGAGCTGCGAAAATTTGACCCGATTGACTGGTCACTGCGTTCGTCGTGGTTAGAGGTCAAACTAACATTGGTTGGACAACGAATGGCCCTTGTCCAAAATTTGGTCACACCGATCGTGCGGCCTATTTGAATACCCGTACTGTCAATAAATATATATACTGTTATATACCACAGTATACATAAGAATACATTCAGAGTGAGACTAAGTCACACTACTGCGTGTTGGAACACGCTTTTCGCTCCGTTCAGCTCCAGGTGCAATTCTACAGGGGGTAGTTCCCCACTTTTTGTGCTCGGTGTCCGATCTATCATTGGTTTTGCACGCGTGCAGAACTTTTGGTGCGGATCGCATGATGCCAATACATGAATGGCCCAAAACGCAGCGCACTGAGTATCACTCACAGCAGTGCATTGCAAAAACCTGCATGCGCTCTAGTGCGTTATAGTTGGGATCTGAATGGCTTTTTAAAGGGACACTATACTGAAAAATTACTATTACTTAAATTACTGACATTTTCAGATCTCAACGGTCCTTCTTCTTCCCAGGATGCAACCACATCCTTGGAATTTTTCCTAACAGTTATTTCTACTGATTGGCTTTTGTGATGGGTCAAAGATGCTTAGATCAATACTGAGCAACATGAACCAATCCAGGCACTGGATCAAGGACAAGACCATAACGGTCACTATTAGGGGGGGGTCCTGGCAACAGGAAGTCCAGTATTTCAGTTGCATTTATTTATACACAGACAAATGCGGTGAATTGGCAGATTAAGGTCATTGGGGATGAAAAATAACTTGCTCTTTTTTTCTGAAAAGTATGAAAATGTATTTTGCACTGAACTTTAAATGCACACACAGCATAGAGCATTCCAACTGACAAACTCTGCCACCATTCCAGCTACGAAAAACTATCACGAAGAAAAGTTTTTGAGAGCAGGAACTGATTGACAGGTGAAATATAAAAGTTTTTTAGATTGGATACTAAAGTAATTGGGGCAGGCTCAACACAAATGTTTTTGGGAAGAATCATAGTTTTCCAATTATGTTCAATTTAAAATAACATATTTAAATCGGTATAGATGCCACCTGGAATTATATACCACAGGAACACTACCAGAAGTATTACAGTCATTGAGATGCAAAATACTGCTCTTTTTTCTGCCCTTTAAGATGTCCCTGGAATTATATAGCGCAGGAACACTACCAGAGGTATTTACATTAATGTCACGATGGCTTGTTACTTATTTCAAATCAGTTCAGGAAGGTCAGTGACAGTTACATAATCAGTTTGCACTGAACACATCCTGCTTTGATCTAGTCTATTTCACAACTTCACATGTGTGGCCTAACCCGGTTATGTGTCACAGGCCATGACTAGTTTACTCCACTCAAGGCTAACACAATCCCTTGTAAACTGATTACAGAGGAATGTCCTTCACACATGGTGGGTATTAACATATTAAAAGGAAGAATATCTCAGCTAAAAAGCAGCAAGTATTAAATACTCCAAGAACACTTAAAGGCATGTCCACCCCCAAAACTATAATCCCCCCAACTACTGGCCCCATCATGTAGTGTAGTGTAATCCTTACCCACATCCCAGCTCCATAGGTTCTTCCTGTAGTCCCCCCCCAAAGTCCCCAAAACTGCCCACCAGGAGGCTAGCGAGGCTCTGCCTGCTACCTGGCCTCAGGTAGATTTTTGCCATGCGTACTGCATCTCTTCTCCCCACTCCCTCTCCCTCCCGTTCTACTATCCCTCCCCCTAGCATAAAACCCTGTAATTAGTATCCCCCTGGTCTCCCAGCCCCAACCGCATGGTTTTAATTTTAGAAAGCTCCCAAACTCTTACTTACCTCTCCTCTTTCCTCCTCTGCACTGAATGCCGGCAGCCACGTCCGTGATTGGCTGCCGCTCGCCAATCACAGACGCGACTGCCGGTCCCCCCCCTCTGCTTGCATTCTCGCAAGCAGAGGGCCGGCAGCGCGGCGAGGAAAGAGGGGAGGTAGTAAACGTTTGGGGGGCTTTCTAAAATAAAAACCATGCGTTGTTGGTGCTGGGGGACCAGGGGGAAGGCAATATTAAAAAATGAATAAGGGGGACATAACCCTTTAAACAATAAATATAAACCTTTTTCAGCAGAAGAGTAGATGGGCCAATAGATAACTTAAAGGAGAATAATATTCATGCAGTAACTGAGAAGACATCACATGCATACGTCTGAGCACGCGGAGCGGACAGCGCAACCGGGCATTAACAATTGGGGCTAACCAACCAGGAGGCAGCTGAAAATAGGGGCGAGCTAACTATACACCTTTAGGGGCATTTTAAAGGAACGATGTTAGCGCCAAAAAATTACCCAGCCGCAACATCGCGGCGCGAAATAGCGCTATCCGCGTATTTATAACGGCGAGCGCTATTCCCGCGATAACCTATCGCGGCCCGCGATGTGCTGCGGTAATTTTAAGCCCCTTCGCGGCATACTGTTATTATCGCCGCGAAGGGACTTAAAATCCCTTCCCGACGCTGCTGCCTACCCCGCCCACACCCCCCCGCGGCGGCAGCGGCGACCACCCGCCGCCCGCCGGCTTCCCAGCAGCCCCCTCCCAACCCTTTCCCCGTTCGCGGCAAATCTCGGAACGGGAGGCTAGGAGGGGCTGCCGGAAGGGGCCGCAGCAGGTGGTCGCGACCACCCCCGCCGCGCACCCCTCCCCGGCAACCCCTCCAAGCCCCCCGCCCCGGCCGCTCCCGGGGAGGGGACGGGAGGGAGCCGCGGGGGGGGTGGATGGCTCCCTCCAGCGGGGCCCTGAGAAGGGCCTTTTGGGCTTAAGGGGTCCCCAGCTCGAACCGGGACCCCCCTCCCCGGCCCTTACAAGCCCTTGCGGCACTGACAAGTGCCTTTGGCGGGGGTCCCGCAGCTGAAAACCGGGACCCCCAGTGCGGCTCTTAAAAAGCCCTTGGGCGACGTCTTCCTTTCTTCCAGTCCCAGCGACACCAGCTCCGCCGAGCCGCCGCCCCCCCCCGAGAGGTACCCCCTGCGGCCGCCAGGGGTACCCCCGGCGCGCCGGCGACCTCAACGAGGCCGATGTTGCCGGCGTCTTGATCCGACGCGACGTCTTTCGGGCTGCGACCCCAACCCCACTCAGGTCGCCGATGCCAGGCAGACTCACTGCGGCCGCCAGTGAGCCTGCTGGCAACCGGCCGGCCTCAGCGAGCCGATGTTGCCAGCCGTTCTTTCTTCGCCATCTACTGCGATGGCATCTGAGTTCCGCGGCGGAAAGCTCCTCTTTATATGGTTTGCAGAAATCATAATCCGTTTCTGATTGGTCAATTTTTAATACTTGCTTTACATTAACCAATCAGATTTCTGGGAATATTCTGAAATCTGATTGGTTAATGTAAAGCAAGTATTAAAAATTGACCAATCAAACGGATTATGGATTTCTGCAAACCTATATAAGAGGAGCTTTCCGCCGAGGAACTCAGATGCCATCGCAGTAGATGGCTGAAGAAAGAAGAAGAAGCGCTGGCAACATCGGCTCCGCTGAGGCCGCGGTGCCAGCGGGCTCAACTGTCGGCCGCAGTGAGTCTGCCTGGCATCGGCGACCTGAGTGGGGTTGGTGTCGCCAGCCCGAAGACGTCGCCCAAGGGCTCTTTTAGAGCCGCACTGGGGGTCCCGGTTCTAGCTGCGGAACCCCCGCCAAAGGCACTTATTAGTGCCGCAAGGGCACTTGTAAGTGCCGCCAAGGCCCTTACAAGGGCCGGGGGGGGTCCTGTTTCGAGCTGCGGGACCCCTAACCCCAAAGGGCTCTTATAAGAGCCGCAAGGGCACTTGTCAGTGCCGCAAGGGCCCTTATAAGGGCTGGGGAGGGGGGTCCCGTTCGAGCTGCGGGACCCCTTAAGCCCCAAAAGGCTCTTGTCAGAGCCGCAAGGGCACTTGTAGTGCCGCAAGGGCCCTTATAAGGGCCGGGAGGGGGGGTCCCGGTTCGAGCTGCGGGACCCCCTAAGCCCCAAAAGGCCCTTCTCAGGGCCCCGCTGGAGGAGCCTCCACCCCCCCACGGCTCCCTCCCGTCCCCTCCCCGGGAGCGGCCGGGCGGGGGGCTTGGAGGGGTTGCCGGGGAGGGGGTGCGCGGCGGGTGGTCGCGACCACCTGCTGCGGCCCCTTCCCGGCAGCCCCTTCTAGCCTCCCGTTCAGATTGCCGCGAACGGGGAACGGTTGGGAGGGGCTGCTGGGAAGTGGCGGCGGCGGGTGGTCGCCGCTGCCGCCGGGGGGTGTGGGCGGGGTGGGCGTGTCTCCCGGGGCGGTGCGACCACCCGCCGCGGGTTGCCTGCCCATCCCCGCCGCGGGAGGTTAGTATCGCTGACTTCGCCACCTTCAAGGTGGGCGAAGTAAAACAGCCGATACTAGCCGAGCGAAACCAGTACCCGCCGCTTTAATATAAGCGCGGTAACAGTAAGTAATCGGCGCGAAATGGTTAACGCTTCGTTAACTTTTCGCGGCCGTTTTTCGGGCCTTTATAAATCGCGGTAAACGCATTTATGCGTTAATGGCCGCGAAAAGTTAACGAACCTTTATACAAAGGTAGGCTCTGGAGGGGCTTAGGGAAAAAAAATATGGCAAATGTATTTTTACAGTGTACTTTAAGTAAAATCACTGCACATTATGTTCAGCAATATATAAAAATAAAATGACAAGAACCAGCAGAGGGCAGTGGAGTTACATAAACAGCAGTTTCATGATTGATTTGATGTACAGTATAAATAGCTCAGTGTCTAATTGCAGTTTAAAGATTACAGTAGCTTTTAAGGATGAGGCAATAAACAGCTATTGCAAGGGGAAGTAAACATGAAACAAACTTTTTTGGGGGGCTTAAGCACCATCAATGCAGGAGATTTAATTTCCTTTTTCTCTTTAGAAAGAAGATCTATATACGGTAAATGCTTTTGTTCACATTTTACAACTGATCAGTGTAATATCCACTAAAGAGGTTTAACTATTCTCTCTATTCCCAATTACTTACTGGGCCAGAAGGAGGAATTAGAGAACACACACACACACACACACAATGAGAACCAGTAATAAAAGTAATAAATCAAATACAAACTATATCTGTTGTATTCAATTAGATCAACTGGACCTGAAATGTAGTTCTTGAAGACGTTTCGCTAGTCATCCGACTGGCTTTCTCAATTCAGAATGACTTGTACAAGAATCTGTGGCAATTATGTACCCTGGAAAATCCCAATTAGCATATCACAAGCCAAGTTTTAAGGGCGTGATTGGATAGTGGCTAAGAGTTGTTATAGGAACGCCCAGAGTAAGGTGTCAAAACAGCATTGTACATGGCAGACATTTGGTGTCGAACCCCACCACCTCTATTTAGGCTTGGTTTCTTCTTTATTTTCACATATCCATCACACGCCCTTAACACCTGGCTGTGATATGCTATTGGGATTTTCCAGGGTACATAATTGCCACAGATTCTTGTACAAGTCATTCTGAATTGAGAAAGCCAGTCGGATGACTAGCGAAACGTCTTCAGAACTAAACTTCAAGTCCAGTTGATTTAATTGAATACAACAGATAACCATGACCTGGATGAATGAGAACCTTCACAAGCATATTTCAAATCAAACCTACGAACAAATTCTCTGTGAATGTCATTGTGTTTAAACATACATTTAATTCTACCAGAATGAATTTCAAACCACACCATATAAAATGGAACCTGCCCTATAAAGGAGGGTGGATCCCTTCAGCATGGATAACAGCTATAGTCACCAATGTACATACGGTATTTACTTGTTAAGTACAAGGTAAAGGACAAACTTCTTAGATCGATTGTGTGTTTGTTGTTATAATATGCATTCATTGATTCCAGTTTATTTTTATATTCTGCATGTTAAACTAGTTCAAGACTGACCTCGTAGTCCCCCCCAAAGTCACAAAAAACTGCCCACCAGGAGGATAGCAGAGTCCATATAGGACTCTGCCTCCTACCTGGCCTCTTGGAGAAGTTTAACATGCGTATTCCAGCCCTTCTCCCCCCTCCCAATTAGAATTCCCTCCCCCTATGTAAATCCCTTGTCACCAAAGATTCCCCCTGTCCCCCCAGCCCCAACCACTATGTTAATATTATTAGAAAATGCCCGAAACATTACTTACCTTCCATCTTGCCTCCGCCGCACTGAACTCCCGGCAGCCGCGTCCGTGATTGGCTGCCGCTCAGCCAAACACAGACGCTACTGCCGGTCCCGCCCCTCTGCTTGTATTTACTCGCAAGCAGAGGGCCTGGCAGCGCGGCGGAGGCAAAGGGAAGGTAAGTAAAGTTTGGGGCATTTTTCTAATAATATTAACATAGCGGTTGGGGCTGGGGGACAGGGGGAATCTTTGCTGGAAAATCTTTTTTTAAGGGTGGACATACCCTTTAAAAGGGTATCTCCACCCTAAAAAAAAAAACTTTTAGTATAATGTAGGCTACCCTTGCCACCCCCAACTGCTATATATCAGATTCCTAAAAAAACTTACAGCCCCTCGCTCCTGCGGTGCTCTGATCCGGCTCCCTGCTGGAACTAGCAAACAGTGGCTGGACCGGCAGTGTGTCTGCAATTGGCTGAAGAGGCGGCAAATCATAGATGCGGCTGTGTCGGCAATACAGTGATATAAGGGGCAAAGGGCTGTGATGTAGAATTCCAATTCTTCTTTTTACTAATCCGACATGGCGGTTGGGGTGGGAAGGCGTAGCCTACACTACAGATAATAGTTTTAGGTGTTCAATAAGTTTTAATTGATTGTCTAGTATTAACGATATATACATTACATATCGTTAATACTAGAAAATATTGTAAAACCGAAGGGGGGGGGGGAATCATAACAGAATAACTACCGTATATAACAAGAAGACATGTATCTCATTCCACGTCAATCTGCTTAACATTGCAATTTATGACTTAATCTAGGAAAATTGTTTCTTTATAAAAATTTGGCAAATTGTTTTAAAACCTTTACCTTCTTGATAGGCATTTGCAGTACATAAATTTATAAAAGTTTTATTGCATGAAAATATCTAAAAGGGTAAATTTATTGAATATTCACAATTAATCCAGGGGGTCCATGTTTTCACAAATAGATGTAATGAATCTTGTAGTACATTCATTAATCATTATATTATTAACTTTACTCAGTACTTTTGTTATATCTAATGATTGTTTTCTCCATTGTGCCCTTATATGAATTATAGTTGCTAACATATATATTGAGTTAGTTTATTGTTTTTGTCTGTTAAGTTTTGGGATGTTATGTCCCATTAATGCTATAAGTGGGGATGGATCAATCTATAAAAAAACCCATTCCGGATAAAATTCGGAATACATCTAACCATAACTTTTTGTACAAAATGGCAATTCTTCCATGCATGTCACCTTTTTGCGCAGAATTTCTAAAATACATTGGGCTAATTGTAGGAAACATTTTAGCTAATAAGGTAGGTTCTCTATAAGTTCTATACATAACCTTTAGGACATTTTCCTCAATGCTACATTTAGTCTGCCTTTATTTAGATTTCATGTTTCATTCAATTGCTCTATTGTTATTTCGGAGAATTGAGGTCCACCTCCCATGCGTGTTGGAATTGTGTTTAATGATTCCTTCAGTTTCGTGTTGCCAATGATAAATAAAGGACAAGTATTTTTGTTGTGGATTGCTAAAGGCAAAAGTTTTCAAAATCTGTGAATGCTTGCTTATTTGGATAATAGTTTTAATATTAGGTGGAAGGGCAGCTAGGGAGGGATCTGAGGGTGGTAGTGGGGGGGGAAGGGCTCTCCTGGTGCATGTCACACTACCCTCCCGGAGGCTAGATTAGAGGCAGAAACCTTTGAACAGGAAGACACTCCTACCTTCAGTTTGCTGGACTTTGGACAAGCACTGCAGGAGAACCATAAGGAGCAGAGACAAAAACATAAAGCTATAAATAAAATGATTTTTAAAACCAATTTACATTTATAACAATAGATTAGGTTTAAGCAAGTGTGATTATGATATAAGTGAAATTAAGAAAACCAGCAGTGATGATAAACCTACCTTGCACTTCTGTGCCTTGGCCTGGAGAAGGACATTTTGATAGTGCAATTTATTTTCCTCGGAAACGTCAAGGAGTATGGCTTGCGGAGATAAAAGTGCCGCTAAGGTAACTTCAGGGTCCCCTTGGAAATAGCCTCATTTATTATACCAATAGCGATAATTCCTGAAATGTACAAGCAGATAAATGTTAATGTCGAATTAATGTATTACAAAAATATCATACACCAGAACCAAGGAATCACAAAACGCATGATCTCTAGCTGGTAACTACAAATGGTAAACATTACACAGTCACAGTTGTAGTTGGATACAACCAACAGATTCTGTGCAATTTTCCATCAAATCTAATCCATGAAATCAGCAGATGAAAATGGAGAACTTTAGATGTTCATAGATTTTATAGAATTCAAGGCAGGTGGACATGGTAAGGAGCGATATTTCAAGCCATTAACAGCCCACTAAATATTTTTTGGTTGAAACATTTACAAAAATTTAATGCATATTTTTTTTTTTTTTGTAAGATCAGATGAAAATGGATCGACGTGATACAAATTTTGGATGAATACGAGGCCCTTATTAGGCCAATCAACCACGCCTTACCTACCATATTCCTGATTTGCCAATTAAATACCTTTTTCTATCTGCCCCATGTGATGTAGCTGTGAGTATGGCTGGTATTACCCTTTCTATCTGCCCCATGTGATGTAGCTGTAAGTGTGGCTGGTATTACCCTTTCTATCTGCCCCATGTGACGTAGCTGTGAGTGTGGCTGGTATTACCCTTTCTATCTGCCCCATGTGATGTAGCTGTAAGTGTGGCTGGTATTACCCTTTCTATCTGCCCCATGTGATGTAGCTGTGAGTGTGGCTGGTATTACCCTTTCTATCTGCCCCATGTGATGTAGCTGTAAGTGTGGCTGGTATTACCTTCTTTCTATCTGCCCCATGTGATGTAACTGTGAGTGTGGTTGGTATTAACCTTTCTATCTGCCCCATGTGATGTAGTTGTGAGTGTGGCTGGTATTAACCTTTCTATCTGCTTCATGTGACGTAGCTGTGAGATGGCTGGTATTACCTTTTCTATCTGCCCCATGTGATGTAGCTGTGGTGAGTGTGGCTGTGTATTACCCTTTCTATCTGTCCCATGTGATGTAGCTGTGAGTGTGGCTGGTATACCCTTTCTATCTGCCCCATGTGATGTAGCTGTGATTGTGGCTGGATTACCCTTTCTATCGGCCCCATGTGAATGTAGCTGTGAGTGTGGCTGGTATTACCCTTTCTATTCTGCCCCATGTGATGTAGCTGTGATGTGGCTGGTATTACCCTTTCTATCTGCCCCATTGGATGTAGCTGTAAGTGTTTGAAGTATTTGTGTCAGACAATGAGATTGCTGGAGAATTAAACTGAAATGTGACACTCACGTTCATTTTCATCTTGAATTTCATCATCATTACTGTATCAATGCACTTCTGAATTTCATTCCATCCTAAATAGATTGTCCTTGGTCCAGGGCTTCTCTTTTATATGACGCCAGTGTTTCAACATAACTGCACAAACAAGATGACAAAGTAAATAATTTGAAAATGTTCGCAATCAACTTTTATGATGCTGTAATCATGCAAAACTACGCTATTAAACTAAATATGACGACTCTACCAAAGCTTCTGGGTATTACCATTCTAAAGAAACACTCAACTATGGGGTGGCTGACCTTTACTAGAAATATACACTCACACGGGCTCTCCATGACTGGAGATTGACTATGAATTGTGTTCTGTCAGGCCTTCCATTCCCAGTTTATTCATGCTCAAGATTGAAAGAACGGCAATAAATTGTTTATTGTTCCATTAGAAGATACAAAAACAAGCATCATTTTAGTTGTACTTCCACTTTATCAAGCCCATGAAATACCCCTGAAACATTGTTTTTGTATCTCATTACAATAACACTTTTTTTGTCTCTTTTTTCAATATTTGGAGCTTCCTTAATCTTTTTTTTCTGGTATTTGTATATTGGGCCTGCTGAGGAGCACAGCACTTTGTGAATATTTCCTATTCTCATATATGGCAACCTGCTGTTAAACTATGACACACCATGGAATTCCGACTGACCGTTCATCATTAGCCAGTGGTCACCCAGAATGTACACTATCGGTCGCAGCAAGGGAGCCGCAGGCGATAGTTCCCACGGTCCTCTATGAACCACATGATCACGCTTGGTGTTCTAGCATGCCCGAATCAGACAAGCGGTCCTCTGTGTCCCCAGCCTTAGTATTAATTTATATGACACATCAGATGATTACGTGGATCTGGTCATTGTCTATCAATAACATACAATATAACAAGTTTATTGTTTATATATTATTTCCTTAGCCTTGTCACACACAGACCAACCAAATCTCTATTAAATTAATACTATAAAGAGATGTGGTGATTTAACCACGCGCCAGACTAACAAACAGTGTTAAAATTGTTGTGTACTTCTTATGTACCGTTGCATGTTGTCTTCTTCAAGTATTGAGACCTATAGATGACTGGCAAGGTGGGTTTGCATAGCAAGTAAGTCATTGTTGTTTCCAGAGCCTGGTTCACCAAAGCAACAGCCGACAGCATCTCCACGGAAATGACAGCTCGTCATGATTCAGATAGTTCTGCAGAAACAGGGCATTTTACACAAAGAGTATTCACAATAAATCAAAAAAGCAGGAGAGGTCCAGAAAACACATTATAAGTCATTAATAACTGTAGATGTCTGGTATTAATCCTATCCACAGGAACAGCCACTGTCCCACTAAACTACATCAGCTGGCAAATGTTATCTCCCTATATCTATCTGGTATTAATCCAACCCACAGGAGACAGCAATGTCCCATAAACTACATCAGGTGGTATAAATGTTTATCTCCCTATATCTATCTGGTATTAATCCAACCACAGGAGACAGCAATGTCCCACTAAACTACATCAGTGGTATAATGTTATTTTCCCTATATCTATCTGGTATTATTCCTACCCACAGGAGACAGCCACGCTCCCACTAAACTACATTAGGTGGTATGTTATTTCCCTATATCTATCTGGTATTAATCCTACCCACAGGAGACAGCCACGTCCCACTAAACTACATCAGGTGGTATAATATTATTTCCCTATATCTATCTGGTAATAATCCTACCGACAGAGACAGCCACGTCCTACTAAACTACAACGATGGTATATGTTTTTTACCTAAATCTATCTGGTATTAATCCTATCCACAGAGACCGCCACGTCCCACTAAACACTACATCAGGTGGTATGTTATTTTCCTATATCTATCTGGTAATAATCCTGTCTACAGGTGACGGCCACGTCCCACTAAACTACATTAGGTGGTATAATGTTATTTCCCTATATCTATCTGATATTAATCCTATCCACAGGAGACATCCACATCCCACTAAACTACATCAGGTGGTATAATTGATTTCCATATATCGTCTGGTATTAATCCTGTCCACAGGAGACAGCCATGTCCACTAAACACATCAGGTGGTATAATGTTATTTCCCTATATCTATCTGGCATTATTAATACCCACAGGAGACAGCCACGTCCCACTAACTACATTAGGTGGTATAATGTTATTTCCTATATCTATCTGGTATTAATCCTGACCACAGCAGACAACCACATCCCACTAAACTACATCAGGTGGTATGATGTTTATCTACCTATATTTGTCTGTATTAATCCTGTCCACAGGAGACAGCAACGTCCCCACAAAACTACATCAGGTGGTATAATGTGATTTCCTATATCTGTCTGGTATTACTCCTATACAAAAGGAGACAGCCCCCCGTCCCACTAAACTACATCGGTGGTATGATGTTATTTCCCTATATCTGTTGGGTATTAATCCTATCCACAGCAAACAGCCACGTCCCACAACATTTTTTTTGATTGCGCAAAAAAATGCGTATGGCATGCGCTTCAAATAATGTATCGCATGGCAGCACACTAGTGTGGCCACTTCAATTGGGCACACTAGTGTACACTTTAAAAGCGCAATCGGATTGTGATCACATCGCACTTAAAGGGCACTAATGTGGCCTAGCCCTTAATCTACAAATTTGGTTGGATATTCCAGATCACTGAGAATATGTCCAAAGGTAAACAATCAAACACGGCCATCTCCTGTCTTCCCCTGGGTACTTTCCTTCATCGATTGGCTGGCCTCATCACCTGATTATCAAGCATGCACGGTCAGTGTAACGTTACTTCTCCGCCCTGCATAGACATGGAAAATAGGAAACAGAGCAGCAACGCTTGCATAGGAAATCACGTCTGGAGATAGCTGCAATAATTGATTATTTATTTGACATACGGTATCTAAAAGCCATGATGTGTACAAGGATAAAAAAAGTATCCCGTGTATGTTAAGCTAGCCCAGCTCTGGTGAATAGCTTTTAAGATGTGTCCAATAAAGAATTGATTTTATTGAAGTCTTCAGTCGAGTCGTGATTTCCTATGCAAGCGTTGCTGCTCTTTTCCATATTTTATCGTATTTAACATCAGAAGGCAAAGGAATTTTATTCTTTATCATCATCATTTAGAAAATGATAAAATGTCCTCTGCCCTTTTAATATTACTTACATTTTAAATAATGTATTCAACAAAGCAAATCTACATAAAACTAAATCTACCCAGACACCTTCATATTGTCAGTCACCATAGTCTGCAATGTGGTGTGAACAGTATTGTAAAACACTCTATATGTAAATAATGATTTATGTAAAGCAACAACCAAGCACAGAAACTTGTATTAGAATGAGATCACAATGAAATCAGAGTGATCCCAAATAATATCAGTGTGATTTTCAAATAATATCAATGTGATCCAAATGATATCGGTGTGATCCCAAATGATATCGGTGTGATCCCAAATGATATCTCGTGTGATCCCAAATGATATCGGTTGTGATCCCAAATGATATCGGTGTGATCCCAAATGATATCAGTGTGATCCCAAATGATATCAGTGTGATCCCAAATGATATCAGTTGATCCCAATGATCATCCTGATCCCAATAATATCAGTCTGATCCCAAATAATCTCAGTGTGATTGGGACCCAGGGGTTCTAAGAAGCCACTTACCACAGGATCTGTGTTTCTGCAGGCTGAGTAGTTCATTATGGTAAGATTCAAAGGGATGAACAGCAGGCATCTGAGCCTCTGGTAGAAGGAGAGCTGCCATGGTTTGTGAAGGATCCCCACTGAGAAGTGCAGCATTGATTTTTTCAACAGCTTCTAGCACTAAATAACAGCAGAGAGGAATGAAACATTTCATTGGTAATTTACTAAGAAGGCAAAATGAAATCACAGGTGTGTGACTGTAGTTCATATATTTACATTCTTAGGCTGCAAGTTACCTGTTTGTTTAACTCTTCATTATGTAGGTGGTCCAGGCTAACAAATACATATATTTTTAAGAAAATGTCAAACAGGACACAGACAATCACACACAGGTAGCAGTCAGTGACAACTCTACACTGTATGTATTCAGTTGTTTAATGTGTTTCTTTTTAGTGAATATAAAATGTGTTTGATATTGCCAAATTAGGGGCTAGCAAATATTACATTATTTAAGAATATGAAATATATCTATATCTAAAAAATATATAATAGGTGTAGATGTAGACATACATGGGTCCTTGATTAGCAATCACTAAATGAATTGGTAAACTGATGATCAGAAATAAAATTACTCATTGGCCCGTGTATGGCTATCCTAAGCACCATAAGAAGATAAAATAATTTCAATTGGATTTAACTATCTGTTTAATAGCGACTGTAAATGTACTATCTGTCTACAGGTAACTCCCCATAAGCTCAACCAAACATGAAACCCCCTATACAAGGTTCTGGTCCTTCTACTGCTCCCTACACTGGGTAAGATTCCCTTTAACTAACAAGGGTACTTCTTGCTATAATGTCATTAATATGGTTTGCCAAAAAAATGTAGACCAGTGATCTGGTTAAACCAATCTAAATTACATTTGAAAATTAGAAATCTCATTACGATTGTGAAACATGATTGGGATTGTGTATAGACAAACACCCACATCCACACGCACTCCATCGACTGACGGACAGTGTCTTGTCAATAGAACAATTTAACATAAACAAGGTTGGAAAGGAAAGACCGGGTTCTGTGATGCGCAGTTCCAGTGTAGCACACCAACAACGAAAAAATACAACTATGGATATATCTAGGGAATCTGCAGTTTTTGCACAAACCTGTTACAGGGAAAGTGCATTGAAACCACACCCCAATCAGTTAAAGGTGATGTAAATTATGGTTAAGCAACCTGGACATCACCATAATAACTGGAGATTCTCAAACTCCCAGGTACATGGAAGACAGAAACCAAAGACACATGAGTATGAAAGCAGACGGCGCAATCCCAAAGCACGCAGTAATGCTCCGCATATTAGTAAGAATGCTATAAATGCAACGAGTTTGAAGCCCTCTTTTACGATACATCTCCTTTACATTATCATACATGTGGCTTTTATGAGTTTTCACATGAGCTACCAGCTAAAAAGAAACTACGATTTTCAATTGGAAATTTATGGTAAAATAATGGCTAAAAAACGTAGGATTCGGTTTCTATGTATAAGTGGGTGAGAAGGATCTATTACGTTAAATTAGAATGTTAAATCTAGTCAAGCTACATGACCCAATGTACAATTAGATCGTATGCTAAACGTCTTCAACGTTTTTGTATTTTGCATAAATTTCCGTTAAAATGTACCAAAGTGTAAATCTTGTGAGATCTTACAAGGAATGGTGAAAAATCAAAGTAAATGGCCTCCAGGTGACCAAGACACAGGAAATAAAGAATTCACATTGTGCTCCATAGAATTGTTGGATTGACTTCAAATGTTCTATATGTTACATCAACATTCCAAACTAAATTCCTTCAAATAAAGCCAATTACTTCTTTCATTGTATTAAGTTTCCTTCCTCCCACACTAAAGGGACAAGCAGGGAAACCATAAACTAACATATCCCTCTGGCGAGCACATTAGGTCATTGAGCTCAAAGTTTATTTTATGTATATATGATGAATTGTGAGACATATCAGCATTACATTTCATTATACGATGTAGGATCCGGAGTATAATATTAATCATGCATCTCTATATATATTAAGACAAGGTATTGATAAAGAATTATATACAGAAAATCTTCCTTGTTTATAGTAATGCAGGTTACGGTTATTTTACTTCAATATTTTTTTTGGGGGGAAAAGTATGTTACATCAGTCTTCTTTAGCACATTAAAATAATTTAATTTAGAATATTCATGTAACAAGTAGAAACACTGAGCCTGGATAACAAGATCATTTATTTTTCTCATTTGTGCTGCAGTAAAATTGTGCAGATCTGGAATACTACATGGACTTAACACTAAGGTTCTAAACTGCAAACAATCCTTTTCTCCCCTAGTTTCCACTGGGTTGTTAATGGAATCAAAAGACTGAACAAACCACTAGGACATCATGCAAGTCCGGCTCTATTCTACACTCACGGTAACGGGTGTACTAAGCCATTTCACCACTAGGGACAATATGGTGACGAGTGAATGAAGCATGCATTGCCATGCAGGTACCATATATTCCAGCTTTCAGACCATTAATACACACTGCTTTCATCTCTAGATACAATTCTGATTATGCTAGTTAAGCGAACAATTGCACATTTATAATGTAGTTGTAGGCTGTAGTTCTGTAAGATAAAGGCCCAGCAAGGGCATAAACATGCGAATTGCATTGATTTGCCACAGTTTAGAAATGTAGCATGTCAGTGTTTTTTGTCTATTGTTCACATTGTTTCTACAAACCTAATGTTTGCTATGCCAAGAATATAAAGTGCATTGGGATTTTCCCATCAGATCTCTGTGAACACAATTATGTGGGATTTTGGGGGAAAAAAATTTAAATAAACTCCCATCCAATCGGTCAGAAACACCTGACTCGGTTACTGTTAAGTCACTTGTGCTAAAGGATAAATAAGGATTAGCACTAATAGTAAGCGTGTGCAGTGGGGATGAAAGAGGTTCTTTATAGTACACCAATAAACCAAGCTTTGCATTAAGAGTGGCAGCAGATGCACCAGCTACCCGCTGACATGGCTACGAATGAACAAGGAAATGTTAACTACCTTATACAAATGAAAACTTCCAGAACTGCACAGTGGTGATTGGAGGAATTGCAACACTGAGAAGGACAGTAACAGAAACAACATTTATTTCAAGGTTCTCATGTAGATTAATCAAATCATCATTGTTTTGCATGCACTACATAAGGAACTGGCAACTTGTGACCCTCTGGCCAATTGTGAATTGCAATTACCAGCATACCGATAAAAGGTTGTTTGCTTTTACTGGATGCTGGGACTTGTAGTCCAGCAACAGCCATAGTGCTACAATGGCCACTTCCTTCACTAACTGTAAGACTAAGGTGTATAACAAGTAAAACATATAGTTATTGAAGTGTTTACTCACTAAGTGCATGAGCCTCAGCCTTCTTATTGGCAACACTAACGTCTTTTTGAATCTTGTTTTTTGTCAAGAATACTGGGGACACCTGCTTTCTACACGGACCAGGAGGGAGAAATCTTTAGATTATTACAAAGCCCAGGAGGAATAAAGAACAATTAGTCGTTTTAGAAAAGTGATGCAGAAACCAGGTCTTTAGAGTCAGTAAAGCAAAAAAAGAATAAAATAAAATCAGGGTCCCACATATAATATAGAAACGTTATGCCTGGAGAATCTGGGGAAATCTTGTATATTGAAGGGTCTGATTTATATTAAATGCAAACAATTGTGTTCTACTGGTATATTTTTATTTTGCACACTATTTCTTCACCTGTTGAAATTCCAATATTCCGTAGCCCCCGGTTGGAGTTTGGCAGCAGGTGAAGAAGAAAACCAAACAACATCATTTTATCCAGGTTTATACAGTAATAATCATCCCCCCCCTTCTGTAAATTAGAAGTTCTGTGACCATGGAGGGATGGATTCTAAATCTAGAAAGAGGTGTTTCCTTTATGGCCAGGGGGTATGTGTGTGCCTAAATGAGAGTCCATCCATATTTTGTTAAAATTTCCAATAAATAGCCAAAATTTTATGATACTATAGCCGGTAACAGTGAACTGTAATATACCCTCACTGGGCCCAATGGCTGAACAAGTGGAGCTGTAGTTCTTTATAGCCATATGTGTGTGCGATCAACCACCCGGTGCAATTTTCTTGTCAACTGATCTATTGCCTGGAATTTTCACCCATGACTGACTTTTTCTAGCTGATTTTTTTTTAATCAAATCATCCCAAACTTTATCAGACATGGCATTCATTTTCAACGGATCCTAGGTATTTAAATATTCAAGATCAGATGTCGGGCTGAGATATCAGCATTATAGCCCTTGGTAGATTTGTTGGGAAAAATCTGGCAGCATCTTCCCGTGTGTACTAACTTTGGAGACTTATTATCACTAATAACATTCCTAAAAACAAAATAACATTTTAGGCAGTTTAAATATTCTCCTACGAAACACTTGTGAATAAATGTGTGGCCTGCAAGCTGTTGCAAATTACTGAAACAAGTACAGCTAATCCTGGAAGGGTTAACATGCAGTCGTTATAGAGGAGCTAATGAAAAGTGATGATTGGTGCTTTCAATGAAAAGAATAAAACGTGACGTTTTTCTCTCTGAAAGTTTAGCGACGACTGAACTGCAATCACCGAAACCTCCCAATTACCTGTGTTTTCTGGTCTTTAGAATTGCACAGTTGTGCCAGGTACCAAGCTGAATTATTCGGCTGCACTTCAAAAAGGCTCAGATTTGGAAGCATCAGACCATTTATCAAAGCCACTCCATCCTTCCTGTCAATGGCCTCATTTATTTGGACTAAGGCTACATTGGCTGAAAGGAGAAATTCTTACACATCCATACAAAACAAGGTTTAACAGCGTTTCCGTCTCCCTCCCCACCCTCCTGTATGGGCCACATCATGGAACAGAGGGCTCAAAATTTTGAAAATAAAAATGCACTGATAGAAGGCAGAATGTTAAGCAGTGAAGCAAGCTGCGGCAAGCCATCCGACCGGCGCTGCCTGTTAAAAGCAATAGATCCAACCTCGTGCAAACACAGATACATTCATTTAGTTCTAGATGATGTTTGGTTCTCTTGTGTTATGGCCATAAGACACGGTGCTGAAAAGTGACTACTTACTGTTGACCTTATTGATATGACCTTGTATCTCTGCTTGTGTGAGCAGCTCTTCATACACATCCCGTTCCTCTTCTGAAATTGTGCTGTTCTGAAAGAGCGACAACCCACCATTAATCACAGGCAATGGGATTGGAGGGAGCAATTTAGATATAAAAAGTGGACAATGTGAATAAAGATGCGTATGCGTTGGTATGAATAATACAAAGGAAAGCACAACATTGCTTCACCACCCAAGTAGGTAGGTATGATTAACTTGCCTTTCAATGGACTGGTTTATTCCTGCTCGTTGTGTACAATTCCTAATCAGGCAGCATTGGACACAATCCTGTTTAACACTGGCTAACAGTCAACAGTTAACAGTCAAGATTTGGAATTGATTTTGCAATGAAAGGTCACCAAGCCCACCATGCCCTGACAGCCATACTTCTACAATAAGTGTTGCAAAGCAGAAACCCCTTCCTCAATGAATTCTGCATGCAGTGCACTTTTTTTATTTCTGATATCTTTAACATTACATAAAGCTAAGATCCCCTAGACCCCAACCTTATTTTAGCAGAGACGCTTGAAGAAAATAATGTGGATAATCCCAGCACTCCCAATGAAGAGACAATAAACGTCAGAAAAATAAGATCTGTTCTCTCTGGACATTGTTCAGGGTAAGATATTGTTTATATTTGTATATGTACAAGTGACACTATGACTAAAATGGGCATAATTTGTTGAAGATGAAGAAAAAGTAACAGAGCTAAACAAAAGGCAATTGATACTGAATTTGTCCTTGTGTTTACTGTGTAAGCAGTCAGATAACAGCAGAGAGCGGACTGTAAATTCAAGCAAATTTCCAACAACCACCTGGCTCAATCATTTTTCGATGGTATATAGACCTTAATATTGATCGTAAACATAGATCTGGCCAGGAAACATACATCGGTAAGTAAATATGCTGCTCCACTCCACATCATCTCAGATTAAATGTTTAATACAGGATGTCCAATCTTTGGCCCGCCAGATTTTAAAAACTACAAATCCCACATTCCTCCACTGCAGAAGAAACCAAGGAATGCTGGGAGTTGTAGTTTTCAAACATCTGGAGGGGGCGCAGGTTGGACATCCCTGGTCTAATCGGTGTAATGTCAAGAAGTGTATGGCTATCTTAATAATTTATTATACAATTATAATAAATAGTGTATGTGACTGACTGGTCAATGATGTTAAAGGCCAATACTATCTCATGTTGCATATGCAGCTTATTCTAGCAGTAAAGACTGAGGAAGGAATACACTGTAACATTCATATGTCTCATTATTTAATTATTATTGGCAGGATTGATGTGTGTGGACAACATACATGGAGCAATCATTATAGAAAAGGCAAAATCACATACAATCTATTATCCCATCACCCCATCTCCTATATGTGCTTAGGGCCTTTGTAAAACCTGAGCTTGCCAGATGCTGGATCGCTTTACTCTCTATTCCTTATGGTGTGACACGGACCACAATACATTATCTGAACCTCCAATGAACCTTATTGGATATGCAGATTGCAGTCTCTCTACCTTCACTTTTGCATTATCCTCTTTTATTTTCTTTGCTTGTGCCAGTTCACTGTGATACTCCTCAGCCAAGTTCTCGCCGACGTTCAGCAACATTGCGTTTGGGTTCCGTAATGTCCCCATTGTCTGGCTCGCTATGCCTTTATCCAAAGCCTCGTTTATAGCAATAACTGCAGCATGCACTACAATAATAGGAAAAAGGATTATTTGCTGCTACATACATGAGAAATACAGTAATACATATTCTAGTTCTCTATAGACTACATATAACTAGTTTTAGGGTATGTCCACCCTAAATTTTTACTTTTAATATGTTGTAGCTAGCCCCTTGCCCACCCCTAACACTGCATTTCACGCTAGGTGCAACGGCTACAGAGGATGGATCCGGAAGGTGGAGGGAAAGGGCTCCCCTGTGCATGTCACCATCCCACCTGGAGGCAAGACAGGGGGCAGAGACCTATGGACAGGAAGAAAGCTTCTACTGTTACCTTTCCTGGACTTTGGACACGTACTGCAGGACAACTATAAGGAACAGAGATTGTAATGTTTTAAACTACATAGTGGGGCCAGTATGGGGTTAGATTTTAGATTTGGGGGCGGATATGTCCTTTAATGTAAAGAATCCATTTAGCCAAACCAATGGAAATGTTTTGTTATATTAGATAGCCCGTACCAAGTAAATATACTTTTTGTAAAATTGAGCCCATTAAATAAAGAGGGATAGAGGTGTTACAATGCCAATGGAAATAATAACAGTAATATAATTCACACAATTCTTTCTAGAAAGGGTAATAGATCAAAAGCAATCAGGTGGGTAATGCAAATTGACTTATTAGTGCAGTTCACACGTTTTGGCTCCACACAGCCTTTCTCAAGTGTGACACTAATAAACCCCTTTTGCATTACCTACCTGATCTCACAATGCTTTCTTTACACTACCACTAAAATTCCATACAAACCAAATGCCACCGCCAGCAAAGTGCAAAACAAGGCCAAGTGAATATAAACAGCAGAAAGCAGGACTGGCAGATAAATACGCATTACCTTGAAACATACAGATGGTTTAGCCTACAGCTACACATCAGGAACCAAATGGAATATAAAGACAAGTGAAATAGCATTTGATTTAGTGTTGGCAATACACACCACCAATCCTCTAAATTCATGTGATTTCCCACGCAATAGGAAAGTAATCCAGACAATAGTGTTAGCTCTCCTCTTGTTTCCCACAGTCCTCTGCAGTGTTAAGTTTTAACCCTATTCCCTATCAGTTATATGGGACTATCCTTACTTCAAGCACCCATTACCTAGAGTATCACCTAAACTCATGTTGTATTTAATAGTAATACTTACATGCCCTCACCATCTACAGAGAGTTCGTTTGCTAGAATTCCCCCAATTTTACTAAACGATGCGCATCTGGATTCCGTATTTTTCCAGCTCTTTCCATATTACTTATCTCCTCCTCTAGGGAAATGACTATAAAATATGAGATTGGGATGAACTGGCAGTTAATAAACAAATCAAATAAACATTAATATCGCAAAACGAATGTAATAGCAATAATTGCCAGGTGTCCGAGAGAACAAACTGTGAGGCTTGAAGCCCACTTTACCATTGGTTTGCAGAGAGTTCATAGCAAAATAGAAGGTAGGAGCCAGTGCTTCTAAATATAATATATTGATAGATGTCCTCTGAACAAGATCAGAAAAGGGATTCTCATAATGTGTATTTCTATAATGGTATTGGCACTATCTGCCTTTTTAAGCTTGTGTAATGACTATTCCAAGAAATGGATAAACCATTTTTAAAATAGCATTGGATATGGCTATTGTTAGATATACATTATTGGTTTAACATGGCACTTTAATGGCCTCAGTCCTTGCTAAATTTGAGGCAGCTAAATGAGTGACTTTGTGCCTTCTTTTATCCGAGCCTGGAAGGATCCATCCAGCACTAGACATTCTGCTATCATACATAATTAGGGACAGTTAACCAAGCTACATTAGTTCTATTTGACACTAGTACTATATTGTTTAAAATATCACAGTTCAATGGGATCAATGAAAAGCTATATCATACACATTACAGATACCAAACAAATCCGTTGGGGGCTTCCGCCCTCATCATCGCTGATGGCCATTCTGCCCCCACGTGTGAGCATATAGCCGACTGATCCCTATACCGTTATGAGAATCGGTTGTGGCAGTGTATGCAGTAACCACCGTGTATATACTGTCCAATAGAATCTGAAGCAGATCATCTGCCAGTACATATCGTAATCATATGTGGACACATTTAGTTAGCACAGAATCAATCCTTTTGGTATCAGGGTAAATAATTAATGTACTTTATTCAGGAATGTCAAAGAAAAACCGTAACCCAAAAGCTCAAATTGATATTGAACAAGTTTTTCAGGCTGTAAAATCAGCCTGAAACTCGGACTCGGTTATACTCGAGTCACTCACCATTGAAGATCAGCGTCCTCTCCATTCCGCAGCCGCACGATCATTACATGTACTGACGCGCGGCCAACTTCACTGCCCGGCGCCAATTAGTGAAGTCAGCCGTGCGCCAGTACATGGAATGATCGTGCGGTGCCGGAATGAGAGGACGCTGCTGCCGGAATGGAGAGGACCTTACCTTCAATGCCCACACAGTCCCAGAAGCCCTTGGATTTAGGAGAGCCCACAGCTCCTGGATGAAGAAGCCCACAGGTACAAACTGAACTGGGTGGGAGGGTGAGGGTGGCATTCAAGATGTTTTGGAAACTACACACTCCCAGCAGGCTTTATTAGCTGGGAGTTGTAGTTTCCAAACATCTTGAATGCCAAGTTTCTACCCTCGGTTTATACTTGAGTCAACAACTTTTATAGATTTTTTAGGTGAATTTGGGTACCTCGGTTTATACTCGGATCGGTTTATACTCGAGTATATACGGTATACCAAATAAGATTTGATTAAATGAGAAATGTTAACTGAACGTGGAACTGCAACACTAAGAAACCACTTACTTACCTGAATAACAACACAATTGTGGATATCCCTCCTCCCCCATCACTTGGTGCTATTGATGTCATCCCTAAAGGGTACTAACAACAGTCCCCAGAAATACACCCACATTTAAAAGGCAAGTAAGAGCTTTTAAATTGTTACTACAATTGTTCAAGAAGGAAGTTAAATTAATGGTAATTTGCCTTTACTCTCCAGTAAGTTGCAATGTCCTTACTGCTATTCTAACTGTACAACTAAGGCTACGTTCACACTTCACAACGCAAAACGCATTAAAAAAAACGCAATAACTGCTTAGCGATTGAAAGAGTTTTTGCAAAGCATTTTTATGCATTCGCTTTTTCTACACGTTGTTTTCCTCTTCCCCATATACTTTCATTGAGCGCGTTATCGCATTAATATGTTGCAAGCAGCGCATTTCAAAAATGCAATGCAAAAAAAGGTGTTATGACATCCCTATGTGAAACTCACTCATTAGAAAATGCAATAAAACACGTGAGCGAGCCCTAAAGCTTAGTAAACTCATCAGAGGGTTATAGCAGGAGAAGGCAGATTCCATTGGAAACTATACAACTGCCTGCACACACTCCCAACGCTCTAGCTATACTTGTAAGGTCATAGTTGGTGTGACAGTGGTTGCTATTAGCTAGTTGTGCATTGCGTGTTGGCCCCACAATCGCATTAGAGCTACAAATTATAGAATCCTTTCAGCTAATTAATATTTTATCATTTAAACATAAATATAAATATGTTCCCTTGTAATTTTAAACCAACAGACACTTTTTGATAACATCAACTTACCAGTGAAATCTACTTTTCCCAGCAAATCCTGGATCTGTGGGGCAATCCCAAGTTTGAATAGATATAAACTGTAAAAACAAAAGTTATTCATGTTCTCGATGGAGATTAAGACAAACAATGACTTTCTTCAATAAACTTTTTGTAACAAAAAACATCCAGTTTGAAACATCCAGTTTTATTACTGCAGGCACACACATGGCATAGCCTGGCAGATCTGATCAGCTCAATATCTGCTACCACGTATTTCACAAAAACAATTGACCCCAAAGCTCCGGCATCGGGTTTGATCGGTACAGATGGAGCTACCCCGTCCCTTTAACAACGCTATCAGGGCTATGTATCAGCAGGCAGTATAGCTTGGTACTGCACATTGTATTGCGACATACCTATGCAATGGCTTTTGATACACTTCAAATAAGTCTTTTATTGTTACTCGACTGCAGCTATTAAAAAAGTCGGGCAAAAGCTACGCAATTGCCTTGCTATATTGCTTGCAGGAATTGCATGCTGGTCTTTTTTTCTGAAAATCACGTTACCCTTGGGTTTCTACTGAAATCCTTATTTACTGCAGCAGGGCTTCATTGACCTTGATAATCCACTTTAAGCATTGCTTGTTTTTTTTGAAACATTCAATCCAATAAACTGTTTTAAAGGTCATTTTTTAAATGGAAGTAATGGCACTTACTTGGTTTGCTGCAGCAGCTCCTAGTGGCATTAATGTAATTTACGTAGTCCTATCTTTTCCATACACAAAACAAAAAGTCCAGGTTAATTTACCTACTTAAATATAAAGTTGAAATGTATATTAATGGTCTGACCTTAAGATGAATACAGATATTTACAGCAACTTCTTCTGTGTATATATCTTTATGCTGATATAATTGTTTTATAGATATTTATATATCCATATAAAATGTGATATAAATTGTATATAAATGATCTGTACAGTATCTGTATCTGCACCGAGCATCCATTGCCACTAGAGGGTACTACAACATTACAGCAAAGATATTATTTGGAGAGGATCTGTTTTTAATTTAAATTATCCAGCATTCAAAAGTTTCCCTTGTGAGCTAATGAAACAACAAATGACAAGGACTTATATCCCGTTAAGGGTAAACTGGAATAATCTTGTTTCAGTCTTTATACTGAATGATATATAATATCATTCAGTATAAATTTGCTAGCAACAGGTTTGGTTAACAAGAATAAGCAGACAGTAAATAGTGACTATTGTATTAATATGTACCGATCATTTATATGCGCAATTACTAAATGGAAAGGAAACTTGCTACACAGATCACTATGGTGTGTTATTGGGAAGTCTGTAGATGCAACAAGGAGATGACCAACTAATACACCAGGGTCTCCAACTGTGAACGTTACCAGGACAAGGAGCCGAAGGATAATCCCTGTTCCTCTACTTAGGGCTCGTTCACACTAGAGAGCGTTTGTGCGTTTTACATCACACCAAAACGCAGTGTACATAGAAATGTAGTGCTGTTCACATTAAAGCGCTGCGATTAGTGTGCTGCATGCACATTTTGGTGCGTTAATGAACAGCCTTGCCATTGAAAATTACAGGTATGGCATGAATTGTGTGTTAACCGCAGCTAGTGTGAACTTGCGCATGCACATGAATACGACACAGGGTTATTCAATAAAAGTTCTTTATTGTTAAAATGGTGCAAATTTTGCCCCAACCAATCAGATATTAGCTTTCAAATGTTAAATAAGATCTGATTGGTTGGGGCAAAATTGTACCATTTTAAACGATAAGAACTTTTATTGGATCTCCCTGTAAGTCTGTTGGGACCTGTTGGAGGCGAGCGAGGGATCGGGTCTTATCTTCCATGCCAGCTGCTGCAGGTTTTATTAAAGAACAGGGGTAAGACCCAGCTCCTTTTAGTGGAGATAGACTTTAACTTTCTGGTTTCCCAGCCCATAAATAACCCACAATTCCAAACAAAGGACAAGAAAATAGCCTCCCTAAACTTCCATCAGCTTAAAAAGGGAATAGTCTTCCTAGATTAAATTTTTATTCCCTACAGATTGTCATGTAGTAGCACATTCAAGAGTTCGATAAGTTTAAACCATCCTAATATATATATATATATATATATATATATATATATATATATATAATAAAAAATATATAGCTAATATATAGTAATATATATAATATTGACGTATATATGAAAAGTGATAAACCAGTAACTGAATAGCTGTAAATAATTTACAAAGAGAAGGAGGGCACACAAGCGTACAATACAAAGCAACAAATAATATAAAAAAAAAAAAAAAACAATAATAAAAAAAAAAAATAGAAAAAAAATGTGTTATTAAAATAATAAAATAAAGAGAAAAAATAGAAATAAAAAACAAAAAAAAAAATAACTTTAATATAAGTAGAAAAATTATCTCTCTCTCTCATCTCTCTCTCTCTCTCTCCTTCGGCTTAGTTTTCCCCTTCTCGCCCATCTTCCTGTGCTCCTCCCTGCCCTCGTCGGGCCTCCCCTTTCCTCTCGGCCGCCTTTCTCCTTACTTTAAGCTGATGGAAGTTTAGGGAGGCTATTTTCTTGTCCTTTGTTTTGGGAACTTGTGGGTTATTTATGGGCTGGGAAACCATAAGAACGTTAAAGTCCTATCTCCACTAAATGAGCTGGGTCTTACCCCCTGTCTTTAATAAAACCTGCATCAGCTGCATGGAAGATTAAGACCCTATCCCTCGCTCCTCACAGGTCCCACAGACTTACATGGGAGATCCCAATAAAAGTTCTTAATCTTTAAATGGTCTAATTTTGGCCCCAACCATTTCAGATCTTATTTAACATTGAAAGCTAATATCTGATGGTTTGGGCAAAGATTTGCACCATTTTTACCATGAAGAACTTTTTATTGAATAACCTGTCCTGTATTCTATGTGCATGGCGCAGTTTAACACACTACTTGCGTAACACCATTCTGCCATACCTGTATTTTCAATGGCAAGGCTTTTTCATTGACCGCACCAAATGCTGCATGCACACACTACTCGCAGCGCTTTTAATGTGACAGCACCTTACATTTCTATGTACACTGCGTTTGGGTGGTGATGTAAAAACCCACAAACGCTCTCTCAGTGTGAACTAGCCCTCAGTAGAAGGAACAGGATTATCCTTCGGCTTACCTTTGTCCTGGTAACGTTCACAGTTGGAGACCCTGTTATTATTTGGTCATCTCCTTGTTGCATCTACAGACTTTCCCCATACACACCATGTGATCTGTGGTTAGCCAGTTTCCTTTCCATTTAGTATTGCGCATATAAATGATCGGTACAATTAATACCTAGTCCTATTTACTGTCTGCTTATTCTTGTTAAACCAAACCTGTTGCTAGCAAATTATACGAATGATATTAATATATCATTCAGTATAAAGACTGAAACAGATTATTCCCAGTTTACCCTTAACGGGTATAATAAGTCCCCTTTGTCATTTGGTTGTTTCATTACTCACAGGAACTTTTGACTGCATGGGATATTTAAATTAAAACAGATCCTCTCCAAATAATATCTTTGCTGTACTGTTGTAGTACCCTCTAGGGCAATGGATGCTCGGTGGGCAATACAGATACTGTACAGCTCATTTTATATACATTTATATCACATTTTATATGCATATATAATATCTATAAAACATTATATCAGCATCAGATATATACACAGAAGAAGTGCTTGTAAATATCTGTTATTCTCGGGGGGGGAGGATGGGGTCAGACCATTAATATCCATTTCACTTTATATTTAAGTAGGTAAATTTAACCTGGACTTTTTGTTTTTTGTGTATGGAAAAGAAGGACTACGTAATTACATTAATCGCCACTAGGGCTGCTGCAGCAATAACAAAAGTAAAGTGGCCATTACTTCCATTTAAAAAATGAACCTTTAACACAGTTATCTGGATTGAATTGTTTTCAAAAAACAAGCAATGCTTAAAGTGATTATCAGGTCAATGATCCCTGCTGCAGTAATAAGATTCCGTAGAAATCCCAAGGGGTAACGTGATTTTCAGCAAAAAGAACCACATGCATTCCTGCAATCAATTAGCAAGGCAATTGCGTAACCTTTTGGCCCGCCTTTTTTAATAGCTGCAAGTCGAGTAACAATTAAAACTTATTTGAAGTGTATCAAAAGCCATTGCATAGGTATGTCTCATACAATGTGCAGTACCGCAACTATACTGCCTGCTGATACATAGCCCTGATAGCGTTGGTTAAAGGGACGGGGTAGCTCCATCTGTACCGATCAAACCGATGCCGTAGCTTTGGGGTCAATTGTTTTTGTGAAATCCGTTAGCAGATATTGAGGCTTATCATATCTGCCAGGCTATGCCATAGTGTGTGCCTGCATTAATCAAAACTGGATGTTTCAACTGGATGTTTTTTTTGTTACAAAAAGTTTATTGAAGAAAGTCATTGTTTGTCTTAATCTCCGGGGTGGGGGGTCGGAACAGGTGGGAATAATTTTTTGTTTTACAGTTATATCTATTCAAACTTGGGATTGCCCCACAGATCCAGGATTTTGCTGGGAAAAGTAGACTTTCACTGGTATGGTGGGGGGGGGTTGATGTTATCAAAAAGTGTTCTGTGTGGTTAAAATTACAAGGGAACATATTTATATTTATGTTTAAATTATAATATTAATTAGCCTGAAGGATTCTATAAATTTGTAGCTCTAATGCCCCGATGTGGGGCCAACACGCACTGCACAACTACTAAAGCAACCACTTCCCCACCCAACTATGCCCTTATACAAGTATGCTGAGCGTTGGGAGTGTGTGATGCAGTTGTATAGTTCGCAATTGAATCTGCCTTTCTCCTGCTATAACCCCTCTGAGGAGTGTTACTAACTTTAGGGCTCGCTCACGTGTTTTTACTTGCATTTTCCTATGAGTGAGTTTCACATAGGGAATGTCATAACACCTTTTTTTGCATTGCATTTTTGAAATGCGCTGCTTGCAACATCTGTTAATGCGATAACGCGCTCAATGAAAGTATATGGGGAAGAGGAAAACAACGTGAGAAAAACGCGAATGCATAAAAATTGCTTTGCAAAAACTCTTTCAAATCGCTAAGCATTTTTTATTGCGTTTTTCCTTTAATGTCGTTTTTTCCGTTGTGAGTGTGAACGTAGCCTTCGTTTTGTACAGTAGAATAGCAGTAAGGACCTTGCAACTTACTGGAGAGCTAAAGGCAAATTAACCACTTAAGTTAACTTCCTGGGCTTGAAACAATTGTAGTAACAATTTAAAGCTCTTACTTGCCATTTTTAAATGTGGTGTATTTCTGGGGACTGCTTGTTTGTACCCCTTTAGGATGACATCAATAAGCAACCAATGATGGGGGATGAGGGATATCCACAATTGTGTTTGTTATTCAGGTAGTAATGGTCTTAAGTGTTGCTTTCCACGTTCAGTTACATTTCTCATTTAATCAATCTTATTTGGTATACCGTATATACCGAGTATAAACCGATCCGAGTATAAACCAGTGTACCCAATTTCCACGCTAAAAATCTAAAAAGTTTTGTGACGTCCAGTATAAACCGGGGTAGAAACTTGCATTCCAAGATGTTTGGAAACTACAACTACACAGCTAATAAGCTCTGCTGGGAGTTGTTGTAGTTTCCAAAACATCTTGAATGCCACCCCTCACCCTCAAGACCCACCAGTTCAGTTTGTACCTGTGGGCTCTCTTCATCCGGAGCTGTGCGGCTCTCCTAAATCCAGGGCTTCTGGGACGTGTGCTGGCATTGAAGGTAAGTGTGTCGTGAAGACGTTTCGCTAGTCATCCGACTGGCTTTCTCAATTCAGAATGACTTGTACAAGAATCTGTGGCAATTATGTACCTGGAAAATCCCAATTAGCATATCACAGCCAGGTGTTAAGGGTGTGATTAGATAGTGGCTAAGAGGTGTTGTAGGTATGCCCAGAGTAAGGTGTTAAAACAGCATTGTACATGGCAGACAGTTGGTGTCGAACCCCCCCACCTCTATTTAGGCTTGGTTTCTTTATTTTCACATAAATGGCCTTTATCCTTTGACATACCTTTGAAGATTGTAATGTTAACATACTGGCGAAGGAACGTGACTGGTTCAAGAGAGGTGTTAAGGAGGCCATTTATGTAAAATAAAGAAACCAAGCCTAAATGAGGTGGGGGGGTTCGCACCAACTGTCTGCCATTTACAAGCTGTTTTAACACTTACTCGGGCATTCCTACAACACCTCTTAGCCACTATCCAATCACACCCTTAACACCTGGCTGTGATATGCTAATTGGGATTTCCAGGGTACATAATTGCCACAGATTCTTGTACAGTCATTCTGAATTGAGAAAGCCAGTCGATGACTAGCGAAACGTCTTCAAGACTACATTTCAAGTCCAGTTGATCTAATTGAATACAACAGATATACCATGACCTGGATGAATGAGAACCTTCACAAGCCTATTCCATCACTGTTTCCCATTGTTTGGTCTCATTAAACATTAGTACTAGGGGCTCATTTATTAAAAGGTGCAGCAACCAACAAAAAAAAAATAAGCGATAACCAGGGTTATTCAATAAAATTCTTATCGTTTAAAATGGTGCTATTTTTGACCCAACCATCAGATGCTAGCTTACAAATGTTAATAAGATCTGATTGGTTGGGGCAAAATTAGCACCATTTAAAACGATAAGAACTTTTATTGAATCTCCCTGAACATACTCTTTGTTCTTTTTTTTCCTTTTAAAGATAACTGTATTGCCTCAATGCTTTTTTTAAATTGCATTAAAAAGAGTTAAGGACAACTCCACCCTCATAAGAACACTTTTAGAAATAATGGTCTCTTTAAAATATGTTGATATATCATAGTTTGTCCTATGTTCATTACTGTATGCCTGCTATGCTTCTGGAGCCTCATAGAAACTGAGCAATTTAGAAACCTGTACTGAGCCTGGGCATGCTCATGGAGAGGCAGATAGGGGATTAACATTCAGTCATTGCTGTGATGTCAACTGTCAAATCCATAACTGACAGTTACTAACTGGAAGGATTTCAGGTTTGACAGGTTTAACAGGACATTGTGCAGGATTTCAGGTTTGACTTTATATTTCAGATTTCAAACTATTAACGTTTAGGGTTTTGGGGGGGATTTACCTGTATGTAAGTTTTCATTTTAGTGCTGGACTTGCCCTTTAAGGTATGCAGCCCTCCCCATACATTTTTTTCCCTGATTTCGAGCCTCTCTCTGCCTTCAATTAGCCATGCTGTGAAGGGGGCGTACAATTCTGTCTGCCTCTAACTGTCACTCAAAACTAGCAAGCGAAAAACACTTCTCCACCCACCCTTTATCAGCTTGACTAGTAGACTGTATCCTAGCAACAGGACATTTCAAGTTTGTTTAACTGGCAGAGGAGGAGAAAGGTTGTATCAGACATTCCCACCTGCCAATGACAAGTGTTATGTTAACCATGACCCTGGGCCGTCTAGGAGGTGGGCTTTTAGCACTCATCTTTGCTGTGTGATATCTAAATGAGGGCTGCATGGTTGTAAATGTGAGTCAGTAATTTAAGCTGCTGAAGTGTGGACATGTATTGGGAGTGATGTTTTTTTTTTATATTGTTGTCCTTTAACTGATATTCCTAATTCATGTAAACAAAATGTTTGCAATGAACAACAGAATGTACTTTTTATTTTACTATTATTTACTTTTATTTTGCTGTTATCGCTGTTACAAAAAAAAGGTTCAGCAACCAATCAGATGTTACCAGATGTTTTCCAACTGTTGCAGTCCAATTAAAGGGGTAAAATCATATTAAATGCTGCAGATTTAAGCTGGGTACACTCATCAAGATCCTTTGTGCCGACTGTCCTGCGCCACTAGCAGCAGTTGGCTGGGACTAATCACTCCTGGTCGTGGCCGACCGTTTGCTTGACCGACTGTGCAGTCCATAGGGAGCCGCACAATCGGACATGATTTTCCATTATTTCATTCAGACAAACTAGGAGTCGAACACCTGTTGTGGCCACCCAAAAAAACATAAATTTTTAGGGGAAAATATCCGTCAGTCTACCAGAAAAATTGCACAGTGTGTACCCAGCCTAAGAGCACAATTTTTTTTCACCACTTGTTCTTTCTTTTCTACTTCCGTTTTATTCTTCTGCTTTTTTTTGGACTCCTCCACAGTTTTTGAGCTACAGACATAAAATTCGGTACAGACAGTGGGGCATATAGGAGAAGTGTCGCTATTACCTAGCTAGGAATCCACAGAAGCTGTTACCTTAAGACTATAAGGTAACAATCCTCAAATTTTGAGGTTTAAAGAGGAACTGTGGTCTCCATACGGGCCAGTTTCCTACATTTAAAATGAGCAACCAACCACCTCTCTACATGCTCCACAGCCCAAAATATAAACGATTACAGACCAGAAAGTTATAGGTGGGAGAGATGACGTGACATTCATAATGCTGCTCCTCCACCCCACCGCCGGGGAGCACAGCCTCAGACTTCAGTGTGTGAGGGAGACAAGAAGTCCCTCCCCCTCCCTGCTGGGTGTTTTGAGTGGGGAGGGTCTCACAGCACCTAAAGTGGGTGGGGCAATGCACTCGCAGTGGGCAGGGCCAATGCACCTGCAGAGTGACAGGGACACGCCCACCCACGAGTGGACCGGCCAAGTGGGTCTGTAAGGGGGGGCCAAGGGGGGCCTGCAAAGGAGGGGCCATGGGACCCATTCGTTGGAGGGACAGGGGGCTGCAAGATCAGGATGAGACATAGGGCAGAGTGACTGTCACATGATGTGTGACAGTCAGTGCGGAAGTACAGGGGACCTGGTTTGTTTGCTGCCATATCACACACAAAAAATTAAATATCTCCAAAACTATGCAAAATAAACATAAAAGTAAATTGCTAAATTCTCCAGAGAGAGCAATTCCTATCAATTTACCTAAAGTTTTGGACCACAGTTCCCCTTAAGGGTCATATATCAAAACCGTTTGTTTCATGGTCTAAACACAAACGCTGATACTCCCCAAACCACACACAGACACAGGTACACTCACCTAATGACCTACCATTCCATTCTCATGGAAGCCATAGGTAACTATAGTCAAAAAGCTAATTTTGATATATCCTCAATAAAAGTTATATGGTCATACATGCAAAAACACTTCCCCCAACCTCACACGGGTACACACACCTACTGACCTACCCTTCCATTTCTGTGGCACCATACTTAAAGGGTAACTAGTAAAAAAAAAATTTTGACTAATCATATAAAAGTTTGTTTTTTTAACCCTCAACTGACACAGGTAACACACACCTACTAAAGTCCGCAGCACAAAATAAAAAAAGTTTATGCTTAAACTTTCCCTTCTCTAGTTCCCTTTGAATTCACCACCTTGCACCATCTATACTGAGCAGATTTAGTTTAAAATCTGCTGAAGATACTGCAAATGTGGATGGAATTGCTTGATCTAATCTTTAGGGTTTTCGACCAACTTGAACCCCTTCTGCTCTATAGACTGCCCGAAATCTCTGGGCAATCTACTTAACAGACCACCATTAAGTTAAACTGTTTGGATCAATTGGAATATCAACCAGGGTTATTTTTTCTTTTACAATCCAGGGATGTCCAACCTGCAGCCCTCCAGATGTTTGAAAACTACAACTCCCAGCATTCCTCCATTGCATAAGAAACCAGGAATGCTGGGATTTGTAGTTTCAAACATCTGGAGGGCCGCAGGTTAACATCCCTGTATACATCAAATGGATAAAATTGTTCTATGTATGTATTGTAGCTATTTATTAAACTGATTATTCTTTGTGACTTTCTTCGTAGAGGTCTGGCCTTCATTTAGACACACAGACAATACTGTACAGTGGTTAGAGCAATGGAATCTATTGGGCTTCCCAAGGTAAGAGGCAGTTCGTTTTTTACTAAAATTTAACATATACATATAAGATGTGACAAACTTTTTAAATGAGATGATTTTTTTACCATGATAATACACCAACCAATGTGTAAGAAAGAAATGTTTGCTTTGAAATAACACTAATGATTTCTTAAAGGGCATATCCACCCCCAAAACCAAATGTAACCCACTACTGGCCCCACTGTGTAGTGTTAAAAATGACCTTGCTCCAAATGATTTTCCTGCAGTTCCTGATAAAAGTTCCAGAAAGTGAAGAATTGGAGCTGTCTAAGTCATCTGCATGCCTGCTTCTTGCTTTCCTTTTTGAGGTTTCTGGCATACGCAGGGGAGCCTCTCCCCCTCTTCCCACCATCCCTCCGGGTCCCTTCATGGCTGCTCTTCCACCTAACTTTAAAATCTTTTGCTGTAGTGTAGGGCCGGGTGCCTGCCCACCCCCAACCGCCAATTTAGATTTCTAAAACAAGCCTGAGAATACCCTTTAAGAACTGGTGGTTTTAAATTTATAAATCTGAACCGCTGTATTTTTAAAGGGCAGGATCACCCAAATCTGTCTTTTACAGATATGTTAACCCAAACAGCTTTTTCACACCTCTTCTGCTGCTGTAACAGTATGTTTACGAGCTACACAGCAGCAGAGGAGTGGGTCCGTTATTGGCCATCAACCATTGGCTGTGAAGTCACCATCACAGCTTTAACTGATGGCCGATACCCAAATTCAGCTCGGAAAAAGTGCTGGCAGGAATTGGATCTGTAAGTCCTTTGTGGAGCGTCCTAGAAAAGGTAAGTAGATGATTAATGGGGTTTGGGATCACCTTCGAAAGCTTACAGATGTTTGACTACTTTGACACATAGGGAGCTAAAGTACAAACTAAGTTCTATTGGACTTGGAAAAACTCATATGTACATGGATGTGAGTGGTATATTACTGTGTTAGGACAACTTCCATTTCATCTGTTTATCACTGATTTAGCCGCTGGTATTGATAGGAAGAATAAAAGGGAAGAGGATTAGAAAGCTAAGGTGACCATAATTTGTTACACTTACCTCCATATTCCCATGACAATCAGAAAAACATCTGGCTGTATTACTTTGCAAACGGTGTTACAGGTGTAGTAACATGGGTAGCAAAGCATTATTTGTCCATGAATGTTGCAAAATACGAAACCATACCTCGCCTGACATTACTGTCGGGGCAGTAAAAAAATATCTGTCTGGGACAAAATCAGAATTTCCTATTTTATGCATTTCCACTCTATTAATGTTTATTTTATGTTATAGATTTTATCCCTTTAATCCTCCATTTGCCTTTAATACCTTCACAAGCCAAATATTTGTTAATGGGGTCAAACATCATACAAATGAAGCTTGATGCCAATTTTTAGAATTAATGTATCTTCTACCCTTAAGTCATAAACATGATTTAAAGCTAATTTGTTCTGCTTCACTATAATTTTGATATAAATAAATTCCTATGGTTGAACGAGCTGGTCACAGATGCTTCTGTGATTTTTAGATGAATAGTCCCAAGACCTAAATGCTTGAACACAGAAAGTTCCCCACAATATTTACTGCGTTCAGTCATGGCAAGCAGCTTATCTGGACACTGAGTGGCAGATACAGTTTTTTCAGTGATGTAGATCGCACCAGCACTGGTTATGTGTGGGGTCTCTGTAATGTAATATAACGGGGCTAATAGGCTTAAATTAAATACTTTGCACTATGACTGCAATTACAGAAAAGTAGTATACGAACTATAATGGAATTGTATACTTTTTCTTGTTGTACTTGATGTTTTAATATGTGTTTTTATATCATTTTTTTAATACTTTGTTGTGACTTTTGTATTTGGTCCTTACTCTATACACTCGGCACTTTCTGTGATCTATTCTGAAACCCACTCCTGTAAACCCTGCCACATTAAGTTATAGCTAATTAGGACTATTCTGTCAAAATAGGGGAAAGTATTTCCTTATTGTGTTAATTCCTCCTTCCAGTGTGAACTGAAAGCTTTCCTTCTTCTTCCCATTAATGTTATTAGAATCACACTGTTTAAGACTCAATTTGTTCAGATCTGATTTTCGTCTTAAACTTTCCCACTTGTGCACAAGAACAAATCAAGTAATTGGATGTTATTTACAGTATGTATAGTAAAGGTGGCCATACACTATTATGATCGTAATTACGATCTTAAACCGCCCAATACTTTGATAGACAGATGTACAATGTTAATTGTACTAAGATGTACCATCTATATTGTTCAACATTAAATTTGTTTTGTGATTAATGTCGAATGTCGTCTATTGTGAGGTTACATTAAGGGTATGTCCACCCTTCTAAAAATTTTTTACCTAACATTCCCCCGTCCCCCCAGCCGCTATATTAGTATTATCAGAAAATGCCCCAAACTTTACTTACCTTCTCTCTTTCCTCCACCCGCTGCCAGGCCCTCTGCTTGCGAAAAATGCAAGCAGAGGGGTGGGACCAGCAGTCGCACCTGTGATTGGCTGAGCGGCAGCCAATCACGGACGCGGCTGCCGGTGTTTCATGTGCGGCGGAGGAACAGGAAGGTAAGTAATGTTTTGGGCATTCTCTGATGATACTAATAGAGCGGTTGGGGCTGGGGGGACAGGAGAATGTTATGTTAAAAATTTTTTCACTAGGGGGAGGGAATCCTAATCAGAGGAGGGGAGAAGGGGAGAAGGGCTGCAGTACGCATGCTAAACTTCTCCCGGAGGCCAGATAGGCAGAGTCCTATATGATCCAGAGGAAGGCAAAAAAAACCCCACCAAATTTATGAAGGGGGAAAAAATTCCTTCCTGACTCCAATTGGCAGTCGGAAATTTCCCTGGATCAAATCTACTTTATGTATCAATACCAGTAACTTGCAACATTCCTTGTTTGCAGAAACTCATCCAGCTTTTTTTGAAACTGACCAATGAACCTGCCATTACAACGTCCATTGAAAGACGTTCCATAGCTTTACCGTTCTCACAGTGAAAAACCTTTCCGAGCTTGAGCCTAAACCTTTTTTTCTTCAGTCTTAAGGGATGTCCTCGTGTCCTTTGACATGTTCTATTGGTGACAATGCCCCAGATAGTTGTTATTGTATGGCCCGTTAATGTAGTTATACACAGTAATCATATCCCCACGCAAGCGCCTTTTCTCCAGCGTACATAATTGTAACTTTTCCATTCTCTCTTTCATATTCAATTCCCCAATCCCCTTATTAATTTAGTTGCCCTTCTCTGAACCCTTTCCATTTCAAAGATGTCCTTTTTGTACACAGGATTCCAAAATTGCACTGCATATTCCAAATGAGGCCATACCAATGCTTTGTAAAGAGGGAGAATTACATTTTCCTCCCTTGAATCCATAACTCTCTTTATAAAGACAATACCATGCTGGCTCTGGCTGTTGCCGCCTGGCCTGCTTGCTACCTTTAAGTTTGTTATCCCAAAACTCCAAGATCCCTTTCGAACAGGGATTCACTTACACAGAGCCATTTATAGTATAAGTAGCACAAGGATTTTTAAGTCCAAAATGCATCACCTTACATTTATCAACATTAAATTCCCTCTGCCACTTAGCAGCCCAATGTGATAATCTATCTAGATCCCCTTGCAACGATTGCACATCCTCTGAGGTTTTTAATGGTCGACAAAGTTTTGTGTCGTCAGCAACACAGAACCTTGCTGCAATACCCCTCCATCCAATCATTTATAAATAGATTAAATAGAAACGGCCCCAACACAGAACCCTGTGGCACCCCACTTAGCACTTTAGTCCATAATGATGAAGCCCCATTAACAACTACTCTCTGCATCCTGTTCATTAACCAATTTTCTATCCATGTACAAATGTGACTCCCCAGACCAACAGACCATAGCTTATTCATTAGTCGCCTATGGGGGGACTGTATCAAAAGCCTTTGCAAAATCCAAGTAAACTACATCTACTGCTATGCCAGAGTCTAAATTTCTACTTACTTCCTCAAAAAGCCAAGCAGTTAGTTTGACAAGATCTATTCCTCCTAAATCCATGCTGGTTACTACTTATAATGTCATTCCTTGAAACATACTCTAGAACATGTTCCCTTATTAAACTTTCCAGGATCTTCTACATCACTGAAGTTAAACTACAGGCCGTAATTACCCGGCTGTGAAGGACTACCGTTTTTGAATATTGGAATAACATCAGCCTTTTCCAATCCAGAGGCACACCACCGGACATGAGGGAATCAGCAAAAATAAGAAACAATGGCCTAGATAAAACTGAACTTAGCTCCCTAAGTACCCGAGGATGTATTTTATCCGGTCCAGGAGATTTATTAATATTAACCTTCTTAGTTCTTTCTGTACCATATCCTCGGTTAACCAAATTGCACTTTAATCTTTTATACCATTATTGCTACATATCTTTGGCTGTAGAGCACGTAGAGAGTGGTTGATGGCTCGTTTTAAAGGTAGGAAACTGGTCTTTCATTTAAATTTAACTTGTTTGGAGCCCACAGTTCCCCTTTAATTGTTAATATGATTTCCCCTCCTTTTAAGTGAATTTTTTCCATGACTAAGGCTGTTTGGAGACCACAGTTCCCCTTTAATATTGATATGTTGTTACATTACTATTTTCATTTTCTATGTAAGGAAATCAATTGGTGATTTGATTTTTAGTTTCCTAACTTTATACTTTATTTTCCTATATAGATATTCTATCCTGAGACAACAGATGTTTATGATCGGAAAAATATTCCCAGAGTCATCTATTGCATCCATGCACTCAGGTAAGGAAAGACAATCTGAGATTTATAGAATGCTACACAGGTTTTATTGGCATTTTATACACTTTGGTATTTCTGGGTAAACCTGTATCTTATTATTAATGACGGAATGGTGAATGTTTAACTCCTAAGAGTGTCAAATTTGTCAGGCACAGATGCTTTACTTTTCACTGTATGTATGACTTAATCCGTACACAACTACCTGTAGTTTTAAACAGTAATTTTTTGTAAAATGAATTATTGCGCAACCATTAGTTGATTCTTAAAGGCATGTCCATCCCCAGAATAATATCTCATGCTCACCTTACCTACCCCCCAAACCCCAAGATTGTTATATTTGCTTATTCCCCTACGGGCACTGATGCCCTGAAAACGTCCTTTCCTCTCTGCAAGAATCCCGGCATCTTTGCAAGATGCTAGATTTTCTTCCAGTTTGCAGAAGTCACTCACCACCAATTAATGACTTTGCATTTGCCTGTGCATCCCCAGTCCTGCATGTGTCCTCTGGAACTCTGTTGTAAGGTAGGACAAGTATACATTAAGCTGTGTTTTGGGGTTTGGGATACATCTGTTTAAGAGAGTTTTTCCCTCGGAAATAAAACAGAATAAATGTGTTTACCATACAATAAACAGGCTGTCCCAGGAGGGGAAAATACAAGTGTTTGTAGGTTTTCTACAATGAGTATGTTTACTTCTCCTTCAGTAGTACTGCTCTCCATGATGCCGTCCGATTGTTTTTTTTTTTTAAATGAGTAAAACAAGATCTATTTATATCTGCCATTTATTTCCTGCCATTACCAATAGTCCTGTTCACCAAGCACATCTAGGTTTACAGAATCTATTTCCTGGCATTGCTGATTTCTTTCCTGCCTCTAGAAATAGTTTGTCCTCGGTGGTAATAATGGCAGATGCGGTAAATAATACTATTAAAACATATGACATGTAAACATTACATTTCTGTAATATGTCTTTCTTTTTCTGCCTGTTAAAGAGGAACTGTGGTCCAAAAATGACTTTGGGTAAATTGATAGGAATTGCTCCTCTGAGAATTTTTGCTATTTATTTCCATTGTTTTTTTTGCATAGTTTTGAAGATATTTACATTTTTGTGTGTGACATGGCTGCAGCATCACTAGGTCCCCTGCACTTCCTGCTCTGAAATGGTCAGTCAATCTGCCCTGTGTCTCCTCCTCCCCTTTGCAGCCCCCCTGGTCCCTCCCACCCATGGACCCCATGGTCCCTCCAGTTGCAAGCCCCCCATGGCCCCTCCAGTTGCAGGCCCCCCATGGCCCATTATCTTACAGCCCCATGTGGCCCCGCCCACTCGCGGATGCAGTGGCCCTGCCCACTCGCGGATGCAGTGGCCCTGCCCACTCGCGGGTGCCGTGGCCCCGCCCACTCGCGGGTGCAGTGGGTTTCTCAGACCCCTCCCCCTACAGAAAACGCTGTGGAATCAGCCTTTTCAGGCAGAGTGAGAACAGAGTGAGAACTGCCTGAAAAGGCTGTTTTCACACAGTGAAAGAGAAGGGCTGTAATTCCCTTACCTCTTCTCCCTCAGGACTTCACACAGCAGAGAGAGGAGGATTTCCTGTCTCCCCACACACTGAGGGAGTCTTAGGCTGTGCTCACCGGCGGCACTGTGCAGAGAAGCCTCAGGAATGTTCACAAGTCAGCCTCCACCCATTAACTTTTCTTTGTCAGTCATTTCTGTAATCTTGGGCTGTGGCGCACGTAGAGAGGTGGTTGATGGCTCATTTTAAAGTAGGAAACTGCATTTCATTTAAATTTAACTTGTTTGGAGACCACAGTTCCCCTTAATTGTTAATGATTCCCCTCCTTTTAAGTGAAATTTTTTCCATGACTAAGGCTGAGGCAACACTGCAACGCACAGGATCGCGCACAAAATCACGAGCGTTATCGCAAGTTATGTGGCGCGCTATTCTTGTGCGTTTGCGCATGTGATTTTGCCATTTACTGTTATGGAAAGCAAGAGTTTTTCACCAAAATGTGAAGGCATGCGTTACCAAACGTGACACGGACGCCCAATTGCATGCGCATCAGAAATTGACGAATTTTTCGCTTTCCCGCGGTTTCCATTTATCGAAAATACGGAACACATCGCGACAGAAAACGCGTTAGTGTGGCCTCCCCTTATACAATTTAAGACATTTTATAGAGATACGCATTTTTTAAAGGCAAAAAAACATGACAGAATTCAATACTGCTAGATCTGTTGTAGCCGTCACTTTCTTTGTGGTAATGAAAGTGAAACAAGTAGAACATTGTTTACGCAATGCACTTTTCATAGAGAAGGCCTCTTTTTTGCAGGGTTGGTTAAATATTAGCTTTTACATTCTCACTGCTTTGGGCATCACCTCCCAGCACCTAGTAACCATGAACATATTTAGGAGTTTTCTATGAATCCATTTTGTCCTGTTGCTTTTCCTCTTACTTGGTGCTCTTTCTAAAGCTGGCCATAAACTAATCAACCGGCATGTGATCTAAATCATGAATTCGTGATCCATGGCCTTGCAACCATTGATTTTTATTTATCTAGAAATCCGCTCAAGATAAACTTATTGAATTGATCACAAATATATGTATCGAAACGGAAAACTTGAATAACTGTTTGACCAATTTGATCAAGGTGTTTAAACTTACCACAGAAATAAATCAAAAATGAAACTAGCAAGTAGTAGACGTATACTGTGCAAGTGGTATAAAAATGTGGGCGCTTGCTTCCCTTTGGCGTGACTATAAGGGAAGTGCATGTGTTCGCTTTAAAAAAAAAAAGGAGCCATAACCTTATAGAAGAAAATCAGGTTATTCAATAAACGTTCTTATCGGTTAAAAATGGTGCTAATTTGGCCCCAACCAATCAGATTTTTTTTTAACATTTGAAAGCTAACATCTGATTGGTTGGGGAAAATTAGCACCACTTTTAACGATAAGAACTGTATTGAATCTCCTGATAGTAATTTTTATAGGCCATATCCTCCCTGTAATTATCCTCCTGATTTTTAACTACAGGTCCCAGGTAAAGTTTGTTGGACAAGGGCCACAGGTTAGTTTTCCTGACATGAATTACCTAAGAAGTGATTTTGTCATTGTCTGAGATATGCTGTAAATTACTGACGATCTTGCAGTCTCCTATGGACTACACCAATTGATTGAGGCAACTGATACGCTCGCTAGTAAAATACGTTCTGCGTGTACAAGGGGGATGATACATACATGCATACTAACTAGGAGTGAGCTGAACAGGACATGAGGAGATATAGTGACAGAGCACTGAGAGCAAAAGGATCAAGTTCCTGACAGCACTTAAATATGAAATGGATAAAGGCAAGTCTTTTTTTTCAGTTTAGTGTCCCTTTAATTTTGCTAGGTTCTGATGTAATCCCCCTCCCTTTTTTTAAACTAGATGTGTTTAATCTGGAGCCTTCCGCAATATGCATCTATAATTATTGAAAATAAACCTCCTATTCCTATATATTAATTCCTAATAGTTTAGTTTGGTTTTTATTGGGCAATTTGATCGAAACAGGAAACAATCACCAAGCATAAGCCAATCTGTGTATTCAGTCAACCCTACAATTTTTTTTACTCTCTCTCCTCTCTCAGAACCACTAATTCTAACAAGGTTCCTCCACTGCAGTGGAATTTAATGTACAATTGCTTCCGGGCACTTGGGTTCCACTCTAGAGATCTTGGCTTTTCCCAATGGGGATAACATTACTGATGAAGATGTTTTGTTGTTGCCAAAACGCAATTATCTAAATAGCTGCTAATGGTTGATTTGCATTAGAGTGTAGACAATTAGTTGTTTTGTTGGGGTTTACTTCTTGTTTAGCAAGTGCTGTTTTAATGAATAAGATATATTGCGTGAAAAATAGATCAGTTTGCATATAGCTATCTGCAGTCTGATAGATCCAAACATTGGCAGGTTTTGTGATGATGGTAGATTGTCCCAACCACTCAGCTAGATTGTAAGGATGATCATTCCAATTTTTCTTGCTCTCATGGAAATTTTCCCTATGTTCACTAAGGAAATTGGACTGTTTCTCTCGCCTACCTAATAATCAGGATTATCTCTCATATGATCTTGGGTATTGTATGGTTAGGAGGATGGCCTACCTAAACAATACAGCTAAATTAATAGTCTTTGGCTGATTAGGGTTCTTTGTGTAATTGACCAACCTAAAGCCCCATACATGGCACTGATATTCTGCAAATTCGATAAATCGATTTGGCATATCAAAGACATTTCCCAGTAGTTGGGTAATTAAGATTAAGATAAGGTTTTTCGGGATTGTTTCTCTGTCGGAGTATGGCTAGTTGAGAAGAATAGAAGTGTTGTCTTTCTGTAATGGCAATCTCATCAGAATTAGGCCAGTTTAATCCATAGTGTTTATAGAGGTGTTTTTCAGTGATAACACAGTCCCTGCAGGTTTGCTAAAAATGTCTTACTAGCTAATAAACTGAATGACTGTTGGTGGTTCCATTCGGTTGGCTGTTCTTTTTAACCCAAATTAACCGCACTGTTTATTAACTTTACATTTTTGGAACTACATTTCAAGTCCAGTTGATCTAATTGAATACAACAGATATAGTGATGGAAAAGCAACAACGTCTCTCATGTGCAACTGTAAAATGTGTCTTTCTTAAATAATATATATATTCATATATATGAATTTCAGTAAAAGTAAATTTAAAACTTTATTTTAACTATGGTCGCAAGGGCAGAGACAGATTATTACAGCCCTTTCCATAGCTGACACAAGGAGCCCAATAATTGTTTAGTGAACCCATTGAATTCCTTTATGCAATAGAGGAAGGTTTTAGTGACCTGGGCAATAACTGAATTGAATTGCCCCAGGCAAGGTTATATCCGTCTATTCTCTAGTGTGTAAACAAGCAGCAGCAGTAACTTGCCAAAGGCACTTCTACAGTATGAAACAATGGCAGATAAATATAGATTGTTTATATTAATAAAGAAAAATATGAATGGGTGATAATGGACAGACACTGTAGTATGAAACTAATACAACGCTATAGAGAAGGGACCACACACTTAATAGTTAGGGTCCAACCAGTACATTAGAAGATGCTGGACAATACAGTCAAATCTGACTAGTTTTATCCAAGCTGAAATTCTATCCAGGGATTTGTGATATTAGGCTATTTGTCCATCACATTGCATCATATGAATGTGAGTCAGAACTTAAGGTGGCCATACTTACAAACGATAATGGGTAAATCCCGTCGTTCCACGATGGGATTTATTCATTATCGTCCATGTGTATGGGCTTATCCCGACCGACTGTAGTGTCCTTATCAAAACAAAACAAAATTGGGAGGTAGGAATAATTAATCCTTATTTATATATAATATATAAAATTCTAGTTTGCGGGGTGGACATACCCTTTAATTTTAAAAAATGAAAATTTGGTGGAATATTTTCTGATCTTGGTTTTTCCGATAAACCGTTCAATATTGTCAAGAGGTCAATCAGAAAAACGAAATTTTTATTTTGAGTGATTCAAATTAATTTGCCGGATCGCTTAAAATATCAACTCTGTATATGGTGGCTTAATTCTCTAAGAGTTCTGGTTTATTGTGTTGCTGTTTGCCCAGGTGTGATCAGTCAATCATATTTCCCTGTACCGATATTCTCCAAGTACATCTGCAAATGGATATCCCTATGTGGGTTGCTGGACACCTCCTGTTTTTTGTGTATAAAATATATCTATCACTGAAAGGCGGCCTGTTGAGCACTATATAATCCTTAGTTTTAATTGGTTTTTGGATGTTATTTCTCACAAGGGAGGAGATGCTGTTAGCCGTCGTTTAACAGCTGCAGCTTAACCCCAGGATTGCAAGTCCCGATAAAGAAGAACATTTACCATCGAATGATACCATCTTTATAACAGAGATTGTTTTTTATGGCCAATAAAACAAACAGGTTCTTTCTATGAAGCTCCCATTGTGTTTAAATCTGCACTTAGTGAATTTCTTTAGCATTTTATTCTGATAAATAAAGTTAAATAAAAGCTGCCCAGTGCACATAACACATGAGTGATGTAATCACACTACTGGATTCCATGATTATTACTCTACGGGGGGATAGTGTAGCTGAACAGGAAATAGCCAATCACAACCACATTTCTTATTCTACATCTGCATTAAAAAGCCAAACATGAAAATTTAAAGAAATACAAGATTATTACAACTACTTACACTAAACACAAGGTTTAAATATAAGGTTATTACAACTACTTACACTAAACACAAGGTTTAAATATAAGGTTATTACAACCACTTACTTTAAACCGTGTTTGATCCACATCGTAGATCTTTTTCTCAGAAATCATTTTAGGGGCAAAGAATTTGCCTAATTTAGCCAGGTACACCCCATTTCTCAGGCCTTCTTCAAGCTCTGTGGTTGGGGGCAGTTCTTCCATTAAACAAGCTTCAATCCACCTGCAAGGAAGTGTGAAAACTGGTTATACTATTATAAATTTATTTCACATATTGGTTTAGATTATTATTTTAAGGCAGGTGCAGTACGTAGAGCACATACAAAATGTGTAGGTTCCATTAGGGAGACAAATACAAACAGTTTCATTCTGTTCTGTTTTTTGATTTTGAATGAAATTGTGTTACCCTATGGTTTACATTTAATGGTCCTTCATCGTGCATTAGATTATACTATATATTCCTTATACACAAATACACACAATTGGTGGAATTAACACAGAGTCGCCAGGATTTAATATTGCGCATGTGGATCGGGATAAATCCTGATCAGGTTTCAGCCTGCTCAACTTTAATGGCAGCTACAGTATATACAGGAGTTTCAAATAAAAAACAAATCATGGTTTGTGGTCGTTATTACGATCATAATGTACATAGTGGTCAAGTCAACTAATGAGAAGGCACCGTAAGCCTTTGTAATTAGGTTAGTGAGACTTTAACGTTGACATTTTAGCATTGTGCCTCTCGTTTAATTCCACTATATGGGTCTTTATTTAATGTGTATAATATGTGTCTGCTGCATATTCCTCTGTCCATGTCCAGATTTCTTTTCCTACTCAATGTGATACACACAGAGACACTTGGGTTTAGTCACAAACCCATTGGATGCTTTTGCCTTCAATTCGATTTCTCTTTCCGAGGTTCTGCAAGAACAAATTTTGTTCCATTTTTTTTGCACATCATTCTTTGTCAGGACATATAACAATTTTGCCCTTACCAAACATCTAAAGTAAACACTAAAACTAAAGTTCTTGGGTGTTTTTTTGACAGCTGTATTATTCAACAGGATAACCACTATGTTTTCTAACATGGAACTGAACATGTGATATATATTGTAACGGGGCTGCTCTGATTAATCATGCATGAAAGCTCCATTAGCTCTGTGATTTGCTTCTTGTGATGTTTTTCCCAGACCTTTTATTAACCTACAGTAGACATCTGCAAGATATACACATGCTGACTAGACACTTATGTGACTTCATTTAATAGAGAAGAAACCAGCTCTGCCAAAAATATGTTACAATTTGCAATCCGAAAACAGCTACAATAGTACTGCTATAACGTGGATTTACCAATGTACTGTGTACATCCAGATTTATCTTAAATAGAATATCTATCCCATCCTAAAATTTGTACCTAAGCAGAACCTCCACCCCAATATTTTCAACCCTTTTTCCTTTACTACTTACCTTGTATGCTGATCAATGTTCCTGCTGCCACCCCCCCCCCCCTCTCTGGTTCTTCCAGGCAGCAGCAGTCTTGGCAATGACAGGTGATGTCACAGACAATGACTGGCTGCTGTTCCCCGCAAAGCCAGCTCATTTTAAAGAGTTTGTACAGCTTAGAGTAGATACCAACCATTCATAAGGCATTCCTATTGAAGAAATATTTAAATGGTATCTCCACCCCCAAAAGAAAAAATTCATATAAGGCAACACCCCCAACCCTAAACGCTATGTTTAAAAAAACCTTTAAAAAAAAACAAACAAAAAAAACCCTTAAATGTACTTACCAGCCTTCATTGCCTTGTCCTCGACCACTTCTGCTTATCTTCCGCACGGAACAGCAGAAGGGGACAGTCTAGCAGCCGCATCTATGATTTGCTGAGACTCAGCCAATCACAGATGCGGCTACAACGAGGTTGGGAAAGTAAATTTATGTGCTGATTTCGATGTTTTAAAACATAGCGTATAGGGTTGGAGGGGTTTCCTCCCTTATATGAAGTTTTTTTTTCTTCTATAAATCGATGCAACCACTGTGGGATCTAGAGGAAAGGGGAGAGGGAAGGGAGAGAACTCCACTGCGCATGCCAGAGTCCTCTCAGAGGAGCAGGAAGTGGCAGGTACGGATTACACGCAGAGAGGCTCCTACTCATTTTTCCCGGACTTTCCTCAGGCCCTGCAGGACAACCATAAGGAACAGAAGAGAAAGGTAAGGATCTTTAAACACTCTACACAGTGGGGCAAATTTTAGTTGAGGGGTGGACAAGCCCTTTAATAGTGAAATGGCCCGATAAAAAACATAACAAGTATGGGAAATTGAAAACCTTTACAACAAAGAAACTGAACATTCTAATAGGATAAAAGTGTTTATTTAATCAGCTTCCTTTACGATCCCATTCAACATCTAAATGAAGAAAACAAATTCGCAGGAAGAAACATTTTAATCCTGTATTCTTCAGGGGGTAAACCATAGTTTTTAGCAGAGTACACACAGGTCATACAATTCCATGTGTTTATATTTTCACATAAATCCCCCAGAATGCTTTTGAGGTCATACATTTAGCAAAATTCTAAAATATTAGAATTTTGGTACCTTAATGCTTGGGTAAAATTGATTCTCACATGTCCAAATAACAGAAAAGTGTTAATCCTGATGGACCTGTTTCGTTGCAAGCTCCCACATAAAAATGTAATATAGTGTGGATGGCCTTCTTTTGGATACCAAAAAAATAGAAAGTTCTGCATGTCCCCTACCAGAAGATCCCTTATAGCACTCATTCTCAGAACTTTTATAGAGGGATAGATCCAGAGGTCAAAGCCTCACAACTGGATCACTTTCATCTTGCGGAAGCTTATTTCATTGGTAAGACTATCTTGAACAAGGACATCTCTATTATATGATGATCTGTTTAGACACTAAACATCATGTTTCCACAGATTTCATATTCTGTATGTCCTTTTTTAAAGATCCCCTACACACAGTCCCGAATGTTCTCAATAAGTAAAGCCTATGGAGAATGTTCTTTAGCCATGGTCCACTCCCTATACTTTAGTACAGGGAGACGACCACAGCCGAGAAAACAGTTTCAAGCAATCTCTAGGCAGTCGGCCTTGGGAAAACCGCTTTTTGCTATTCAGCTTTAGGCTGGGTACACACGGAGGGACTTCTTGTCCCGACCGAGCGCTCGCTACGAGCGAGTGCTTGGCCGGGACAAATGTCCGTCGGTCACGGCAGAATTTGCGAACGATCGAATGTGCGGTCCCATAGGGAACTGCACGATCGATCGGAATTTTCCAAAATGCCCGATCATTTGTTCGTCCCATACGGATGAACGATCAATGTCGGACGCGGACGCCCGCCCCACACCAGACAATATTTTCGGCCAATCGACCGAAAGTGCCACGAATCAGTCGGTCGGCGGAAAATATTGGCTGGTGTGTACCCAGCCTTATTGAAGAACAGGAGGTAAAGAAACTGTGTCTTACCTCCCGTTCTTCAATAAAACGTTCAGGACCTGTCAGAGGACCCGGCGGGACAGCGAGAGACCGGGTAAGTTGATTACCTTAGTTCCTGAACTTTTTATTGAAGAATGGACACAGCTTCTTTACTCTTGTTCTTCAATAAAATTGAATAGCAAGAAGTGGTTTTCCCAGTGAAGATACCTTGTAAAGTTATTTGTTCACTTGAGACAAAAAAAAAATCTGTGCAACATACAAGACAATCTACACATAAAAAAATAGAAGCATCATTGCAGACAAGGGATAGTTTACCAAAGAGCTTCTCCCCCGTTGGTAAAGATAAAAGATACTCCTGACCTTACACAGCTTGGTCTCCGGTGTGTAAAATCACAACCACTTTGGAAATTATGGGGACAGTTTTGTTATATATAAAGCAAACTACTTCATAACAGTTATGTGTTCAAAATAAATCATTGCTTTTAAAGGGAATCTAAAATGGCTTACATGTAATCAGAACATCACTACTTTTGCCTTAAATGCTTAATAAATGTAAAAGGATTGTGGGTACTGCTGCTCCTCCTATTCTCCCTAAGCTCTTCCACTGCTAGAAACACCTTTCAACCAGCCAAATGTTCATTTGGTATCAGCCCCAACTGAACCAGATTATTTTAAGTGTAGCTACTCAGGTTTCCCTTTAAGCAGTAAATGAAAACAAATCCAAATATCATGCTCTTTTCTTACAAGGAAATGTGAAATCCTCTAAACACATCTTTAAAGAAGCAGTAAATCTTAAATTAACGTAGTTGTGGTAGAGATTCTTCCAAGCTTCACTCGCAAATTACAAGCAGATGTTTCCTGAGCTGTTGGCATTAGGATCTATATGTGAAACAATAGAACTAAGTCTGTGGTAGAACAACACTCAAGCATGTGTTGAAAGTTTTATATGACACGTGCTTTTTCATAACAATGAGTACACAAATGTATACACAACAGCTTAACGGGTTCAACAATTAGGGAGTTCAAGCTGTTTTGTAAGTATCCTGCGATACTCATGAATGTATTTGCTTATTTGTGCTTTGTCAAGCGCACAACCAATAGTGTGACTTGCTGTTCAAAAGCATTCACAAGATCGCACTTCTTCACTGTTCCTCTGACAAGCCCCAGCAGAGCTTGCAATGTGTGTGCATGCGTATAACGTATGTGCATGCATATACAATGCAAGCTCCATCGGGACCTGCAATTGCCGTGGAGCGCAATTGCAAGTAAGTAGTCAGTGTTCCCTGCCTGCTCCTGATCATTTAATTGCAGAATACGAGATAAGAAAAATTCATTAACCTCATGTTCTTCAACTCAACTGAAAAGTCTATTTTACCAGTGGAGATGCCCTTTAAGCATTACACTTTATTGATTACATTCCGAAAGGTGAATTATAGACAGAGAAAGCTTTAACATTTACTAACTAAGGTGATTCCCCATGGAGTTACTAACTAAAGTAAGCTATTTACCTACCTAAAACAAACCTCATTTGGAATCTTATCCACATAGAAGTTTATACAATAATAATACATTTCTATAGCACTTTTCTCTTAGCACTTAATATGTCTCAGAGTTTAGCAATTGGTGGCAGGATGAGGTTGTCACAGAGGATGCAATCTACAGGTATGCAAATTCTGCACTGAACAGGTGGGTTTTCAATCTGGATTTAAACATCTCCAGGAAAGGACAGTTCTGACTTGGCCACTGATTGACCACTAGGAGGTGCTAGTTTAACAGACTTGAAAAACACGCATAGTAGCCCATACTGTGGCCCCCCACTAAATTAACACCACACATCATAAGTTGGTTGTAAATATGGCCACAGCTTTATTAAGCAAATACTTTATTAAACCATGTTTTTTAATAACCTAATATGCTTGCAGTTGATTAACAACTCGCACGTAAGAAACACACCTTATATGTGAGTCTCCTGACAACGTGACGAGAGGTGGCCTGCGTGGTCAGCCACAGGCCAGCCCCCTCCCCCCACCAGCTTAACTCACCACTTTACATTTAACAGTATTTAAATTTTAATAACGTCCATTTTCAACATTGCACTGGAAATGCGTAAACAAGAAATGCGCCACCGGCAGGACCATCACCGATGGTCCTGTCATCCCAGCACTGCCAGGTCTGCCTTACTACAGGGAAGTAGTGAGCATTATCAAAAGATACTTACCAGTCTTGAATCAGGACCCTGACCTAGAGTATATTATCAAACGAGGGTGTAGGTTCGTCCCTAAGAGGGCTAGACCTCTACAGGATATACGATCACCAAGCTTATTTACTAATCCCCAGGAGCATCAGAAGTCGTGGTTGAAGTTTAAAGGGTGCTTTCCATGTGGGGCTCTAAGATGTAAATCTTGCTCGTACATTACTAGGAGTGATAGTTTTGAAAACTCAGTGACGGGCGAAAAATATAATGTTCAATCATATATTAATTGTTGCACGAAATTCATGGTGTATTTAATTATGTGCAAAAAGTGCCACATTCAGTATGTAGGTTGCACTTCCAGGGCACTTAAAAATAGGGTACGAGAGCACCTTAGGGATGTAGAAAGGCAACGAATGGATAGCCCAGTAGCTAGGCATTTTATACACTGCATTGAGGCTAATACTCCCTTTTTTTCAGTACAAGGCATCCATGCAGTACACCCGGATCCAAGGAACAGAGATAGGGTTACCTCGTTATTAAAGAATGAGGTTAAATGGATCTTCACATTGGAAACTAGGAGCCCCACTGGTGATGTTGCATGTTATATTGAATTAGCCTGCCTAGGTACGGTTACAGCAGCTAAGTCTTGTGTCACCTCACTGTTTATGTTTAATCATTATTCCAAATTGGTCTGTTTGGTTCCATATCCATTGTAGTTCTAGCTTTAATTATATGTTTCCATCATCTATATCTTAGTTCAGTACATCGATTCGCATGCTTCATATTATGAATGTGCTAATTGGCATGATATTTACATAGATACATATGGGTTCTCTTATAAACTAGGGTACCCATAATGTAATTATTGTCTTTATTTGTTTATTCTCAGCGTGCATTGTTGTACATATTAAGTATTCGATACATTGTTTCCCTCAATATGGAGGATTAGAGGTGTGTGTATCCTCCCCCGCTTCTTACTGGGTGGGGACGGGGGCGGAGTTACTCCTTTTAACTAGGAATCAGCGGGAACTCTTTTTTATGCCTATGAGTAAGAGCCATGTCGGCTCGAAACGCGTAAGGCCATCCTGTGGATAACAGAACGGCTGTTACTCTGTACTGAACCAGTGTGTGCTATACCCTCTTTTTGTGATCAGGGCTGCCTTAATGCCCCCATGCAGATTTGCATTTAGAATATCAGCTCGCCAGGAAGGTAAGAGGACCTTTGCAACATTTACTCCCCTTTGATACTTCCATTCCCCCCCATGTGACCTGCTTTACCAATAGGGATGAACCCCCAAGGTTCACCTGCATATTCCCCAACCCCCCTTTGTCTCCAGTGGCCAAGAGTCGCTTCCAGCCCATACAAGCTGTCCTCTTTTGAACAGACTGGGGTAAGGAGTTATAATGCACTGGGAAATTTTAGCTTAATTCAGACCACTACATGTTCACCTGTGTGAAGCAGAAAAAGTAAAAGAGGATATGAGGCTTCACTTTCTAATTGTGCTGCAGGAAAGAAACCGTTATTAGTTTGATTTTTTTAATTGGCTGTACTGGTTGTCAAAAACTCCTAAAAAAATTATTGTATTGGTTTACTTACATTGAAAATCACCTAACCTAATTCCTAATTTGGATCGTTATGATGGTTTATGCCTCTTAAGAAGAATAAAAATAATTTTTTGATTTGGAACAGCAAATGTTCTAAAGTGTCATAATTTATGCAGAACCGCAATGCCTTTAACCTGTTGCTTTTTTATTAAAGGTGAATTATATTTATGCAGTAAATGACAGTTTTCAAGCTCTTCCCATTCCCTTATTAACATGTGTTTTTCGAAGCCAGAGCAGCCTAAAAGATGCATGAGTATAAGTCGCCTTTAACTTTCTATTTAAGTATTTCTGCATTTTACTAACATTTCCTAATAAGTCAACATATTAATTGTAACATTTTCCCACAAACAGATACTTTATTGTATTGTTACAAAAATATATAAAATTAAACTACCTGCACCATCAACCTAATATGACCAGCACAGCACAACCTAAAATGGCAACTATACCCCCCCAAAATAAAATAGAAAGTTCTTTAGGCAAGGCAATAGTTATAATAAAAACTTGCTATTAAATTTGATACGACTTTACATAAAGGTATCAGTCTTATTTATTTTGTTCAAAGATATATTCCATTTAATAATCACAGAATAAAATACACAGAGTTAAGAAGACGTGGACCTTTTATTTAACAGTAATAGAATCTTGTCACTGACAATGTGTCTCCAACAGAGGGCAGGAGAGCAATGACCTGTACAGTGTTCACTGTAACATTTCACTTTTTCCCCTGTAGGTTAATAAGTGATTAAAACGCAGGCTTATCCTTCCACTCACAACCATTCTCAGATACAGAATACATGGGGCTGGGTTTACAACCTCAGTCAGCAAATTATCTGACTAAAGCTACTATAAGTCTTGTTTACTCAGCATTTCCAATAGCTAGTATCTGATTTCTCTGTAAGCCTGTCACAAGTCCAGCACTGCATGCTTTCTTTGGCGTCTGTGCATTCAGCACACTGTACAGCACTGTGTATGGTTTTCATACCCATACTGGATCAAAGCAAATGCTGATTCTGCAGTTTTGTGGTTCGGCGCCCCTATTGTTAAAATGCATATTCAAGCACAAAATTACATTGCAAGATACCACTTCACCTAGAATCAATATAGAAATGGGACAAACCTAAGCAATGTCAGGGTCAGGACGTATTTTTCACTGGCCCCCCAAGGCCTTGGCCTAGGGCAACACGGCTGTTAGGAGGCACCACAAATGGTAAGGAAGCACCATCTCCTTTTTACAGTTCTTGCTGAGCAGCCTCGCCATCGCCTTTTTAGTTGGGGGAGGCAGCAACAAGTTAGCTGGCCTAGGGGAGAAAAAAAGTATAAATCCGGCCCTGGCCAAGGTGTGAGATGAGAGCCCCAGGGGATGCAAGAAAGCTTTGGGAAAAGAAAACAAATGTTTAATCTTTATGGAACACAAGGGCTGTAGTTACATGAGAAGTAAACCCTAATTAAAAATAAAGAACGCCACCCCCTCCACCCCAATACATTGGAGTCATTGTACCCCAAGAATTTTTACATAACAGTGATGTCATCAAGAGGATGCACAGCTGATACCCCACCCCCTGTTATGCTGGAAGATTCCAAACATTCTGTAAACCTGTAACAGTGCCCATACATTAGGAACACTTCCAATTTTCCGGAGACATTTAAGCGACGCTAAAGGAACTGCCTAATATGTTATTTTTTGTGATGGTAAAATAATTGGGCCGGGGGGGGGGGGTCAAACGCTGTGGGAACATTGGGAGGGTGAGAAACCACCAGCGCTATAGACATTAGATAGATTAGACATTCATCTATGACAACCGTCTAATCTATCTAACTACTAGTGTATGGAACCCTTAATTGTACAGTCCAACAACCCAACCAAAACCAGATTTAACACTTTCGACCTATTTATTGTATTTACTCATGAACAATGCTAACTTCACCTGATCTTATATACATCCAGCACATGCAATAAACCCCTTAGATTACCAGAGCCTAAAACGCAAAGTAGGTCACTCACCAAGCTATAAATGTATTTGCCATTAAATGTATTTAAGGGCCAAAAGTACTGTGAATCAGCTTTTCTATTTACGTGAAGTTTCTATCACCACTCCAGTCCTCTTATGTCTTGTTCCTTCAGTCTGCAACTGGACCAATAGGAAGATAAACTTCTTGCAGAGCATGCCTTCTTTTTGGTCTTTTTTACTGACAGATTGGAGGGGGAGGAACAGAGCATTGTGGAGAACTGATTGGAAATTTGCTCATGGGATAAGGACTTTGCGGTGTAGCTATATAAATAGGGTATAATAATACCACTTTATATATATCCCGGAAAAAAAAAATGACTACTGACAATAAACCTATATAGCTCTGTCATTTCTACAATATATTCTCAAATAATCCAAACTATAAACCAGCAAAATTTCTGGTGAACATCCTTTGCAAGAACAGTCACAGCACTGATAAATTATATTGTTTGCCTTATCTTGATGAGTAAACATGGATTATTTTATTTGAATAATACAAACTCTGTTCAAAATAAGAATGATTTAAAGTTTAACCACTAGAGGGCCCAGTTTCATAGGTGGCTTTCACAGTAAGAAGCATGTGATCTCTTTTATAGAGTAGCATGTGAACTCCTGTATGCAGGCATCAGGTGTCTTCTGTTTGTAATCAAGAACAGTTGGAGAGAAGATGTGTTTTCATGGTTTGCTTTTTTTATGTCTTTTTTCTTGAAGTTTTAATCTGTTAAAGTTTAAATTATGCTAGTGGTATATGGGGTTTTTGATAGTCACTGTCATTATATTGATTAAGGATAATATACAATAAACCATCAAGGAACTTCGGGACCATATAAAAGTTCATGGAACTTCAAGGTGATTCATATATTGTTTTATACTGCAAGGAGCAAATTATCCCAAATAAATGATACTGTAAGGGGAATATTCTTTATTATATTGGATAAACTGCCTCATTTACCTAGAAGTGCAGCTAACAAACACCTTAAAGGGCATGTCCACCCCCAAAACTATAATCCCCCCCCCCCATCCCCATCCCCCAAAACTATAATCCTCCCCCCAACTACTGGCCCCATAATGTAGTGTAGTTTAATCCTTACCTCACATCCCAGATCCATAGGGTTCTCCTGTAGTCCCCCCCCAAAGTCCCAAAAACTGCCCACCGGAGGCTAGCAGGTCCATATAGGACACTGCCTGCTACCTGGCCTCCCGGAGATCACTGCCATGCGTACTGCAGCCCTTCTCCCCCCCTCCCTCCCCCTCCCTCTCCCTCCCGTTCTGCTATCCCTCCCCCTAACATAAAACCCTTCATGGCAGCCTTCCCCCATGTCCCCCAGCCCCAACCGCATAAATTTTATTTTTAGAAAGCTCCCCAATCTTTTACTTACCTCTCCGCTTTCCTACGCGGAAGTGAGCTGCCGGCAGCCGCTTCCGTGATTGCTGCCGTCAGCCAATCACAGACGCGGCTGCCGGTCCCGCCCCCTGCTTGCATTTCCTCGCAACAGAGGGCCGGGAGCGTGGCGCAGGAAAGAGGGGAGGTAAGTAGAGTTTGGGGGGCTTTCTAAAAAAATAAATAATGCGGTTGGGGCTGGGAGCCCAGGAGGAAGAACATACTAAAAATTTTATTTCAGGGTGGACATACTCTTTAAATGAACTAACTACTAAATACTAACTAAACTAATTTAATATACAATAGCGCCCCATTTAGAAGGTTTTTCACCGTTTGCGGGAAAGAACTAACCAGCACAAATGGGAAGGCAAATTACCATGAGGCGCAATTGCGATATTAATTGGTGCACATACTGATTGCTACAAATGTGTTTCTCGTTAAAGGAGGATTTGCACTAGATACCACAGGTCACTGTGTACAGCGTATACAGTTTACATGCATTTTGTACATAGGATTAATCCTGTGCATACAAGCAAACAAAATCACATGTTGAAATATATACGTTCTAATTTTACCAATCACCTTTCTCTACTAAGCAGAATATATTGGACATTTCTCAGATGCTTTAATTTCTACAAAACTTGGCCAAGAAACACACTGAGGAAGGCTGGGTATTTTACACACAGAAGCAGGAAAATTATAGGGTAAAACGAAGTACTGTTTTATATGGAATGCTAGAAAGTACAGTTTTCTACAATGTATTATTAGTTTGTTATGCGTTTAACACACACAACCCCTTTCTTGGTAGCTGTACCCAACTAAACTCTTTCCAATGTGCTGCTGTCCTAGCTGCCTATGGGAAGATGTTCTCCTTGCAGTGTGTGGCATGTGTGTTCACATAGATGGGACTACTTGGTTAGAGAGAGGCATCTGGACCTGAACAAAGCAGCACCTTGAAAAGATTTCTTCAGTATGGCTATTCTCCCATAGGTGAGTATAGGGCACTAACTTTAGGTTGTCATCTTCTTCCATTAATCCCAACCCCCAATCAGTAGATTTTAGACTGATTAATCATTCAAGATAACTGATTCAGGCCTGCGAAGGAAAATGTGTTCCATCCTGTTGCTGTCTTTTTAAGAGACTGCTGCATGTTCTGTCTCCAACCTGCTGTGCATTTATGAAAAGCTAGAAACATACAGTATTAGCCTCGGGAGTACAGTATAGTTATGAGAGGGTTACACACATGTGCAACATGGACTTCAGTGCTGTCATGACTCATAATGATTCAGGCCTTGGCTATAACAATGGTAACCTGCTCTAAACGTTCTGATGGGAGATGCAAAAAAACCTCGATTGGTGCCTCATACAAATCTCACGGGTCTCTTCCCCTTAATGATCACATTAGTCTTGGCCAGAGACACATCAGCGCCTTTGGTTTCTGGAAGAAATAGAAAAATGTGTGTGATCCGGTCAGACTGCCAGCTAGTCTCACTGGCTTGCAAAAGAATAAAACAACTCAATGACTTGCAATAAAATCACATCCGAACAATAGCTCTTCGATTTTACTTTAAGAAATGGCTCTCAAGCTAAAAATCAGCCCTGGAGCATTAAAAAAAGTGAAACTAGCAATATAACATACAAGGAAAGCAAGTATCCAAGCCAAGTTAGATCATTGCCTTATATCTATTTACCACACTACAGGAAATGGTTTGAAAGCACTAATAGCCCAATTGTAAGAGAGCAGCAGCCATGGAAACGCTTGTTTAAGTGAGGTAATCGAGTCAATACTTGTTAGCGAGACTTCTACCCCTTGCTTGTGGCAGCGGTTAACGTTAAAGGCCCCCGCAGTAAGCTATTCAATACCACCTTTTTGTGGCTCTTCTTGCACGACTAACACCAGCAGGCATTAAATAAATAGGCATGCAGGGGTTAATCCTCCTTAGGATAAATCTCCGGGTAAGCTGTGTAAGTACTATTAAAGGACCACTACGGGTAACATAAAATTACCTAATTTATCATGTTTTATATGTCCACAACGTGCATTATCAAAAGTTTATTTTGTTGTTTAATAATAAATACTGTCTTTTTTTAAGAGGTTATATGACGTTGGCCAGTTAAGAAGTTAATGGCTAAAGGATGCCATACACAGCTGATTTTAGAGAAATCCCATTGGATCCACCAGGATTCTCTCAATATTGACCATTGCCATCTAAAAACAACCAACTACAATGCCAACTAACTACCACTGTTGGTATTGCGGTCAGTTGGTCGATCTCGACTACCTTTATTTTAAGTAGAGGGAGCCAATAATATTGGCCCATGTTTGGGTGCATGGCCATTGGCCAACCAATCCCCATAGATCATAACTGTGTCAGTCAGGGCTGTGTATGCGGTTACCAGCACATTGCAATGTAATCTATCGGCAGTAATGCAATGATAATTGGATGTGTAAGGCCACCTTAATATTTTTAAGATGAAACAAAGGGATGAATTATCCTAAAGATGGCCATTATTGTTAGACATTAATGCTGATTCAACATTTAAACCGACAAACACAGAATTGGCTTTACAGTGTGAAGCTGAAGTTGCAGGAATGTCAGAAGGTAAGAGCTAGTGTTTGGAAAGTTTGGATTGATTGTTAGAATGTCACGTAATACCCTCCTCAATCCAGCAAATGAAAATAACTGATTAGTGTATGGGCAGCATTAATCACTAAATACAACAAATTCTGAATAAAAGATTACAAGAACACAAATTAACGCATGTTTGAAAATGACAACTCCCAGCATTCCCTGAGAATGCTGGGGCTGTGATTTTCAAACATCTGAAGGGATGCAGGTTGAACATCTCTGCATTAACTTGTATTCTGTAAACATTAAACATAGATATTTAGAACCTGGAGATAAAGGAATTTCAAGTGTGTGGGATAAAGACTTACATTGTATCTTCCTTTAATTCAATATTCTATCAAACCTAAATCCAGCCAAAACATGCAGCCTGGGATTAGCTTGGCAGTGAGGAAAATTCTCCCACTAAACAATGACTCAAGCGCTCAGTGCAGCCATGGAATAGTTCTGAGGTCGCACATGCATCCATCACTGCAAAGAGCACAATTTCATGCTTGTTTGTGACATTAACAATCTGGCTTTAGATCCACAAAGCAGAATATCCTAGAGATTAACCAAAAGGCTAAAAACATGGACAGATTTTCCATTTCACAGCCCCTGTGACTGTCCTCATCCTCACTTGTTTGTGTTTTGTGCTGAAAACAATGAATCTATAGAAATTGTTCATAATGAACTGTATGTCACTTGGGATGCAAAATGTTCTATTGTACCATCCCATTAACAAAGGAGTAGGATATCAAAACAAAGGAACACAGGTCTAGATTTAAATGAACATCCCTTGACAGATCATAAGACTATTCTGTCCTGGGGTGGCTGCCTGGCATTATGGGAAAGTTTTATACTAGGGAGGGATGCACATCCTACTATTTATTGTACCTTAGTAAATCTCTGTACAGCAGTAGGGCTTATTGTCAACATTTACAAACATATTGGAGGGAAATTTGGCTTTGCACAGCACAGACATTGTCAATTAAATCAGGATACAGTAAATTCATGCTGAACTCCAGGGCTTCTATACAAGGCAAATATTACTATTATCTGAATCCAAATGCAACCTGTCAATTTGACAATATTTGATATACTATACTTTCAAGTCAGTATTCATAGTCAGACCCTCCCCTGCTGTGAGTGAGAGAAAAGTACGGACCAGAACAAATGGTTGATCTGACACGTATGAAAATCATCGCAGTCAATGTGGTGCTCTATGAACCGCACGCACGTCCCTTGGAGCCCTGCAAATGATATTTTAGATTTTAAGGAGCAGACAATATGGTATGTACTAGGCTTGCAGTAGTAGTTTAAGTATATAGAAAACATGAATGAAGATATATTTACAGCATCTAATTAGGTTTCAGCTTTTTACTTGGTTACTGCAGTAAAGTTAAATACACCCAGCACTGATAAAAGGCCAATCCTCTTGAATGAGAAAAATGGCAGATCTCATGGCCATTGGCATCATTATCTTTAGCCATGAAATCTCTCATCTGAACTGGGCAATCTCAATCTCAACTGAAAACGATCTCCCTTTAAATGCATTCACCCCTTTAGAGCTTTTATAAAACCAACGCTTTGCTTTTTATTATGTAGTTACTTTGTGTGGAAATGTCTTATGGAGGGTATTGCTTCCTTTTAGTTTGTACAGGTAATTTGCATAAAGGTATTGGTTTCCCTTCGCACATGGCATTTGGGTAAAGGCATGGCTTTGGTTTTCTTTAACAGTAAATTTGTATAAACTGCATTTGGCTTTCAAAGAAGAACATTTTAACACATCACATGAGGGAGGGAACACATGAGTGTTAATGGGAACGTTTGTCTCATTGAAATTTACAATCATGACAGAATGCAGCCATGGGGCGATCTTGTTTGTTCCTTCCAGGTTACAATACGGTCACTGTCCCACTCTTAACGATCTATTTAGAAAGAGTTGTGTAAATGAAAGGTTTGTGCCCCCGGTTCAAAACTTCTTTAACCCTTTGCCTGCCACAGATCGTGAATATACGTTCTGTGCAGACAAGTACCAAACTGCCACAGATCGTATATTCACGATCTGCAGCACTTCCGGGTCCGGGAGCGGAATGCCTGAAGTTAGAGCGGGGAAACCGCTTCCCCGCTCTTGCAAACCCCCTAGGCAACGAGCAATGCCGGGTTACTTACCTCTCCCCGGTCCACGATCGCAGAGCAGCCAATGGGAAGGCACTGACATCACAAGTCACATGGGGAGTGACTTGCTGATGTTCAGTGTAAAGGAACCGCCCCCTGCTGGATTTTTCTCACAACTTACCTGGTGGATTACGTTGCTGGAGCCCTCCTGCTGTGATCTGCTGTGTTTCCTGCTGGGATTTACCTTGCTGCCTGCTTTAGATCATCTGTCTTCTGGACTGGTACAGTATTTACACACACTACACACTACATTTAGTTTATAACTTTATAAACTTTTTTTTTTGTATACCACACTCTACACACTAGTACACACTAACACACACTTACAAACACATATTTACACTCTAACACACACACCACACATATACATACACCAAAATACACACAAAATCAACATATTTTTATTTTGTATTTTTCATTCATTTTGATTTGACAGTTTTTGGATTTTTTTTGCTGTTTTCTTTTATTTTGGTGTTTATTATATTATTTCTATAATTGTATTTGTTTTTGTGTGTATATTTTGTGTTTTACCCCTCTTATATCCCTATATACCCCTCTTATATCCCTATACCCCTTACCCCTCTACCCCTCCCCCACCCCCAGACCCTCTACTGATAACTGTGGGATTGAATTTACTGTTAACATCTTTATTACCCATCAAGACAGTGGGTCTGTCATTTTGACCCCCAGTCTTGCTGTGCGGTAAAGTTATTTAGTCATTTTGTTTGTGTTGTAATTTTCTGCTATCTCAGTTTTATATACTTTTTTGGTTCAGTTACCCTTGATTTCTTTATTACACAACAAGACTATGGGATCTGTGATTTTGACCCCCAGTCCTGCTGTGTAGTGAAGTACTTTTGTGCATTTTTGCTTTTCTGTGCTAAATATATTCAGTGTCTTTATTATAATTTTTTTTTTTGCTTCAGTTACCCTTGATTTCTGTTTTATAAAGTTATCTAAAATATATAAAAGTTATTTTCTGTATTTTGGAATTGTACGGTGTTAAATTTTGTATACTGTTCATTAGGTTTAGTTTTTTTATAGTATTTCAGTTTTCTGGTGCTTCTAGAAAGTGTTGAAATGTGGAAAGTTGAAACATTGTTACTTAGTTTTGCTTGAGGTCAACCTCAGTCTTTTTTGCTGAAGGGGTTAACTTCAGGTCTTTTTGCTGAAGGGGTTAACTGCAGGTCTTTTGTTTGAAAAGAAAATTGGTACAGTGACTTTTGATACAATGGCTAAGAAGAAGAGCTTTTCTGTACAGGAGGCTGCTAGATACTGTATGCTGACCAGCTCAGAGGAAAGTGATTTTTCTGATGCTGATGCTGACCCTGAGTATTTACCCAGTGGATCAATCATCAGATTCTGACAGCATGGCAGTAGTGACACTGTCACAGCCTTAGAGAGTAGTGGTTCTGCTGATGATGAGGCTGGTCCTAGCATTGTTGGTCCTATGGAGGTAGATGATGGGAGTGTTGCTGGTGCTGCAGTTGGAGGAGAGCCTGCGTGGAGGCCTCCCGCTAATTTTACCCCCCAAATTCCTGATTTTTTAGCAGTCCCTGGCGTGAAGGTGGACACCAGTAATTTTGAAGTGCTAGACTTCTTTCAGCTGTTTTGACGGACGCATCCTACAGGATGTGGTCCACTAACTAATCTATTTGCCGAGCAGTATATTGCCACACACCAATTAGGTGTTATTCACGTGCTCGTGCATGGTATCCCACCACAATATGGAATGAAAAAATTTTTTGCCCTCACTCTTTCAATGGGTCTCGTAAAGAACAATACATTGGAAGGCTATTGGGATACCACCACTGTAATTTCCCTCCCCCTTTTTTCAGCTGTAATGCCTAGAAACCGCTACCAAATCTTATTGCGGTTTATGCATTTTAACGATAACACCACAGCTGTTCCCCCCGGTGCACCCGGTCATGACAGGATTCATAAATGGAGGCCCTTTTTGATAGCCTGTCTAAACGCTTTGCAGAGGTTTACATCCCTTCCCAGAATCTCTGTATTGATGAGTCCCTTATGCTCTACAAAGGGCGCCTAATATTCCGTCAATACATGCCAAGTAAGCGTTCTCGCTATGGCATCAAATTATATAAGCTCTGCGAAAGTAGTACTGGGTACACTAGCAAGTTTATGATATATGAGGGCAAGGACTCACAGTTAGACCCCCCTGGTTGTCCACTGGATTTAACGGTCAGTGGCAAGATAGTCTGGGAGCTCATTTCTCCATTGCTGGGCCAAGGTTACCACTTATATGTGGATAACTTTTATACAAGTATTCCCTTGTTTAGATATCTTTATTCTTTTGACACCCCAGCCTGTGGCACCATAAATCCTATTCGAAAAGGGTTGCCCAAGGCTTTACTGGATAAGACACTAAAGCGTGGAGAGAATTTTGCTCTAAGAAGCGATGAGCTCCTGGCTATCAAGTTTTGTGATACTAAGGTTGTATGCATGCTGACCACCATCCACGATGAGTCAGTAAGAGTAGGGCACAGAAGTGGTGGTAGGCCCCCCAAAATTAGACCACTCTGTAGCAAAGAATACAACAAGTACATGGGTGGCGTTGACAAAACTGATCAGATCCAACACTACTACAACGCCACCAGAAAAACAAAGGCCTGGTACAATAAATTAGCCATTTATCTTTTGCAAACGGCCCTACATAATTCGTATATTGTTTACAAGACAGTGGTACCAGAGCCTGTACTGTCTTATTATAAGTTCCAGCTGCAGCTTATTCCAGCTATGTTGTTTGGTAGTGTAGAGGAGGTCCCGGAGATGCCTAGTAATGATAATGTAGCTAGATTAGTAGGAAAGCATTTTTTAGAACCCATTCCACCCACGCCTAATAAGCAGCATCCCCAGAGAGCCTGCAAGGTTTGCCGTAAAAATGGGACTAGGCGAGATACAAGGTATTTTTGTCCTAAGTGCCCTAGCAACCCTGCTTTATGTCTGAAGCCCTGTTTTGAGCGCTACCATACTTTGGTGCACTTTGAAAGTTAGATAGGATAGGAGGCTCTCTGGATTTGTGGGTGTCCTAGGCCCTTATTTGGCATGCTCCGGGGTTCATTTGCCTTTTTCTGAAATAGCTTTGTGGTTGGGACAGGTAAGGTCTCCTTCTAGTTAAAATAGTTATTTACTGTAAAGGGGGCATAAGGTACAATGTGTTTTATTGTTCAGTAATGTTGTACTAACCGCTAGTTTATTTTTCCCAAGGATTTTTGAGGTTCCTGTAAAATACACCAGTAACAGGGTGATGCGTTATGGTGTATTTACAGTAAATGTATGAATGGTTCTATGTATTGCATTTAACAACTGCTTTTATCTTTCAAGATGTGCCGGAAAAAAACTGGAGACGTAACAACTAAACTCCAAACAGAAAGCACCTAGTCTTGTGCTGGGGCAGAGCTTGTAGGTTCAAGGGCGCTTGTGGCAAATGATGAAATAGAAAGTGAATTTTATTATTCATCTTTCGATCTGATGCTACAAAACTTTTTCACAGCAAAAGCTCAATAGCCTTCACTAAAGCTATCAGTATTTTCTCAGTAATGCAAATAGGCAACAACACAGAGGCAAAGATATCCAGCAAGGTAGGAAGATTTGAAACATATTTTCCAGGTTTTCCAGGCACCGGATCAAGTGCGAGTTCTGTCTGCTAAAAGTTCGAAATACTACTTTGAAATGCGGCTACAAGATTGCATGTATGAACAAAGAAATGGCACTGTTATATAGCTAAAGGTATGTAGATTCCAAAAATATATAGTTTGTGTGGGGTATTTCTGAGTTGGAGGGGGTTTACCGTGAAAATTCTGGAACATTGCTGTAATTAAGCCACTGTGCCTTGTCTTAATTTGTGACTAGTCGCTTCCACGTCCGTGTGTGTAACCACACATATGGCATACCGTTTGATTCAGGACATTTAGGAGATTGGTATTTGGTAAGTTTTTTTTACATTACATGGGGTTTTGGTGTGATTTTGTAACTTTGAAATGTATTTTTCTCTATTTTTCCAGAAAATTGTGTAGAAATGCCAAATTCTACGAAGAACTGCGCCCACACCATTGATGGTATGAATGAACGAACTACAGCGCTACGTAGCTGAAGGTATGTAGATTCTGAGAATATATAGTTTTGCGGGGGTATTTCCAAGTTAGAGGGGTGTTCAGTTTGAAAAATCTGGGAAAATGCTGTTATTGGCTCACTGCGCATTGTTTTACTTTTTGACTAGTCGCTTCCACGTCCGTGTGTGTAACCACACATATGGCATACCGTTTGATTCAGGACATTTAGGAGATTGATATTTAGTAACTTTTTTTTACATTCCATGAGGTTTTGGCATGATTTTTACCTTTTGAAGTTGTTTTTTGTTCATTTTTTCAGAAAAGTGCGAACTTCTACGAAGAACTGCGCCCACACCATTGATGGTATGAATGAACGAACTACAGTGTTACATAGCTGAAGGTGTGTAGATTTCAGGAATATATAGTTTGTGGGGGGTATTTCTGAGTTATCAGGGTGTTTTGTGGAAAAAAATGCATACTGTTCAAATTTGGAGTTGGCTAAATATTTTCGCTGTTTCTGAGCCATCATGCATTGTCTCACTTTGTGGCTTTTCGCTTCCACGTCCGCGTGTGTAACCACACATATGGCATACCGTTTGATTCAGGACATTTGGGAGATTGATATTTAGTAACTTTTTTTTACATTCCATGAGGTTTTGGCATGATTTTTACCTTTTTGAATGTTGTTTGATGTTCATTTTTTTTGAAAATCTGGTAAAAGTGCAAACTTCTACGAAGAGCTGCGCCCACACCATTGATGATATGAATGAACAAACTACAGCGTTACATAGCTGAAGGTGTGTAGATTTCAGGAATATATAGTTTGTGGGGGGTATTTCTGAGTTGGGGGGGTGTTTTGTGGAAAAACTGCAGACTGTTCAAATACAAAACTGGCAAATTTTTTTTTGCTGCTACTGACATTTGGCACTGGTCACGCTCTGGGTTAGTTGGTAGCCATGTCTCTGGGTACACCCATGAATGTGGCATACCGTTTTATTCGGGAGGGGTTAGGCTTTCATATTTGAGATGCGTTTGAACTTTCCTCCACAGTTTTTAGCTGAAATTCGCATTTGATTTTGTCTCTGTTTTTACAGTTGAGGAAAAAAAGGAAAATGTGAGAAAATAACTTACAATTGGACGAAGAGCTGCGCCCGGGTATCTGCATTTTGATCAAAACTTACCTCACTCGGAAAATCCTGCGGGTGTGTAGTTTCTAAAAATATCTCACTTGTGGGGATATTTTAGTTAATTTGGTAGATATTCTATGTTAACTGTCAGTAGTGGTTATACATTTTAATTTGGTGTAATATTCTTGAAGGTGCAGTTTTAGTTTGCGGGGGTCTCCTGTACAGGAAAAGCGGGGTACCTACATATATCTGGTATCGTTGTACTCGGGAGTATCTGAGCTTTTAGAAACAGTAAGATTTTTGTGTGTAACCTTAAGATAACTATAAGTAAAAATGGGAAAAATCCATGAAAATTTGCAAATTTTTCATTTTTTTTACATATTTTACCCATAATTCCAGTAAAATTTCCAGAAAAGTTACAAAATTCTGTTACCATGTTAAAGTACACTTTGTGCTGAAAAAAACAATGTATAATATTCCTGATTTACTGCAAGGTTTCCTACAGTAAAATTAGTCTAAAGCGATTGAGGGCAAAATCCTGAAAATTCTTCTGGCAGTTAATGCAAAAAAAAATGAAAATCTCCTGGCAGTGAAAGGGTTAATGACTGATATAACCCTTTAAAGCAGAGTCAGGAAAACCCACAATCCAGTGATTGCTCCTTTTACATGTTTACAGTACATGGGCAGATATCAGGAGAATCCCCTTGGGATCTGTCAGAATCTATGGCTTTGCGTGGATAGTTAAGCTAAAATCAATTTTAGGCTGTGCACAAACCATAAGATTGTTAGTCCCGGCCGACCATTTGCCTCTAGCAAAAGTAGCCACGGCCGTCAGTTTACCGTTGTCCATAGGAGAATTACCGGCACGTCTGTTCGTCCCATACGGAATTGTAGTCAGTCACAAAAATACCTCAGATTTTTCGGGCGACCAACCAATACATGAAAATATTTGCTGATTGGCTTGAAAAAAATCATCTCATGTGTACCCAACCTTAAGGCTCGTACACATGCACAAAGTGCTTCCCGAGCCATGACCCCCGACACCGACGGCTACACGTAACAAACGACCATTTCGGCCGTGAATCATTCGTGTGAATGCATTCAGTTGGGGGTCGTTCGTTGATCAGCCCGGCGGATCAGCGAACAAACCCCAACCGAACGCATACACACGGGCGATTCTCAGCCGTTCAGCGCATGTAGCCGTCAGTGTCAGGGGTCGTGGCTCGGAAGCAAATTTAGAGTGTGTACGAACCTTTAGATTTAAAAAAAATATTAATGAAATTTCAAAATCAGTGGAAGAGAAACAGTCACCCTCAGCCTGTTGAAATCTCTTTTAAGTAACAAAGAAATATCCAACGAAAACAAAGGCAAATAAGTAAACTTCTTGGTTGAATTCAGGAGACAGGAAAACCATCCTGCCCTTCATACATCTTCCCAACAACAGCCTATGGAACTGGAAGATCAGCTGAACATTTTATTTAGACATAAACACAATGAACATATACATTTTCAAAATGATTCAACAAGGTTTACAGAAAACCATTGCTATATCCTTTGTAGAAAGTGAGTGCCATCCCTTCACTGTAGACATGGCATTCTCTGTTACAGAGTTCCAGTGACTTACTTACATGCCCTTTAAGCTTAGTATACATGTGGGATTTTGCACCTGACGAATGAGCAGCTGTCTGATTTAATGGTGACACCAACACAGCAGACAAATGTGTGATTGTCGGCTGCTTGTTCTTCAGGCATTGTATGCTAAGTTGCATGTGGGTACCCACCTTTACTAGTAATAATATAACAATTCTTAATTAAATTAGCCTACTTGGGAACAGTATTTTATTATCAGGCTTTGTTCACACAATTCCCGCTGCATCAATGGCAACGCTGTGTGTTAATGCACCAAACATCTGCATGCAGTGGCTTTTTTACAACGCACTAGGTTGCAGCATAGTGTGAACGAAGCCTTTAGGAAGCACGTGCTTGCTTACCCATTAGTGTAACAGTAAATTTGAACTAAGTTATTAAAATCTCAGCATAGCTCAAACCATATTTTGTGGCAACACAAGGTGAAAGGACACAGTACGTGTCCAAGTCAGCGATGTCTGAAATTAATTTTCTCAGAATTAACTGCTCACTGGCAACCCAGTCAAATAAAAAGAGGAATGTTTGTTCCTAGTGGCCTTTAAACACAAGTTCTACAGCCGTGAACCCTGCATCTACTTGCCTAACCCCACACTGGTAAAATGAATTGTACAGTATTTGTCATTTCTCTGAGAAGAGTTCATTAAGATTGCTGTGTGTCCCAAAAGGCAAGCTTTCTCATGCCCAGCACTAAATACCTTCCAGACTGTCACTCCAAGGCCCCTACTTTAAATTAAAATTGTAATTTATTTCCAGTCTGCAATCCCAGCTAACGAGAAAAGAGTTTTTTTTCTCCTAGTGGTTAGCAGACGTGATTCTCATTCAAAAAGCTGAAAACGGCAATTACACAGAGCTTATCCACAAAAGGTTTCCTCGAGTTCTTCAAATCTTCACTGGGCTCTGTTCCATTTATTGTAACTTGGATTATTAACTCTTTGGTAACCACAAAATCCATGTGTCTCAAAATTATCACTGCTTTAAGAACAATTTTGTGTGAAAAATGTGTGCAGTCTTTGGGAGGTAAAAAATAATATTATGAATAAAATAGGGTTTTATTAGTATTATTATCCAATAGAATAGCCCCTTTAATCGGTAAAGTGTGTACTGTGGTAACAATCATCCCCAAAGTGGAAGAACCTTTGTAACTTACCAAAAATGTCCCTTGATCCCTGTACTGAATTATAGGGATTCGCCTGCGGTTGCAGGGAGTGTGGCATTCCTGAACATGTAGGGAGAACGTTCGGGACTGTGTGTAGCTACATCTTTGAAACATGACAAATAATCTTACAGATTCTGTCTGTCATCTTTGTAATTTACTTACAGTGTGTACCCCCTTGTAGCTTAAGGCCACGTACAGACAGTATATTTGTGCCTAATAATCTTGTTGACGGGTCTGCTGATCAATTTAAAGCAGCCTCCACAAAACTTTGGCCCAACCAACTTAAGCATCTGTGATTTACCAACATGTCCAAACGCTAGGGCCATCAAAATCTGCTTAAAAATCAGTCAGTGTGATTAGTCAGAAACTACAGTTGATTTTTTGGCCTGAGTAGTTGGCCTGAGTAGGCTGAAAAATTGGATTTTGTATACCAGGCTGTAAGGTCTCAAGAACTTTGGATCATCCTTTCCTGTATCCAGACTGCACATAACAATAGCCATACATGGGCAGATGTTCTTCCCATCGACTGCAACAATCAGAAATCCAATCAGAAGAATTGTCCCAAGTTCCCACATTGTGCCGCTGATTTTTTTTGAAGTTTTCACATTCAAAACTGCAAAGAGGTGGGGACTTGAAGATGGGGTAGTCGTAAAAATTTTTGCCTGGCATACACTAGATCGATATTTTGAGCATTTTATGGGCAAACACATGCGTATGCACTCACAGGAAAGGAAAAAAATAATTGCAATACTTATTTTTACAAAGATGGCCAAAAAAGAATTTATCACTGGAGCACCTACAGTAAACCTCCGCAAGCACAGTGCGAATATAAACATTTCTTGCAGATGTAAATCTAAAGTGGCTCTGGCCCAATAAATTCATGTCATCATTGATAACCATTGTGTCACCAAGCAGCCCCAGTTATATTTGTTCATAATATATACAACCAAATGCCTGCCAGAAGTGGGCCATGGTTCCATGACACAGGGGTCGACACAGGTGCATAAGGAGCAGAGTAGCAGAACCTGCAACCATAGGGGGCCCCCCATATTCTTACTTTCCTATAACAGATACAGCCTCCCCGCAGAAAAATGCTGTAGATGAAGCAGGGAAGAGGGTCCTAAAATAGTTTTGTTGGGAGCCCAGTGAGTCCTAGGTATGCCACTGGGTGGACAGGTTATTTTTGACATTAGTAGACAGTCAGAAAAATCTAGGAGCCAATCGATCTTTTTTTGTAGGCTGTCTGTCTCTGGTCTATTTAAGGGCCGGTCGCTCTTTTAATGTTTGTTCATGTCTGATGAAGGTGCATACAGCACCGAAACGTTACATGTGGTGTTGGACTTATTTATTTGAAGACTGGTGTGCACAGTTCTTTTGTTTTCCAGTATCTTTAGTTTAACGCTGCACTGGAGCACCCAGCAAGGATTTCTCCAACAGGAGTATTTATGAGTGTGCAGGATCTTTCTTCTTTTTTGTAGGCTGGGTACACAGGAAGGGACTATTTGTCCCGACCAAGCGCTCGGCCGGGACAAATGTCCATCGGTCATGGCAAATTCACCCGCGGCCAAAAGTGCAAACCCTTGTTTGTGTGGTCCCATAGGGAACCGTACGATGGATCGGAATTTACCGACACGTCTGATCCAGGTGAACGAATGATCGAGGTCGGTTGCGGCCGGCCGCCCCACAACAGCAGATATTTTCGGCCGACCGATTCACGGCACATTTGGTCGGTCGGAAATATCTGCTGGTGTGTACCCAGCCTAAATTCCTAGGCCCACTGGCTCCTGGGATTGGTCCTGCCCTGCTGGACTTTTCATGGAAACTTCCAACACAAGTATTAATTTAAAACTGAAAATGATAATCCAATTGATCCACTGGTAGTGGTACTATTACCATAATTAAAATTATTTCGGCCTGATCGACAGATACACTGAACTATTGGTTGATTAGGCCGAAATATTGCATCGTGTTTACACAGCTTTAGGGATCCTTGCTAATGACTGAGCCACTGTTCTTTTTAAGCAGATCTGTTTTTATAGGTTTAACACATGAGAACCTTTCAGTTAGTATTCTATTTAGATATATTAGTATAGTATATCCCTTAGTATAACAGCCTCAACTGCATTTAAACATATGTGCTGTATCTCCAGTAACAATTACAGTTTTTTTTTTTGGACATAGCCTCAGTAATCATTGCAATGTGTGTGTCTTAGCTGGTCTGGTCACCAGATGAGCAGATTTTAAGATGGGTACACACTGTACCAATCTGTAAGATTCTGTTATCTTTCAAAGATGTGGCTACAGAAAGCCCTGAGTGTTCTCCCTATACAAAGTAAAGGGAGATTGTTCGTAACTGCTACACACCCCAAGGTTCACAGCTGACTCCCTTTATTACAGTACAGGGATACAGCCGCTGACGAGAAAACAATTTCCATTCATACTGACTGTTTCCGAAGCCAAACAATCACCAGCATCAGAAATAGGTGTTTCACACATTACCAAAAAAGGATCTTGTCGGTATCGAGGGGATTGGCCATAAACTGTAATGTGGGTACCCAGCTAAATTCTATAGTTTCTATAAGAAAAGGTCTAAACACCAATACAAATAAATTATATCCGGTCCAAACACATTTCTACTGAACACAAAAGTGCAGAGATTCAAGCTTCAACATCTTCCAGTAACTATAGAGGGTAATGTAGGTTATAATTTGTGCTGGGGGCCATAGGTTGGACCTCCCTGGTTTAAACAAGTTTAATTTGGACCTCAGAATTTTATGGGGATGTTATATGCTTTTTTGCCCTTGAACAGAGGGGCAGTCCCGCAGGTGGAAAGCAGTACTGCAAGGTATTACTACCTGTGAATCAGACATCACTGCACAAATCATTTCAGTATCCAATATACTTTAGTAATCCATAACCTCTAACCAATACCAATCTACTTAAAATGACAGCCCCCAAGCGCTCTATAAAATAATTATTATTAACAATAACATCAATTTTATAAGCAGCAATACTAACCCTTTTATGTTTGCATCTCATCTGAAAAAAACAGTATTTTAGTTTCCATTAAAAAATAAAATACACACAAGGAATTCCAAGAATTGGAAAACCCTAATTATAATAAGGGTATAATTTCCCAGATAATGGTATCTAGTGTTTGCAAACAATGGGCAGTCTTTAATTTCCATTGAAAGCACAAGAGAACATTCACCTTTCTGCTGAAGTACATAATCATTGTAATGTTCTTTTCGGTTTACTTTCTAAAGATGTCGTTTGTTTGTGGCTAGGCTATGCAGTGTTTGTGGCTAGGCTATGCAGCTGAAAGCAATCTGTCATTCTTTCCAGGTTCCTACAACATTGATTTATGGAGAACATCAACATAATGACACTAGAAATAAAGGCTATACTCATTTACAAAGTAAAATATCACCAATATTTTTGATCCTTTATTAATTTACACGTAAGTAGGCAATATGTACAACCAAGTATGTTTATGATTCTCTTATTTAACATCACAATATATACACTGATGGCTGTTGAGTCCAGGGTAAAGCCCATTTCAGAGGTTAACTCAGCCAGGAAAATCATAGCATGAAAAGTGAAAACAGCTTTTGTCATACCTTTTGGCTTCCTCTAGGTGGCACAAATATTCATAGGCAATGTTTTGTCGCCTCCTTTCATCCATTTCTTCTGCTGAAAGACGTTCATCATCGACAATTGCTAAAAACAGAAGAACATCAGTTAGATTTCACATAATTACAGAGATGGACACTTTGTAGAGGCCAAATATTTCTGCCTAATAAAAAGGAACAAAGTCGCCATTCGCCTTTCACTTAAACCGATAGTAACACAGAGAATCACTTCTACATTCCTTAAGTTATTTCCTAATCCTCTTACAGTTCATAATAGTTTGAAATGTTTATATAAGATTTTCTTTAGGCTGTTCCAGGGGAATCTGTCGGTACACGTGTGGTGGTATATGGCATACGCAGTCACGACCGATTCCTATACGTGGTATGGGGATTGGTCAGCCATGCACCCAAACACAGGCCAGATCGTATTTGCTTTCTCTACATAAAGTAGAGGGAGCCAATACCGTCTGCCGAAAAACATTCGTTGGGAACAATTGCCAGTGATAGTTCGTTTGCATTGTTGTTTGTCTTTTTAGGCCCCCACACCTAGCACATATTCTGCAAATCTCAACAAATCTGATATTTGTTGTTTATTTGCAATGTGTATGGCTACCTTTACACACGGTTTATATTACTGATGGAGCGCTTGGTGTGATATTTCTGTCCACTTGGTTGGAGTATCAGCAATTGACTTCTCATATGATTTTGATTTTTAGATTTGTCGGAAAAATTTGGCCAATCATGTGTTCTTCAATATACCACATGATTGGTTGCGTACAATTAGTTTATTGATTGGTTGGGAAGATAGGATCAAAATTGTCCCGGGTTAATGTCACTTTCTTTCTGTAAAATATGCCCTCAAGATTAAATAGATAAAGGATTCTCCCTATTTATAGGAAAAGGCTACAACAAGGGCTCCAGTTTTCCAGCCAATTGCATAATATGAAATCTGCAGTGGGGAAACCATAACTTTCCCATTTAGAGATGGTCTGTGATAATAGGGAGTCGAGCTTTACAATGAGTAACATGGGGAAAGCCACACTGGCCATTAGGAAAAAGTGAGCGTTGCAGTTTAAAAAAATTTTTTCTAAACATTGCACATCTCTATTGAAAAGCATATTTACATTAAAAGGGAAAGTTCAGAGGAAAATATCATTATTTTTAAAATTCTTGGTTTATATTACGCACACCTAGTGATTCTACATAATCTCTTCCATTTTAAAAAAATTGTTGTATTTTTACCCTTGCTATTCCCTACTATTTACATTAGTGAGCTGACATTATAGGTTCTAACAGACCCTCTTCTTCCCAGAATGCACACTAAAATGGAATGTTCCTAACAGTTATTTCCACTAATTGGCTGTTGGATGGGTCGAACATGCTCAGATCTCTACTGAGCAACTAATTCAACCCAGGCACTGGATCAAGGACAAGACCATAACGGTCACTATTAGGGGTCCTGCAAACAGGAAGTCAGTATTTCGGTTGCATTTAATTATACACAGACACAATGCTGAATGGGCAGATTAAGGTCATTAGGATGGAAAAATACTGCCCTTGTTTATTAAATGTATATGTATTTGCACTGAACTTCCCCTTTAATCTAAAAAATTCTGAGCGGAGATTGGTATGAATTTCAGGCTAAATGTCTCTAACTCTAAAAGGGATTATTACTTTTTACTCTACCTCGCCCTGACAAACAGAAGTAGACAAGAAAGCCTGGACAGTGGATGAATAGGAATAAATTATAATGTGGTGGGAAAATCACTAGGGACACAGAGCACAGAGATTATTTTACTAGATTTAAATATATTTAATAACTTCTTTTTCTGCTATGTATTGAATTGCATTGCTCCCTCATATCTTCTGGCCTTTCCTCTTCCTGTCCGGAATATACCCATAGTCCCCTACATTTATGTCTTTGTGCCAAGCCAGCCACTGGGAAAGTAATGCACTTTAGTCACACTTTAAAGGAAATCCAATACATGAAATATAAAACGTTAGGAGAAGTTAAGGTACCAAATCACATTGTGCCTTGTAGATGTTATAATAAAATGGAGGAAGATGCACAGCTCCTTAAACAGTGGTGCTCCGGGGGTTAAGGCTGGGTACACACAGGCGGATTATTTGTCCCGACCGAACGCTCAATCAGGATAAATGTCCTTCAGTCGCAGCAAATTCGGCCGTGCCAGAATTTGCGAATGATCAATTGTGTGCCTCATAGGGAACCGCATGTTCGATCGGAATTTCCCGACGCGTCGGGTCGATGTCGGTCGCGGCCGGCCACCCCACACCAGCCAATATTTTCGGCCAACCGACCGAAAGTGCCATGAATCGGCCGAAAATATTGGCTGGTGTGTACCTAGCCTAAAGCAGGAACCAAAAGCAACAAGAAAAAGTGGTGTCTAGGGAATATCCTTAATACCCAGATCCCCCATAAAGGCACTACCACATATAGAGTATTCTATCAAAACACTGGTTTATTAGAATCACATCACACAATATACAAAAGATACCCACACCTAAGTATAAAAATACTAAAACACCAACCCCACCGGGCGCCCCCGGTATCTAAAAAGGCAGTACTCCCATCGTTGTAAGCAATCTCCCAAAACAGACATATATCAAGGAAAGAAGAGACAATAAAAGCCGCGGCTTACCGTGAGAAGCCAAGTCCGAATTAGTGCCAAAATACTTATATTCGCGGATGGCCACACTCTTCACCCAGCACCAGGATCCAGTATATGTCCTTAGGCTGGGTCAGGGGTGTCTCTATAATGAGGCAATGTGAGCAAAACGCTCAGGGCGGCACCCAGGCTAAATATCAGAGAGGCGGCAGGCAGAGCTCACAGGAAAATAAACATAGCATCTAGTCAGTACATAGGGGCGGCATTCAAAAGTTTGGCTTAGGTGGCAAAAACCCTAGAGACACCCCTGGGTACACACTGGGGGAAAATTTGTCCCAACCAAGTGATCGCTCGAGCGAGCGCTTGGCCGGGACAAACGTACGTCAGCCGCGGCAGAATTTGCGAACGATTGACTGTGCAGCTCCATAGGGAACCGCACGACCGTTACGGACGATCAAGGTCGGTCGTGACCGCCCACCCCACACCAGCCAATATTTTCGGCTGATCGACTGAAAGTGCCGTGAAACGGCTGAAAATATTGGCTGGTGTGTACCCAGCCTTAGTTCCACTGTCTGCCCCGGGTGCCAATGAAAGTTCTGCTACAAAGTGGACCAGTTTCCTAAACTTCTAAGCAGGGAGCTGATGAGACAACAAACAAACGTCATCCTGATGAAGCCTGTGCAGTATTGGCTATAAGGTGAAACACGTGTAGGTCTATGGCGGCTCCCGTTTATTTGTAGTCTCATCAGCTCCCTGCTTGGAACTTTAGGAAACTGGTCCACTTTAGCAACGCAGAACTTCCGTTGGCACCCGCGACAGACAGAGGAACTAAGGACATATACTGGATCCCGGCACTGGGTGAAGAGTGTGGCCGTCCGCGAAGATAAGTATTTTGGCACTAAGTGACTTGGCTTCTCACTGCAAGCCCCGGCTTTTATGGTCTCTTCTTTCCTTGGAGATTTGTCTATTTTGGGAGATTGCTTACAATGATGGGAGTACTGCCTTACTCCCATCATTCACCACTTTTTCTTGTTGCTATTGGTTCATGCCTTGTAGATGTTACATTGGTGAAAATGGTGGGTATCATGCCTCTATTAAAGATATTTTCTATCTAAAGCCTAGTCCTGAGACAACCCAAGATCTCAACCAATTTACCGATTGCTCATATTTCTATTACTGGTCATTATGTCAAAAAATCAATATTTACCAGCAAGTGTGATTTGTAGCAATGAGTCAGCAGGTAAATTTACTTCCTTTCCATGTCAAATCCAACTAAACTTGGGAGGGAGAAGGATCACCTCCACACTTTGGCCATGGACATAATGTATAAGGGCTAGGTCCTACTATGTCCGTTGCGTTGTCCGTTTTGAGTGCATTTAGGACAATGCATTTTGTCCGCATCCCGGGCCATTTGCATTTTAACACACTGTTCCAGTCCGTTTGTGTTCCTGTGCATTTTATTGAAGCTTGCCCGTGTGTCCGCTTTTTTTTTTTTTTGCGCTCCCATAGATTAATAATTAAGTGAGATTCGGACACATACGGAGCAAAAATAGTGCACGCATGCAGATAAAAAAATGGGCCGAACCAATTTGGATTGCAAATTATATAGTGGGAACTGATTCTCACTATTTCCATTATATTTTAAAATACATTACATTTCACAAAACGCATGCAAAATGGAAAACGCAATGCATAGTGGGGCCTAACCCTAAATGTGGGCAACATACTGGATGAATAGGTCCCAGAAAGCATCTTTTCACTGTTCTCTCTAACAAGAGGTCCCTGGTAAGTTGTAGACAAAAGGAAGTTGAATACTTGGGAAGTGATAGAAGCTTGAAACATGGTGTAAATTCATTGCCTGGAAAGGTTTACATTTATTGATATTATTCGGTAAAAGTCGTTTCAGTAAAAGTCGTTTCACAGGACATTCTGTGTCCACACATTCCATTAGTGACAAGAGGCTAAATTCATTTTAAAATAAAAGAACTAGTTTTCTAGGAAATGTAAAATGTTCTGGCAACGGGTAATGTATTTTATCAATTATGGCCACAACATCCATCAGCAGGACACCTCGCATGCGAAGGGGGTCTCTATTCTTCTCAGGATTTGAGAATTATGACAAATAGCTTCAGAAAGGAATATTAAGGAATTATATTAAGTTAACTGCAGTTGCATTAATATGAAGGTTTTGTACCATCATTTCAATCGGCGTTTAAAAATATTTCTTAAAGCAGAAATAATGTTCATTGAACGCTTTTTTTTTTTTTTTTTACCAAATACCCAGGATGTGAGATTTATATATCTGCTTCTGGTCAGAACTAAAAGTAGCTAATGCAATAAGAGGAGCAAAAGATTGTCTGTGCTAATAATTTGATTTACCAATCAGATATTAGCTTTTTACCGAGTCACTATAGTTAGGTAACATTTGATTGGTTGCTGCAAATTATTAGCATGGCATGGGCATTAATTTGAGGGTCTACATCTGCCCCTCAACCTGTAACTTCTGACAGCTACCACACGTTTTTACTCCTAGATCTGCAAGGTGTGCAACATCACTAACATGCACACTAATGTTGCAAAAAATAAATGTACTTTTCCTAAAGCAAATTTAATGATGAATGTGTTGATTCATTAAGGGCTCACATATATAGAAAGAGAATGCTGTGCACACCAGTCTTATTAGCAATAGGTGTTTATTACCACATCAGTATAACACCATCATTAAGGGCTGGTACACACGATACAATATTACATCAATATTTCAAGTATCAGACCGATCAGGCTAAAATAGCGTTTGTTGTTTTCCACCCGACCGATTTTTAGGCTAAATCAACAGATGCAAGCGATCAAAAATGTTTTTAAATCACAGCCAATCCTATGGAATTCAACAGACTGCAAAAGCAGTCAGACCAAACTCAAAATCAGCATAGGCACACACAGTCCCAATCTTTGGTAATGTACTGCAGCTTTTAAAAAATTGATTGTGGTACAAAATACTGTGGATTAACATTACTACCAGCCACACCGGTATTTTTCGATTATAACCGATAGCGGCGTTGTACATTTCTGATGTGGCCAGTATAGACCCACAGTATCAGTAACAAATGACATTGACATTTTTTTGTTTCTTTTTTTAAATACAGCTAGCCCTGTGTCTGTCTGCCACATGCACACATAATAATTACAAAATAAAAACCCAATAGTAATAATCTTATTTAATAAGTTTCATCACATTTGAAATGTTATCAAAAGAGAGGTACACACGAACTGTAAAAGGGTGACCCACACTCCAAACAACCACTCACTTGGGCACTTCTACCAAAGTGAATGGTTGTTTGGAGTGTGGGTATATCTCAAAGGTTTATGTTATGCATGTGTATGTGGCATCATATAAACCACATTAAAATTCTAATTAACTGGGTGTAACCCATATGCCAATTAAGAAACGTTTATAAGTTTTAAATCTCACAGCACACACACATTAACAGGGCTTTGTGCAACCATGCCGCGTTCTCTTCTAAAATGCAGCCTTTCAACTCAAATTAGAAGTTTATACTTGAACTTTCCCTTTCTAGTTCTTTGTTGCTGGATGTGTTTATTTACAAAATCCTTGTGAAAACGTATGGCCCCAGCTGTGATAAACAAATGATGTGGATGCTTATTAGAACTCTAGCAACGTTGGTGTAGAATGGTTTGATCACAATGGCTTGTTAATGGCTTTGTAAGTGGATATTAAATACAGAACGGGGGAAACAAGGACAGTAGGCCATTCAGTTGTATGAAGTGAACCATCTATTGACTGAGCCCTGTGTCCATTAGCAGAGAGCGATTTTCCCAGCAATTTTATAGGATTTCATCTGTGAAGGTTACAGAAAAAAAGCAGTCAATATTCGCAAAAAGAACTGGAAGAGCGAGAGGAATTCCCCAATTAGAACTCTGTATCCCCCGTTGTTAAAGGGAAAATAAATGAAGGAATTCTTCAGAGAAATATTATATGGTGATATCTTTAAAGGGCATCTCCACTTTCTTAACTAAACTTAAAAAACAAAAAAAACTCTTTTCACTTTATTTATCTCTTCCAAAGATGCTTCTAGCCTTTCTGACAGAGCACAATCCATTGCCACTGCTCTCTCCTCAGCTTCTGGGAAGCATCCGTCGGTAACAGCCAATTTGCTGAAATCTAGGCCAATGGCTGACAGCCATTACCAAAGCTGCCTCCTCTGCTACTGTGTGTGCATCACTTTACAAAGGTTATTATATCCTATTGTATAAAGAACACAGAATAGCAGCAGCAGAGAAGGGGTAGGGGTCTATAAGTAAGTTTAAGAGCATCTTTGGAAAAGTATGACAAAACATGGGTTGGGGGGAGGGCTTTAAGCTGTATGCCAAGTTAAGTTAAGAAGGGGGAGACGCCCTTTAACTTGTAGAATACATAGGAATGCAAGTGAATGTGATACATCTTTTTCATTAGTAGTTTCTGGCCTATTAAAGGGCTTAAAGGGCATGTCCACCCCCAAAACTATAATCCCCCCCACTACTGTCCCCACTCTGTAGTGTAATAAAATCCTTACCTTACATCCCAGCTCCAAATGGTTCTCCTGGATTCCCCCCTCTGAAAAACTGGCCACCAGGAGAATAGCAAAGTCCATATAGGACTCTGCCTCCTGTCTCTCCTCCGGGAGAATTTTGTCCTGCGCACTCCAGGCCCCCCCTCCCTCCCGTTTTGCAAGCCCTCCCCCTACCATTAAGACCCTTTGCCCATTAGTAGGTTGCCTTCCCCCAGCCCCGATCGTTACTTACCTTACCTCTTTCTCCCGGCGTTCTGAACTGCCGGCAGCCGCGTCCATGATTGGCTGCCCCTCAGCCAATCAGGAACGCGGCTGCCGGTCCCACCCCGATTGCAGTTCAGTGCAAGCAGAGGGCCGGAATAGTGCGGCAGGGGAAGGAGATAAGGTAAGTAACTATCTGGGCATTTTCTGGAAAATCTAATAATGCTGTTGGGGCTGGGGGAAGGTGCCCTAATGTATCTAAAAAAACTTTTAAAAGGGTGGAGATGCCCTTTAAGCTAGGTACACACTATACAATCTTTCCTCCTGACTGTCCGTTTGAGGCTTTCGACTGGTCGGCCAGGAGGAAGGACTGTCAGTTGCGGGCAAAAGCAGCCATGTGTTAGGCGCGACCGATCAGGTGGTCCATAGAGGTCCGATTGTTTGTTCGCCCGATTTGGACGAACACACTGTCGGCAATCTGACACGGCTGCAAAAAGCTGATATACAATAATTCGGCCTGACCGACCAACCGAAACACTGAAATGTCGGTCGGTCGGGACGAATTATTGCATCATGTGTTACTAGCTTAAGTGAGAATTGTGTTTTAGGTTTGAGTTCCCCTTTAAGAGATCTCTTGCTCCAGGATGAGATCTTGTAAGGTTCATACAGACAAGCGACTGAAGCACGTGACAACCATGCTAATGGAAATGTACAGATTCCACAGGATATGAGTGTGTAGTAGTGTGTACAGGTTGTACACACTAAAGAAATCAGGAAGATTGGTGATCAAAGACTATTGTTAATCAATAATAAGCTAGTGCAAGTCCACCCCTTACTTATATATATGTCTACTATCCTAAAGTTTGCTAATGGTAATTGAAGTAAAAAAAAGGTTAGACGTTAGGACCTTCCAGACTGGAGTTACCTTGAAGTGGTTGGAAGGCTTTTCATTCATGTGATCACAGTAATGTATACTAAAACCCCTTTGTTTATAAAGTATGTCAGTGTGCAGATAATATGATATTGTATGGGGCCTAGGAATGTGCATTGATTATCCTTTCTATCTTTGTATAAATGTTTGACCAGATCAGTAGCACTTCCGCTAAATGTAGTTGTAAATTAGCCTAATTGGAGTGCTTCCACAATCCTTGTATTGTATGTATATTTGGGAGGCCTGGTCAAGCCTCCATGTGGTAATAGCACCCCCAACACGCCCCTTTAATGGGAGGTCCTATGCCTTTAATATAAAGCACTGGATGGCCTCTTCCCTCTTTTTAAAAAGCCAAAGGGCTGGGGGGAAGTGAAAGCCTGTTGTATTGATCCAGTGCACAACTATGAGAAATGCAAAAGTTTGCTAATGATAATTGAAGTAAAAAAAAGGTTAGAAGTTAGGACCTTCCAGACTGGAGTTACCTTGACGTAGTTGGAAGGCTTTTCATTCATGTGATCACAGTAATGTATACTAAAACCCCTTTGCTTATAAAGTATGCCAGTGTGCAGATAATATTATATTGCATGGGGCCTAGGAATGTGCATTGATTATCTATTCTATGTTTGTATAAATGTTTGACAAGATCAGTAGCACTTCCGCTAAATGTAGTTGTAAATTAGCCTAATTGGAGTGCTTCCACAATCCTTGTATTGTATACTATCCTAAAGTTAGTGCAATTCCACCCTCTATTTATATATATGTCTACTAACCTAAATCGTCCAAAGAGTTAGAAAATCTGATCAGGAAAACCATTCAAATCTTCCAGCTTGCGTTGTCAATCTTCTGCGGATTTCATTTTAAAATCTGCAGAATGTGTTGTGGAAAACGGGGGTCAACGTAACATTTTCCATCTTGCCCAATCTTAGTTTTTTCGATAAATTGACCGATATCATCGTCTGTCTAACAAAAACACTGGGAAATGTCATTAATTCGATCAAATTAAGCGAATAACTTAAAGCCTGTTACACATGTAAGATACTGATGGCTCCCAGATAACAGTAATTGTATGTGTGTTATTTTGGGCGACATTTAAATGTTTTTTGGATAATATCGTGCAAAATTTACATAAATTAAAATATGGATCAGACACGGCAAAAAGTTTTAAATAATTGGCCACGTCACAATTAATCCAACAAAGTTTTCTTCTGATCATACGACTACCGAGCTAGGTCTATGCTAGAGCTTGTCCATATATGATATACAGACTCTATGAGCACACGGACAACTGCTCCAAGTATCATGGTGTGGTCATGTTGTACAACTACCACCAATATACCACTCCTGAAATCAATGGCTCGGTATTGAGGAAATCTCTTGTATTGATAAGGCAAATGCATCACATACTGGTGGATCAGACTGACTGCCTGTAAATAGTTTTTTTAAAAATAACAGTTAATCACCCTGTGCACATTTCTTTGCAACCATGTAAACCCATGTAATAATTTTACTATCCACAAGTCAGGGTTAGGTCCCACTATCACTCACAGCAGCGCATGCAGGATTTTGCAATTTGCTGATGTGTGTGATAAGCCAAGATATCCTATATAATCAAAGAGAGATGCTGTGCCAATGCAACATAGCATGTGTCAAGGTAGAATGCCTTGTATACCCTACAGTATACGTCTATTTCTAAGCTACCTTTCATACTAAGGATGACATTTACAGACTTCTTACCCTTAACTTACAACCTTAAAGGGCATGTCCACCCCGAAATTTAACTTTTGATATGTGGTAGGGCATGCTCCCCCAGCCCCAACCGCATTAATATAATTGTTAGAAAGTCCCCCGATTCTTACTTACCTGCCCTCTCTCCCCTGCTGCAGTGTTCAGGCCCTCTGCTTGCATGGAATTGAAAGCAGGGGGCGGAACCGGCAGCCGCGTCCGTGATTGGCTAAGAGGCAGGGAGGGCTGCACTGAGCATGCCTCAACCTTGATGAGGTTGAGGAAGTCTCAGGCACAGCATGAGTCACACACTGCTCCTACACAGCAGTTTCCTGGACTTTGGAGGGGCACAGCAGGGGAACTATTTTGAGCAGGAATGTAAGGTAAGGATTGTTTTAAACTACTTGATGTGGCCAGTAAGGGGTTAAATTTTAGTTTTCGGGGTGGACATGCCCTTTAAGCAAGAACAGGTACAGACAGGTACAGGTGAAAAGATGTTCACCCAATTTCTGTACCACATATAGAGAAACTAGGGTTTAAACAAAAGCACTATAAATGCAGGAAAATGATGTAAATTTAGCTGTGACATATTGGTGGAACATAACTCCATGGCAACAGAATTTAAATGTCACACTCTAAATATAAATACAGATGATATATACAAGCACTAAACTGCAAATGAGAAATTCACATATTCCTTTAACTAAACCATGAATTTTACTCAATTACTAGTTTAAACAGGGTAATTATTATCTTGGACTCTGAAGGATTGGCACCATAGAACAGTTACAGCTGCCTTGGAAATTACAGGAGGCACTGCAGCCGTTCACAAAAATATCACCTTAAAGCTGGTAGTTTGGCAATTATGCCATCTGTTCAACATGGACACAAGTTCAAACAGAATCAGCTGAAAAGCAAACTATTTTCTTACGTTAGCACCATCTGCATACAGTATGTTTTTGGACAAATTGCCTGTAATGTATAATCAAAAGCTGGTTGCAAAATTATCAACCCAGGTGGTTGTTGGAATGTCAGGTTGTAAGTTAGATAATGTATGGGCTACGTTACACTAAATCATACTGAGGCTCTTTTCAATGTAATACAAATATAAAAGGCTTTATGGTTGCTAGTAAAATGACAATTATACCATTGTAAATGACCCCCTTTCCTCTCATCTACCTGGAATACTGGTGTTTAAATTTCCTCTACACTGCCAGTCCTGGTCCAGCCCTCATCTTACAGTAAAAGACTGTTCCCCGACTGAGTAGAACATGTTATCCCATTGTACAAGTTATCCCAAAAACTGGACTGCGGGAGGTGGCAGGGCCAGGACCGGTAGCACAGACAACCTTAACAGTATGCCATAGTATAATATAGTATTGTATTTCAGGTTATTTGAGGTTGAATAAAGACATACGTCATTCCAGTCCAACCCATCTAGCAATACCCTAATTTTCTGCCTACCTGTTGATGCAGAGGAAGGCAAAAAAAAACCCATATGCACCCTTTTAACTGGAAGAAAGAAAGAAACCCAGTGCACCCATTTAACTGAAAGAAAGATTTATCTACTTAAAGGGCAACTGTGGTCTAAAAACAAGGTTAAATGAAAGCCTGCAGTATCTCTTTTAAAAGAGACAACAATCACATCTCTGGCAGGGGCCTTTAAGACATTAAATTGGGGTGAATGTTCAAACTTCCTGCTTCCAGTAAGTTGAGTGATATCACCTGACCTCTGCCCCGCCCATCGGCCCCGGGGGAGAAGCATGCTCAGTTAAGACTTAAAGGACAACTCCACCCTTATAATAAAATCTTTTAGAAAGAATGGCCTCTTTAAAATATGTTGATAAATCATAGTTTGTCCTATGAATTCATTACTGTATGCCTGCTGTGCTTTTGGTTCCCTTATGGAAACTGAGCAATTTAGAAGCCTGTACTGAGCCTGGGCATGCTCAGAACAGGCAGCTAGGGGATTAACATTCAGCCATTGGCTGTGATGTCAACTGTTAAATCCATAACTGACAGTTACTAACTGTAAGAACCAGGAAGCAGAAACAGGGGAAACCGGACATTGTGCAAGATTTCAGGTTAGGCCTATATATTTCAAACTATTACCGTTTAGGGTTTTTGGGGTGATTTACCTGTATGTAAGTTTTCATTTTGGGGCTGGACTTGCCCTTTAATGCTGGGGAAAACGGGAAGTACCTGGGAAAAAATTGACAGTTTAGAAGGGGAGCCTATTAATGCAGGCTGAGGCTGATCACATGACTACAAGCTGGTCACAAGGTTGAAAACAGGAAGTGTTCAAGCAGGAAGTAATATTGCTGAACCTTTCCACCTTCTCACAAATTTTATCTAGAGATGTGATTTCGGTTTTATTTTGAAGGTACGATGGAAGGCTTTTTATATAATCCTTACTAGGTTTGAAGAATTTGAGACCACAGTTACCCTTTAACGCACACACAGTCCTTATCACAGCAAACTATCAGCACAAACAATCGTTATTTTCAAATTTTCTTACAAACCATATAACCATACAAAGTCACTGGGGGAGTGATCGTTCGAAAAGTCTGGATGATTTACAGCTAAACTAAAAAAGGTAACTTACTGTAAATTGCTGCGGCGCCTGGGAAATGGTCTGGGGAACATGCACCAATCTCCAAAACTTTTTTAAACACGAGCAGGCAATTGTCGTATTTTGCGCAAGCTACATTCGATGGTTACCGAAAATTAACCCATAACTACGAGGGTTAGCGAAATCGAACAATACATTCGAGGGATCCAAAAACAAACAAATACTTTCGAGGGTTCCTGAAAATCGAAGGCTACATGTGAGGCTAGTGAATGATACATTCTACGGTTAGCAAAAACGATCCGTACATTCGAGGGTTAACAAAACAAATGGTTAATTCGAAGGTTAGCGAACAGCCTGTAAATTCGGTAATTATCAAAATTGACGATATCGAAAATATAGCCACGAGTCCGGAAAGTCCGAGAAATTCAGGTCCGGGATAGTTTAAGAAGTCCGAGTCCATTCGGACTTGTTAAGTTCGACTTGAACTCGGGTTCGAGTTCTAGTCCATCTCCAATGATTAAATGTCCTTTTTCTATGTCCTTAAGAACATGGTCCTTTAGAACAAGGGACTGTAACAGCTTCCACTCCATTCATTTCCTCTCACAGGAAACTTTTGTCAGACACAAAGCCCAATATTTAGATTGGAACAGTGGTATTCCAGATAGTTTAGGTCCTCACCCTGGGTACATTTATTTGGAAAGTTATGGTGTAGGAGGAAAAGGCTAGGGTATAATTGTCCCTTTAAAAACAATTAAATTAATATTAACATAGCCTTCTGCCTCTCACATTAAAGTACTGCCTCTCACATCATAAACTTAGGCACTGTTGTGCTGAATGTTAAAATAGGAAAGGGAGGTAAGAATGTTCTCTTACCTCCCATTCACCTGAAGAAACTCATACTACGATCTTTAATTTTCAGGTGGACATACCCTTTAAGGGTAAGCATATTCTGCCTTTCTTCCCCATTACTATCAAGTGTCACCTAAGAAGAAAAGGCATCAGACCCAATAGTTGCTCTACAAACCTGCTCAACCAAACCCTACATAGATTGAACTGAGCTACCAGGCTTTGGGGCCTTAAGCTGCCTATACACTAATCAACGTAACTGCCGACTTTTCAACAATCACAAAGGCCGCTAAGCTCTAATGAATGCCAATGAATGGTCCAGTCTTTAGAACATTGATAGGTTGGGGTATGTCTGCTGGAAAGTCCTCTATCACTTTATGAAAAAATAATATAATCATGTTTTAAAGCAGGCCTGGGCAAACTATGGGCCAGGGGCTTAAATCTGGCCTGTTAGGTTTCCTGGCCAGCCTGCTGGTAATATACCCGATCCTGGATTAAAAATATTTCCTGGTCATGTTGGTTGCTAGATTTATTTCCATTGTAATTTAAGTGTAATTTTCATCTTATTAAAAAAATGTGCTGTGATCAATCATATTCTGATTATTATTTGCTACTAGTATCCAATAATCAAAAACAAACAGACAATTAACCAGGGAAAAGAGGGCATGTCAACCCCCAATATCAAATTTCATGTTTATGCCTAACACCCCAAAATGTGGAAACCGTTATAAATACTCAAACATTAGAACCACTTCTAATATACTGCCTGATCGCTCCTCTCCTCCTCTAAGCAGCTTCCAGCTCTTCTGTGTATGCACTGCAGTCATGGCAGTGAGGGGTAATGTCAGAGCCAATGACTGCAGCGTATTCTCAGAGCTTAAACTCCTGAACACTGTAAAAGCTCAGTGAGCCTGTATGAACGTTCTGCTTTCACAGCATTCAGGAGAGGGCCAGGATATCTGCATGTAGAAGGGGTTTTGATGTGTGTGAGTATAACGGTTTCCATATTTAAGGGGTTGTTCTGCCTTCAAATGATATTTGATATTGGGGTGGATATTCCCTTTTATTCTCTTTAAAATAAAATGCAGTTCAACCTATTAAACAAACTCTCCACAACTGCCCCAGTTTCTTTTGTGTCCCTCTGGAAAAATGAATTGCTCACCCCAGTTTTAAAGAATTGGAATAAAGTAGAAGACTTGTTAAAGAGTGCTGAGCCTCTAAGAACATTTAGAACCAATCACTTTCATTTAGTTATAGAGGAAGCATGCATGTGCAAAATGTAACATTGATATGTGTTAAATTCTGTATGTGTCTTGCTAACCGGTGTGGACACAGGGTTCTCTGGCATGCCTATTTGAATGGGATAGTCATGACTGCAGGGACAAAATCCAGAGTCCCGCAGTCAGGGCTGAAATCCCTGGCAGCCCCACCCCCAGAACGCTCCCTCCCCGCCCAGAAGTCCAATAATCCCACCTAACACCTCAATAATTCTCCGCTACACCTCTGGCTCTGCCCCCTTCTGCTCAGGCACGGGGAATAATTGGCAACCCTGTGTGGAAAGGACTTCCACTTTGCTGTATAGACCCAAAAACAAATTAGAATTTTTTTGTAACCCAAAGATTCCAGTGCCCTCCTGTCAGCTAAAGTGTCAGAATGCTTAGCAGCATAAAGCTCGCCTAGATATAGGAAAAAACCCTGGTTTCACTGGAAGAAAATCACACAAAACATTCATTTTTTACCTCCATCATTTGTCTTGTTAATCATTATTACAAAATGTCCACAATAAACCTGTATCTAGCTAACATAAGTAACTGTAACAAGCATGAGATTGCTTTGTAATGAAACACGCATGTATTGTATACACCATACAATATTTTTGGCTGACAGACGGATATTACGGGGAATTAGGTATGCTGGTAAATCACAGCCGATCGTGCGTCTCCCTATGGGACCACATAATCAGTCGCAGCGAATTTTCAGCCACTTTAAAACCTTAGCGTTTAGGGTTGGAGGGGGTCCCCTACACTACAGAAAAGTTAATTTATTTCTAAAAGATGATGCAGCACAAGGGATCCGGAAGGTGCGAGGGAGAGCTCCCCTGTGCAGGCCAGAATCTAACTGCAGGAACACAGGAAAAAGCTGAAATCCGATTGTATACTGCAAATTAATAACATGGCAGAGATTTGATATCCACCTCTTATTGCCCTGCGTTTATTAAAAAGATGATGTGGCAGGAATATACAACCTACATCTGTCCACATCAGCCTTCTGTGAGAGGAGGCTACCGGTTCCACATGAGTCAGGAGCTTTATATTCACCCATGTGATGAATTTGGGTATGATGAGTATAATAACCTTATAGATTATACAAATTGTCCAATTCTAAAAATAGGCAAATATATTGAAGCTTATACGTTTCCTGTTCTGAAACAAGGTAACAGAATTACGGTAGTGAAATGCCCACTGGAGTTGACATCGGAAAGGTTCTGTACCACAATATTAACCAGATGATCTGTAACGGGCAACTGGCATATCATCAGCATAATTACTTCTAATCACACTAACATGAAAACCGTTTAATGGGAATTTAACAGTGGCTACATGAGCTGCCCAGAGCAATGTTTTAACATAATCAAATATTAAATGGATGCTGCAGCCTTTTCGGAGCATGGAAATTGAACACTGTTGGAGCCTTTAGCACGGAACTGTCAGTTATCACATGTAAATTAAAGGCTGGAGAAAAAAATCCTTTCAGCCCATAATAAATCTTCCAATGGCTCAGATAATGGAAAGTTATGATTAATTATTACCAAGGAACAGGGTCAAAGCCCCGAATCTCAGTGTAACTTAGTCACTAAAAGTAAATCAGAGCTCAAATACACAATACATATGTAAATATTTTTCTATATAAGGGCCATAACCACCCTTAAAACAAAAAACTTGTCAGTTACCTGCCCCTAGCCCCAGCCAATCCCTTTTGCACTTTTGAACTGTGGTCCAAAAATGACTTTAGGTAAATTGATAGTAATTGCTCTCCTGAGAATTTTTGCAATTTATTTTCATTGTTTATTTTACATAGTTTTGAAGATATTTAAATTTTTGTGTGTGATATGGCAGCAGCATCACCAGGTCCCCTGCACTTCCTGCTCTGAAACCAGGTCAGTCAATCTGCCCTGTGTCTACTCCCCTTTGCAGACCCCTGGTCCCTCCCACTCATGGACCCCATGTTGCAGGCCCCACTTGGCCCATTCCCTTGCAGCCCTATGTGGCCTGCCCACTCATGGGTGACATGACCCCGCCCAACCGTGGTTGCCATGGCCCCGCCCACTCGCAGTTGTCAAAGCCCCGCCCACCCATGGGTGCCTAAGCCCCCCCCTCTCAGGGGCGACGGGCCCCACTCACCCCCCCCCCCCCTCAGAAAACTCTGTGGAAACAGCCTTTACAGGCAGAGTAAGAACTCTGCCTGAAAAGACTGTTTACACATAGTAAGAGAAGAGAGAAGGGCTGTAGATTTCCTTACCTACTCTGAAGCTCCTTTACACAGCAGGGAGGGGGAGGGACTTCCTGTCTCCCTCACACACTGAGGGAGTCTGAGGCTGTGCTCGCCGGCGGCACTGTGCAGGAGAAGCCTTAGGAATGTCAGCCTCCCACCCATTAACTTTCTGGTCAGTAATTTCTTTATATCTTGGGCTGTGGAGCAGGTAGAGAGGTGGTTGGTGGCTCTTTTTAAAGTTAGGAAACAAGCCTTTCATTTAAACTCAACTTGTTGGAAACCACAGTTCCCCTTTAATTAACCTGCGTTGCTAACCAGATATTTAAGGATAATTATTGTCCCCATTCTGGAAGTTAGCTCCCTCCATGTCTTCAATTAAGGCTGTGACAACTGACATTACAGCAGCAATTGTCTGCTGTTTCACCTGGTGCCTCCTCTGCACATGCTCAAGCTTGTAAAAAGCTCATTAAGCAAGTGGAGGAGGCAGATACCTTTGCCAAAAAGAAATAGCCAAAAACAACCGAATAAATAGCTGGTTATAAATGCTTATAATAAACTGGTAAAAATTGCATTTGGGGTTGCGGAAAATAACTGACAAGTCACCAGATTTTTGTATTAAGGGTGGACATGCCCTTTAAATTTATGTGAAATTAACCCACTATATTCCATCATCCAATGTGTCTATGTACACTGTCTGTAAATGCAGCATGGTTGTGTATGTTTTTTTCAACAGGTTTGCACGAGTTTACATTTGAATGCTTCTGATTACTTTTCCATTGTATTTGCAGCACAATAATGCATTTTTGGTTAAAATGGCACAAAAAGTCCCATGAGTTTGTACGTGTGTGCATTTCCCCCCTTTTCCATAGACTTGCATTGAGTGCATTTCTGGACAGATATGCATTAAACGGTGCATTTTCAATATAACTGGATTGGACACAAAGTGGTGATGTCAATGTGGCAATGTCTTAGCATTTTTCAAAAGAGGATGAATTCAAAGAACTGCATAGAATTACAAAATAGCTGGTGTAATGCGGACGTTTACGTCTGAATCGCTAAGCACCAAAAGATGCAATCAAACTAAATACATCTATTACAAGGAGCAGTACCAAGAAAAAACAGTATGTACACTAGTTTGATAGGGAGAGAAGTCTATGTTCAGCAGTTCCATCCAGTAAGTGGGTTTTGGCCATTTGTGAGACAGCCATCTTGGAATAACAGTTTATGGTTTTCCGTCCATAAAAATTGCTGCTTTAAGCTTGGTACACACGTAGAATCGAGGGAGGAGAGTGGATAAGGGATTACTGAGAAAATCCCCCCTGTCCCGTGTCATTTACCAGTATATAAAGCATTGATACCCTATAACATGTAAAGATTAAGGAATTGCTGTTTCTCTTTTCCCACAGAGGCAAAACAATGTGCACATCTTAGAAATATTTAATGACGTGATCTATTTGGTCATTTTGTTAATCGTTAAAAGCTAGTTGGCTATTTAAAGGTGACACAGGTAATATTTTGTGCTTAAAGCTTTAGTATTTATTTGCCTTCAACCAATCATATTGTTTTTGCTATTCTTCTGGTGACTTCAATGTTTGTCAATCCTCAACACTAATTTTACTGTTTTGTGTTCATCAGTCCATGGAGATTGCTCAAGTGGATTATGTGCTTAAATGCACAAATAAAGAAAACAAGTTTACCAACTGCATCTTCAACTCCCTGCCATGTTTCATTTTGCAGAAAGGCTGGTTGTCCACCTACCAGCCAATTTGTATGTAACTAGTATTAGCACTGTGCTATTAAGGACAAGCAGGACATTTGCCAGTAATTTGCACATCATCAGATCTTGACTACAACCTGCCTTCTACTACTACTACTACTAACCACCCTCTTAATTAAAGGGAGGACGAGGAGTAACTGAAACCCGTTGTTCATCAGTGACGTACTGGATTAATCTGCCAAATACACAAAGCAAACAAACATTAGTGCGATTTTGGAATAGCACATCGAAAATGTAATTTAATGGTCAACTGCTAAATAAATAAGAAATGCTGAATGCAGGGAAAAAAAACACACCAAAAAGGCTGACTCGGGTTAGTACGCACGTACCCCCACTGATTCCACAAATAGGGGGAAATTAGCACTCAGTAAAAGCACAATATTCTCAGAAGTCTTTGCTTTCCTTACTAACTGCAAACACATTCCATATTAAGTGAAGATGTCAAGATGGGCAATGTTTGATAATGGATGACTTGATGACTTACCTTTCCCTTATTACCCCCCTAAGGGCTAGGCCACACCTACGCACTTTTTGTGTGATTGCACATGTGCTTTTTAATATAATAGAACTTGCAAGAACCCAGTTCCTGCAGTTTCCAATGCACATGCGATTGCGCATCCATTTCCGTTTTGGAAGTACATGCAATCACCATTTTTTCAGCAATCACATGCATTTCCATAATGGAAATGAGGCAATTACATGCGATTGCATATGCGATGCTATGTGGCCTTTCCCTAACTCACTCTCCCCATGGGTGGGGACCTAAACAGCTAGGTTCTTACACCTGCCCAGATTTCCTGTACCAAGTCTCTGAAGTTGCACATAAAGTTCTGCATGTTGCACTTGTAGTTTATGCTATTAATCTGCAACAACCAATGAGATTTTAGATAAAGCTACCCATACACAGGCATATGTTCGGAAATCTGATTGGAAGAACCACTGTCCCTGATCTTTTCGCAGATTTTCCACTGAAATCTGAGGGAGATGGGAACTTGAAGATGGGATCGGTGGAAAATTTTCTGCCTGTCAGATCTTCGTTTTTCAATAAACCGCTCAGTGTTGTTGAGTGGTCTATTGGAAAAATGGCATACACGTTATATATTTAGTTGAATTTGCCGAGTTAACTGGAGTAAAGCAGTAAAATGTGAACATCTGATTCATTGCTGCAAATTATTAGCACAGGCAAATGTTTGCACCTCTTTTTGCATCTGCTCCTATGTCTCCTGTCACCAGGCATACAAGTTAGTGTTAGTTTAAAAATGTTATTTTTAATTTGCATGCCTAAAGAAAAGGTGTAATTAATTTGATAAAAATAAAAGAGAACAGGCCACAGGCAGATAGACCGCTGACATGATTTCCAAATCATCAGAATATCTGCCGTGTATGGCTAGCTGAACTGGCTTCAGAAAATATTGATTTTTTTTTTTTTTTTGCTTACACAGCACAGACAGACAGGAAAGACCAGGAAGTGTAACTAAGACTATAACTTAAAGGACAACTAAAGCCTCAGAACAACATTGAATTAGACGGCAGATATCCTTGTTAGAAAAGCAGTCTCACCTCTCATTTTAATATGGTTGTTGAGAAATTTAACTAACATGATGTTTGTGTGCTATTTCCCAGTGTTCCAGTATCACACAGTGTGGTTACTGACCATTATGTTGTTTACACATGCTCAGTCCTAAGATACTGCAGGAATGTATTACAGTTGGTCACACCCACTAGTAGCCTCTAGCCAATCCTTTTACAGGACAGAATAGGCAAGGGAGCATGTGACTGAGGTCAGGGGTGTGATCAGTCACTGTACATACACACAGTTATTTCATCCAGTTCTTCAAGTGGTAACATTTACTTTAAAGGGCATGTCCACCACAAAAACTAAATTTTAACCCACTACTGGCCCCATTATGTAGTGTTGATAAATCCTTACCTTACATCCCTGCTCCAAATGGCTGCCCTGCAATGGCTCTTCAAAGTCCCAAAAAGTAAAGAGCAGGAGCCTGCCTGTGTCCCATACTGTTTCTGCCTCCTGTCTCTACTCCGGAAGAAAAATGACATGCGCACTGAAGCCTTCCCCCCTCCCTCTGCCCCCCTCTCTCTCCCGATTTCCTCTCCCCCCATAACTCAAATGCCTTTTCTGTAGTGTAGGGCTCCCTCTCCCTCCCCCAACCACCATAGTTATTTTTAAAAAAATAACTACTTACACTGCCTGTTTCTCCTGGCGTTCTGTACTGCCGGAAGCTGCGTCCTTGATTGGCTGCTTCTCAGCTGCCGGTCTGGCCCCCTGCTTGCAGTTTCATGGACGTGACTGAATGCCGCGGTAAAAAGGCAGTGTAAGTAGTGATCGGCTTAAATTTTTTGCAAATAACTATAGCGGTTGGGGGTGGGAGAGGGAGCCCTACACTACAGATTTTTTACAAAAAAATTGGACATGCCCTTTAATGCTATTTAGTGTATAGCTAGTCTACAGTTAATTGGTGTTTTTAGAGGGGATATGTTCAGATTCTTATTTTCAATAGAGGGCACTTGTATGGAGATAGCAGTTACCCTTTAATAAGACAGGATTAGTACAGGATAGCCAGAAGCTACACCAGTAATAATATTTCTCAGCTGAGACACTCACATGTGAATACAGCCCTGTAGTAACATTTCAAAGTTTGGCTGCAGGCAAAATGTCCCACAAGCATTTGTCAGACTATTTCAAACACTAGAAACCTGCCCTGGGGATTTCCCTTAGAATGACAGTCAGTTTAGTACTGATTTAGTGATGAACAATGGTTAGTTGGTGATTAAAACATTGCCACCCATGTGACATGACTAATAAAAGTAACTTTTTATTTTACAGAAAACCTTCCTTATCCTTATCTTTCTTTTCACTTCCTTTTAGTAAACCATGAAAATAGGCAGTGTATTCCACAGGGTTTTTACCTTCTCTGCCTGCCTGTATTATATTTGGACTTTCAATGTTTTATACACACACACATATACAATGTAAACATAATTTCTACTTTGTTTTCCATGTTTATGTTGTGTATACTCCCAATAACCTACTGCAAGCAGCACTGGGCGAATGACAGCTTATTACATTGTGGGTTGCATTGTTTCATTCCGCCAGCTATGTAGGAGGGCCACTGCTGTTCGTATAGAATGTTCCAAACATTCTCACGAATGTCAGTGATTAAAGTGCTCCTATTTTTAAGAACTACAGGTAAAGGAAGATAATTTCCAACATATATACATATAGCGCTTTACAATTACATGGATACATTCACACCTGCCCTGCCCCAAAGAGCTTACAATCTAAGCACATTTTATTTGAAACATACAACCTATCTTTATGATTGTGGGGGAAACCGGAGTGCCCAGTGGAAACCTATGCCAGCCCAGGGAGAAAATACAAACTTCTAGTGCTAACCACTGAGCCACCATAAACATTTAACAGAAATCCAAGCCAGAGAATACATTAAAAACAGACTAAAGTTAAGGTGGCCATACATCTATGTGATATTACTTACCCGACCGAGCACTCACGCGATGTTCATCGATCGCAAAATGAATGGGATTTTGCGATCGTATGTCGGTCGAATATAAGATCAGGAGAGGCGAGCAGGATCGATGAACATCGCGTGAGCGCTCGGTCGGGTAAGTAATATCGCACAGATGTATGGCCACCTTAAGTGTTGACAGAAACCTCCCCCCCATTAATCGACTCCCAGATAATAACAATCAATCTTATACCCGTTGATGCGTGATAAGTCCCAGTTTCAAAATAAACTGCAAGTTTCAGAAATCCACGACAGACTTCTCAAAATTTTCTAAACTGTGAACTTTTCATTGAAAAGTCTAAAATTCCAATTGAAAATGTAAAAATGCTATTGAATACTCAAAATTTGCAGTTAAAAATGAGAAAAACTCAATTTAATTGAGTTTGAATCGGATTTTTGGACCTTAAATAGGTTTTGTGGTTGGAACGAAACACATCAGTCTTGTTAGTCTCTATTGATGATATGATCCCATAATCCACACATTGTTGGAACATAGCTGGAATGTTGGGAGGCAGGTTTGTAGCCAGCCAAATCCAAGGGTAAAGGGGTCAAAAGGAATAGGGAGGGAGTGAGGTTTAATTTTTGTCCCTCTTCCTGCTGGGACCTCATTAACTTGCTGGATTTCCTGGAGTTGGAAGATTTTGAAAACTCACATTTCAGAGATTGGTCTTTGCATACCACACATTTGGCGATAAATATCTGCTACTGCTCTTAATTGCCTCCATTATCACAATGCTTTTAAGCCACATCGCCTCTTATTACGTTCCTATTCTTTGTCTAGGCTCAGGGCATAGTTGCCCTTTAATCTGCAGTAACCAAAACCAATCAGAGGTTTGCTTTTTACCAGTCTACTTATATAAATTCTGATTGGTTGCTGCAGATTTATAGTACAGGCAAATATTTGCACCTCTTATTACAGAAACAATGAATAACAGTCCCCTGAAAAACCCCTTTGAGAAAAAACAAATTGCCATCAAAAACTTTGCTTTAAACCGTTTGCTCTTACAACAAAAGATGTAACGTCTACACTACAGCTTTTCTATATTAATATTTTCAGGCACTACTGAAACGTTATTAAATCTTAGTAAGAACCATTAGAATAAAAGGGGTTTGCACAAACCAAAAAATGCATCAAAATCCATTTTTTGTTTTGGATTCAGTTCAGTTTTTACAGACAGGCTTTTATTACATCCCTAACCCAGAACTTTTCAATCATCCAAAAACCTACCATTTCTGTACACTGTATCTCTCTCCCTCTGCAGAAATCGTTTTTCATTAAAGTCTTGGAAATGAAATGACCATTTTACCGTGACACCTGAATAAAGCTCAGATTTAGTGAGAGGACTATAATAAGATTAGGAACCAATCAGAAAAGCTGGCAGCTGTAAAGCGCTGACAATAATTACACTAGACATTCCCATACCATCCCCTGTTTCTGCGCTATACTGTATTTTATGTTCCAATCGAAAAGAAAAGGGATAGAAAAGGGGTAAATGCTGCTAAAAATACAGATCTGACCACACAGCTGGGATGTAAGGGTAGTCTTGGGTATAATCCAATTCACACTACTAGGTTACACTTCGGTTGGTTTCTAATAGGAGAAAAAAAATCCCCATTTGCTCAAAATACAGTAATGACAGTCATGAAGGAGAAAATTACACCAATGAACTGCAATAGACAATAGACTTGTGAATCACTTTCTGACACATTACCAGATGTTCCTAGTGAGAAATTCCTGTTTGTGTTTTCTAGACTGAAATGAAGCCAATTTGTTTGCTAATTCTTCCTGCTCGCTAACAGTTCATTAAGGTTGCATGGCTAGCGGGGGGGGGGGTGACCCTATCTTACTAACAGCTAACTAACTCTTAATTAACAGATCTGGTCTTTTGATTTTAGTAGCACTTGGAATAATGCAAATACTATAAAATGCATTTGTTATTTTGAGTTTTTATGAAACAAAATAATTTTGAGTTATCTTAAGAAAACGTACATGCAAATAACACTAACATCCTATTACAAAACCACAGAAATTATCCTTTTTATAGACTTGTACAATCTAAGAAATTTTGCTTTAAATGTCATGCCATCCTCTGAATGAAAATTTAGAAATTTATTACACACCTCACCAGCCCACTTTTTACTATATTTACCTTTACCAAAGATGCTTCTAACATTAATTACACAACATAATCCTTCACCACGACTCTCCATTCTCCTCTGCAGCTTCCAGGTCTGACAGTCTGGCTTATAGACAAACCTTAAGCTGCCTCGTCTGCTGACTGCTGTGCAGCATATACATTACATGTACAGCAGCAGAGAAGGTGGCCATACACATGCGATTCCACAGCGATTCCACATTTGTCTGCTGTGCGGCCATACACTGCACAATCGTATCAGCTCCCTCTACTTAAAGTAAAGGGAGCCAATACAAACCGGCAGAAGCTTTCCGTCACTCCCGATCGATTGGCGTGCCGACTATGGCTGTTTGTCGGCACTCCGATTGGTTGAGAACACCCCCTACACACTAACAATAATAGGTAAATCCCGTCAATCCCCCAACGGGATTTACCCATTATCGTCCATATGTATGGCCACCTTAAAAGCCCACTTTTGTTATAATCTTACCTTTCTCCGACAATGAGATATAGGTACTTACAAACAGCCGATCCCTAGCTGGAAGTCCTGCTCCTTTTGCACTAACGAGCAGAGCCCTCTCATAACCGCTTGATCGGTAATGGCTGTCACCCATTGGCTGGGACGTCACACACGGCTGTGTTTAAATACATATATCTCATTGTGGGAGCATTGAGAGAAAGGTAAGATTATAACGAAAGTAGGCTTTTGGAGAGGTAATCTTTCTAAATGGCTTAAGTTGTTCTGGGACCGGCGTTTCCGGTTACCTTTTGTTGGCCCAATATCCAGGAAAATCTTTTTTTCGGAAAATTTAAAAGGCACACCAGCTTTCACCTTGTAAGAACATATTTAGAAACTGAAGAAGGTGAAAGAACTTTAATCTTTTACATGTCTTCTACAAATGTCAAATATTAATATCCAATATAAAATGGGTGGTAATTAGCATGCCGACCGTGCTTTCTTGTTTCCATGGCAACGTTAATATGCTGGCCTAGACTGCTTGGGTGTTTTTGTATGTGAGCACAGTTTTAACTAAGGACTTTACCATAACAGACGGCAGTGAGATTTTAACTGTTCAATGCAAGAATATCCATATAATAAGGGACCCGTAGTTTAAAGTTTTAATCACAGGGGAGAAAGTCTAAACATTCTTCTTTTAGTGCTGGTTCCAGTCAAATAGACATGGATGAGCAATGGTCATGGTGTGACTGCAGAGGAGGGTTGTTTTACTGGTCAATGACAATTCTTCCCCTTTTGAAGAAAGAACTTGCAAAGTAAAAAGCACCAATCAAGAAGTTTCTATGTTTTTCATGGAGTTTTTTTCCATTGCAATGTGCCTGCATCTCCATGGTCAATTGACTCAGCAGAGTAAAGGAAGCATTACACAGGTCATTGTAAACATCAGTGATATTAAAATACAGTAGCTTCCAAGAACCGTCATTCATCTATGACAGATTCCACTCATCCAAGTCGTTGTACAACATCAACAATCTAAAGCAAAGGTACACACCATACAATATAATCTGGCCGACCGACCCACATTTCAGTTTTTCCTCTCGGTCGGGCCAAATTATTGTTGCAGAAATCAAAACAGGCCCCCCCAGGGCAATAGCTTATGTAAAGAGCAGATGGTAGGTAGATGAGGTACACCTACCAGATTAATGTTGCAAACATTTGTGAGTGACAAGTAATTAGGTGGAAGACCTTACCAGAGCACTCTACCAAATTATAATTATGTCCACCCCAAAAATAACTTTTGATATAATGCTAAATGCCCCCGAAAAGCTTGACCTCGCAAGGTTCGTTCCCACAGCAGCACCTGTGATTGGCTGAGAAATAGCCAATCACAGGTGCTGCTGCCAGTCCGGCCTGCTTGCTTCTATGCACAGAAAAGGCACAAAAGCTAAGCAGAAGAATGACAAGGGAACCAGGCTAGTAAGTAGGTTCACCAGCACCTTTTGGTGGGACAGTGCAACAATTACACACAGTCATGCTCTCATTTACTCCTGCAAGTGTGGTTCCCATACACTACTTAGATATTAGATAGATTAGATGTTTGTCTAAAGACGAATGTCTAATCTATCTATGAACTACTAGTTGATTCTTTTATGCAGTCAACTTGTGATCACACAATGAATAGGCCAGACAGGAACATAAACAGATAAAAACCTGTTTGTAAAATGCTGTAGATAGAACATCTAATCTATCTTATGTCTGCCATCAAGAATTGCTTACATTAAAGGACAATTATATTAAACCGCACACCTCTTCCTTTGCAAATGCAAAGGTTGATTAGGACCTAGTGGTTTTGGTCTTCACCTTGGGTAATATCAATGGGTGAAGGGGGCCTGGAACATGTTTCTTATCCTTTAAAGCTGGGTACACACAAGCATATTATTTGGGCTGACTGGATGATATTTCCGTGTATCAATCGGCCGGCTTAAAAAATCTGCTGTGTTTTTGCAGGTGGCTGCAAATGATGTTGGTCTATCTGTTGGTCGGAACAAAGAAATAGATAGTGTGTACCAAGCATTTAGGCTCAAGATACCACAGAAGCAATCACTGAATCCACCACACACATTAGATTGCTGCTGTCTGCCATTTCTGTCAGCTGTTGACCATCAAACATTTGTTGGCTGCTCTGGACGACAATATCTAACATGTGCACAAGAATTCAAACATTTTCTGATGATTCCATCAGCAGCTAAAGTAATGCAAATATATAAAGTATATGCAAATAATGCAAATACCCAAGAAAATGGAGAAAGATGATGAAAGTACCGATAGGCTGCACCATTTTACAGCCATCAAGAATTCATGGCAGGCCTAAGTGTACAGAAGTCTAAAACAGTTTAATTATGGGAAAGGCAAACCAAGCAAGATAAATAGGGGATTTCTGTTATCTTGACTGACCAGACCATCAGAGGTTTCATTCCTCAGAGACAGCAGGAGACAGTGACTTCCTGTGACCTTATCATTCTATTGGGGAAGGGGTCCAAAGGCTACAGGTCTGATATCTCAAGAAGAAAAGAAAAGCACAGCTCATTATATTGAGAAATGCACAGTGGGCATTTGGATTTTCTCAGTAAAGGCTGGGAAAAGATGAGCACATTTCACATAGCACTTAGTGCATGACAAATGCTAATGAATCTGCTCTTGGTATCCAGTCTCACTAGATCATATCATTATGTGTTCATGACACATTTTCCCTCACTTTAGTTGTGTGTATGAAACAAGAGGTTTTGAATAGGAAACAGGAAAAAAAAGAAAAGAAACCCAAACCGAGTCACGTGCAGTAGAGAACAGGAAGTGGCCTGACGTGACAAGTATTAAATTGTGTCTCCTGCCTGGTGTTTACACTTCCTGTTCTAATCACAATAGTGATTTTTATTTCATCATTGTTTAAAATCCCAAAACTGGGACAAGACGTGGACACCACCAATATCTCAACGCAACATCTACAAAAACTGCAGGGGGAAACCTTTGTGCCTCTCTGTTGGGAACAGAAAAAGTTGCTTGTCATTTCAAGTCCTTGTTCCAAGTTAACTATTAACAATGATCAAAGCTCTTCAGCAGATAAGCAACTCTAGCTGCCAAAGAAACATACAGCCATAAAAATAAAAGGTTTTATCCAATGGGCATTGCAGACGTTCAAATTGCACACCAGTTAACCTTTATTCCTTTTTTTAAGTTGGATGGAACCCGCACATTACAGGTCTCTTCACCATAATATTTAATATTACAGATGTTTCATTTTAATATTCAATATATAGTAATTATTCTACAGAAAGAACTACTTTGCAAAAGGAAAAATAATTAAAAAGTCACGCTTGCCAAGGCAGGATTTTTCAGATTGTTAACATGAAATCACTTAAAAAATTCAAATAAACATCATGGATCAATTTGTTAAAACGTTTACACAAACCACGCATTTGAGTTAAAGGGCAATTACAGCACAAAAAACATTTTTCCCCTTTCCTAATCCTAAGTGCTGGGCACACACAAGATGATTTTTCGGGCTGACCTTTCGATATTTCTATGTATTGGTCGGTCAGCACAAAAAAACTGCAGTGTTCTTGCAGGCGGCTGCAAGCCCGCAACTGATGTCGTTCATTGTACGGATATTCAGGTTAAGAAAAATCTCTTGGAAGAATTTGCTGGTGTGTTCTAGCCCTAAAGATTTTACAAGGAGGTAGAAGATAGTACTCCTACCTCCCAAGTTGCTTGCGCATACCCCCGCAAAAAATTTGTGCATGCATGCATGGCAGTGAGAGAGCTGTCAGCTGCTGCATAAATGGCTTTTTACAGCTGAATGCTCAACTTACCAAAACAGGAGGTAGAAATGCTTTCGCTACCTTGCTGTAAAGTATAGTTGGAGAATTGGGAATGTAGTTTTAGCAGTATAGTTGCCCTTTAAATTAGAGATAGCCTAGGTAAAATATTAAAAGTAGAAGGGGAAGTTCTCCCTTTAAACTTCCACTTGAGTATAAAAGTATTTGCCTTCAAATGTACTTAAGTGTCAAAAGTAAGACACCTTAAAATATATTTTAAAAGTAAGACTTCTTATTGCTCTGATGTTCGATTGTCATTTTTGTTACATGATTCTTACAAAATCAACTGATTTTAGGTGAAAAGGCCGGATGTCACTCACAATAAACACACCAACCTTTTAATACATTGTCATTAAAACTGCACTGTACACTGATTTGTATGTATGTATAATTTAATTTATAAAGCGCCATTTGGGTACGCAGCGCTGTACATTAAAAAATACAGACGGGAATTCACAGAGGAGCGCTGCAGTCGCGCAGAGCTCCTTTCCCTCACTAACCAGTTTACAATCAGTTGGCATGACATTAAGTCTCGATTTGTGGCGACTGCGCAAGTCCCTAGACACTCACGCAGCCGGCGCAAAGTGATTTACCAGAGGCTGCGTGTAAGTATTAAACGCCAGCTATAGCTTACTTGCGGGTGAGATTTACCCTCTGGGTGAATCTCCCCAATAGTATACAAACAAGACGTATACAAACTGTTACAGTAGCCAAGACGGGAGATTATAAGGGCATGGATGAGCATTTTAGTAGTGGAGTGAGAGAGGATAGGGCTGATCTTGGCAATATTGCAAAGGAGAAAACGACAGGTCCTAGCGACATTGTTAATGTGATAATGGAAGGAGAGAGAGGAGTCAAAGATAACTCCAAGGCCATATTGTCAATAGAGATGGAGAAGGGAGGACTAGGTCCCAGTTTAGGGGGGGAAATTATTAATTCAGCTTTTGGATAGATTGAGTTTAAGGCGGCAGTGCGCCATCCAGGAAGAGATTGAGAGTAGACTTGTGCACTGCGCATATTCAGGGAGATTCAATTAAAGTTCTTATTGTTAAAAATGGTGTTAATTAAAATCTGTGCTGCTTTCTGCCGCCGACGCGACCAATGTCAGTCACACGTTTGTCCGGATTGGACGAACAGGCAATCGGACATGTTGGTAAATTACAGCCGATTGTGCGATTCCCTATGGGACCACATGATCAGTCGCGCGAACTGTCGGCCGGGGCCACTATTGCCGTGACTGACAGTCATTTGTCCTAGCTGAGCGCTCGCTCATAGCGAACGCTCGGTCGGGACAAAATATCCCTTCGTCTGTACCCAGCCTAACATCTGATTGGTTGGGGCAAAATTAGCACTATTTTTAAGGATGAGAACTTTTATTCAACCTCCCGGATCGTTTTTATCCATTCCACATTAAAGTTAAAACATAAAAAATGATTTCACATAATGTAGATGAGTAAAAAGATATTAAAAGGAAAATTATACTGCATATAAATCTTTTGTAATCCCTGCCTCCCAATTTAATTTCTGTGAGGAGTGCCAGTATGAGGTAAACAGCTTTAGCACTACCTTAAAGGACAACTAAAGCCACAGAACAACACTAAACCAGAAGGCTGAACACCTTGATATAAAACCAGTAATCTGTGTCTTACCTCTCATTTTGATAAGGGCGCTGGGAAATTTACCTAAACATATGGTTTGTGCTTTACTTCACAGCATTCTAATATCACACAGTTTGGTCAACGACTATTATGTTCTGCACATGCTCAGTCCTTAGCTATGGCAGACCCTTGTTACAGTTGGTCACACCCATTAATAATCTCTAGCCAATCCTTTTACAGGACAGATAAAGCAAGGAAGCATGTGACTGAGGGCAGGGGGTGTGGTCTGACACTGCACATACACACAGATAATTCATCCAGTTCTTAACAGGCTTGCATATACTTTAATACAATTTACTGGAGTGGGATTTTATAGCTTATTGGGGTTTTTAGGGGGTTTGTTTTCAGATTCTGGAGTATAAAAAATTGGGTTTAGTTCTCCTTTAAATACAGGAAAGCTCGGGACACTAACCTGGAAGATAAAAACTGTACAAGCTAGTGCTTCATAGCAAAATGATATTGGAAGGTACTGAATCATTTATGCCCTAGGTCCTTTTCTGTTTCCAAAAGTTACATTTTGCACTTGTGCTTGTGCACAAGTACTTCTGCATTATCATAGGAGTTGAAGTAAAAGGTCTCCCCAAATGAAAATACTTAAGTAGAGCCGTGTTTTGATATTATTCTTTCCAGCCCGACCCCCGAGCGCAGGAAACCCACGAGACAAACGTCCATTTTTGGCCTATAGTAGCACGCATGTATATGCGGGCGCCGCTCGTTGATCTGCCATGGCGGATTACATTGCAGACAACCAGGATCGGGTCTTTTCAGACCAATTTTTGTAGATTTCCTTTCCAAAGGAAATCATCAATTCCCCTGCCCATTCTGGAGGTAAACATCATCAGCTGGGAATGGGAAAGAGGCACCGGTTGGCTGCAATCTAAGCAGTGAGGAATTTTACTTTGTCAGTTGTTAGTAATAAAAAACACTTATATCCTATGAGGCCAAGGAACATCACCCAGCTCCATTTGGAAATGCAGCACTTCCCCTTTCTGATTGGGCTGGCAGCAGGGGCAGCTCCACACTGTTGCGCTCGGTGTCGGGGGTCGTGGCATGCTCGCAAATTGAGCGTGTGTATGAACCTTAAGTGTCTAGAGTACAGACTTATTTCAAACCTTGGTATACTGGACACTGCATCTAGAGACAAAGGAAGCTGGACAGGGATCAAAGGAGTAGCACTTTTTAGGCCAACATTAAAAATGAAGCCACTTTATATTTAAGTGAGCAGTGTTTTATTTCTTAACTAAATATTCACTTACACTCTGAATATAATCATAAAAAAAAAAACAACAATAACAAAAAGTATAATGATTTAAATTTTGGGATTATTACTCCACCCAACAGGACAGACATATTTAAATCTCTGTGCTCCTTTCACAATCGGTTAATTTTCTTAGGACAAGGTTTTTAAAGGGCATGCCCACCCCCAAAACTATAATTCCCCCCACTACTGGCCCCAATGTGTAGTGTAGTTTTATCCTTACCTTACATCCCTGCTCCATATGGTTCTCCTGTAATTCCCCCACCAAAGTCCAAAAAAATGGCCACCAGGAGGATAGCAGAGTCCATATAGGACTCTGCCTCCTGTCTCTCCTCTGGGAGAATTTTGGCTCAAAAAACTTCTGACAATGTTCTCCTTGCTCCCCCACCCCTAACTGCTATATTTGTATAGGCAGAAAGTGCCCCGATAGTAACTAACCTTCCCTCTTTCCTCCGCCGTTCAGGACTACCGGCAGCCGTGTCCTTGATTGGCTGCCTCTCAGCCAATCATAGACGCGACTGCCGGTCCGGCCCTCTGCTCGCATTTTCACGCAAGTAGAGGGCCTGGCAGTGGAGGAAAGAGGGAAGGTAGGTAACTATCGGGGCACTTTCTGTCTATACAAATATAGCGGTTGGGCTGGGGGAGCAAGGAGAACATTATGTCAATTAGGAAGGGTGGACATGCCCTTTAATACTTAATTTTAATCATAGCACTACCTTATTTAAAGGGTAACTGTAATGCTCCAAACCACACTCCTCCCTAATAGTCTCCTCATTGCTCTAAATCTGACTCGCCAAGCTCTTAATGTCCGGATCTCAAAGGTGGTCTATCCACACTCCCTCTCAGAGTCCAGGACTCCTCCTGGATTGTCCAAAGGGAAGAAATGCTCCTTGCATAAGGCCTTAGCATCAGCAAACATTTTTGCAGAGAACACCAGACCTCTAAGAAATTTTTGGCCACGTTGGAATTTGATTGGACCTTTTTGGTAAATTGCATGACCAAATGCAGATCCACACCCTGTCTTCTTTACTCTGCAATTTAGCACCAAGTGCTTTAGGTCCTCACCATGGGAACATAAGACGGGAGGGGGGTTGATTTAGCTAAAAACCTTTACATTCACATCTAATGTTACAAAATATCCCATTGTGGAGTGTAATATTTCAGAGTAAGTGATCCATACTATCCCCAATGTATAGGTATGAGGATGTGCTCAGAAACCATGTCTGCTTTTGCAGCTGAGAATATATCACTTATACTTAGAGGTCATTTCACTGACACAGACACTGATCAGTTCCAAAATAGATGACTTCCAAGCTGAACTCAAGCTAGCCATACAATCTCCTCCATAATGATCCTGTGCATGTTGAGCCATCTACATAGGATGTAGTGAGGTTGGTCACTATCCTGGCTCTTGCTATATTAATAGGACATTGATAGTTCTATCATATGTGTATACTCAAAACAACCACAAATTGCCAACAGATGTAATTCCAATCGGCAGTACACTATCAGGGAGATTCAATAAAAGTTCTTATCGTTTAAAATGGTGCTAATTTTGCCCCAACCAATCAGATTTTATTTAACTTTGTAGCTAACATCTGATTGGTTGGGCAAATTAGCACCATTTTAACGATAAGAACTTTTATTGAATAACCCTGTATGATTTTTACCTACTAGCATTCTGGGAAATGTTGACTGATGTCTAAACAGCTTGTATTTTTGTTTTTGACTTCAGTTGCTAATAAATGGGTCAATATAGGAAAGGCAGGGAGGCACACTCAAAATAGAATTTAACAGCAAACTTTCATTTAATGAGTGCTCAACATGCAAGTCAGGTACACAACGTTGTGTAGCTGACTTGCATGTTGAGCACTCACATCATACACATGAAGGTTTTGCTGTTAAATTCTATTTTGAGTGTGCCTCCCTGCCTTTCCTATATTGACTTGATACTTACCTGATGTGGCACAGGCTTCAGGGAGTGCACCTTAAAGAACCTACCTTTTGGGAATCCACAATTTGTTATTTGCTAATAAATGGGCCAGGACAGAGAACATCACAGGATCCTCCTGACACAAAACCACATCTGTAAATATATCTATATATATCTATCAAATGTCTATAATAGTGAGCTCTTTAAAGCAGAATGGCCATTCTACAGGAATACACTAGTTACTGGATTTCCTGATCAATTTAACAACCAACGTTTCAGCTGTGATGTTTATCATAAGTGTCAACCTGACAGGAAACATCGCAGATGAGAACCACTGGACAGGAATATGTCAAAAACAAACGTATAATCAGCTTTAGCAACTAAACAGTGTATGGCAGTAGTCAAAGCCAAAACTATACTGGATGGACAGACGCATACATGCCAACCTCACATCCTACATACCTTTCATCAAATGGTCCGAAATGACTTCTAAATTATTGCTGGTACCCACCCTTAATATCACACCTCAACATATTTTCATCAAGAAAGCTAGTGGCAGTTAAACTGATTAAAGGCTCATACACATATGTGACTAAAGCACGCATGATAATAATGGGCGTTTAGTCGGTGTTGTTCGTTGATCCACCAGGTCAGACAACAAAAGACCTTATACGTGCAGCCATACACATCAGATTATTGGCCAGTCCAGACATTCGTTGCCTGGCCATCATCAGAGCGTACAAGATCACACGCGTGTATAAGCCTTAAGAGCTATCCTCAAATCCTGAAATAGGGGAAAAAGGAAACAAAAAATGTGCATGCGCATACATTGGAAGGGAGCATTAGGACCTGTCAGAGGAACAGCGTAGGAATGAAATCTATGTTAAGTTCTCTCTGTTGCTCCTGAGTGGAGATACCCTTTAAAAGAATAAACAAACAATGGTTTTATATTACTTTAAAAAAGTGATGTTAAGACTGAGTGAACTGTTTTGGTCTTCTAATAGTGGGAGTGTCTGTTTTTATCAATGGCCCCCCAACAAGCTCAAAGACAGGGAAACAGGACTTTTGCATGAAAGATATATAGCAGATGTCAGATGTCATGATTCCATTGGAAGTTGTGTATCATCTGTGTTATTAAAAATGTTACACATATTTCTGATACTCCCTGTACTTTATATGGGGAGACAATTCGAATGGCCACCATCTGCTAACAGCGTCTTTACACTAACAAAGATGGGTGATAGAAATATTCGTTTGCAGACAAGCAATCCTGCGACCGACATCCACCCACGAGTCCAACACCATTGGGTCCGACAGGATCAGCCTTTTATGGGCACTGTGTGTAACCAGCTTTTGAGCACTTGCTAAGTATTGTATTATATTGTATGTGACTATTAACGGATGTTTAGTAATGTTTTATATTAAATTAATAATAGTGTAAAACTTATTTCTCCGTTCATAAGAATACCTTAGGGTTTGGCACAGAGCTTCTTTTAATATTGGTAATCACATATGGTGTGTGCTTTCATTGTTCTATTAAAAATAAACTGCAAATAAGATCCCACAGGTAACTGGACCTGGGAACACTCTGAACCTCCCTTATAGCCAGATGTCTTTAGGGTCTAGCATTGTTAAGGCAGGGCTATTTCAATCATATTGGCAGATTAAAAATCAACCTGTGTGTGGCTTATGCTCACTAGACTTCCCATCAATATCGGGAAAAAGTTGACCTGGGGAAAAAACGTGCCAAGGATTCCATTAACAGGCACATTATCTTCAGCAGATTGTTCAAGCTGTTCAAGATGGAAGGTTGGTCCAATATATTGGGAATGTTGCTGTGATCTACAACAGATTATAAAATTGGTCAAGCTTAACTATCATCTGTCACCCGAAATGGTTCAGAGACCAGAAACCCAGTAAAAAGCTTAATTCTGAATGGCTACTGCAAATTAAAGGGCATGTCCACTCCCAAACCTATAATTCCCCCCACTACTGGTCCCACTCTGTAGTGAATAAAAATCCTTACCTCACATCCCAGCTCCAAATGGTTCTCCAGTAATCCCCCCCCAAAGTCCCCAAAACTGCCCACCATGAGGATAGCAGAGTCATATAGGACTCTGCCTCCTGTCTCCCCTCCGGGAGAAGTTTGGCATGCGTACTGCAGCCCTTCTCCCCCTCCCTCTCCCTCCCGTTTTGCAATCCCTCCCCCTAGTGTAATTTTCCTTTGCCTAATAATAGTTTACCTTCCCCCAACCGCTATAAATGATTTCTTAGAAAGTGCCCCGATAGTTACTTACCTTCCCTCTATTCTCGCGTTCTGTGCAGCCGGCAGCCGCATCCGTGATTGGCTGCCTCTCAGCCAATCACAGACGCGGCTGCCGGTCTGGCCCCCTGCTTGCAGTTCTATGCAAGCAGAGGGCCGGGATTGTGCGGCGATGGAGAGAGGGGAGGTAAGTAACTATCGGGGCACTTTTTAACAAATCATTTATAGCGGTTGAGACTGGGAAAGGTAAACTATTATTTGGCAAAAAGTTAGTGAAAGGGCTGGACATGCCCTTTAATACCACAGGCAATCTTTTACACCTCTTATTGCATTAATTCCTAAGTACCCTATTGCCCCAATACAATATAATACATCGGGGAGATGTAACACCGGCTGTTAACAGAAAAATGAAAAGCACAGGGAGAAAATACAAATTCTGTGTAAGTGAAACAACAAAATAACATAACAGTTCGGAGTGCTATAAGAATTTGAGAAAGGACCTCGCTGTCCGAAACATGTAGTATGTGAGGGTCTGCAATAAATGCACTCACTTTTTTTGCAACACCAACAGGTTGTAGAGTTCTTATAGTACTCCGAACTGTGTTATGTTATGTTGTATCTTGATGTCTAGAAACAGGACATAGGAGTCAACAAGAACAATATTGTACTGGAGTACAATATAGATCTGTGTAACTGAATGTGAACCCAATTACTGCAAGTAATCAGTGGCAACTACTGGGCCACCGTACAATAAAGTAGTCCTATGTATCAAACTATTAAGCCCAACATTTGCAGTTAGTATATATTTCCTCTATTAAACCTGCTTGGACATATTGCATTTTAGCACCAGGAAAGTCTCCTTCACCCTATAGGAGGTCAGAACCGTTACAAAAGTGACACCCAAAAACCACTTCCTCTCTTTAGCTTGACTTAATGCTAAGAAATCACCGCAGACAGTTAGAACCACCCTTATCTTTGCATAAATAATTGACATACTCTCAGATGAAGCTAATGGATCACATACAGACACCATTTGGCAAAGGCATGACTTCTGTTATAAGGTGAGGTTTGAACAAACTGAGCACCGGATGCATGTGTTCTCCCAGGAGTGCCAGCAACATGTTTATATTCTCTAACCTGGGGAGATGGTGAAACTACTGGCTCACTTTCCAATCAGCAGGAGCTGATCCTCGCTGCTAAATAAAAATAAATAAATAGATAACATTGAAACCTGCTTTTTGTCCTCTTCCTCCATTCACCCACCTCAACTGTCAGAAGCAGAAGTGACTATTCTTAAAGGAAACTAGAAACTTTTAAGCACTCAATAGACCCGGTAAACTGAATTAATCCTGCGACTATTATTGCGCTTGCTCCTATGTAGTAAAAAAAAATCTGACTGTAAATTTCTCTGGCAAGAACTACAAAGGTGGCACTGTGAAACCACGTTTATTAAATGAACACAAGATAATAAGCTCACTAGGTAACGATGTGCTGGGATGAACTAAACCGTGGAAGAGAGAAACAGATTTAATACGGGAATCTCTCTTCCACAGGTTCGGTTTTGTTCATCCCAGCACATCGTTACCTAGTGAGCTCTCACTTTGAAGCATACACATAACCATTTTCATAGGAGAACAGCAAATGTTTAAATTCAGGGTTGTAGCTATAACTTGATTTTATAAGGACTAGTTGATTATGTCCATGGTAACACTGACACATACACAAAATGTGTGTGTCCTTCCTGTGCCATTACAGAAGCCCTACCTCCATAGCAGAGCCACTGAGTAACCAATAGGAAATGATTTCCTACAGGCTGAACAGTGGCTGTTCTATGGAGGCAGGACCCCTGTTGTGGTACATGGAAAAAAGAATGTAGTAGCCATAGGACTGCCATTCTACCATTTTTAGTCTTAACACCACTTTAATTCCCCTTTTGTCGGAGTGCATGTGATCACAGTAACGCAGGTGAACCGCATTGCTCTTTCATATGCGTTACCATGAATTGTTGTGCTGCATTCCCCATTGTAACTGTTTGTTCCAAGATCTGCACTGATCTACAAAAGGTCAATACTTTTCAAATTTTAATAAATGTCTCTACCTTAGGGTTTATCTGTATTATTGAAACAGTGGCTTCTGGCTGAACGCACAGTTAGCCACAGGGATGTGAATTTTGTCTTTCTAGGATTGTGGATTGTTGAACAGTTATTTTACAGCAATAGCAAGTTTTCTGGGAAAAGAAAGTGTAACAAAAGCCCTGAAAGCTCCCTGTGTGCTCTCAGCTTATTCACCCTTAATGGGAGAACAGTGAGAGGAGAACCGCAAAGGGGGATGACAAAGCCATAACTCAGAGACCAGGACCATTACATATACATTGCTAAAGTACTAAATCAGAGCTCGGGGTAACTTGGGGTAGACCAGCAGCTTTTCTCTATTATTCTGGCTTCTGAAACCCAACCATTCTGCCATCCCAGACTGGCTTAGCATGTTATTTATTCTGACAAATGTGTATAATTCGGAGACGTCAAACTTGCAGCCCTCCAGATGTTTGAAAAACTCCCGACTTTCCATGGCTGTAGTATGATATATATAATTTCCCTTCCATAAGGGAAGCCTCAAAGAATAAGACTTAGCTACAAAATGTGCCAATAGTCTTTGATTTTTTTTCAGACATGGGGGAGGAGCATACCCTGGTCAAGGTACATTCAAGGGCAGGACTGCTCACTAAAACTTATTACCAGGCACAAGCTCCATATACAGAAATTCTCACCGAGACTTGTCAGTGCTAAGCAAACATTTGAATCAACATTTATCAGGCAATGGTTTTATGAAAGCACAAACCTTTCCTGCACATACCACAGAGCCTTTGGTAAAGAATGAGTTACGGTACCCATCTGCAGCCTACCAACTGTCAATGCTGTAAAAACCCACTTGAACACAGTTAGAAATAAAAATTATCATCGCTCTTAATGGCTCTCTTGGCACAATTCGCACAATTACTAAATTACTAAATGTACAAAACAGCAGATGAACAGATATATTGGAACTGGTTACTACAGAAGACATTGCAGCAAATAATGGCACTGCAATAAGTCAGGTTGCACAAATAAACTTGACCCTTACAAACATCTCTATATGTAGATGTGCATTTCTGATTGGCTCCGGGATGTCAAGCTTGTGGCCCCCTAGAAGTTTGAGAACTACAACTCCCAGCATCCCTTGGGTGTAGAATGCTGGGCCTTTTAGGTTTCAAACATCTGGAGGGCCACAAGTTTGACATCCCTGCTATATATCAACTGTATAAAAATGTGTATAATTGCAGTGTAACAGCAACTGAAAGGAACTCAGAGAAGGATGGCAGTCACCGTTTTCTTGCAACACAACCAACAAGACATTTCAGAGCCATTTCCCCCCAACACCACACAGCAACTTGCAGCTACAGGTCTATGTCCAGTCTTTCCCAATGGGTTACCAAAATATCCCTGGACTACAACTCCCAAACCCCCTTGTTCCCATTGGGGTTTTACCATTGAAATAAAGCAGGGGAGTTTCAGATGGCCAATGAAAGGGATTCCAATCCAATTAGTTCTACGAAGATAATCCCCTTAACTGAGCAAGTGAGACTTTCCCATTAATGATCAGACGGAACACACACAGCTGCTGGGGACCAGTGCACACTGTACAGCACTTTTACCACGTGGGATTTAAAGGTCTAACCAGGGCCATGCAGGTAAGAAGGGAACTCACAGCCATATCTGGGTCTGAGCAGGGGGGAGACCTCTTCATGGTACATGATCCTGCGGCACTCTCAGGGCCAGGTGGTAGGTTCTCCTCTGTCCTGTGTCCTCTGCCCTGTGTCCCTGCCCTGTGTCCTGGACCCCTCGGTGGGAGCACAGAGCCGCCTTCCCAGAACTGTCCGTGTGTTCTCAGCCTGTTGCTCGGTGTATCGGTGTCTGTGTGCGGACTCCCCTTTCCCTCCTCCTCCTCCCCATCTCCTGGTGCCCGCACTCCCCTCCCCATTCATTCTCCCCAGCACATCGACCTACCAGCGCCACCTAGTGGCACATTGCTTTTCACTTGGACTTGCTAACCATAAAGTAAATGAATGAATGATCAACTGTATGAAATCATTTCCTTGACCTGCTGCAATCCGCTCTGATTTAGAAAGGACCCTACCTTATTATGGGAATGAACTGGTATAAAACATAGGGTCCTATCAGGGTGACTGTTCCAGGGCCCCTGTAATTCCTTTACCAGGTGCCAGGCACAAGATTGGGTTGGTGAAGCTGGGGTTGGACTTGATGGGCAATTGTCTTTTTTTTAACCCTTATCAAATAAGCATCATGAAAATATTGAAGCTGATGAAAGCCCAATAAACCCAAGTGAGAACAAAGCCTAAGGGCTAGGCAACACTAGCTCGTTTTTGCGCATGTAATTTCAGTTGGAATGGAAATCGCAGGAACACAATAATTCATGCGATTTCCGATGTGATTGCGTATCCGTTTTGTGATCACCATTTTTTGCGCAATCGCATGCGTTTCCATAATGGAAAAAGGCAAAATCGCATGCTGAAACGCGAGACAATGCACCAGAATCGCACACGCAATCATGTGCAATAATGCACGAGATTCGGTGAGTTGCTGTGTGGCCTAAGCCTTAAATGTCTGCACAGCGACTATGCCATTTCCTAGAAAGAGATCCCTTGAACACAGCTCCATTCATTCCTATAGTTAACTGCAACATTGCAGTAAAATTACATGTTGTACATAAGCCCTAATAATAAAAGATTCACAGGCACCCATGTGTTTTATTAAATTCATAACTGAAGGCTGTATGTATGTATGTGTGTGTATGTGTGTGCATATTGCATGTGTTTCTTCAATGACAATTACGGGTTGCTGGTGTAGTCTCTAACCTTAGTGTAAATGGAAGATGGTTGTAAGTCATTAAGGTGTGGCAGTATAGCTCATACAATGTCTTTGGTGCCAAGAGGTTTAATAATTAACAAATACCTGTATTCAGGCAGGAGGAATCAACAAATCATTAATGTAGTACAACAGTAAGGTCAGCAGTAGATGTAGCAGAATTAAAAAAAGTTTCTCAAGGAAAGTTCCTTTGTTCCAATCACTTTATTGCCGCTCCCTGACTATCATTAAGTACCACCTACACATTTGTCCATTTTTTTTTTTTTTAAATGATTAAAGGTAAAAGATTCTATTAATTTTGGTAATGGGTAGTCCAACGGACCAGACTGTATAGGAAATGAAGAAGAATAGGGCTTGCTGACCTCGCACATTGACACAGATCATTGGCCAACCATAACGTTGACCAATACATTTTTCTAACCCCTCTCAAAAATCTCAATAATGTGGTAATAAAGTTATATTACTGTAATAATAATACTACACAAAGTAATTATTGTCCTCCCACAAACACAATGCAATGTGCTGTAGTATTTGGGGTTGATTCAAAGACTGACACCTCAATTTTTTAGTCATGGCTTTAGCTTGCCATACCGGGCCACTTACTGGTTGCTACCTTCTTGGAAATCTGTATAGCATATCTTACTATGAAGCAAATGAACAGCTGGCCATATTGTAGCCACATGTGTCACAATAGTCAAAAGGTTTACAAACTTTATTTAACTATTCCAGAATGCTACAAGGACTCAAGGCCCTTAAGGGGTCCTTTATTTAGTCTTCTCCTTGCACCAGGTTTCGGCTGAAGAACCCTTTTTCACTCTTTCATTCACTCTGCTTGTGCGTAATCTCTATATACGTTAAATTTCAATGTATAATAAAAGTCTAACACCATACACTGGGAGTAAATGCTACCATACAGCAGTAAGTACAGTAAGTAACAGCACCATACAGTGAGAGCAGAAAAACTAAAGAGGAAGGTAGGCACATACTGCATGAACAAAGAGTAACAGATTTCTCACTTGGCCACTTGGGCTGTGGTCTACAGCGGCACGACTGGCTATCTGGCTTAGGGGAGAAGTATAAATCTGACCCTGATAATGATAGCAGTGACTATTATTACTATACAGAGGGAACAGGGAGAAATATCAATCTACAGTAAGGCTGGGTACACACAGAAGATCTTTCGGGAGCAGATATTTCGGGACAACAACCAATATTTGAATGTATCTGTCCAACCAATATTTGTGTGTATTGGTTGATCAGCCTGATAAATCTTCAATGTTTTTGTGGACGTCTGCCACAGATATTGGTTGCCCATTCATCTGCATCAAATGGAAGGATGTTCGCGTATGTCAGTAAATTATAGGAGATCATTTGATAAATCATGATATTCACATGATTGGTTGAAGCTAACGGACAGCCACAACTACTTCTGTTGTGACAGTGATCACAACTACTTCTGTTGTGATCAGTTGGGACAGTGATCTGTCCCAACTGATCGTGTGGTCCAGGAGACAGAACCAAGTACTCTAAACTTTCACTGGAATACCGTAATTACATCAGTTAAATTACTAGTGATACAAAGAAGGGTCTTAAATAGTTCACAGAACACAATTCAGCTGAACAGTCCTTGAACTGGGCAACACTTTTTTTGTCAGTAAAGTTTGAAGTTTGGTGGCAACAGAGACAAAAAAGGGAAGACTAGTCGTTACTGTATATATATATATATATATATATATATATATATATATATATATATATGCAGACCGGTGGCTTAAGCTTCATACACATGTGCGATCGCGGGTCAGCACTGGCGATCGCACAATATGTATGAAGCTTTAGTGGTGGAATCCTCCTTTGGAGACATCTGCAAGGAGTTTGTATGTTCTCCCTGTTCTGTGTGAGTTTCCTTTGGCCAATGTGCTTTCCACAATCATAAAGACATACTGATATGGTGTAAGTGTTAAATAAATTATTAGATTGTACGCTCTTCTGGGCAGGGTCTGATATGTATCTATGAAATGTTTCTATGCAATTTTAAATATATGTTGGCGCTATATAAATCCGTAATAATAATGTTTTTTTGGTAATTTCCATACCTTTCATTACCTTGTAATTTTTAAACGTCTAAATTAGTTTCAAGATACTTTAATTGTTTTTTTAGGAGATTAGTGTATGTTTTAAGACAATAGTACAATTAAGTGGTTGACCTGTTTCTGTTTACTGTCTATACTGCTTATCAAATAGAGGGAAGGGCAGGTTAGCGATCCCATTCTGGGGAGCAAATAAACAACATTTTTTTCTGCTTTACGGGCACGGCCACACTGCAACGCAATCGCAAACACAATCGCATGCGATTTCATGTGCAATTTTGTTGCGTTTGCACATGCGTTTTTTCATAAAATATTAAAAAACGCATGCAACTGCGATTTAAAATGCGGAATGCAAATCGAAAAGCACCCGAAAACACGCGTTTTCCTAGAATCCTAGAATTAAAAAGTCTGAGATCCAAGCCTAGATCCATACAAAGACATAACTACCATGGGAGAAGCATCAAGGTGGGTACAAACCATACAATCCTTCCACCTGACTGACCGTTCGGTACTTCGGAGGAAGAAATGTCGATTGCGGCAAAAGTAGCCACATCCAACAGCTAGCCGCGACCGATCGTGTGGTCCACACAGGACCACACATTCCGTTGTGATTTTCCGACGCGTCCGATCATCCATTCATCTGATTTGGCCGAACGAACTGTCAGACATCGGTCATGGCTGGCCGCAAAACACATCCAATAATTCGTCCCAACCAACCGAAGCAATGAAATGTTGGTTAGTCGGGACCAATTATTGTATGGTGTGTACCTAGCTTTAGATTCTTTTAGTACCATAGATGCAGCCTCTAACTAGTGATTTCTAATAATGCCACTGCTTATATACACTGTGTTAAGCTACATACACATTGCAGATGCTAAGCCACCTGTTCGAAGTAGACAGATGGGAGCCCCCTGTGGTAGGGGAGATTAATGGTCATCAGTGGGTGATATAATATAGAGAGCTGGCAATGTGGATCATTAAATAATAGGAAGGGGCAGATAGCTCCCCAAAACATTGTATTTGTTTTTTGTACCATAAATCGTGTTACACTTAAGTAGTGTGCTCCTCTTATCTACTATCAAATGGTAAATCGGTTTGGCGCACCAACAAAGCTGATCCTTGGCTCAGATTTGTTGCACAGAAATTGTCCAGCACACCCTATATGATGGCCATATACTAGTTAGATGTAGATTAGATATTCTTTCCGGACATCGGCTATCAACTTCCAACTGTGATGTTCCTGTCTGGCCCATTCATTTTGCCATTGTAAAAAAGAACAGGTCAAGTGGTTTTTCCAAAGTCAGGAACATCTGGACAAACGTTGCAGGAATGTATAAATATAGTGTATGGGCACCTTTAGTCTTAGGGTAGGGATGTCCAGCCTGCAGCCCTCCAGATGTTTGCAAACTGCAGCTCCCAGGATGGTGCAGCCATGAAATGCAAGGAGTTTTATTTTGCAAACATCTGGAGGGACACAGGTTGGACATCACTGTCTTATGGGGCCCATACATGAACCAACCCCCGGTCATACAATAAAAATTTTCCAACTGGGACAATGATTAAAATTTTGAATGATCATCGTATGATCGCCCATACCCCTTTAAGGTGGGTAAACAGGTGCCAAGGTGGGTACACACGGCTCTTCCGACCAGTCGGCCAGGAAGGACTGTCTGTCACAACAAAAGCAGTAAGTCACAACCGAGTGTGTGGTCCATAGAGGAATTTATGATTGCCTGTGGTTTTCCGACATGTGTGCCCAAATAAGAAACCATCCAATAATTATTATCCAATAATAATTATTGGATGGTGTGTTTTGGTTTTTTTTCAGTAATGTAACTAGAGTGGCCTGGGCCTCCAAGCAGATTTCCAAGTACCGGGCCCCATTTTTTATGCAGACAATCAGTTGACAAATGCAAGTGTGCATGTTTGTAACAGCTGATTACTGGGCCAGACAGGCCCCGTGGCCTCTCTCTCTCTCTCATAATCCAGCATTGTAAACAACAAAAGTTTTTAAAAAATTGCCACTCTCATGTGACTCATTATTTGATTTAAATCCCAGTAAAGCTGGGTACACACTGCACAGATCTTGGAAAGACGACAGACAGGATCTGCAAGATCATTTCTCAAACACCAGGGCACACACAGTCCTGAGCGTTCTCCCTATACCCAGCATAGGAGAAGATTCGGGACTGAATGTTTCCCAGGACCGCATCTGCCTCCCTTACACGTTAGTATAGGGAGACGCCGGCAGCCGAGGGAAATTTTCGGTCTTTTCTGAACAGCCGCGAGGCCAACAGGAACGTTCATTGGCCTCTCCATCATTCAGAAAATGTGGTACACACAGTAAAGGTAAAGTGCCGATACTGTCGGATCCGACGGTATAAGCGCTTTATCGTTACTGTGTGTACGCAGCTTAAAGTACAATTATACTCACCTCCCCCTCGTTCCTTTCCCCCCACTCCTGCAAAGTACCGCAAGGCAGCCAATGGGAAGACGCTCTGCAAGGAGGCGTGTCTTCCCATTGGCTGCCTCCCGGACTGTCACTGACAGCGCCAGTGGGGAGGATCCAACCGGAGCGATGAGGGAGATTACACGTAAGTAGTGCAGGACTTTTGTAAAGTACCCAGAGGTGAGGATTTAGCGTTTTAGGTCCTCACCCTGGGTACTTTGCAGGAATCGATCGGGGAAATGGTAAGTATAATTGTCCTTTTCTATTTAGGCTGATGGCAGATAAGAATGTTTCTTCCCAAAGGAAATGTCTGTTTTTTATTTAGAATTTGATTTAAATTAAATATATCACACACTGAGCTCTTCTCATTGTTTATTTAATTGGAAATAATCATTACTAGAGATGGACTAGAACTCGAACCCGAGTTCGAGCCGAACTATTCGAATTCGAACGTATGTATTTCATTAGAACTTTTCGAACTATTTGACTCCCATTGACTTTAATGGGTCCGTTTTCGAACTTTCCATATGGTTCAAAAGTTCGAAAACGAACCGAACTTTCAAAAGTTCGTCCATCTCTAATCATTACCATTTACCTTGCGTATGATTGCACCAGAGAGAAAGCTAGTTTAGTAGCCCAGCATATTCATTCTAGGAATTAAGCTGGGGACACAATTTAACAATAAAGGGACTTTATTGGTAATGTGTGCACCGCAGTTCCGAGCGTTCCTGAGGCCGAAGAGCTTTAACAATCCCCTCAGGATTGCTTGGAACTGCCTGCGGTTGTCTCCCTGTGCTAAAGTATAGGGAGTTGGCCATGGCTGAAGGAAATGTGCAGTACCAAAAGTTCTCCCTATACTTTACATACAGAGAACGCTCTGGGATGTGTGTAGGGGGATCTTTAAAAAAAGAGAGACAATCTTGAGGAATCTTAAATTCTTTGTCTGTCATCATTTAAAGGGCATGCCCACCCCTTTTTTCACTTTTAATATGTTGTAGGTCTCCCTCCCCCAGCCTCAACTGCATTATTTTTAAGTCCAGAAAGTCGGGATCCCTTCCCTCTATCCTCCGCCATCACGGACGCCGCTGCCGGCAGTTCAGAATGCCGGAGGAGAGAGGGAAGGTAAGTAGAGTTCGGGAGACTTTCTGGAAATAAGAATAATGCGGTTGGGGCTGGGGGAGGAAGCCCTACAGTACCTCAAGGGCATTTTACACTAATAGGAGGGAGAGGGAAGGGGGGGGGGCTGCTCTGAGCAAGCCAAAAACCTCTGAGAGGAAGCCTCAGAGGCGGAAACAATTTCCCTCCCTGCACTGCTCCTGGTGGACAGTTTTTGGGACTTTACAGGAGGATGGGATGTAAGGTAAGGATTTATATACACTACAGAGAGTGGGGCCAGTAGTGGGTTAAATTGTAGTTTTGGGGGTGGACATGCCCTTTAAAGATTTGTGGTGTGTACCCACCTTTATAACCCTACAGAAAACTTGACACACTCAAAGTGTAATAAAGAAGTAATAAATCACAGACAGATTCCTACCATTCTATTCTGCAGACTCCATTGAGATTACACATGGAAAAACAAATAATTGTTATCCTTAACTTTAATATGTGCAAGGAACATGGGCTACAGACAGTGAGAATGCAGAACCTCGGGAAGAGGGAATGTAAGATTACAGAGAATGGTAGATACAAAGTAAATGAACATAAATGTATCAAAGAGCTTGAGCCATTAACACCATTACCATGTAATATCTAGGAGCACGTGACCAATGTTGTGTCTGGGTGGTCCCAAGCAATACAATATGGACCCTTCTCCCATAATTAGTCTTATGGAAGACTGGATAAATAAATTGTTAGATTGTAAGCTCTTCAGGGCAGGGCCTGATGTGAATGTAATTGTAAAGCGCTACAAGTTGTTGACGCTATACAAACCCACAATGAAAACTGTAACATCTGATTGAAAGCCAATGTTCCCCAATTGTATAAATGTCTAAGTTGTGTATCTCACCATTTCCCATAAGGAATATGAAATATAATGAAAATGCAACAACCTCCCATTTTCTTACATTTTTGGATTCAGCACAAGGCCAGTGAAGGTTGAAATGGTTCCCATTTCATTTCGCTAATCTGGAGAGACACTGTCTGAGGGTGGAGTTTCTAGTAACAATACTAGTGAGTCCACTGTTAATTTCTCCCTCAATTCAGCGATGTAATAGTGAGGCCACAGCATGTAAATCTCTAGTGTGACATTCCGTTATATCTCCATATTGGAAATGCTGATATATCACTATTGTGGTTATGTCAAAATTGCCGTTGTTCCTTTTATTCCGCAATCCCACTGGCAGAACCCAACCCATCAGGTTGGCCCATCCCTAATATTCAACAAATTATACACAGTAATAGAATTTATAATAACTGAAAGCGAAAAATGAGTTTTTTCAAATATTTTTCGATGCCATGCTATGTCAGTACTGAGCTTGATGTCTTGTGACCTGGCTGTGCATCATTTTCCCCTCACCTTAAATTGTTCTCCTACCTTTAAAGTTTTTATTTTCCTTGTTTGTTTTTTTCGGTCATTTCTAAATAGTAGGTTTAATCACTTTATCCAGTGTTACTTCCTCTTTTAGTAAGGAGTCCCCTCCTACTGCCACATTCTAGCTCCCAGTCCAGAGAGCTAAAGGTTGCAGGAATGACCCACACAGCACAACTAAAGGATTAATGGACGTTTCCGCAGACTATAGCTAAGTGTATTGTTGCTCGGTCAGAGGAAATTACCCATACATTAAACAAACAATTCTTCCTACAGTTGTATTTCTCCCCCATGATAGCAAATCCATATGGATCTTAAGTTGATTAATTGGGATATTAAAAAAATGTGGAGCCAGATTGACCTGCTTTGAAGGTTTGATTCACCTTTAGATAGTGAAGGATTCATTCAGGTAGGTACACTATTGAGAAATGCATTGCACAGATCTGTGCTGAGGTTGGGTACACACTATACATTTATATTTTCGGGCCGACTGACCGATACTCTATCCATACCGTTTATTGGTTGATCAGCCCTAAAAATTGCAAGTGTTTTTGAGGCCAGCCGCGACCACTTCATTATCCTCCCTCTGCAGCTTGTACTATGCTGTTTCTGTAAGTGTAACGATTAAAGGGGTAATGCTGAAAGGTATGCAGATGGAATGCAATCTGTGACAGACTGGGGCTAAGCTGGGTACACACAGTAACGATAAAGCCCCGATACCGTCGGATCCGACGGTATGGGGCTTTATCGTTACTGTGGTACGTTCGTTTCCCGAACGAGCGCGCGGCCGCGAACGATCAGGTCGGCGTACGCTCGTTCGGGAAAGGCCGAAAATTTCCATCGGCCGCGCTAGACTCCTATAGGGAGTCTAGCGCGGCCGATGGAAACACACAGTCCCGAGCGTTCTCCCTATAGGGAGAACGCTCGGGACTGTGTGTATGCAGATCTTTGAAAGAAGATCTTCTTTCAGAAATCTGTACTGTGTGTACCTAGCTTTAGGTAGATTGAAAGCAATTCTAGCAGGGTTAATCAATAAAAGTTCTTATTGTTAAAAATGGTGCTAATTTTTGCCCCAACCAATCAGATTTTAGCTTTCAAATGTTAAATAATATCTGATTGGTTGAGGCAAAATTAGCACCATTTGTAACGATAAGAACTTTTATTGAATCTCCCTGACACTGTGGCAGATGGGAAGCAATTGTATGGAACTTGTGCACAAACATGAAACTTAAATATTACAAGGCTATGTAACACTTCATTAAAGACATGCAGGCAGATTCAATAAAAGTTCTTATCGTTAAATATGGTGTTAATTTTGCCGCAACCAATCAGATATTATTTAACATTTGAAAGCTAACATCTGATTGGTTGGGGCAAAATTAGCACCATGTTTATCCATAAGAATTTTATTGAATAACCCTGAAAATCAATGCAGCCTGCATCGTGCTTCTAATGTACATACCACCATCCAGCCTTTCTGCATGTAGATTTCATATGTGTTGTCGTAAAGGGACAAGCAGAGCTGCACTGATTGCAAAGCGACTGCGAGTAAACAACATTCATTTTAATTCACAATGCTGCATGTGTTATTGGGGTCCCAACATGCTTAGGCTGGGTACACACCATACAATACTTCCGACTGATCGTACTGTATCAGTTGGTCGGAAGTATCGAATGGTGTGCGTGGGGGTGGCCGCAACCAAGCTCGGACGACAGAGTGATCAGACCTGCTGGTATATCACAGGGGATCATATGGCCACTATTACCGCAATGATTTTTCCTGGCCAAGCGCTTGCTAGTAGCGACCGCTTGGTCGGGACAAATAGTCCCCTTGTGTGTTCCCACCTTAACATGGACCTAACTGGCTGAAGTTTGACATCTGTGTAACCTTGGGTCCAGATTGTAAAACTACTAATCAGTCAGATAGCAAAACAATCAGTTTCTTTGTTAAAAAATATCCCCACCTTCCTAGCAGGGCGGCTCATTAGAAAATGAAAATGTTTCATGTCACATCACTCACAGACTAAAGCTGGGCACATACATAACTGATAAAGGGCCAATACCGTTTTCGATACCAAAAATGCTCAGCATTGACAATGGTAACGGTGGAAACAGTTGCTTCAGATAGAAAATTTCTCTTGGTCGCAGTCGGCCCCCTGTACATAAGTATAAGGAGTCTGCCACAATGAAAGGCTTTGTGGCAGTCACGTATAGGTTTGCCACCTTTGCCTTTAAGACCTAAACATGTATGAAATCTACATGCTGGAGTGCTAAGTGCCATTAGATTAAATACATGCTGTATGGCTACAATGAAATCAATGCAGCCTGCAACATGCTTCACCAGCCCTTTGTCATGTAGATTTTATACGTGTTCAGGTGGCAAAGGTGGCAACCCAAGTCAGTAACGTTCTCCCTATACTATATGTCCTCACTACATGTTCTCCCAATACCATACGTTCTCCCTTTACTACAATGTTCTCCCTATACTATATGTCCTCACTACACGTTCTCCCAATACCATACGTTCTCCCTTTACTACAATGTTCTCCCTATACTATATGTCCTCACTACACGTTCTCCCAATACCATACGTTCTCCCTTTACTACAATGTTCTCCCTATACTATATGTCCTCACTACACGTTCTCCGAATACCATACGTTCCCTTACTACAATGTTCTCCCTATACTATAGTCCTCACTACACACGTTCTCCCAATACCATAAGTTCTCCCTTTACTACAGTGTTCTCCCTATACATATGTCCTCACTACACGTTCTCCCAATACCATACGTTCTCCCTTACTACAATGTTCTCCCTATACTATATGTCCTCACTACACGTTCTCCGAATACCATACGTTCTCCCTTTACTACAATGTTCTCCCTATACTATATGTCCTCACTACACGTTCTCCCAATACCATACGTTCTCCCTTTACTAGTGTTCTCCCTATACTATATGTCCTCACTACACGTTCTCCGAATACCATACATTCTCCCTTTACTACAGTGTTCTCCCTATACTATATGTCCTCACTACACGTTCTCCCAATACCATACGTTCTCCCTTTACTACAATGTTCTCCCTATACTATATGTCCTCACTACACGTTCTCCCTTTACTACAATGTTCTCCCTATAATATATGTCCTCACTACACGTTCTCCCAATACCATACGTTCTCCCTTTACTACAATGTTCTCCCTATACTATATGTCCTCACTACACGTTCTCCCAATACCATACGTTCTCCCTTTACTACAATGTTCTCCCTATACTATATGTCCTCACTACACGTTCTCCCAATACCATACGTTCTCCCTTTACTACAGTGTTCTCCCTATACTAATGTCCTCACTACACGTTCTCCGAATACCATAATTCTCCCTTTACTACAATGTTCCCCTATACTATATGTCTCACTACACGTTCTCCCAATACCATACGTCTCCCTTACTACCCTGTTATCCCGATACTATATGTCCTCACTACACGTTCTCCCAATACCATACGTTCTCCCTTTACTACAATGTTCTCCCTATACTATATGTCCTCACTACACGTTCTCCGAATACCATACGTTCTCCCTTTACTACAATGTTCTCCCTATACTATATGTCCTCACTACATGTTCTCCGAATACCATACATTCTCCCTTTACTTCAATGTTCCCTATACTACAATGGTCTCCCTATACCATACGTTCTCCCTATACTACAATGTTCTCCCTATATTACAATGGTCTTCCCTTACTATACGTTTTCCCATAGGTTCTCCCTATACGTTCTCCCTATACGTTCTCCCTTTACTATACATTCTCCCTATTTGTTCTCCCTATACTTTATATAGGAAGGAAGAATGCTCATGACTGTGTGTAGCTACACCTTTAGAAGAGGACAGACAGAATCTTACAGATTGGCACAGTGTGTACCCAGCTTAACTTGATGTAGAACATACAAGCAAATTTTAAGGACTGAAAACATGTTAGCTGTCAGAGTCACTGTAATTCACAGCTATGGTTAATTGGTGGTGTGATGATACAGCTGTTAAGTATATCCCAGTAACATTAAATTCAACTTGCTAAAAAATTCATATCGGCAAACATGAAGTGTGAACATTAAAAGTAGAGATGAAAATTCACAAAACTGAAAAATTTGTGGCAAGTATATGCAGGCAATTGCAATTTACCTTACAAAGGCTAATTGCAATAATTAAAGGGTGAAAATTGCACAGGAAGTTTAGGAGAATTTAAAAAGAAATCCAACACTTGGGGACTGGGCTTCCAGACTGGGGCCTATTTAAACTCTGAGGCACTGCACAATTCTGCCTTGACCCAACAGCCACACCCTAGAACATCAATGCTCTCCCCCGTGGGACGCCTGAACAGGCCCTTTAAATAGTGTCTATCCTGGTGAAATCAAGATGCAAATCTGCGAACTTTCAGGTAGGATTGCCCACACTGCATATTAGCTACTCTCCCAACGAATTCGCAAACGTAATAAAAAAATGATTTTGGGGCAGCTTGGCAGTGTACAGTCATCTGACCCTACCAAATGTGGCTTCCGGTCAGGGTGGGAGGAAGGGGGCATGGCGTGTCAGTGACATAATCCAGGGGGTGGAACATAGGGCACGGCGGGGCACTCCGGGGGGTGTTGGCAAAACAAGGGCCATTTCAGGGGCAAAGGATCCGGCATCTTCTGGTCACTGGAGTTTGGGGTGGTCTAGTGGGAGACCAAGAACTCGGGAGACTCCCGTGACTGCCAGGAGGGGGGGTGTACCTGAGTGTAAAGCTTTGCACATGGTGATAAATAAACAATTTTTAGCCATCTTGAGCACTTTGTACCCACCCCCCAGTTGTATCTGTATGTTGTCCCACCCACTTAAATTGTAAGCTCCTCAAGGCATTATCCATAATTTAAATACATGTACTCTTAAACTCCCACCTATTATTTTATTATTTATTAGGTTTGCGGTGGGTATCACTAAAGACAACCACGCAGCCTCTGCAGTGTATAGAAATCCAGTACTGAATACTGGAACATACATTTACCTAGCGCCATGGCGGCTCTGGATAAATCAGGCCCTTTATCTTTTTCTAGGAAAATAATGTAAGCAAAAAAAAAAAATAAAAGCAGTAAAATCACCTGTCTTTTTGGTATTGTTCCTGGAATGTGGTCCACAATGCATGCTGGATGGAAATAAACTGCAGCAGGGGCAGAACTACCAGGGGAGCAGACCCATCTTCTTATTTTCCCAATGACAGATTTAGCCTGCTCACAGAAAACCACTGCAGACGGAGCAGAAAGAGGGGCACCATCATAGTTTTCCTGGGGCTGTGTTATTCTCACACTCACCTTGAAGAAAAACAGGATTTGTTCATTTTAACTTCAAGTAACAGACACAAGATTCTGACTTATTGGCTCTGTAGATTAAAACACTTTATGCACAGACCATGGAGTGCAGAGAGAAGTTAAATATTACCAAACAAAATTCACCACAAGGCCCCCTAGTGTTTGGAGGATAACTTCACACAGGGCCCATTGATTCCTACTTACACCACTGAACTGCAGGGTAACAAGCATCTTTCAGTCATATCAAAGACTTCTATGTTGATGTCAGGGCTGCCATGTTCCATCCACCTCAGAGGTGTGTGTTATATCACAGTGACCTCATGATGGGTGGGGCCAAAGTCAGGGGAGGAGTTAAGGGCGTAACTGGTGGGGAATGGGCGTAATGGGCAGGGCTTCTGGGGACGGTATTTGGATGGGATTTCAGCCCTTACTGCGGGACTTGGGAACTTGTCCCTGCAGTCGGGACAATCCCATCCAAATAGGGACGCCTGGCAACCCTGATTAGTGTGAAGACATCTGTATAGAAAATATATGCTGTAGAGACAGTGGGGAAAAAAACAATTATAGTTCTCCTTTGGGGCTAGGCCACATTCATGCACATTTAAGGTCCAATCGCGCTTTTAAAAGCGCACACTAGTGAGGCCCAATTGATTGATAAAACGCTGTACATTTGCAATCCATTAATCAGCACATGTGATCCGCATTTTTTTGTGCAATTGCATGTGCTCCTATTGCACAGCATTGCGTGATCGAAGCACCTGGAAATACGTGCATGGAAGTGCGAGTTGTAGTTTGGCCTCACCCTTAAGCAGTTGACTTTGTAGCCCTTGTGTTGAGTGCTGGAGTTGAGAGCTGGAGTCTTACTGTGTAATATTAGTGAACAGAAATGCTCAATTCTGTAAGCAATATTCATTTGTGAAGGGTTAACGTGTATTATCAGCAATAAGCAAGCTATACTGATTGGCTATATGATACCCATGTCCCTGTATCTATTGCAGGGTTTCTGAAAGGATGTGCCGGGGTACACTAGCGTGACTTCAAAGAGCCAGAGGTGTGCCTCAGATTTTTGGTGGTATAGTATATTTTTAACAAGTATAACTTACAATTTTGTTATTTTGCACATAAAATATATTTTGTGATAACATTTCAACATATTTAATGTAGTGTAACAATACATTGATTAGAATAAAATATACACTGTAAAGTGCATAAAATATGGGTACAATCCTACATTATGAACACGTGTGTGAGAAAAATTTGCATTGTCAAGTGTGCCACAAGTGTGCAGTTAGCCAACTGCTAAACATACGTGCGATCAGCTGTTCAAAATAACGGACCTGAATTTCCGGTTCGGTTCTGAAATTTCGGGTCCGGCCTTTTAAACAGCTGATCATACGTATGTTTCCTTCATAAGCGCGATTAGCTGTTTAAAAAAGGTTGGTGGCTGCAGAGATCGTGGAGGGAGGAGGGGGTGCCTGGCCTGCAATCTCAGGGGGGCTCTGCAGGTACGCTCTTGCTTTAATACTCAGGTTGTATAATAGTTCCCACATTATTTGCATGTGCTGGAACATGGAACTGTATGTGTAAGGTTCATACTGAATGTCTGGAACAGATCTTGGCTGATCTCATACTATTCTACATATTTGTCAAATGCAATGCAATTCTTTATTCCTCCCTCTTGGGAAGTCACCCTGCCAATTGTAATAAAATATTTGTTACAAATGCTATTCTGTGTATTATTTATTTTAGGACTGATTGCTCATATCCAGGGAGAGCAGCACAATCGCTGTTTATTTCTACCTCTTTGGTGCACAATTTACTTTTTATGTTTGATTCTATACATGTCCATAAAGGGGAACTCTACCCTAAACATATTTCTCTTGTCTTTCTAAAGCTGGGTACGGTGTTTCGGTGGGTCTGGCTGAATTATTGTATGGCAGCTCCGACCGATCGCCGACCGTTCCTTTATCCGAATCGGGCGAAATGGGGAAGAATTGATTGTTTGCAGTTTTGCAGACAGCAATGCACGTGAAAAGCGTGTGCGCATCGACATGCATTTTACGTGTATTACCATCCGTCTGCACTGCCATCCTAGTAGTAGTACTTTTTGTTTGCACTATAAAGAAGAGATATATCCATCACAGCTCGCTGCATCCAAACTGTAGTAAATATTCGTTTTCATTCAATCACCATAAGAAATACAAAGCTCCGATAGTGTCCGTAGCAGGTTACTAAAACTGCCAAAGGGAAATGTTTCCTATTATAAAACATAGCATATGGGTCCCAAGCCACGTACAGTCTCCCATTAAAAGTAGTTGTGTTGAATTATTACTTCTGTCACAAACATTCAGCCATCTGAACTGTGCAAATCGCCCCTGGGAATTGTAATGAGAGAACAGCTGGAGAGATTTTAACGTTACCTTTCAATGACTGGATGTGCTTCGTTTTAATCCTAAATCCGGAGGACTCGTTCCCCAGTCGCTATTTATTGCCAAATTTAACTTTGGATTTAGTTTACTGTTAATTCATTTATTATATTAATAAAGAAGTAAATGGGTGGGTGGAGCTAAATCATTAATCTCCTTTCAGACGAATGGCAAACCTGAGCAGTTCCAGATGTTTTTATTATTATGGATTAATATAGCGCCAACATTTTCCGTGGCGCTTTACAATTACATGGATACGTTTACATCAAGAATTTTTTCAACATTCACATGAAGAGCTTACAATCTAAGCACATTTATTGACACATACAACCTATCAGTATGTTTTTATGATTGTAAGGGAAAATGGAGTGTCCAAAGGAAACCCACGCAAGCACGGGGAGAACATACAAACTCCTTGCAGATGTGTCCAAGGATGGAACCGAACTTGTGACTTTAGCGTTGCTGAGCCACCATGCTGCTGATAAAGAAACACTACATGTAACGTTTCTCTATCAGCAACTGTCCGGGAGTCTTAATCCTAGTGTGAGTGATCTGTGAAATCCCTTAGGCCTAAGGCCAAACTTGCAGTTTTTAACACACAATCTAGTGGCATGTTAAAAGCGCACACTAGTCTTGGCCAATTAGTCTGCTCACATAAGCGTTTTCCAGAGCAGATGCGATCTCCAAATTTTTTTTCCGCATGCGCTCTGATAATGCATGATTGTAGGATTGCTAGTACACGCCGATGCATACTATTGCACGCTTAACGTGCACAAAATTGCCAGTGTGTTGCAGTGTTTCCTTACCCTCAGACACACAGTTGTGAACAATCCATTCTTTGGGCCTGTAATGCTCGCTCGCATAGCATCATGCAGTGTATCTAATTCAGAAGAACTGCTTATATGTTTTAGGTGAGTTAAACTGACCTTTGGTTCCGCAGAAACCAAGGGACCATAGTAGGTGACCACTGGAGATTCCCAGGCAGAACTTATTGCAATATATGGTTTTTCCATTCTAAGCATCTGTACATGCAATGTGCAGTATTCTGATATGCAATAAGTGGATGGTACAAATGGTTTACACTTAAGATTAAATTTATTGGAGCTTTGGGTGGAAAAAATAATCAGATTATTGTACCTGTCCCTATTACTTCTTAGTGATGAGAAAATGTTCTGGTACGTTTTGTAGACTGTGATGAGAGTCTATAGGTATTGTGCGACTGTGTTGTTACACATCTTAAAATATTGTGGGTGGGATAAGGCATGGTATTATTATAATGCAATACTGCCCACCATAAATATTCCCCGGAATTGGAAAACTTGCTGAGTCTGCTCCCCCAGCTAAGGTGAAAGTGTTATTGTTAATAGTTTGAGGACAGATTGTCCACATAGACCATATTAGAGCGAACGCAGTGGCACAAATAGGAGCTTGTCACCTTCATTCAACATTTCCCATAACCATAAGACTTCAGTAATTCTGCTGCCCACAGTCATACCCACTATGCTAAGCATTTGTACAGGGACAGAAAGTTACAAGGATACATAGGATTATATTTTTACTACAATGAGGTTTGCACCTGTAATAAGCACAGAGTAATGTTTAGATCATAAGCTAATATATATACATACCTATAACTTGTACTTTCTTAGGTAACAGAAATCCTAGCTGACTTCTTATATCCTTATATATAGTGTTTATGTTATTCACTATATATTTATTATCAAAAGAGTGATAGTACAAGGTAACACTTTTACCTCATGTAGATTCCATGGGCTGTGCAGGACTTCTCTACTCTCCTTGCATCCAGCAGGATATCCTGTGGTCTGCAGGAGAAAAGACATCTTAAATGTAAAGCATGGGACACAATAGTGGCCACCCCTGACAGTTTGCCGCGGCCAAGTGTGCGGTCCATATACTGGGTACACACTAAACAATAATTTTGGCCAACCGGCATTTTTATTGTTTCGGTCAGTCGGGCCAAATATGGTTCTTCTTGTGGCCACAAACGACCACTGACTATTTGTTCATCCGAATTGGACGAACGCCCGATCGGAGGTGTAGGAAAACCAGGGCCAATCATTTGGTCCTCTATGGTCCACACACTCGGTCGACTGCTTTTGAAATGACCTGAAATCCTACCTCCTAGCCGACCAGTCGGAAGCCTTAAACGGTCGGTCAGGAGGAAGGATTAGAGCACATGCACCCAACTATAGAGGACCACCCGATCCCCCCTGGTTTTCAGACATGTCCGATTCGGACGAACGGTCAGTCGCGGCTGAAAACTGATTATTTTGTCCTGATCGACCGATACACTAAACTATCGGGCTGAAATATTTCATGGTGTGTACTCAGCTTAAGTCATTATTACCTACCAACTCAGAGCTTATTGATTCCCTGCGCTCCACCCCAAACCAACATGTCTGCACTTTTCCCACACAAGCCCCCATATGCGGGACAAAGCAGGAGTTCCAGGACACTGGGATAGACCATTCAGATTGAAAATGGGATGGTTGGGGGGGTACTAATGAGGCACTCTCCATTATCATTGGTTGCTTTATCTCAATTACAAATATAGAAAATGAGCATCTGCGGAGGAAAGGAAAATATAAAGAGGATGTGGGCATGGCTAATATTTCAGTTGTGAATAGATTACATACCTCACTGCTTTGTCAGGGGTTGGTGACCATGATGGGTTTTTATTCATTCATTCATTCATGATGGGAGTTTATTCATGACCTGAATAGCTCCACCTCAGATCACCCAGCCATGCCCCTGGAGCACCCAACCACATGTCCCTGTCTAATTAGCCCCGACCATCACGGGACTCCAGGGAAGATCCTTCAAACCAGTTCTGCCCCATGGAAACTATTATCTCCTTGTTAGTTTTTTTTAAGCTTTGGCTTTTAAATAAAATATCAAACACCTGAGGGGAGAAGAGAGTCTATGTTCGTATATAGGGGAGATTTAGTTAGAATGTAGTTCCCTTTTAGTGTATTTTCCTATTTAAATGAGATCCTGGGAATCCACAAGGAGCTTGGGGTTTTAGCTAATGGTTTCCAGACATAACAACTGTGAAATGAATGAAAACTGTCTCGGCAGCTATAACTTTATCTTCCCTTTCACTCAGGCTCCCATCTCCTTTTTCATACCCAAAATATCTCAGAAGCCAAATTGTGAGCCGGCAAATCATATATTTCCTTGACCGTTTGTAAAACAGCCGTGAATTCTGGTTTAAAAAAAAAAAGCCCATAGGGACGAATTCCAGAAGTGAAATGATATCTACAGACACAAAGACTGACTTGCCAGAAGATCTCATGTCTGTGTATGGACAGTTCTTGTTTTTACAGATGGTGAGTTGCTTATTCTGCACACTGAACATTACTCATCTTTACTTTCTTTACAGTGATGTCATGTAGACGCCGTACTGTGAATTGACATCCTCTGTTGCGGATACATTTCTGTGACCAAGGTGATATTGTAATTAACATAATTAAAATAATTTCTAATAATTGGAATTCTCCTTTACCAATGGCTTAGATAACAAAGCAATACAAACTGCAATATGTCATTTAGTCTGCAAAATACCCATATACTATTGTAATTACAAGAGTCTCTGTGAACACGTGAATATGCCCTCATGCTGTGGGGGGTGCTGGTCGCTTATAAGAGGTTATGGATCAGCTTTCAACCTCAGGGTAAAATTACTGTGACTATTGTTGGGGCGGAATTCCAAAATTCCTCCAGTTGCACTGTGATTATGAATCTTGTGATAAGGAAAATAAAAAGTTCTCACAGATTTTCTAGTAGAATGAAACAGTCTTGGCCCAATAAGTACATAGAGATGGTCAGGGAGATGGTCAGGGAGATGGTCGTAGAGATGGTCAGGGAGATGGTCATAGAGATGGTCAGGGAGATGGTCATAGAGATAGTCAGGGAGATGGTCATAGAGATGGTCATAGAGATGGTCAGGGAGATGGTCGTAGAGATGGTCAGGGAGATGGTCGTAGAGATGGTCAGGGAGATGGTCATAGAGATGGTCAGGGAGATGGTCATAGAGATGGTCAGGGAGATGGTCGTAGAGATGGTCAGGGAGATGGTCGTAGAGATGGTCAGGGAGATGGTCATAGAGATGGTCAGGGAGATGGTCATAGAGATGGTCAGGGAGATGGTCATAGAGATGGTCACGGAGATGGTTAGAACTTTTGGCACCTGTGTCACAATCATGTGATTCATATATACTTATATGGGGAATTTGCGGTATGTTACATGTTATATATTTGTATGATTCCCCAATTTCCCCAATTTCTTATGTTTTGATCTGTATTATTGTATGTGATTGTCCAGTCTTAAATATATTATTCTCTGTCTGGACAAGATATTTTGTGTATTTGGTTGTGAATTGAGTAAATAATTGTCATGATCTACTTTTTGGAACACAACAGAGACACTTTTGTTTGGTTTATGGATCAATATTGAATTTAGTATGTACAAATCCGTCTTACCGCCCTGGATACGGATTTATGAGTTGGCGTGCTATGGCGTGTTACCCCTCCGCAATCCGGGATTTGCCAGGGACAGCCACCTCGTGGGTGTGTCAGGGAGACCACCTGGAGTGCGCTACACTCCTCTTGCTCAACCCACCCCTTTCTCTGATTGGGTGTGGTGATCTGGTTACACCCCTGTCCAGGGGTATAAAACTGGTTCTGAAACCCAAAGAGCTAGCTCTCCATTACCATCTAATATTGGACAAATAAGAGTTATTTTGAGGGCCAATAACTCTGGAAACAACTTTGTACTCTTACACAGATATACTTTCTCCATTTCATCCTGGAACATTAAGGACTGATCTAAGTATTATTATTTAACTTTTCATCCCATTTTGTTTTACTGTTGCTTATGTTTTGTCTGTTATATTTTTCTGTAGTTTTGTTTGAACTGTGTTTGTTATAATTAAACGATATTCAAATCGTTAGCTGAATCTCTGATTGCTCTAATTAGAACTAAGGAACTCTGCCTCTGAGACGCTACGTTTTTACCAGTATATTATATTCTATTGTATTCCTAACTGTACGTGGTAGCGAATGAGCGGTCATTATTATTAGTTTTATTGTACAGCTGTGCATGCTGGGTAGGTTGGTGTACCTTTTAACACACCTGGTGGCAGATACCGATGGTTTATGGTAAATATATATGTGACGGGCAACTCTCAGTCGGGTTTGTGGGGTTTTCACAGGGAGCTTAGCGTACTCAGAGCGCCCCAGGGCTTTTCAAGCCGCTCCTATATTTTCCTGTGGTGCTCAAAACAGTGGGTGTTGTGGTGGCTGACTAACTGGAGGTCATCCTAACAGTGGCTGGTGAACTAGAGAGCTGACCCAACTGGTACATATACATGTGCCCACAGAGACTAGTACAATTAAAAATTGCCCATAGTGACTAGTACCTACACTTTTGCCCACAGTGACTGGTATATACAAGTTTGCCCACAGTGTGACTGGTGCCTACAAGTTTGCCCACATGACTGGTAGATACAAGTTTGCCCACAGTGTGACTGATACAGGTTTATCCACAGTGACGAGTACATAAAAGTTGGGCCGCAGTGACTGGTAAATACAAGTTTGGCCACAGTGATTGTTATATACAAGTTTTCCCCCAGTGACTGTTACATACAAGTTTGCCCACAGTGACTGGTACATACAAGTTTGCCCACATGGCTGGTAGATATAGGTTTGCCCACAGCGATTGGTACATACAAGTTTTTCCACAGTGTGATTGCTACCCATAGGTTTTCCCACGTGACTGATAGATACAAGTTTGCCCACAGTGTGACTGGTTCAGGTTTTCCCACAGGGACTGGTACATACAATTTGCCAACAGTTCCAGCAGAGCAAAAACAAGGTACCTGGCATGGGAATGACTTTCTGTTATTAGTTTATTCTGGGTCACACAATGAACCCAGGACATAATTGTATCTATCTATCTATCTATCTATCTATCTTCTATCATCTACCTCTATCTATCGTCTCTCTATCTATCATCTATCTATCTCTCTCTCGTTCTATCCATCTATCTATCTATCTATCTATGTATCTATCTATGTATCTATCTACCTGTCTGTCTGTCTATCTGTCTATATATCTCTCTATCTATCTCTCTATCAATCTATTTGCCTACATGTGTTCCCACCCCCTTGTAAAGTTGGGTACACACTAGTTGATTTTTCGGGCAAACCAAATGATATTTTCGTATATCAGTCGGGCCGGAAAATCGCTGACATATGTGCCGTCGCTGGAGACTGATGTCTTTTACGTATTTGCCTGGGTCAGGCGAACAGGCAATCGGACGCTATGGTATATAACAGTCGCCTATGGACCGCATGATTGGTTGCGGTGGATTGTCTGCAGCGTCGATTTTGCCACAACCAACATTGATTTGTCACGCCAATCGCTTGCTTGTGGCAAACGGTCAGTCAGGGTGAAAAACTTTGCCTGTGTGCACCCAGCCTTAAGTTTCAATTTACCAAGTCTATACAAAACAATGATTCCTGTGCACTCTGGATTGCAAATAAACATATTTATTGAGGGTAATCAACACAATAAATAATATTTTTATTTGCAATTCAGAGTGCCCAGGAATCATTGTTTTGTATAGACTTTCTACACTTTACCAGGAGGCACCTGGGAGGAATTGTATGGAAGAATGCAGATGGACATACAGACATTTTGGAAAGTGTTTAGCCATGGCCACAACTGGAAGCCACACTCACAACCAGAAGCCATGACCACAATCAGATGCCACGCACTCCGCGCCACCTATTACAGATTGGGAGCACCTTTTTACAAAGTTCAACACAGGTGCCAAAAACCCTAGAAGCACCCGAGTGACTTCTCAGGTTAGTTCATAGTGCCTGTCCCAGCAGGCTCGCATGGCTGCCCACAACCAAATCCTAAAAAGACCCCAAATAATTTGGCCTTCACCATTTCCTCTAAACCGTCTACTGTGTAAAGAGTTCTCAATGCCAGCACACACAGGTTATACTTGTGGCGTAATGTGGGCACTGTGGTGTGTAGCACGTAATGCTCAATTCTGCATCTGTCCAGATAGATTTGCACACATGTCCGGAATTAGGAAGAACATTGATGACAGCTTCTGTTCATATAAATGATTGCTGCTCTATGACATGATCTGTCTACGTTGTGACTTGAGGACAATAATGGGTTAATCATACAGAATGAATCACAAGCAGCACAGTAAATATGAACCTGTACAAAGGAAAAGGAGTGTACAGTGTAACAGTGAGATTCCTATCTGTTCTTGTTTTATCAATGAGATAACCAAGGAGTCACCTGAATTCCGCTCCCTTATCAATGACCAAGCAGAGAAAAAGTGACAGAAAACGGCATGGAAAAAATGTCCAGAATTTTCAGAATGTGAATAGATCTTTCATATTCAGAACCCATAGGATTCCCTGTTCCCTAGTGATCATTGTTATCACTGCTGGTTACATGTTCTGGTACAGCCCTGCAGGTCAGACACTGTAGGATTATTTGGAAGCAAAAGTTTCTATGATGCAGGTGTGAAAATTCCTGCGATTTCCGATGCGATTGCATGTCCGTTCGCATTTTGGTAACGCATGCGTTCACCATTTTTGTTGCGTTAACGCATGCGTTTCCATAACGGAAAATGCCAAAACCGCATGCGCAAACGCACAATTGCATGCGCGGTTCCGTTGCGATTTCGTTGTGATTCTGTTGCGTTTGCGCATGTGATATATCCTTTTGCGATACTGTAATTGCATGCACATAAAAAATGGTGGTTGCATGAGATAGCGTATCGCAAACGGATGCGCAATTGTATCACACCCAAAAACGTGCATTTTCAGTGCGTTGCCGCAATTCCTATAATAGGAAAAAATTGTATGCGCAAACGCATTAAAATCGCGCAAGTGTGGCCTAGCCCTTAGTGGTATTAATTAAAATTACAGCCATCCGACGGCCCTACACTGAGAATCTTGCCTCCGAGCAATCCTGCAACATTCATACAAACACATGACCCAATCATTTACAGGGAGATGCAATATCCCGTGCTAAGGGGGAAAATAAGTGCAAAACCCATGCTAACCAATGTAAAGGGTTTTTTACTCATTTTGCACTTTTGGAAATAGCTCAGAGCAAGTACAATAAATATAGAGATGATGATTGCACACGTTTTTTGCACCAAAATTAAAGCCTTTTCAATTGGGACTTTAAAGCCGTGCAAAAGGTTGCAACTTACCTCTCGCATTCACACGATGCAATAACAGTCGCAAAGTGGTTACTATATCGCGGTAACAAGTGCAGGTCAGTTGTGATAGGGAAATTTATTGCATCTCCCCCTTAATGTTCAACATTGGGTCTTTAAGGAAACAGCCAGGACAGGGAACATCACAGGAACATCAGGAGGTACGTCATTTATTTATAAAGTGTCAATGAAGAAATGATTCCTTTATCATTGGTGTGAACCATTATGGTTAACCTAGAAAGAATTCTATTAGAAAGGGCTGGAGATTGATTATCATTGTAGGAAATAACTTTATTGGCCAGTGTAGGAATCAATCAATGGATGATCCAGCAGCGTTAAAGAGAAATTATATCATTTGCCCCAAGAAGGTATTAGGACCATATTTATAAAGCTTTTTAGCGATACCGTGACTTTAACGATCGGTATCGTAAATTTACGATTGTTAAACCGATCTGAGATTAACGATCGGATTAACGATTGTAAATTTATGATACCGATCGTAAATTTACGATAGCGAGTTTAAATCTACGATAACAAAATTGTAGATTTAAGGTCCCCGTAGAATACCATTGCGGTCGTAAATCCGTACATCGTACATTTACAACCGAGATCGTAAATTAACAAACCCGCGGTATCGCTAAAAAGCGATACCGCGGGTTTATAAATATGGCCCTTAGCTTGTGTTAATACACAGGAACATATTTATAAAGACACACTACGGCAATAAAGCGATACCTCCCCTTTATCGTACAACCCATCAAAGTGGATGGGTTGGATTGTGGATTTTTTGCTTAATTACATAAAAAAATTCTGACATACCACCATCCCATAGACAAGGTCTGTGGCCTATGTGGCTAATATGTTCCACATGATTCCAGAAAACAAAATGCATGTATGCCCAGGAGTATGTTGTGGTCAATTTTAGAAATACTTAAAGAGAAACTATGGTCTCTGAACAAGTTAGGGTGAATTAATACCCTGCAGTCTTTCCTTAATAATGAGCCCTGGATCACATCTCTGGCTGCAGCCTCTGAGAAATATGGTGAATGTTCAAATTTCCTACTTCCAGTTGGTTGACTGACACCACCAGACCCTCTGTGAGACCACAGTTACCCTTTAATTTAAGCATTTCTTAATGTTATTGCCAGTATTATCATTTCTAATAGCCCTGAACAAATCTGAGCAGAATTATGGTTGTATTGCAGCCATTCATTACCAGCCTTTTCTCCTGTGACGCTTGAGCTAGAATTTGCAGGGCTTATGGATTTTGCTGATGGCTGTGATTTAGCACAATGACTGGCAAGCTTTCTAGATACAGTAAGTGGCAAAAAAGATGAGAATTTTTCCCAGAGCTATCCACGGTCGAGTTTCATATATTTTTATGTCTTGACAGAGAGGCCTTTAATACTATCACATTCTGACTGCATTGCATGACAGCTAGAATACAGGAGATACGATATTGCAATAATTGGGGCTTGGGAGTTTTATATATAAATGCAGGTTCTCCAATATTTCTATTTCTACACTATGAAATATTACTGACAAGATGACGTTTGCCATTCAGTTGGAAGTTTTCTGTTTTTGATGTAGCAGATGTGGTGATTGAGTCTTTGAGGATGTTTTGAGGTGACTTATTTAGGTAATTTTAAACATACTGTAAATGGAATCAAAAAGATCCATACAAACAAAATAGGGTTTATTAAGCATCTTTATGACTTTAAACATTAAAAATCTAGTTCAATGCAAAGATCTGGTAAGCAGCGAGGTACTTGGGAAAGACCCAAGGAAACCAGTTAGGACATTCTATACTGGAGATACTGTCTTGATGTGATTGGTAAACTTTTGCATGAAATGTGCATTTAACGCACTCACTCAACACAGACGCACACAATTGATTTTTGGATGAAAATAGAAAACAGTCCATCAAGTTCAACCCCTACACAACTACAGCCACTCCCCCCCAATATCTCATCCTCTATTAATATGTTCAAAGGTTTAGCCAACACACCATTTTTAGGCAGAGTATTCCACAACCTTACTGAAGAGCAGGGCTATTTCTAGGCATAAGCGACCAGGGCAAAGCGCTAGGGTGATTAAAGTTTTTTTCATCCATAGAGCAATAGCATGTCCCTAATCTATTTCCATGTAGCCTCCCTGTGTATATACTGGACAGTATAATCATCTTGGCTGAGTTCTGTTCTGCTCTTACTCTTTTAAAGGGTAACTATACTCTCCTTCACCCCGTTCCTCCAGACCCAGCCGTCAAGTAGTACCCCGGGTGAGGCTCTAAACCGCCAGGTCCTCACTGCTGGGTTTGCTTTCTATCCTCTGCAATACTTACTTAAAGTTTCCTTCGTGGCTCTAACTTCACTTCCGCCTTTGCAATCACGGCCAATGAGAAGACCCGATTCTACAAAGCATGCATTCTCATTGGCCGGAGTTGCCGACTGAATAAAGGACAGAGTCACGGAGGAAACTTTAAGTGAGTATTGCAGAAGATTGAAAGCAAACACAGTGGTGAGGACTTGATGGTTTAGATCCTGGGTACTAAACATTGGTGGACAGTGGGGTAGGTGAGTATAGTTGAATTTAATATCGGGTTTGTGGCATTGCGAGTAATGTTAAAAAGTTGCGCTAAATCAAGAGCAAACCCATTAATAAATTCTAATTCATTGCTGATAATGATGCAGTTAGCGAGGATTTAACCACATATAATAGCACTGCGGGTCTGGATAAATCCCTATCCCTGCAGGCTCAGATTCTTTAAATCTGCCACCAATGGGATCATGCGCTTCTTGCAGAGCTGCCCTCCCATTGGCTGGTGCATCCCCTCACAGCCCAGAATGAAGCAGATTAGCGAGGGCATCTCACCAGCTGTACCCCCAGGGGGGATGACCTCTTTGAAATCCCTGATCTCTGCATTCCATGAAAAGATTAATGTTTAAGAGTGATGATAGGTAATGCAATGAATGGGAAAGAACTATAACGATCACTACCTAAAATGACTTAATATTGATCTGGATAGGAACGAAGAAAATGGTTATTCTAACGCCTTCTAAGGAATGCACAATGTAGATAACAGCGAGGCATAATACTTTTAAAAAGACTAAAGCCAATAAAATGTTGGTGTAAACTCTATGTATTAAAGGTATTTTACCTTAAATAATAAGTATCCTCCATATAGTTACTATTACATTTTAATTACTGCTAATTCTGCATAACTTCACAAAGATCACCAGTCCTGTTCTAACTGGTAAAATGAAGGCACCTGAATGTTTCCTGTAATTTTAAATGAATCCACGTCTTGATACGTTTCTCCTCTAAACGAGCTTAGGCTGATCTACTAATAATGAGATTCTACAATGAAAACCCTTTGAGGTTTCTTGTTAAGGTTCTTACAAATTCAGGGGCTTTTTATTCCAAGCTTCCAGCACATCAGACAAAGACCCCTTCTATGTAGATACTAACGAGGAGATTCCTGGCTAAACAAACCAAACTTCCCCCTCATTAACCAAGTTGTGTTGTGTTATACGGTCTCACAAATCTCCTTTGCTTTGCCAACAAACTCTTACAATTTGTAAATCTTTGGGAAGAGAAAACTACTATTAATGTTGACACACGGAACAAAGTTAGAACGACATATGCAGTAAATATTGTGCCTAGTACTGAACATTTACATCAATGCCTTTTCTATTGCCCTGAAAAGCTTACAGTGTAAGTGTATCACATACATATGCAGAAGCAGAGAATGCATTACCCCAGTACTAGGCACTTTAGAAATATTAAAGATTGCTACTGTCACATGGTTTCAGAGCAGGAAACAGGAAGTGCAGAGGATCTGGTGATGCTGCTTCCATATCACACATAAACATTTAAATATCTTTGAAACTATGTAAATAAAATAATCAAAGTAAATTGCAAAAATACTCAAGGAAGCAATTCCTGTCACGTCATTTTTGGACCCCAGTTACCCTTTAAAGTGTTTATACATGCAATGGAAGAAACAGCTAAAAAGCAAATAGTTAGGTAGAAAACCATGTTCTCCAATAACAAAATATTGGCAAAATTCCAGCACAAATGCACAGTAACGCACATAAAACAGGGGAAATTAGCAATACCCTTTATGTATACCAATAGTAACTGATACAGTTCATCAACTGAACTGTCCTTGAACTGCTATATAGAAATGGATTGTGATCGTGACCATAATGCTCCCAGCTTTAAATCATTAATAAAAGATGCTCTCATCATTGTGCTTTAAATACTGAGAAAATGCCAACGGCTGAATTCAGGAAGATTTTTCTTATACTGAAAAGAAATGGGCCTTAATGAAATGCATGTCAGCTTCTTACAGAACCCAATCCCACTCTTTAGGAAATACTGTCACGAAAGGCAAGCTAAAGAGTTGCGTTGAATGGATTCCAGGCAAGATGAACGAATATTAAATTTGGCAATTCAGTGTATCTGTCAGTACTGAAAATCTCGGGGAGTTTTCTAGGTGACAGATTAGGAGCACATGTTTGAGAACCTTCTGAAATAAAACCTTCCAGTAACACAATGAAACACCTTTTTTGCAATAGGGTTGTTGTTATTCCTAGGACTATAAATTCTGCATTCCTTGTATAACAGAGGTTAATGTTTGGCATGTAATAGAGGCCAAAATGCTTTACAGACCTTCAAAATTCCAAATAAATGTCAGGTGAATGAGGACAGATGTGAAGAATGTTAAGAAGATAAAACATCTTGGTTTATACTTAATAAAAAGCATTTTCACAATGTTATTGAGAACACCTTGGCAATGAGCACTGTGACTTCTTATAGATACATAATTTCCTAAATAGAGCTTTTAGTGAGTCACCTGACACTGATGTCATAGATCAGCATCAATTATAAATTATGACGTAGGTAAGAACCATTCGTGAGGATATCATTTACAGGATTTTCATGGTATATATTGGGAAAAATAAAATTGATTGTGAAATCCATAAAAAGTTTCGTCATTGATTGATGTATTATTTCAATTTCCAACAATTCTAATTAAACGCCTACAAATGCTTGCAGTTCCCAAAACCAAAATGATAGAAATTAAAGGCCAAATGTTTTTTTTACTTTTTTTGGATTTAAATTTGCCGATTGGAAATTTGGAACATAGCATGCCATAAAGACATGCTACAGTCCATTGAGCATCATTATGGTATAAAAGCTTTGCCATACACCTCTCTAAACTAGGAATGTGCTGGAGTTTCAATACAAATCTGGTTTTGCAGTTTTGATGCAGAACTTAAGTTTCAAGACTTAAAGGGCATCTATAGTGAAAAAAACACATTGCCCCTTTGCAAAGTTAAATTCATGTACTCTGTGCTGCCTTAATCCTATCTCTGTCAGTGACTTTGTTTAACCATGGTGTCAGATCTCTGTGCAGCACTTCCCTCTCCCCTCTGTTACCTCCTCCATGTCTCAACTCCAGCTAACCGACAAGCTTATCATGTGCAGTAGGAGTTAAAAGTTCAACATCCTGAAAAACACACCCACGCACACTCTCACTTTGTGACCCATCATTAATCAGTGAAAGCTATTAAGAAGGGGGGGTCAAGTGCAGCCTTATGTCTACCATCAAAGCTACCTCTCTCCCGCTGCCAGAGCAGGGAGGGGGGATCAGTCACAGGGTTTTGATTGACAGTCCAAGTAGGAGTAGAGGAATGCAATCACGTATTCTTCTAACTGGTGTATCTCAGGACAGAGAGGGAATCTGAAAAAAGTGAAGACACTCTGGGGGTTGTGGGGAATTATAGAACACATGGAAAGAAAGAAAAAAAAGTTAATTTTCCCACTATAGATGCCCTTTAAGGTTGGTACACACCATGCAATATTCGGTCCGATCAACCAAAATGATAGCATGGGTTTCCGGCTAATTGGTTTGGAATATTCCAGAAATGTTACCGTGTATTCGTTAGACCAATCGTCTCTATAGATCGGTCTAAGGAAAAAGCCATGATCGGGCAAGGTGGAACATTTTTCTGGTCCCAGAATCTATCTTCCATAGTTTTCAATCTGATATCGCAGAGCAAGGTGGGTATTTACTATGAGAAAACCATCTGCCTGTTAATGGCATGTTTAAGAAATACTCTCCTCCCCCTCCCCACCATAATATGGATATTTCATATTCAACATCCATACTTTACATTCACACTACACAAGCCTTATCTACCAACATTGGATAACCCAATTCCCCGCCCTTGTGTTGTTTTTTTCTGTATACAAAGGTTACAACCATGTAGCCAGACTACACTAGTTAATAACTTACATGTTATATACACACGTTTATGCCTTTTGCAAAAATGAGGTCCTTCATAGACAGCCTGGGCCTACAGCCAATCATATACATGGTCCACAGTGGAGCTACAGGAACAAAGCTGTTCTAGGAGATCTTGAATGAGCAAGGCTGCCTCCATGCTTACTGCTCTGCCATCTTCAGGAGGCACCCAGGAAACTGATTTCAGACTATTGGCAATACATATTGATGATACTCATTATTTTATTGTTTCATAGTTTAAAACCTTGAGCTAGAAAGATGAACACCTATCTTTGTTATTTAAAAATAGCCTAACACATGTGGTGTAAAACTCACCCATGCGAATTGTCTCTATTTTATTAATAGGATGATAAATAGTGGAAAACTCAAAAGGCAAATTTTCTCTATTTCATTAATAGGACACATTTTAGTATTGCTTATTTCTAGCAAACTGCAGCTACCGGTAATTATCAAACCAGTTCCATTAATATGGGAACATCCCATAGTGCTGTGTAAGAAATAGTCATGTTAATGGAACTGTTACGAACACCAGTTCGCTGGGCATGTGATCTGACTAATTAATCGGTATTCGCTGCCACCACTTTAAGTTACGGCCTTAAAGACGGCCCAAAAACCCTCTTGACTCTCACTGACTATGCACACCCCTGTCCTGGCAGCTAAATGGTTAACACTACACCATTCACTCCAGCAACTAACTGGTTAATTAGCATCAGTCCTTCACAAGCAGTCACAGAGTTAATTAGCATTTACACTGCACGCTCCATTCAAACACATATAAACTTATCAGGGGCTTACTGAGTTCTTTTAAGCTGGGTACACACGATGAGATATTTCGGTCCGATCGACCGATAGTTCAGTGAATCGGTCGATCGGACCGAAATTATCGCATCCGAAAGTGCCCATGTCCGATCGACCGTTCGTCCGAATCGGACGAAAGGACGATCGGACAGGGTGGAAAACCTCGTCCGATCGTGCGGTCCTCTATGGACCGCACGATCGGTCGCGGTGACTATCGGACGCGGCTGCTTTTGCCGCGACCGACAGTCCTTCCTCCTGGCCGACCGTTCGAAAGTATCGAACGGTCGGTCAGGAGGAAAAATCGATAGGTGTGTACCTAGCTTTAGAGCATCAAAGACAAAACTTATTAAATTTTAGATTTAATATTCCAAAAGGTGGACAGTGCATATAATACAAAAATAAAATAAAATGGTGTTATAATAAAATGACATACAATAAGTACAACAGTTATAGAAAATAAAAAGGATAAAAATATTCACAGACCCTACTCACTAGAAGAAGTCCTGTGTCCTGGGGCAGGATGAAACATTGGGTCCATACACACGTTCTTAGCATGTCCCCGAAGTATGAACAAAGTTTTTTGGACTACAAGGACTTTTAAACTATTTGTTGAACTACGCCCTCCACATGAGGTGGGAGTGTCCAGGAATGTCCAAATTTACGACTAGCCAAAAGCATTCATTCCCCCTCAGTTAGGCAGATTCCATATAAAAGTAGATACGGTATGCACTTTGTATTGGGATATTGACCACATATTCCTCTCCTGTATTAATTATCAATTCCTCCAATACCAAACATGACCTGTGTGTTATCCATATTTCCCAAGATATTAATAACTCGCCTTGGCAAGGGAATAAGGGCTCCATGTTGGGTATCATATTAATGGGCATACTTTTACATTCACAAATATAATATTGGTTTCTGTCTTACATATTCCAATACCAAAATACATTTATTTTACATGTATGACTGTCCTTAAAATGACCTCTTAGTACCCAACAGACCCCTAGCTGAAGAGAATTCCAGATACACGGTTCGGCCCCACATTGTCTAGAAAAGGAGACCTGGTTCCATGCTCCACTAATCGTAATATAAACAATAGGACTGTTCCAGGGTGGAATGGTATTTTTATTGGAACTAATACCAATAGTTAACCCATTCTTACCAAGTCACTACACACTTTCCTGACAGGAACATTCCAGTAAGTAATGATGTTTGGCAAAAATTCTGCAAAAAATGCAACAAAAGGGAGAAAAGGGGCAAAAAGGCGAAATTTCAGCTTCAAATAAAAAAATTACAAAAATATCTCTGAAATTTCACCCTCTCTGGTCTGGAAATGGCCGACACTAGGGAGCAATTTCTCTTTTTACCATGATACCACACTTAACACAACGAATTTGGCAAAGTTGTTAGTGCCCATTGCCGATACTACCGTCACCACTGTCCATGGGTGTCATTAGGGATCCCTGCTCCATGTTGCTCAAAGCACTGTTCATATGGCCACATGTTAGACAGGTGCCCAGTCATTTTGCAATCGATATTATGTTAATAAACCAAAATTTGCCATGGAAATGTTGTGGTAACATCGGAAGGTAAAACATTGATTGGTCAATGTCAGGATTGATTTGATGTTAATAACGGATCTACCATTGAGCCTGTGTATGTCCAGCATAACAAATTGTACAATGAAATGGACGCAGGGGACACTTTCCCATTTAAACTGTAATGTAAAATATATAGCACTGTCCGTCTCTCCACACTCCAACACACTAACAAATGGCGGTCAGAACAGCGATTGTTTAAGAAAGGGGACTGCTGTGATTGGTTGACTGGTGTCTGGTGACTGGTATGTAATTATAATGTAGTACATTATAAGAGCTCATTATGGCCCAAATCCTTCTAAAACCCATGTTAACCCGATGAAATTTCAGGTTAACGTGGGTTTTAGATGGATTTTAGAGCACAGCTCCATTTACTAATGTTTTTGTAAATAGCGCTGTGATAACGATCCAAAACCCCTACCATTAAGTTTTGCGATACTTCGTAGCATGAAACCTAACGGGATGGGTTGTGGAGTGTTAAAGTCACATTCTTATCTTAGCCCTATCCCATGATGCAATACCTGATGTAATCCCGTTTATGTCAGGTATTGCATCGCAGGATCGGGCTAAGGTAAGTAGTGCGGTGCTAAGTATTGAATCTCCCCCTAAGTCCCCTTTAGTCCAGACAGAAATATTCCCATCACCGCATTGTTCTTTATTTTAATGGATCAGACTGACCCAGAAACAGATCAGTTTTTAGCCCAGACATAGGAAAACTCACAACTACACATGGGGGAAATTAGATGGAAGAAACTGATTGTTCGTTTTTCACCACGTGCAGTGTGAATGGGACTGTATAGTAAAAAAAATGTTTCACAATTTTGTGAAACTCAAGAAATTTACAAAACTTGCAAAATGTGTTTTACCACAAAACCAAATTCGGTCAAAAATCAGCCTCTCTCTACATAATGTGTGTCGCCTTCTGCTACATTCAGAAAATGCCTGTTTACCTTTTCCGTCACATTAACTCAAAACTGAGGAAGGTTCTCCATCTAGTGGCCTAAATTTGGAATTGCAGCTTGTAAAAAACTCCTGCATTGTGAAGAATTTATAGATTATATTATTGTGGATTTATATAGTGCCAACATCTTCCATAGCGCTTTACAATTACAAGTATACATTCACATCAGGCCCTGCCCTGAAGAGCTTACAATCCAAGCACATTTATGTACACATACAACCTATCAGTATGTGTTTATGATTGTGGGGTAAACCGGAGTGCCCAGAGGTAACCCACGCAAGCACGGGGAGAATATACAAACTCCTTACAGATGTGTCCAAGGGTGGAATCGAACTCAGGACTTCAGCACTGCAAGGCATCAGATGATATTATTCATTACAGTCTAACAGTCAGACTATAAATATATCCTTAACATAAACACTAGATACACTTTATAATTAAACTGAATTCAACATTCTCTCCAATTTTGGGACATATACGTACCGGTATCTTCACAACATGATTATTATTTCTTTAAAGGGACACTATACTAAAAAAAAAAAGACTTTGCACTTACTCTGAGGTGTGTGTGTTGCTGCATGCCTTCAATCCAGCACACATTTTGTTTAACCACTCCCACTTCCATTCGACTGTACTTTTTTCCCACAAACCAACTGTCAAGCCTGCACACAGCATTACAACTGTTAAAAATCTGTCACCGTCCCAGCTACATTAAAACTATTCACAGACGAATAGTTTTTGAGAGAAAGGAACTTGATTGACAGCTGAAATATAAGAATTTTAGATATCTAAAGAAATAGGGGGTAGATCAACAAAAAAATTATACAGTGGTGGTTGGGAAGAATTATAGTTTCCAGTTATGGTAAATTTAAAATAACCTATTTTTTGGTACAGATGCCCTTTAATTAAATTTACAGGGTCATTTACAACATGGCGGACGGCAGGTGCAGTGCTGTCTTAAAAGTCTCGCTTACCAATTTAAAATTGGTTAGTGAGACTTTAATCCTTGGACTGCAGCCTATATACCAGTGGCTGCGCTGCTGTGCCCACGTAACTATTTAATGCCAGCTGATAGCTGGGTCTGGGTGAATCTCCCTGTTAATGTGAAAGGGACAGAGGGAACTGCTATCACATTAGACATTGGCACACGCACCCACAGGGGATCAATCAATAACATCATTTTTCAACCCAACGGTAACAACCTGCAACAATCCACTTGTGTCTTTTGACTTAAAAATCAAGTGGTCTGACCTCAGCTTCCCATCTTCCCAGATCACTATAGAGATGCAGCTCAGTATATGTTACAATTCCAGCAGGAAACACGCAAACTAATTAAGCATGTTAACAGTGCATTGTAGTGTGGCCTTACCCTAAATGACCTCTTTAAGGTCTGTCCTGGAACATTTGTATTTGAACCTTGGTGGTGTGTCCGTGGCATTCTATGGGACTGACAAGGTGTCCTGGGGTATGGCTAGGTAATATACTTACCTCCCCCACTCCCCTTTTCTTCTCACTAACCAAAATACCCAGAGTGAGGACCTTAACTGCTAGGGACTGGGTTTAATCTGAACACTTGTTGTTATTTTACTATAATGATCAAAGAGAATGTGTGCACCAGCACCAAACAAAGGTACGCCCAACTACCTCGCCAGGTGCAAAACAAAAAAACACTTTATTCAAACTAAAGCCTTGTTCTGCACCTGGCGAGTTAGTTAAACATACTTTGTTTGTTCTGGTGAATGCATGGTCTTTGCTGTTCTGAATCTGTGAGAATTGGGTCTTGTAACAGGCTTGGGCTGTCACCCCCGGGCCACTAGGATCTGACAGTAAGCTATGTATTTGGCATTTTAACCACATTCAATTGAGGTTGAATAAAGACATATATCCATCAAACCCAACCTTTTCACCCTCCTTGTTAACCCTACCTAACAGTTAATTCAGGGGAAGGTCCTCCTACCCAAAAAAAACCCAGCTAAAAAGGGGGAGTTTTTTGGGGGGGGTCCCTTCCTAACTCCAAACTACGGAAAGTATCCCTGAATCAACTAGATCAACTAGGGTCACTGTACTCACGCAAACAACTTTACATCATCTAAAACTACAATTTGAGAGAAGTAAAATGGTGGTACTCACATATTTATCTGTGCTTGCTTTGTCATTTCTTACTCACTGCCTTCTTGTAGTGCCTGCAACACTTATCTGCACAGCCTCACCATGGACACTGCTCTGATTACACATTTCCCTCCCCCCCGCCTACTTTTCTCTGCTGATTCTCTTAATTGTGGCAGAAAGTGTGCTGACAGGCAGCCAAAGGTCATACTAAGAGGTCAGGGATGGGGAACATATTATTATTTCTGCTTCAGTAGTGACAGGTCTGTCCCTGTAAATGCTGTGATTCAAATGATGCTTTCAAAGGATCTACAGCTCAGTTTTAAAATCCAAAAAAGTAGTGGGCTCTAAAGGTATCATTTTTGAAATTTTTTTTTTTTTTTTTTGAGTATAGATACCAGTAATTCTCAATATTTTTAGTTTTAGAAACATATCTAGGCCACTTTAAAAGTTATTCAATGATCTTGCCATTACCACATCTGCTGGAAGATGAAAATTATTTTCTTCCAATCTTAAAGAATGTCCACGTGTCCTATGATATGACCTATTAGTGAACAATGCACCAGAGAGTTTATTGTATGTCCCATTAATGTATTTGTATAAAGTGATCATATCCCCATCGATTCTCTAATGTAAACAGCCCTAACTTGTCTAATCTGCCTGCATAGTCAAGCCTCTCCATTCCCCTTATTAATTTAGCTGCCATTCTCTGAACTGCTTACATTTCCAAGATGTCCCTTTTGTATATGGGATTCCAAAACTGCACCGCATATTCCAAATGTGGCCTTACCAGTGCCTTGTAAAGAGGGAGAATAATATTTTTCTCTCTTGATTCCATTCCCCTCTTTATACAAGACAATATCTTGCTAGCTCTAGCTGTTGCTACCTGGCATTGTTTGCTACAGCTAAGTCTGTTATCTACCAGAACCCCCAAATCTTTTTCCATTTCAGATGCACTTAACACAGAGTTATTTATGGTGTAGGTGGCACAGGGATTATTAAATCCCAAATGCATCACCTTACATTTATCAACATTGAATCCCATCTGCCATTCTGCTGCCCATTTTGATAATCTATCTAGGTCTGCTTGCAGCACTTGCACATCATTTGAAGTTTCCAAAGTTCTGCACAGTTTAGTGTCATCAGCAAACACAGAGACCTTGCTCCATTTACCACCACTGTCTGCTTGCGATCCAATAACCAATTCTCTATCCATGTACAAATGATTTTTTCTAACCATACTCCTGATAATCGTCAAACAATGGGCGATGGGTTTGGGGCTTAGCCACCGTGACCTTGTTTATTCAGTAAGCTTTATGTGTGTGCATGATATTCGATTATTAGTTACAATTTATATGGAGATGAGCTCATGCTTGTTTTTAGTATTGGATTCAATGTCTGTGACTCCACAATAGTGTTAAAGGTCTTTCTGTACCATCCTATGTTCCCGAGATGTCAAGAGAACCACCTAATCTGATCTGGGTCGATCGCAAGATGAATGGGCCAGGTAGGGGAACAGTGCAGGAATGCCAGAAGGTAACGCGGGTCCAAAACACCATATTTAGATATTTTATAGATTATATAGAAAGTCAAAACTCTAAAAAGTCTATAAAGTGTACGGCCAGCAGGCCAGCATTAGCTGGGTACCCTGTATTGATCGATTGGGACAGAAAATCTGTGCTGCTTTCTGCCGCCGTCACGACCGATGTCCGGACAAACGGGCGATCAGACATGTTGGTAAATCACGGGCCATCGTGCGGTTCCCTATGGGACCACATGATCGGTTGCGCAAACTGTCGGCAGTGGCCACTATTGTTGCGACCAACAGTCATTTGTCCAGGCCGAGCGCTCGCTCGTAACGAGCACATGGTTGAGACCAAATATCCCTTTGTCTATACCCAGCTATAGAGATCCGTCGGAACAAATCAATGAACAATGTCAAACGTGAATTTAAACGCCAGTTCATGGAAATTTCCTAAAATTATCTAATGTGTGTACGGATTTTTATTTTTTCAGGATTTTAGAAGATATCATCCAACCCAGAAAAAACCCATTGAGCTTTATCTTTCATTACACAGTATTTATCTTATGAAACAACTTAGAGAGTCAAGTAATATATTATTTTGTGATCCGCCTGGATATCAGAAAAACAAAATTATAAAACATTTTCTTTAAAGGGTATGTCCACCCCTTAGAAAACAATTTAATTAATGTGAGGCAGAGGTTCCATTAATAAATCTGCTCCAAGCAAGAGATAATCTCCTTACAATCTCCTCGATCCACCATTGTGGCTCTCTCGCTCTTCTGGGTAAGGCAGTCAGACTCGGCCATGAAAGTGACATCACAGCCAATGGCTGACTGCCATTCCAGGATAAGCATCCAATGCTGAGGGAATGAAAAAGGATGGAGTAGCAGCAGTAAAAAAGGAGGAAGCCAGGGGGAAGTAAGTGATTTCTCTTGATGGGGGCATATTTCACAACCTTAAACAAAATTGACGTTAGGTTGTGGGGGTCTTGCCTAACATATTACATTTTTTTCTATCTATCTATCTATCTATCTATCTATTCCGTATATACTTGAGTTTAAAACGAGGTTTTCAGGCTTTAAAAAAAGCCTGAAAATTGAACCTGGGTTTATACTCGAGTCAAACATTTACCAGGCCCTTCTCCTACCTTGTCCGGCAGCCAGAGTAGTGACGTCATCCAGAAGCGCAGAGGATGCGGCCGCCAGACAAGGTAGAAGAAGGCAACAAAAAAAAAATATACAGAGGAGATAACACCAGTCCCCAATACTTGCAAATAGAAGTAAAACCTCCTTTATTCGTGCATATAACAAACTGGAGCGGAGCTACTCCCTGCAGCCCGCTCACCATGCATAGTGCCTCTAGTGCATCTAGTCGGCTGAGCTGGGCACCCCTGGATTAGCTACTCTGTATGTTTTTTGGAGCTCTCTACATTGGTGGCAATGAGGTGGCCACTGCAAATGTTTGGAAACTACAGCTCCCAGCAACTAAAGCCTGCTGAGAGTTGTAGTTTCCAAACAAGGTATTGGGGGTAACTGTGTGGGATTTACTCTACATTTAAAGGGCAATTAACCCAAAACACTACAGAATCAGGAGGATGGTATCTATTGTTAAAGATTGTCTTCTGATTCTGTATTGTTTTGAGGCTTTAGTTTCCCTTTAATTGGACTGCAGAATTTCCATGCAGTAGTCCCATACAGTAATAACCATACCGGATTTGGCTATTACTATATGGGACTACTGTATGGGAATTCTGCTGTCTGTTTAAAAGGCAACTAAAGCCTCAGAACAATACAGAATCAGAAGGCAGTAGTGGTCATAATTTCTACCCTCGACTTGAGTCAATCACTTTTACTAGTTTATTCAGGTAAAAAGAGGTACCTCGATTTATACTCGGGTTGGTTTATACTGAAGTATGTGCGGTATATATTATAATATATGTAATACAAGATAAATAAAATGCTTGTGTAGGACAACACACTGTAGATTTACAACCGTGTGGAAATAAGTATCATTAGATTCCATATAGAGAAGCAGTCTTTATTTTTACACAGCCAAGGAAAAATAGTCTTTGTTGTAACTCTTCATTACATTCTTTGTGTAAATGACAGTAATAATGGATATGTATCGGATAGAGCTATACACACGCTAAGTCTTTATTGGACATTTGTAGGACACAAAGCATTCCCTTTCACAATTTAACAGACAGATTTTTCTCTGAGCATTTATAAAAAATACACACACTTGGCTGGGAAGTTTGGCAATAAACACATTGCAGCATAAAAGAATTATACGTACTACATCTTTTATACAATGGACATAAATCCAAACATGACTGATGCCAAAATATATTGCTGTAAGCTTTTCTTAATGACCACACATCGTGCTATCACATATATAATGAGTCCAATAAAGGAAAGTATAAAAACAATTAAATCCATTCAAATATGGAGTTTGTGTAGTTGAGACTAGTCATAGGTACCCTTAACCAATCAGCAATAAGCTTTTATCTGTCTGGTGCAGATAAAATGGTAAAAATGAATGGTTGGTTTCATGTCAATTATTTTCCATTCCTCCTGTAGACTGCAGGTGAATACCAACGAGAAGTTCCACAAATAGTTCCACGATATTTGTGGGATAAGGGTCAATACAGATATAATGTGTGGCTAATTTGTTACCGTAATAGAGAAATGCTACACGTGGCGTTCACTAGCCATGAAACTCGCCGTGTCGTGAAGTGAGTGAATGATGAAACACTTGTAACCGGTCACACCTAACAGTCACTACCACGTGATCCAGGGCCAAATTTTGCCTTTCATCATATGCGGCAATGCAAGGTGACTGTGGATCCCTTGGCTGAGAGAAACCTGCGCATAATCCATAACTAACTGAATTTTCAGTCCTACATTCTGTCGGTCACATGACATTACAATATTAAATACATAAATAAATAAATAAATAAAATTTGATATAATTTACTTTGGCCCGGGCACATTTAAATTACATAAAAATAACAAATAGTTTTCAACATAAACTAAATAATTTATAATAATTCTGTATTAGACTAAGCAGCTCAGCTTGTGGAAAAGAATGTTCAGGAACCACAAGCTAAACCTTTATGGAACCACTTGAACATAAACTTATCCATCTCTCTACTTACAACGTCCCCATGGAGTTAAAATTAGAAATGTAAATGTGTAAGGTACCTGTTTAAAAATTCTCTGCTGTATTTTATTCTACAAGGAATGATGAAATCATACACAAAATGCAACAATATCTGACCAGTTTTGTCCCAACATTATAAAGCGCCAGATGTTTCTGAGTTTTGCAGAAGGGTAATGTATTTATGCAGCTTGCCATTAAAAAAATTAGATTATTTTGTTCAGAGCAGTACTAACGACTATCCATTAGGTCTAGCAGAGAAACGTAAAAATAAGTCTTCCTCCCGCCTGAAATAATCCTTAGATATTCTACAAGCAGTAAAAATAAGAATATCGATGAATTTAACTGAAAGGAGAAATCCCTTTACAAAGGAACACACTATTCTGTAACTGACAGCTCTCAGGCTCCGCCCTTCTTTTAATTAACATATGCTCCCTTATATAAGAGATGGGAGACGTGCCAGTGACACTTACGGAGGAGGAGCCAGAAAACATTCAGTTAAAGTTCCAGATAAAATAATTACATGTGATTTTCATCCCTGTCTTGAAGCAGTTTAAGCTTTTTAGCAAATTTATTTTTAACCTATTAAATCTTTTCTATATAATACACTTTATTAATGAGAATAAAGGAATGTTTATAGGATCATAAATTATTATACGGTAATATAAGATTTAAATATAATCTTGAAATATACATATATACCATATATGGCACAACGATGGCTTTTGTAAGTGCTATGGCCAATTTGATCATAGCTGTGCAAATGTATCCAGGAAAGGTATCTGCTTACATACATATAAATACAACAGAGAGACAGATTTTCAGCTGCCTTGAGTAAAATGTAGATATCACCCTGGTGGACTTTTAAAAAAAAAAATTAAAAATGTTTTAGACTTTATACTTGACCTTTACCTGAAAAATGGCACTAAAATAACGTAGGAAGCAACAGAAATGGTATGGAAAAGAAATGATCCTTAATGGAGAAGGCACATGACAGATAGTGGATGTATAGGTAGGGACCCACACATGTAGCGAACCGTGTACAAAGCAACAGGTCAGGTTGACACAAGTAGTAGTTATCTGATCTTACACGAGAACTATGCAATTAGGGGCATTATCTAACAATTCCAATCTTCATCTTTATGAAAATTGTGTCTCCACAGCAGGATCTGTCACAGTTGGGAAATCTCTTCTAGACACCATTAGCCACACTATGTTACTACATTAAATCTTTTATTTTAGAATAAATATCCCTAAAACAGGATAAAATATGTGAATAGCCAGCACTGGGTCTAGCACAACAGACTCCACAGATCAGTGCTAATCACATAACTGGTGGGCTGGTGTCTATTCAATATCATGTATCTAACTAGGATTTAGGATTTAATTGTGATGTTTTTCTGTAGAATTAAAGCCAAGAAAAGAAGAATTTCCAAATTTACTTGCAGATACAGGTTCATGGAAACTAAAGGGAATATCATAAGAGTGCAAAGTGATTGCATAGTGCAATCTTTGGGACATGTTGGGCCCATATACAGGTAGATTGACCTGCAGCTGAAGCATTGCAGACATGGGTTAAAGTCACGATAACTGCTTCACGGTTAGTTAGTATGACTTTAACCTCCTGCTTGCCGCGGCTGTGCAAATATCACAAGCGGCTGTGCAGCCGGACATATGTCTTAACTACTTTCTATTTATTAGTTGGTGGTAAATAGTCACGTAAAGGAAAATAACTTCTTTGATTTACTCAGCCACTGGTGAACCTCTGTTAATCTGCCATACACTAGTTAGACATTAGATGGATTTGAGATATCTATCTAATGTCTAAAGACCACATTGTACAAGCAGTGTTTTTTATCTTAAGATGTTCCTATCTGACCCATTCATTCTGTGATCTCAAATTGATTGTATGAAAGAACGGGCTTGGCGGTTCTAGATAGATTGGACATTTATCCTATGAGACGTTGGACTCTGTCTAATATCTTACGTAGCGTATGGCCACCTTTAGAGAGGTACCCAAAGCAGCTGTGGCCCAATAGCCTTGGGTTGCCAGGTTTTATGGCTGAATGATGAACAGCTTGATTACAGTATTGTGCATACATGCAACCTGTAATCTCCTCCTGCTTACAGAAACACCTGTAAGTGTTATTATCAATGAGAATGGAATTTTACAAGTGTATTTGTCATTTCATTTTGTCTATGAAATTCTAGCAGATGGTTAGGACTTTCCATCAGGGCCGCATCTGTAATGAGGCTCACTGAGTCATGTGACTCAGGCGGCATCCTGCCAAAGGCGGAAAATCTAAAACACAAAAAAAAAATTTTCATTTGTACATAACCGCTCGCTGGCGGCGGTTTAGGCAAGTGCCGGTGCGCCGCACATGCGCAACCGGCGCAAGAAAGCCGTCTTATCTTTGTGGGAAGGGGGTCGGGAAGGAAGCGCACCTTCCAATTTATTGGGACACACTACTGCTGCTGCCTGCTGGCCTTATTAACTCTCGCGCTGCGGTGCGACTCGAGCCGCGAGCGAGAAGCTATGGTATTGGTGGCGCTCACCGTGGCTGATAGTAGTGATAGGCACTGCACTGGCTGGCAGCCACGCATCGCAGCACACTCCCGACCCAGCGGCACTTGATGATGAGGTCAGGACAGGTCACACACAGGCCAGGCCAGCGCAAGTTCCGGAGACCGGGAGTCCGGACTTTCCTTACTGTCTGTGTGGAGACACAGTGGAGCCTGGAGGGATGGCCAGCCCAGCACTGCAAAACTTGGAAGGAACTTACTTGGGGTTGGAGCAGACCGAGCAGTCGCACTGTCGCAGACCACTACATAAGTTAAGCTGCCTCCTGCCTGCAACTGTGTAAGTAGTACTGTCTGTCTCACTGGAGTCACTGCTGTCTGTATAAGCTTGGGGGGGGCTGGCTGGATTCAGTGGCCTCATGGCCTGTAATTTCCGACTGGCGTCTTATCATGGCCTGGGGGGTCTCCCAGTCCCTCCCTGGGGTCTTATGGGGGGGCTGGCTGGATATTCAGTGGCCTCATCCTCATGGCCTGTAATGTAATGTAACCTACCTAACCTCCCTGGGGTCTTATCATGGGGTGGTCTCCCTCCCTGGGGACTGGGTCTTATCATGTGGGGGCTGCCAGCTGGATTCAATGCGTGGCCTATAACCTCCCTGGGGTCTTATCATGGGCCTATGAATAATGAATGTATAGGGATTAGGGAATTAGGGAGAGATTATTAGGGGTATGTATGTGGCTGGTCATAGGGGCTGCACCGTGTAATGTTGTTGTTGTCATGGTTACTGGGAGATATTGGTGATGGCTGATGGGTCTCTGTATATGGAGGGGTTAGGGGTATGTGGCCATGAAGTTCTCCTGTATATAATTTGTATTGTAGGATATATCTGTTGTATTCAATTAGATCAACTGGACTTTAAATGTAGTTCTTGAAGACGTTTCGCTAGTCATCCGACTGGCTTTCTCAATTCAGAATGACTTGTACAAGAATCTGTGGCAATTATGTACCCTGGAAAATCCCAATTAGCATATCACAGCCAGGTGTTAAGGGTGTGATTAGATAGTGGCTAAGAGGTGTTATAGGAACGCCCAGAGTAAGGTGTTAAAACAGCATTGTACATGGCAGACAGTTGGTGTCGAACCCCCCCACCTCTATTTAGGCTTGGTTTCTTTATTTTCACATAAATGGCCTCCTTAACACCTCTCTTGAACCAGTCACGTTCCTTCGCCAGTATGTTAACATTACAATCTTCAAAGGTATGTCCTTTATCCTTAAGATGCAGATACACGGCTGAGTCCTGACCCGAGGAATTGGCTCTTCTGTGCTGGGCCATACGTTGATGCAGTTGCTGTTTGGTCTCCCCCACATACAAATCAGAGCATTCTTCACTGCACTGCACCGCATATATGATGTCGCTTTTCTTGTGTCTGGTATTACCCTTTCTATCTGCCCCATGTGATGTAGCTGTAAGTGTGGCTGGTATTACCCTTTCTATCTGCCCCATGTGATGTAACTGTGAGTGTGGTTGGTATTAACCTTTCTATCTGCCCCATGTGATGTAGTTGTGAGTGTGGCTGGTATTAACCTTTCTATCTGCTTCATGTGACGTAGCTGTGAGTATGGCTGGTATTACCTTTTCTATCTGCCCCATGTGATGTAGCTGTGAGTGTGGCTGGTATTACATATAAAGGGCTATGGGTTTGGTTTATCGTCAAGAATTATCAAGGCTATGAGATTTGGTTTATCTGGTAAAGAACTGATCAAGGCTATGGGATTTGGTTTATCTGTCAAGAAAATATCAAGGCTATGGGATTTGGTTTATCTGTCAAGAACTGATCAAGGGTATGGGATTTGGTTTATCTGTCAAGAACTGACAGGAGTATGGGATTTGGTTTATCTGTCAAGAAAGATCAAGGCTATGGATTTGGTTTATCTGTCAAGAACTGGTGATGGGATGGGATTTGGTTTATCTGTCAAGAACTGGTGATGGCTATGGGATTTGGTTTATCTGATAAGAACTATTGCGGCTATGGCATTTGGTTTATCTGGTAAAAACGATCAAGGCTGTGGGATTTTGTTTATGTGGCAAGAATTGATCAGGCTATGGGTTTTGTTTATCTGGTAAGAACTGATGAAGGCTATGGGATTTGTTTTATCTGATAAGAACTGATCTAGGCTATGGGATTTAGTTTATCTGGTAAGAACTGGTCAAGGCTATGGGATTTGGTTTATCTGTCAAGAACTGGTCAAGGCTATGGGATTTGGTTTATCTGGCAGAAACGATTAAGCTGTGGGATTTTGTTTTTCTGGTAAGAACTGGTCGAGGCTATGGGATTTGTTTATCTGGCAAGAACTGATCAAGGCTATGGGATTTGGTTTATCTGGTAAGAAACTGATGAAGGCTATGGGATTTTGTTTACTGGTAAGAACTAGCATGGGCCATGGCTATGGGATTTGGTTTGCTAGCAAAAACTGATCAAGGTTATGGGATTCGGTTTATCTGGTAAGAAGATCAAGGCTATAGGATTGTGTGTATCTGGCAAAAACTGAACAGGTCGGGACTTGGTTTATCTGTCAAGAACTGGTCAAGGCTATGGGATTTGGTTTATCCGGCAAGAACTGATCAAGGCTATGGGATTTGGTTTATCTGGTAAGAACTGGTCAAGGCTATGGGATTTGGTTTATCTGTCAAGAACTGGTCAAGGCTATGGGATTTAGTTTATCTGGCAAGAACTGATTAAGGCTGTGGGATTTTGTTTTTCTGGTAAGGAACTGGTCGAGGCTATGGGATTTTGTTTATTGGCAAGAACTGATCAAGGCTATGGGATTTGGTTTATCTGGTAAGAACTGATGAAGGCTATGGGATTTTGTTTATCTGGTAAGAACTAGTCATGGGCCATGGCTATGGGATTTGGTTTGTCTAGCAAAAACTGATCAGGTTATGGGATTCGGTTTATCTGGTAAGAACGTCAAGCTATAGGATTGTGTGTATCTGGCAAAAACTGAACAAGGCTATGGGATTTGGTTTATCTGTCAAGAACTGATCAGGCTATGGGATTTGGTTTATCTGGTAAGAACTGATCAATGCTGGGATTTGATTTATCTGGTAAGAACTGCTCAAGGCTATGGGATTTGGTTTATCTGCAAAGAACTGGTAGGGCTATGGGATTTTGTTTTTCTGGTAAGAAACTGATCAAAGTTTGGGATTTTGTTTTTACTGGCAAGAACTGATCAAGGCTATGGGATTTCGTTTATCTGGCAAGAACTGATCAGGCTATAGGATTTGTTTATCTGTAGAACTGATCAGGCTATGGGATTTGGTTTATGTAATTTTAGTGGTGGTCTGGTGGTGGATTTTGTTTATCTGGTAAGAACTGTCAAGGCTATGGAATTTGGTTTATCTGGCAAGAACTGATCGGGCTATGGGATTTTGTTTTTCTGGTAAGAACTGGTCATGGCTATGGGATTTTGTTTTTCTGGTAAGAACTGGTCATGGCTATGGTATTTGTTTATCTGGTAAGAACTGATCAAGGCTATGGGATTTGGTTTATCTGGTAAGAGCTGATACAGGCTATGGGATTTGGTTTATCTGGTAAGAACTGATCAAGGCTATGGGATTTGGTTTATCTGGTAAGAACTGATCAAGGCTATGAGATTTGGCTATACTGGTAAGAACTGATGAATGCTATGGGATTTGGTTTATCTGGACTTCCTATACAGGACTTCCTTACATATCTTACAGTAGTTAGGAATAGTAATACATTGTGTTAATTCACATTTGTTGGCATGGAAGTAAATGTATTTTAGGGTTGAGTTCTTCATTAAAAAAAAAAACTTTAATAGGAAGATGCTTATGAAGGTTCTCATTCATCCAGGTCATGGTATACCTGTTGTATTCATTAGATCAACTGGACTTCAAGAACTAAACTTCAAGTCCAGTTGATCTAATTGAATACAACAGATATATTAATAGGAGAGGAATTTATTTCCTAGTAATAATGTATATATATTTATCCACCCTGTCAGACAGTTATTATGACTATGGCTCCAGTTCATTTCCATAAGATTAAGTCTCTGTGGCACCACAACGCCAATGCAGAATTTAGTAGAAATGTAGCATTGAAAAAAAATCACACTGTTTCAGGATTAAACGGTATCTCCCGAAATTAACCTTTGGGTTTCAGTTTTATTGAAGAATGGAAGGTAAAGGAGCTATGTCTTACCTCCCATTTTTCAATGCAGGAACAATAGAAGAGCATTCCATGAGCTACTTTCATCCTTTACTTTGCTAGTCAGGGATATGTGATAGGTAACACCAATCAGATGTATCAAAGAAATTCATGAGTATACCCACACATTTAATTTGTCAAAAAGTACTATTTTCTTCAGTTTTATAAGTACCGTAGGTCCCAAACATTTTTTAAGGATGGATGCTCCCTGTGTTTGATTTTCCACAAGAATCCTGGACTTTGCTAAAGTTTGCAAACCCATAGGTAAAATAAACTAGTGTAGGGGCTCTTCACTAACTGTGGACCACACATCAACATGTTACTTTTCAGTGGGAGCTTGTTTGCAAAAGTCACCAGCATAGCTGATATAAGTGATTTAATATTGGGCTTGTTGATCTTTAAGCATGATTTTTAATGCCACCAAATGCTGCCATTAATTTTTCAAGGGGGGCAACAATTCAGTTGAAGCATCATGCATTAGCCAATCACGGAGCAGATGCTGGTTGAGCCCCTTCTGCTTGTCTTCCGTGCTTGGAAAAGGCACGGAAGACAGGCAGAACGTGGAGAGAGAACAAAGGCTGGTAAGTACATTTGGGGAGGTCTTTGAAAGCTATAAACCTTGCAGATAGAGGTTTATAGCTATTTCCTGCAGAATACCAGATTTTAGTTTGGGGTTGGACATACCCTTTAATGTTTGTTGTTTTTTTATAGACAAAATAAACCCAAATCATGTACATAACTTAAAAGTGCTCCTCTACCCAATACTAACAGTGCTATCCTTAGCTGGCCTCTATTATAACAATGGTCATGGTTAGCTGGGTTATACAGTATCGATAAAGGGACGATCCCATAGTTTCCAACCAAAAGACAAACCAAGACCATGATACTTACCTGTGAAGGAGAATTTCTTGTAAGTGTCTGCTGGCTGGACCTGGAAGGACCAGGCTGGCAATAGATTAAGTCTCTGTGCAAGGACCATTTTGATTTTGGGCATTTGTGCAAAGATACAATATATATTAATATAATAGTTTTTCTACAAATGGTATTACAATTCAAAAGTAGGCCCTTTTACAGTCATAACTATGCCCAGGGTACATAGTTTATAGAGGGGTTGTAACAAGAGCTTTTCTGCATACCCAAGGTAATTTTATATCATAACTTTTTCATTAACTATCAATTGATCAACTCAATCTAATTTAAGGAAAGGATCCACATTTGATGTTTGATCTGGTAAATGTCTAACTTCAATTCTCACAAACGCTAGAATGATACTGAAGGTCTCAGCTGATAAGACTGAATAGTAAAATAAACCTACTTCCTTGCAAGAAGTCCATGTTTGAAAGATATAAAAATATTTAGAAATTCAGTAGATGGTAATTGTTGATATATAATGAGGTGACAATTAAGAGAATGGATAATAGAGCAAATAATTAAAGGCTCCTTCATAGAAAAAAGGGTGCCTAAAAATGGTGAATATCATTAACATGTACAATAAAGAGGGTCAGTATATATTTCACACTGCTGAGCTTCTTTCCTAGGGATCTGGCAGGTGAGAGAAGGGCATTCACTGAACTAAAGGACAAAAGGTTCAATTATTTTAATAGCAAGGTATTGATTACTGTAAGGAGTTTATTCTGTTCCTTTCTAACGTTCCAAGATGTGTGCTCAGCTTTAGAATATTAACTGGATCCCTGTGTGATTGTAGTTGGCCAATAGGAGTGTTACTATTGGAATTAATGTAATGGTAGACGGCTCTACCATGTTCCCACAATCAATGAAATTTAAATGCGTGAAAAAGCACATATCTAAGCACATATCATAGTGCTTAGATTTGTGATGGGTAATATAGTATATATATATAAGTCTCATAAAGTCCCAGGGTACACTTGTCATAGGATCACTTCCATCTTAAGCTGTAACAACTGTAAATTACGTTTTATCCAAACACAGAAAGCTCACTTACTGATTTGATGGGAGGCCCGTGTATCCATGCCTGAGTCCTTTGTTTGGGCAAATCTTGGGAAATCAATATCAAGTTAATAGGATGGCAGTGCACGTGCTTTTGCAATTAAGAATGGGGTCACTCGAAATGCGTCAGCAGAGCTACAAGTTCTAATAAGAAGTTATTTTAATAAAGTCCATGTGTGCAGTTTCCTGGTGTGCACCTACATTACATTAACTTGATAATGTTGGCCAATAGGAGGAAGCACACAAATTCTGATTGATTGTATAAGGTGAAATTACTATGTTGAGTCTAAAAAATGCAAGATAGCAGTATACAATCTGGGGCCACTGTCACAGACAAAGACAAATACCAGGAGGTCTATGGAAGACTTGCCAATGTAGGACTTAAGCTAGGTACACACCTACCGATTTTTCCTCTGATCGACCGTTCGATACTTTCGACCGGTCGGCCAGGAGGAAGGACTGTCGGTCGCGCAAAAGCAGCCACGTCCGATAGTTACCGCGACCAATGGACCCGTAGTTACCGTGCGGTCCATAGAGGACCGCATGATCGGACGAGGTTTCCACCATGTCCAATCGTGCTTTCATCCGATTCGGCGAACGGTCGATCGGACATGGGCACATTCGGATGCGATAATTTCAGTCGATCGACCGATACACTGAACTATCGTCGATCGGACCGAAATATCTCATTGTGTGTACCCAGCTTTAGGTAACCAAAAGAATATGAAACATGGGCTTAAACAGGAAAATTGTCCAACACATTAGATAGGGACCCTCCAGATCTTTTGGCCCCTAGGCCAGGTCCAGTAGGCCTTGCTGGACACATCTACCTTATATACTTGAATACAAGTCGAGATTTTTAGGCTTTAAAATTAGCCTGAAACACTCACTCGGCTTATTCTCGGGTCAAGTCCTAATTTAGATCCAAATGCTGCAATTGCTGATAGTAACCACCAGTTGGAGCTGTGTTAAAAAATCCTTCATCTGCATTGAAAGTTACAGGAGCTGATCTGCCTTTACACTTCCTGCTTCCTGTAGTCAGGCTGCTGGACTCACTCAGCACTGTCACTGCTCATCTGGATTCTGTAAATCTGATGGGTCTTCTCAGTTTGGGGCAAAAGGCTGCTAGTTCAATGCAAGTGGCAGCTTGAAATACAACTCTCAGGTGACACTTAACTATTGGGGTCAGAGTGCCCTTTACTATATGGGGGTAAGAGTGTAAAGATGGTAGCTTAATTAAATGTTTATTGACCTTGCCACTCCACATATTTAGAAACCAGCAACCAAAGCATGCTGGGAGTTGTAGTTTCCAAACATCTGGAGTGCCAAGGCTTATACTCGAGTCAGTCAGTCAGGTAAAAATAGGTACTTTGACTCGGATCAACTTCAATCAATTTGCATTATCTGCTTCCCAACGAGAAAAAAACACAAAAACAGGAAAAACCTAATAGAAAAAAAATAAAAAAAAGACAACTCCTCTCAGTGAATTCGCTTAATGTCAAGATTTCATTCTACAACCCCTCATGAAATGTTTGCTGAAGCTGGAATTCTAAAGCAACATGCCCTCAAACAATGATCTCAACCAACACAAATTTCAAATGACTCATCACCTATAGCCTAGACACAGAATGCCGTTCGGATGATACATACAAACTGTGCGGCATTTAATATTTCTGACTTGTCACTACCAATATGATTATGTAACATAATAGACTGAATCTTTCATGTGTTCAATTACAGACGTAATAAGTAGACACAACATTTGTATCAATACATAAGGCCTTTAGGGATAACAGAAATTTCAGCAGAAAAGGGAGTCAACTTCCTTTCTATTAATGAAGTTAAATGATATCTTGTAACTACATACTTATATTAAATTTAAAAAAAAACAGTGATTGCTGGAAACAGAGAAGTCAATGATGGTAATTCAGTAAACTGGTCTGTTTGGAATGTCAAAAATGGCAAAACAGCATGTTGCCTTTATTTTACTGTTGCCAAGAAGTAGAGTGTAATAAAAGCTTTTGTTTAGCCTTCTGTTCAAATGCTAGCCCTACTACACCCCAGAGATACAAACAAGAGCAAGTTTTCCCTACTAGGTATGAGTCATGATTTAAACACAAATGGGAAATTTTATGAAATGTTCACACTATTATTACTAAGTTTGCAAGAGACCCAATAAACAGAGCAGGAAAATATGTTATTGCTCAAATGACCATATTAATATGAACGATGGCCTTAGAGCTAGTAAGTTTTGCAAACTCTTCTCACATCAAATGAAATATTCATCTTAATTGATTTTTCCAATTAATACACCAGATAAACTCTTTCCAGATTTAAAGTAAAAACATTTAAGAAAGCAAGGAATTTTTGATCACTGGTTAATGTAATGATACTTCCTGTGGCCAAATTTATTACAATGCAGAGTAAGACATCCTATAGAATAAACATATGGATTGAGAAGAACTAATTGCTATCTTTAAACATTTGAATGGGTTTCATCTGAGCAAACAGATTTATCACAAGAGGGGCAACTGTGCTGTAAAAAATAGGCTCAAACGCTCAGTCCTCAGCTGTGCCGCATAAGGGTAATGTTTAAAAGGGAACAGTGACGTTAATCTAGCATCTTAAATGTATAATAAAAGAAGAAGTAAAAATCTGTAATTCTGCAGCAAAATTAATTAATCTGTGTAACCGCAAGGTGCATTCAAATTGAATTAATAATTGTGTAGATTAAAAAGAATAAAGTACTGTAGTAGGTAACAATCCCACCTTCTTTCTTTGTCTAAAGAAATGAAAATTTGCTTTACTGTTGTGCAATTATGGACTACATAATACAAATCACAAAAGAAGGTGTGTGGTAAAAATGGACCATGACAGTGAATCTCTCTAGTGCACAGAATCCCCCCATATTTATAGGGAGTAGTAGATTTAAAGGGCACTGATAATCACATGGAAAGCATTTGTTATACAGTGACCCTGCATTTGATTGGATCTATATTGATGGTAGTGATGATGTCACTGATGAGTATCATCTCAAAAGTAGTCCTGTTCCCATTAACCATATGTCTGTGCACTGCAGTTCACTGCAGATTAGTGTTTTTTCCTAAAGCCCATACAATAAAAACACATGAGCATTGTTCTCCTTCCCAAATGTTCCCAATTGTCCTTGCAAGGCTATTTGTATAGTGGAAGTGGCTACTATCAATCAGAGCCCACTATTTGACGCACACTGATTCTGGTAATGAGATTTGGTTTACCTGACAATCTACATTTTCTACTCTGTGCAGTTGTTTGACAAATGACAGCTCCGGGGGATGACTCAGTCCTGGCAGATGCAGCCAGGTTTTCATTTAACCCCGTGATGCTGGAGGGACCTTGAGAAGAGTGCACTGCAGTGTGTTGTCTCAGGGCAGGGGGAGAGCCGTGGTCTGCAGCATGCTTCTGCACTTCTAGCCAACTACAGGGCTGCAATAAGTTTCCCACTATACATCAGGGAAACCTCACCCCTTCTCTAAAGTGTTCCTTCATTGCTTTCCTATAATGCTGTGGGAAAATGACCAGCTAATCATTTCCAAATCCCGTCCTACTGTGAGTTATCTCTTTATACCAATCACAGTCAGTCTGTATCTACATATCTAGAGATAAAGCCCATGATGCATTCTAACTATGCTTTCATTTAATTGGAACAGCATGTTGTTTCATTGAATGGTTATATAGGGTATATATATATATATATTATATATATATATATTATATATATATATATATATACACTGTGTATCTATGATCACACAAAACATACTAATATACTGTTATAACTGCGGTACAACAAACAGTGTGATTTGTGTGCAACAGAAAAACCCTGTAGACTTGTGGTAATTGATGGAATGCTAAGAGAGTGATTATAATATTAGAATTAAGGAATAAATATAGAATTACACCTTCCCGGTGCAATAACAATGTATTCAGTTTATAAAAATGTAAGGGGGTCCAGAGTGAAATAGCAGGGGGTCCACTGCAGGGTCAGGCTTGGGTCAAACGTTTTACTATTTAGGATATTTTTGAAATTTTTTTACAATGCAAATAAATATATTACAGCTATAACTCTTAAACACATAAAAACTAAAGCACAATCTTAAATTAAAAGTTGCTGAAATGTGCAAACGCATGGTAAGAATCTGCAGCCAGCAATCTGCGTCAAAGAAATGAATGAACAAGAGAGAAGTGGACTAAGAAGGATATGTTGCGTGTGCATGTGTAAAGTAAGGAGAATACAATACCTGTACGTGTGTATAAAGTAGGAGAATTCAATACCTGTACATGTGTATAAAGTAAGGAGAATACAATTACCTGTACGTGTGTATAAAGTAAGGAGATACAATACCTGTACATGTTATAAAGTAAGGAGAATACGATTGCCTGTACATGTGTATTAAATAAGGAGAAAACAATTGCCTGTATATGTGTATTAAGTACGGATAATATGATTGCTTGTATATGTATTTAAACAGGAATGCAATTGTCTGTACATGTATAGAGTAAGGAGAATATGATTGCATGTACATATGTATAAAATAAGGAGAAAACAATTGCCTGTATATGTGTATTAAGTACGGATAATATGATTGCTTGTATATGTGTTTAACAGGAATGCAATTGTCTGTACATGTATAAAGTATGAAGAATGCGGATGCCTGTACATGTATAAAGTAAGGAGAATACGATTGCATGTACATGTGTATAAACAAGAATGCATTGTCCGTATGGAGAATACGATTGCCTGTACATGTGTATAAAGTAAGAAGAAACCAATGTGCTGTACATGTGTAAAGTAGGAGATACAATTGCCTGTACATGTGTATAAAGTAAACAGAATACGATTGCCTGTACGTGTGTATAAAGTAATGAGAATACAATTGTCTGTACATGTGTATAAAGTAAGGAGAATACAATTCCTGTACATGTGTATAAAGTAAACAGAAACGATTGCTGTAGTGTGTATAAAGTAATGAGAATACAATTGTCTGTACATGTGTAAGTAAGGAGAATACTTGCCTGTAAATGTATAAAGTAAGAAGAATACAATTGCCTGTACATGTAATAAAGTAAGGAGAATACAATTGCCTGTACATGTGTATAAAGTAAAGAAACGATTGCCTGTACGTGTGTATAAAGTAATGAGAATACAATTGTAGTACATGTGTATAAAGTAAGGAGAATACAACGGTCTGTAATGTGTATAAAGTTAGGAGAATACAATTGCCTGTACATTTAAAGTAAGAAGAAAACAATTGCATATATAATGGTATAATGTATGGAGAACAAGATGTGTTCATGTGGTTCTCACTTTTAGGGCAGTAGTTGACCAGTGCTTGCTCCATAGGCAGCAGGTCAGAGCAGTGAGCTGTCCATCTTGGTGCTGAAGGGCCACCAGGAAAGGGAGGAAGGCAGATTGGGTGGATCTTATTTGCAGTGTGTTCCACTGCAGTGCTGAATAAGAAGAAAAGACAACAAGTCTTTCATTCAGGCATTCACAGTCCTGATTTTGTTAGTGAATAAAGAGGTAAAGCCTCTGGCTGGAATGAACTGGGAGGGGAGATTCGTGTGTAATCAATAATTGAAGGGCTGGGAGTGGAGTGGGCAATCCCATTTTGTAGTAAAAAATCAGCCGGGAACAGCTGCGGGGGTGGAGCAGTGACTACATTATGGAGAGTTTACAGGTCGCTTGAATAGCCAGATAATGCACATTGGGTTATTGTACACGACTCTATGGGGTTAAAGATTGACTGTGAGGATCTCAGTTGTACGCAGGTTTACTCAAACAGGCATTGGGGATAAAAAAATCAGGGAAGGGCAAAATGGTTCATACATGAATTACTCCTTCCAAACCTGTCCAATTTCCACTTACATTATATTACACTCTTTTGTGTGTGACCTGCATATGTTCTGCCTTCTTCCACATGCAATACAAAAACAGAAAAAGTTCATATGTTATGCAAAATACACGCAAACACACAGATCAGGTTTGAGGTGTATTTTTCCTAGAGGGACTTCTGTGTATGGAGATCTGCTCCACCCTCTAGAGTTGTTGCCCACTCTACTCTTGCTTAAGGAGATTTGTGGGCGGCATGACATGGAGCCTGTGGAACAGATTACCGTGCTGCATCTTGGTAATTATTACTATGTTCATTAAATTATATTGATAGAATTTATTCGATACAGCAGAGGCGACTATGGGTTGACTGGTGCTGCAAACGGTAAAGGAAGGATCCTTCTGCCCACCTTTCATATTTCTGGACTTTGGGAGTCCCCTGCTGTGCCTGGGTCCCCCTGAGGCTAAAAGAGAAAAGAGGATTTTGTTACCGTAAAATCTTTTCTCTGAAGCTGAAGGGGGACCCAGGCACTACCCACCATAAGTTTAGGGTTCAGTTGGCTGTTGCCTTGTGGGTTGTTATGCTTATTTCTCATTTTTATATCTCTTACGCTCCCTCTTTGGGACAAAAACTGAGGAAGGCTTCCTGTGCTACAGAGGATAAGGTGAGGGGAGGAGCACTGGAACCTGATACTTTTTAACTTCTCAAGGTGTGCGCTCCTGGAAGTAGACTGCTTAACCCTGCTGTGCCTGGGTCCCCTTCGGCTTCAGAGAAAGAGATTTTACGGTAAGTAACAAAATCCTCTTTTAAGAGGTAAGTGTTGCAGTAATCCATTCAGGCTCAATTACATTTCAGCTTTAGTTCTCCTTTAAATGTCCTCACAAATACTTTCCTTCTACTGCTAGACTGACGGGGTGTCCTGGGTAAAACGTATGAACATACGATCAGATATGTTGGTAAATGATTTGTCCCAGCTGACAGCTTTTAGTGTCAATTGACCAGGCGGGATGAAAACTCACCCCTATTGGCTGAGGATGGCCGAACTTCCTGAAGTTCGTTTAGTTTCCGAACTTCAGTAAAAGTTCGGAAATAAAACCATAAGTCAATGGAGATATATTTCTTTAAAAGTCTTTTAAAATATTTCTTTAAAAGTTTGGTTAAAAACAGATAAAACTAGCAATGATAACTTACTGTAAATAGCTGTGGCACTGGGAAATGGTGTGGGGAACATTCCTGGTCCATATCACCAAAACATGGTTAACACTTCTTTCTTCAAGATCGGGCAATTGTTGGGTTTCAGCATGCTACATTCGAGGGTTACCGATAATCAAACAATATATTTGAGGGTTAATGAAAAATCGAACATATATTTGAGGTTACCAAATTCGAAGGCTCACTTCGAGGGTTATCGTAAACCGAAACATTACATTTGAGGGTTATTAAACGATACATACGAGAGTTACCGAAAGCGAAGGTCACATTCGAGGGTACCAAATTCCAACATTACATTTGATAATTAGCGAATTTTCCATAATTATCGAAAATAAGTTGCAAGTTCGGGAAACCGAACTAGTTCGAATAGTTCAAGTCCGACTGAACTCATAAAGTTTGTAAGAGAAAACAAACAAGAATGGCACTGCCAGTCAAACAAAAATTCCACAAAACCCTGTCATTAAAGGGCAAGTCCAACCCTAGAACTAAAATTTAACCCACTACTGGCCCACTGTGTATGTTCAACAAACCCTTACTTACATCTCTACCCAAATGGTTCTTCCTGCAGTGCCTGGTAAAAGTTCCAGAAAGTGAAAAGTAGGAGCTGTGTGTGGTTCATCTGGATGCCTGCTCCTTCATTGTCCTTGAGGTTTCTGGCATGCGCTGGGGAGCCCTCCCCCCTCCAGATCCCTTCATGCTGCCACAAATTATTTTCTGTGGCGTAGTTACCCAGCCCAACAGCCAGGACCAGATTACCATAGGAAACAGTAGGCAGGTGACTAGGGGCGTCTGTTGTTGAAGAGGAAGCTGTCAATCTCCTCCCACCCCTCCACCCCTAAATAGTATATTTCTTCATAAAAAAGAAAATGGGTGCAGTTTGAGGGTGTGGTCGTGTTAAGGGGTGGCTAAGGGCACCAGGCTTGTTGTGCCTACAGGCTCCTGAGGGTTAAATCCTCCCTACTACCGCATGATGATGGATTGCATGAACGGCCGTTTGTAGACGTACATCCGCAGACAGTATAATATGGCCACATTAGGCTACATATTTTTTTTGCATCACCAATGCGTAGACAATCTTTGGTCTATGCAAAAAATGTCATCAAACAAATGTAAAAATGAATGAAGTAATATCGATTTTTGCAATACTACATCATAAAATAGTAATGCGGTGAAGGATTTTACAATCACATCAGTATTTTACCTCCACCAAACAATCTGTATTGTAAATTAACAATACTGCAAGATATTAGCGATTTGAACCACAGGTCATACCATAAGGTATCAGTATTTACAACCCCAGCATTGTATAAAATGCTTTGTAAACTACAGATGTGCCCATACCCATTACAAACCAGCAGTATTGTAATTGTCCACACCCCCAATAATGAGATAAATAAGGCAATGAGTATACATAAGGAATGAGATAAATAAGGCTATGTTTTGTGTAGGAGTTATTAAACCAATTGTAATAGTTGAAAATAACTGAATTCTAGGATGTATATGTATGGACATGTCTGTAAATATACAAAAAATGGGCAACGCCACTAATTATTATCATTTAACTATAAAATGCCTTATTGTAGCCTTTCATTGAGCTTTCCCTGGATCCAAATTTTCATATAATCAAATAACTTACCCACCTCCACAATTTATGTTAAACTGGTCCTCACACAATGCTCCAGATGTACATTTAAGGACACAAAACATGCATTTAGCAGCACACGGTAATCTACGCACTGCCATCCACAAATGATATTGAGTACTAGCATGTTCATTCAGTGCATCGGGGGTAATGAAGGGTGAAATTAATTTTTCATGTATTTGGAGAGGGAAGGATGTGTAAAGGCCTTCACCTCTCAACATGAGATGTTTGAAATGATCCACACAATTGTAATTGAATTATTCACTTCAGCATTCTGGATCTTGAAATGGTAATCTATACATTATGTTGAAATCAATAATTATTTTAATCAGATCTGTGGACATATTTGCATACCCAGATGGATAATTGCATTTTGTGACATTCACAGATTGTAAGTATACAATATAAATTTTTCACACATAAACAACAAAAAACACAAGGTTCTAAGAATACTAGAATAATAAAATTTTTCATTGTCACTGTGGCTACAGCCAGTTTTGCTCACTGCAGAATCAGGGGAAAAACACATTGTATGTTTAGCCTAAAGATCTTTAAGGTACTTCATAGAACATTAATTCCTGAGATAGAGTCAAGGTAGGTCACTAGGTAACATGACTTACACAATTTTATAGGTCATGCAAAAGGACTTTTTATATATATATTTATGCCTGTACCTTGGACAGTTATTAAAGGGTATTCGGTCATAAAAATACACTTTTACCTAATGTCTAAATATATATACGTCTGCCATATTTACTATCAAGGAGAAATTATAAGTCCAAAATGAATTAAAACAAATGTTGTTTTCCCCCTTAGAGATATTGCATTTTATGTTTTCCTTGTGGCACAGAGAGAAGGAAGACAGAAAGTCAATATATTATGCAAAATCAGTGCATTCAGCATTTCAAACTATAAATAATACTGTCTTTCTTGGCTATGCAGCTTCGGGGACATTCTTCACTGCCCAGTATAGCTTAACATAATATAATAACAGTGAAATCTGTTGACTTGAAAGGCTATCATGATCTATAGACATGTTCCCCCCACACAGCCCCGATCATTACATATACTAGTTTCTGGTCACCTGAGGGCACTTATCAAAATTACCAAAATAACTTGCAAATCACCATTTTCTTTATGTTTACCTAATTCTGAAGTAAGCTGTAAAGGGGGGGTTCTCTGTGGGTCTGGAGGTCCAGTGGTCAACAGCGGAGGCCCAGGACTAAGAGGACCTGAGATCAGCTGTTTTTATACAGCTGACCACACGTAAGTAGTAAAGGTAAGCACCATCAGCTTTTTAAACTGGCGATTACTCGTACCGTAACCTGCATACATGTAATGCCGCTAGGAAGTGGGTGGGTTGTTAGGGGCCTGACCACCAAACTTGCAGGGGGCTCCATGGATCCTGTAGTTTCACCACTGTGGAGGTCTGAAATGAAAGGGAAAAATCCACATAAGTAGGTAAACTATTAAGATCACAAACCAAACAGGGGTATGAGTCACTGGGCCGGAACATTTATGTCAGTATAGTGGAATATAAGGAACAGGAAGCAAGGAAAACAAAAAAAAGCTGCAGCTTGCTTACTTGAAGCCAAAACATATAACAGCACAAAACAAGGATTTCAATGCAGCTTTATGTAAACATAATTAATTCACTGTCCCTAAGAATGATATATTACTTTGCTTTTCACACAAAAATGAAAAGTAATCTTTGCAGTGTATTTCTTAGATAGCAAGGATGTAAGAAACAGAATATTACATTCAGTAAAATCTGGGGAATGAAGACAATCCTTGTGTACTTTGTCTAGCTAAAAACAAAGGTTTTTATACCACTACTTATACCCAATAGAGCTATAATCTTGAAATTGGTACATGTAGAAACTTTATATTTGCTACAAAGTCTGGGAAATTAAACTCATGACTTCATGGGCTGTGAATTTATAAAACATGTGTTTTAAATAATGAGCCACCACTGAATGTACAAAATAATATAGATACATTTAAAGATTATTTTACTAGGAACAGAATTTAAAAAGGAATATTTACACACAATGTCCCCCAGAAAACACAATCCAGATGCCACACTCACATAAAATTAGGGCTGTTTACATTGGAGAAGCGGCGGTTGCGTGGGGACAGATAAGCTTGTACAAATATATTAATGGCCCATACAATGAGCTCTCTGGTGCATTGTTCACTAATAGGTCATATCAGGGACACGTGGACATCCTTTAATGTTGGAAGAAAAGAAGTTTCATCTTCAGGTTAGGAGAGGTTCTTACAGTGAGAACGGTGAAAACTGTGGAACTGTCTTCCAGACGATGTGGTAATGGCAAGTTCATTGAATAACTTTAAAAAGGCCTGGAAAGTTTCTAAAACTAAAGAATATTGAGAATTACTGGTATTAATGTATATAGATCTGGTTGATCCAGGGATACTTCCGATTGCGTTGGAGTCAGGAAGAATTTTTCCCCTTTTAGCTGGGGTTTTTGCCTTCCTCTGGATCAACTGTTAGGTAGGGTAAAAAAAAAAAAAAGTGAATAGGTTGGACTTGATGGAAGTATGTTCTTTATTCAACCCTAATACTATGTTACTATGTACTATGTAAATGTATGCTTGCAAAAATAAAAAATGACACATTAAAAGGGCATGTTCACCCCTGTAAAGAACTTTGCCACATAGTAGGATCCTTCCCCCAGCCCCAACCGTTATAAAAAGATTTTTTAGAAAGTCTCCCAAACCCTACTTACCTTCCTGCTTTCTCCACCGTACTGCCCAGCCTTCTGCTTGCATGAAACTGCAAGCAGGGGGCCGGACCGGCAGCTGCGTCCCTGATTGGCTAAGAGGAGGCGGCTTCCAGCTGCACAGAGTACGCTAGGGGAGAGAGGTAAGTTAAGTAGAGTTTGGGGGACTAGAGTTTCTCCACCTAAAATATTGGACAAGTTAGAAGTAAAAAAATATATCAATATTTGTATTTGTCTCTTATGTACAATGGTATAAAGGAGGAATTAAAGTATATGTTGAAGATGTGCTGGATATTTAATTTACTGATGGAATTTGAACAATCACATTACAAAAGGAAATAAAAAAAGTTGAATGAGGTGCCTTCTTTGACAAATTAAAACATTGACTGCAAACTACTTTTCATCTTATGATAATCTCAAAGTAAAAGGTATACTTCTCCATAGTAACTAAGTTTCTTCTAAGACAAAGTAAATCCATTAGAAACAAAAAAAACAAGCAAAGTTATTTCAAGTGAGAATTACAATGCAGAATAAACAAATACAAAGAATAATAGTATCACTGGTTTCATGTTTTAGGAGACACAGAAATGAAGATTTGTCCAATAAACACTTGTAAAGGGAATGTACAGTGTAAATCAAAGTTCATCCATCGCAAACAGGGGGTAGGTAGAAGTCAATGGGCCCCATAGCAAAATGGTGGATGGGCCCCCAGCCCTCAAAATTTGGCAAACCCACTTTATGCCCGGTTTAAAGGAAAAATACACATGACGAGCATACACACTCTCTCACACAATGACCGGCATCATCACTCACACTCTCTCACACCAACACACACACTGAGAAGTATACACATTCTCTCACATACACACTAACCAGCATACACTCACCAACACTCTGACCAGCTTACACACGCTCTCTCTCACATACACACTAACCAGCATACACTCCACACACCCACACTTGACCAGCATACACATGCTCTCTCTCACATACACACTGATCAGCATACATTCACACAACTCACCCTCCGCATACATACACACTCTCTCTCTCTCTCTCTCTCTCTCACACCACACACACACACATCACGTGACCAGCATAGTGCATACATGCACTCTTCTCACTCACTCACACAGTGACCACAACATTCCTTTAGTTATCTTAGGCAATACAATAAATTAGTTTCCACACTATCCAGTAGATACTCAGCAATAATGATTTTTTTTATTCCAGTAATACTGTAACTTCTACCCCTTCCCCCTCCCAACCCAATTCAATCCAAGTGGTTAACCCAACTTAGAATCACACAACAGATTGACAATATTACCTCCAGTATGTATTACATGCTGAGGATGTCTTCTGCACTGCGCACCATAAACACGAGCCTGCTGTGTCTACTTAAGGCTCGTTAGTTGCCGTGCACCATGCGCAATTTGCACAACGAGTGCACTGGTGCATCCAAAGTCCCAGGCAGTCCGTGTAGGTAAAGTAAGTAACCAATAGAGGGCCAGGGGCAAGCAACAGAAATTAAAAGTTACCAGACACCACACGGGGGCCCAGCCCACAACGCAAATGCTGCCTAAGTGTGAAGCAGGTTGTGTCTGGGTCTATACGAAGTAGTAAGTTACTCGGGGTAGCTGGGCCCATAGCAAACACTATGGTTGCTCTATGGTGATCCCACGCCACTGATCACAAAAGCTGTATCTTTAAAAGACATGTCCCACCCATTTTTATATTTTGGTATTACTGTAGGGCTCCTCCCCCCAGCCCAACTGCATGTTGTTTTTACAGAAACTCCCGCCGATCATCACTTACCTTACCTCTTTCCCTCCGGCGTACTGTCCTGGCCCACTGATTGCATGAAAATGCAAGCAGGGGGCCGAGCCGGCAGCCGTGTCTGTGATTGTGAGAGGGCAGCAATCAAGACGTGGCTCCGGCTATCCAGAATCCGGGGGAGAGAAGGTTGGTAAGTATGATCGGAGGAGTTTCTGTAAAAACGATATAGCGGTTGGGGTTGGAAGCCCTACCAGTACCCCAAAAGGGTTACACACTAGGGAAGGAGAGCCAAAACGGAGGGAGGAGGGAGGGGGAGGATGGCTGCAGTGAGCATGGCAAAATTCTCCTGGAGGAGAGACAGAGGCAGAGTCCTATATGGACTCGGCAGGCTCCTGGTGGCCAGTTTTTTGGACTTTGGAGGGGCATAGCGAACATGGTTGCCCCGATGAACGATAAGTAACTTTTACAACATTAATGCTAAAAACATTCCACACTGCTGATTTAAATAAAATTTTTGTTTAACAGATCACTAACATTAAATAAAACCTTGCCATGTTCAGCATTGTTTTTTACTATGCAGTGTACAATGATTTATTAGAGTTGACTAGACAGTCGGAATATCGCACAGATCAAGGTTACCCAAATGGAAGTCAGTGAGGTCATACAAAGGAAAATTCATGTCAATAATAGTACATCTCTTATAAAATGCTGCCGCATACCAAAACACAATTGTCTTCTTAACATAAATTCTGGGAAATATCAATAAAACAGGGATGGATTTATGATGACACAAAGCGCATATGCAACTAAATGTTTTTTACTGTACTGTATCAAACAGGGGGGAAAGGGTAACAGGACTCATCATGTGTCTTTGATCATATAATAATAATGAATAGGTAGGGGTGCTGTTGCAATTTAATTCACTGCATGTTGCAGTTGGCAAAACTGTTTGCTTTTAACACTGAATATGGGATTGTTCTTGGCACAGTTAAGGACAATATACTCACCTACTCATCGCTCTCTTCTTCCGTCCCCTTATTAGTTTCCAGGGTGAGGACCTAAAATGACACACCCTGGGTACTTTACCTAAACTGGTTATATACCATACACTAAGTTTCCTCAGCATTTGGTCCTCTTCTGCAGTTCGTGATGTAGCCAATGGGAAGACACGCTCTGCATGTGGGAGGCGTGTCCCCCATTGGCTGATCGACCACGTCATATATATAATATTAGGATTAGTGATGCTGATTAGAATCCGATTTTGAAACAAACTTGGGTTTGATTAGGAAGTGGCAGATTGATTTTTTTTTTAAATTTTATAAAATTAGAAACTCAATAATTAGAAAATTGAAAACTCGAATTCCATATGAAACAGAAAATTTCTATCAAAAATATGGAAATGCTATTGAATACTCAAAGTTTCTGAAAATTCCAATTCATTTTGGTTCAATTGGATTTTTTAACTTTAATAGGTTCCGCCGAAACACTGTCAGAACGAAAGTCGCCAGTTTTGTTTCTAAACTATTAGGATCTCTTCAGAATTGTCCCACATGTTCTCATAGTGGCTGTGAGTTGTAACAAATCTGTCTGTCTGTCCTATCTGCTGGCATGAAACCAAAATATTAGGAATAATATTTAATTGGGGTTGAAATAAAAAGTCTGGCATACAAAATTATTGGTCTTTCAGTATTACTAATTTTTAAAAATGGGATTCTTGTAAAGTCAACGTAACAGTGTTGTTCCAAATGATTAGTTGATCTTTTGATTAACAGGATTAGAAGCTACTATTTCCAGGACAATGCTAAATTCGGTATGTCATCTGTATTAATTCTTCAATTTGGGGACTGTCAATGTCAGACTCTTGTCTTTTAAAAGTTACAGCTATTAGAAAACCACCCCTTATGATGTTTAAATAAAGGACTTTTCGTAAAAAGTTTTTATAATTTAATCTGTAACAAGTTTAATAATGGTTTATTATATAGTACATACACAGTAACCTAGATGTCAAGGGTATATAAAGACTACATTTATTAGGTTCAATCCTTTTTCCCTACTGTGAAGCTGGCAGCACATCAAATGTCTATCACTGGGGGGAAATCCTTCCAAGTCCCAAAAATGACTCTGGATAATTCTCGGATAAAAGTAGAAAAACAATATTAATGTCAGTAACATTACTGACTTTGATTCTAAAAGAAATACATATCTCTTTTAGTCTATAATATGTAGCTGCTATTAAAAGTGTTCTTACTGTGAAAAAGCTTTAACACTCTGATAAAACCTTTTTTCTTTTAATCTTTAGGGATGCTCACTTTTCCACTGATAAATCCATAAAATCTCTACGGCCCATCAGGTAGACCTGTAATTTCGCCGGTGGGTATCCTTGTGAAAATGTGTGTCTTTTCTTGATGCCGAATTACAACCATTTGTTTTTAGGACTCGATTCCTATATCAGAGACTCGGCTGTATAGCAATATTGACCATGAAAAGAGACTGCTGGGTGTTAGTACTTTCTTGATATGGGAAATCTGAGGGACAGGGATAGACACAAGGCTGTTTCATTCTGTTTCTACGAGACATACTTACCCATAACTACTTTGTATTAAACTCCATCTCTACTTACAACCGAGAGGGATGGCGATGGGTGCCAAATGATAGCCATCCTATGTCAATCTCTTTCTAGGATGTTGGAAGACAGAGGGGATCTTCACAAAACCTATTAATGACTTACATCACATATGGAGCTTTGGCTCTGCTACATAGATAATATTTTCAATGTGTGGAGGGGCAGAGACAACTGGCTGAAAATTTCATTAAGAATTAAATACTAACCAACTTAATATATGTTAACATATCATATTCAGAGAAATCTATTGTTTCCTTGATATCACACTGAAGAAAGAGGGACATTTGTTGGTTCTAATCGGTATAGAGAACCTACCTGTACTAACTCATTAATGCACTATAATAGCGCGCATCTGTCCAATCTCATAAAAAACAACAATTCATGCAATTAGGGTATCGGTTGATCAGGCAGAATTATTGAATGGTTTTTTTGGTGGACGAGACGCGTGTCCAACTGTTCGTTTGTCCTGAATCGAAGAGCCAAACGGTTGGTGAGGGCAAAGGATTGGAAGGTGTGTAAGCAGGATAAACAATGGTGGAGGTGCACTCTGTCCAACTGTGGGTGCAGACACCTTGTAGGTTCTTCCCTTAGGAACCAGCAGCTTCACAGGAAAAAGATAACTGAAGGTCGCACTCCAAATCTTTAGAAAATTTATTGTGAACCACACATCCATGTCACATGTGACATGTGATGTGTGGTTCACAATAAATTTTCTAAAATTTGGAGGTGCGACCCTCAGTATCTTTTTTCCTGGAAGGTGTTGTGACCCAGCTTTACTTGTCTGAAGCATTTCCATCCCCTTATTATACCCTCTCCATCCCTTCCATTATTTAAAGGCTATGGGATTTGGTTTATCTGTCAAGAACTTATCAAGGCTATGAGATTTGGTTTATCTGGTAAGAACTGATCAAGGCTATGGGATTTGGTTTATCTGTCAAGAACTTAAACTTTATCAAGCTATGGGATTTGGTTTATCTGGTAAGAACTGATCAAGGGTATGGGATTTGGTTTATCTGTCAAGAACTTATCAAGGCTATGGGATTTGGTTTATCTGTCAAGAACTGATCAAGGCTATGGGATTTGGTTTATCTGTCAAGAACTGGTGATGGCTATGGGATTTGGTTTATCTGTCAAGAACTGGTGATGGCTATGGGATTTGGTTTATCTGAAAGAACTATTCGCGGCTATGGCATTTGGTTTATCTGGTAAAAACTGATCAAGGCTGTGGGATTTTTTTTAGTGGCAAAATTGATCAAGGCTATGAGGTTTTGTTTATCTGGTAAGAACTGATGAAGGCTATGGGATTTTGTTTATCTGATAAGAACTGATCTAGGCTATGGGATTTAGTTTTCTGGTAAGAACTGGTCAAGGCTATGGGATTTGGTTATCTGTCAAGAACTGGTCAAGGCTATGGGATTTGGTTTATCTGGCAAGAACTGATTAAGCTGTGGGATTTTGTTTTTCTGGTAAGAACTGGTCGAGGCTATGGGATTTTGTTTATCTGGCAAGAACTGATCAAGCTTAGGGATTTGGTTTATCTGGTAAGAACTGATGAAGGCTATGGATTTTGTTTATCTGGTAAGAACTAGTATGGGCCATGGCTATGGGATTTGGTTTGTCTAGCAAAAACTGATCAAGGTTATGGGTTCGGTTTATCTGGTAAGAACATCAGGGCTATAGGATTGTGTGTATCTGGCAAAAACTGAACAAGCTATGGGACTGGTTTATCTGTCAAGAACTGGTCAAGGCTATGGGATTGGTTTATCCGGCAAGAACTGATCAAGGCTATGGGATTTGGTTTATCTGGTAAGAATGGTCAAGGCTATGGGATTTGGTTTATCTGTCAAGAACTGGTCAAGGCTATGGGATTTAGTTTTATCTGGCAAGAACTGATTAGGCTTTGGATTTTGTTTTTTCTGGTAAGAACTGGTCGAGGCTATGGGATTTTGTTTATCTGGCAAGAACTGATCAAGGCTATGGGATTGGGTTTATCTGGTAAGAACTGATGAAGGCTATGGGATTTTGTTTATCTGGTAAGAACTGTCATGGGCCATGGCTATGGGATTTGGTTTGTCTAGCAAAAACTGATCAAGGTTATGGGATTCGGTTTATCTGGTAAGAACGATCAAGGCTATAGGATTGTTGTGTATCTGGCAAAAACTGAACAAGGCTATGGGATTTGGTTTATCTGTCAAAACTGATCAAGGCTATGGGATTTGGTTTATCTGGTAAGAACTGATCAATGCTATGGGATTTGATTTATCTGGTAAGAACTGCTCAAGGCTATGGGATTTGGTTTATCTGCAAAGAACTGGTCAGGGCTATGGGATTTTGTTTTTCTGGTAAGAACTGATCAAAGTATGGGGATTTTGTTTATCTGGCAAGAACTGATCAAGGCTATGGGATTTCGTTTATCTGGCAAGAACTGATCAAGGCTAGGATTTTGTTTATCTGGTAAGAACTGATCAGGCTATGGGATTGGGTTTATGTAATTTTAGTGGTGGTCTGGTGGTGGATTTTTGTTTATCTGGTAAGAACTGATCAAGGCTATGGAATTTGGTTTATCTGGCAAGAACTGATCGAGGCTATGGGATTTTTTTTTTTTCTGGTAAGAACTGGTCATGGCTATGGGATTTTGTTTTTCTGGTAAGAACTGGTCATGGCTATGGTATTTTGTTTATCTGGTAGAACTGATCAAGGCTATGGATTGGTTTATCTGGTAAGAGCTGATCAAGGCTATGGGATTTGGTTTATCTGGTAAGAACTATCAAGGCTATGGGATTTGGTTTATCTGGTAAAACTGATCAAGGCTATGAGATTTGGCTTATCTGGTAAGAACTGATGAATGCTATGGAGTTGGTTTATCGGGACTTCCTATACAGGACTTCCTATACATATCTTAAAGTAAGTTAGGAATAGTAATACATTTTGGTTAATTCACATTTTGTTGCATGGAGTAAATGTATTTTAGGGTTGAGTTCTTCATTTAAAAAAAAAAACTTTAATAGGAAGATGCTATGAAGGTTCTCATTCATCCAGGTCTGGTATACCTGTTGTTTCAATTAGATCAACTGGACTTCAAGAACTAAACTTCAAGTCCAGTTGATCTAATTGAATACAACAGAATATTTAATAGGAGGAGGAATTTATTTCCTAGTAATATGTATATATATTTATTCCACCCTGTCAGACAGTTATTATGACTATGGCTCCAGTTCATTTCCATAAGATTAAGTCTCTGTGGCACCACAACGCCAATGCAGAATTTAGTAAAAATGTAGCATTGAAAAAAAATCACCTGTTTCAGATTAAACGGTATCTCCCGAAATTAACCTTTGGGATTTCAGTTTTATTGAAGAGTGGAAGGTAAAGGAGCTATGTCTTACCTCCCATTTTTCAATGCGAACAATAGAAGAGCATTCCCATGAGCTACTTTCATCCTTTACTTTGCTAGTCAGGGATATGTGAAGGTAACACCAATCAGATGTATCAAAGAAATTCATGAGTATACCCAAACATTTAATTTGCTCAAAAAGTACTTATTTTCTTCAGTTTTATAATTTTACCGTAGGTCCCAAACATTTTTTAAGGATGGATGCTCCCTGTTTTTGATTTTCCACAAGAATCCTGGACTTTGCTAAAGTTTGCAAACCCATAGGTAAAATACTAGTGTAGGGCCTCTTCACTAACTGGACCACACATCAACATGTTACTTTTCAGTGGGAGCTTGTTTGCAAAAGTCACCAGCATAGCTGATATAAGTGATTTAATATTGGGCTTGTTGATCTTTAAGCATGATTTTTAATCCACCAAATTGCTGCCATTAAATTTTTCAAGGGGGGCACAATTCAGTTGAAGCATCATGCATTAGCCAATCACAGGAGCAGATGCTGGTTGAGCCCCTTTCTGCTTGTCTTCCGTGCTTGGAAAAGGCACGGAAGACAGCAGAACGTGGAGAGAGAACAAAGGCTGGTAAGTACATTTGGGGAGGTCTTTGAAAGCTATAAACCTTGCCAGATAGAGGTTAATGCTATTTCCTGCAGAATACCAGATTTTAGTTTGGGGGTTGGACATACCCTTTAATGTTTGTTGTTTTTTTTTTAGACAAATAACCCAAATCATGTACATACTTAAAAGTGCTCCTCTACCCAATACTAACAGTGCTATCCTTAGCTGGCCTCTATTATAACAATGGTCATGGTTAGCTGGGTATATACAGTATCGATAAAGGGACGATCCCATATTTTCCAACCAAAGACAACCCAAGACCATGATACTTACCTGTGAAGGAGAATTTCTTTGTAAGTGTCTGCTGGCTGCACCTGGAAGGACCAGGCCTGGCAATAGATTAAGTCTCTGTGCAAGGACCATTTTGATTTTGGGCATTTGTGCAAAGATACAATATATATTATATTAATAGTTTTTCTACAAATGGATATACAATTCAAAAGTAGGCCCTTTTACAGTCATAACTATGCCCAGGGTACATAGTATTATAGAGGGGTTGTAACAAGAGCTTTTCTGCATACCCAAGGTTAATTTTATATTCAAACTTTTTCATTAACTATCAATTGATCAACTCAATCTAAATTTAAGGAAAGGATCCACATTTGATGTTTGATCTGGTAAAATGTCTAACTTCAATTCTCACAAACAGCTAGAATGATACTGAAGGTCTCACTGATAAGACTGAATAGTAAAATAACCTACTTTCCTTGCAAGAAGTTCCATGTTTGAAAGATATAAAATATTTAGAAATTCAGTAGATGGTAATTGTTGATATATAATGAGGTGACAATAAGAGAATGGATAATAGAGCAAATAATTAAAGGCTCCTTCATAGAAAAAAGGTGCCTAAAAATGGTGAATATCATTAACATGTACAAATATAAAGTAGGTCAGTATATATTTCACACTGCTGAGCTTCTTTCCTAGGGATCTGGCAGGTGAGAGAAGGGCATTCACTGAACTAAAGGACAAAGGTTCAATTATTTTAATAGCAAGGTATTGATTACTGTAAGGGCAGTTTATTCTGTTCCTTTCTGAACGTTCCAAGTGTGTGCTCAGCTTTAGAAATAATTAACTGGATCCCTGTGTGATTGTAGTTGGCCAATAGGAGTGTTAACTATATGGAGAATTAAATGTATGGTAGACGGCTCTTACCAATGTTCCACACATCAATGAAATTTAAATGCGTGAAAAGCACATATCTAAGCACATATCATAGTGCTTAGATTTTGTGATGGGTATATATAAGTATATTAATTAAGTCTCATAAAGTCCCAGGGTACACTTGTCTATAGGATCACTTCCATCTTAAGCTGTAACAACTGTAAATTACGTTTTTATCCAAACACAGAAAGCTCACTTACGGATTTGATGGGAGGCCCAGGGTATCCATGCCTGAGTCCTTTGTTTGGGCCAAATCTTGGGAAATCAATATCAAAGTTAATAGGATGGCAGTGCACGTGCTTTGCAATTAAGAATGGGATTCACTCGAAATGCGTCAGCAGAGCTACAAGTTCTAATAAAAGTTATTTTAATAAGTCCATGTGTGCAGTTTCCTGGTGTGCACCTACATTACATACTTTGATAATGTTTGGCCAATAGGAGGAAGCCAACAAATTCTGATTGATTTGTATAGGTGAAATTACTATAGTTTGAGTCTAAAAACATGCAAGATATCAGTATACAATCTGGGCCACTGTCACAGAAGACAAATCCAGAGGTCTATGGAAGACTTGCCAATGTAGGACTTAAGCTAGTACACACCTACCGATTTTTCCTCCTGATCGACCGTTCGATCTTTCGACCGGTCGGCCAGGAGGAAGGACTGTCGTTCGCGGCAAAAGCAGCCACGTCCGATAGTTACCGCGACCAATGTTACCGTAGTTTACCGTGCGGTCCATAGAGGACCGCATGATCGGACGAGGTTTTCCACCATGTCCAATCGTGCTTTCATCCGATTCGGACGAACGGTCGATCGGACATGGGCACATTCGGATGCTATTTCAGTCCGATCGACCGATACACGAACTATCGGTCGATCGGACCGAAATATCTCATTGTGTGTACCCAGCTTTAGGTAAACCAAAAAGAATATGAAACAGGGCTTAAACAGGAAAATTGTCCACCCCATTAGATAGGGACCCTCCAGATCTTTTGGCCCCTAGGCCCAGGTCCAGTAGGCATGCTGGACACATCTACCTTATATACTTGAATACAAGTCGAGATTTTTAGGCTTTAAAATTAGCCTGAAAACCTCACCTCGGCTTATTCTCGGGTCAAGTCCTAATTTAGATCCAATGCTGCAATTGCTTGATAACCACCAGTTGGAGCTGTGTTAAAAAATCCTTCATCTGCATTGAAAGTTACAGGAGCTGATCTGCCTTTACACTTCCTGCTTCCTGTAGTCAGGCTGCTGGACTCACTCAGCACTGTCACTGCTCATCTGGATTCTGTAAATCTGATGGGTCTTCTCAGTTTGGGGCAAAATGGCTGCTAGTTCAATGCAAGTGGCAGCTTGAAACTACAACTCTCAGGTGACACTTAACTATTGGGGTCAGAGTGCCCTTTACTATATGGGGGTAAGAGTGTAATGATGGTAAGCTTAATTAATGTTTATTGAACCTTGCCACTCCACATATTAGAAACCCAGCAACCAAAGCATGCTGGAGTTGTAGTTTCCAAACATCTGGAGTGCCAAGCTTATACTCAGTCAGTCAGTCAGGTAAAAATAGGTACTTTGACTCGGATCAACTTCAATCAATTTGCATTTATCTGCTTCCCAACGAAAAAAAACACAAAAACAGGAAAAACCTAATAGAAAAAAATAAAAAAAAAGACAACTCATCTCAGTGAATTCGCTTAATGTCAAGATTTCATTCTACAACCCCTCATGAAATGTTTGCTGAAGCTGAGCATTCTAAAGCAACATGCCCTCAAACAATGATCTCACCAACCAAAAATTTCAAATGACTCATCACCTATAGCCTAGACACAGATATGCCGTCTCGGATGATACATACCAAACTGTGCGGCATTTAATATTTCTGACTTGTCACTACCAATATGATTATGTTAACCATAATTAGACTGAATCTATTTCATGTGTTCAATTACAGACGTAATAAGTAGACACAACATTTGTATCAATCACATAAGGCCTTTAGGGATAACAGAATTTCAGCAGAAAAGGGAGTCAACTTCCTTTCTATTAATGAAGTTAAATGATATCTTGTAACTACATACTTATATTAAATTAAAAAAAAACAGTGATTGCTGGAAACAGAGAAGTCAATGATGGTAATTCAGTAAACTGGTCTGTTTGGAATGTCACAAATGGCAAAACAGCATGTTGCCTTTATTTTACTGCTTGCCAAGAAGTAGAGTGTAAAAAATAGCTTTTGTTTAGCCTTCTGTTCAAATGCTAGCCCTACTAACACCCAGAGATACAAACACAGAGCAGTTTTCCCTACTAGGTTGAGTCATGATTAACACAAATGGGAAATTTTATGAAATGTTCACACTATTAATTACTAAGTTTGCAAGAGACCCAATAAACCAGAGCAGGAAAAATATGTTATTGCTCAAATGACCATATTAATATGAACGATGGCCTTAGAGCTAGTAAGTTTTGCAAACTCTTCTCACATCAAATGAAATATTCATCTTAATTGATTTTTCCAATTAATACACCAGATAAACTCTTTCCAGATTTAAAGTAAAACATTTAAGAAAGCAGGAATTTTTGATCTCACTGTTTAATGTAATGATACTTCCCTGTGGCCAAATTTATTACAATGCAGAGTAAGACATCCTATAGAATAAACATATGGATTGAGAAGAACTAATTGCTTATCTGTTAAACATTTGAATGGGTTTCATCTGAGCAAAACAGATTTATCACAAGGGGGCAACTGTGCTGTAAAAATAGGCTCAAACGCTCAGTCCTCAGCTGTGCCGCATAAGGGTAATGTTTAAAGGGAACAGTGACATTGTTAATCTAGCATCTTAAATGTATAATAAAAGAGAAGTAAAAATCTGTAATTCTGCAGCAAAATTAATTAATCTGTGTAACCGCAAGGTGCATTCAAATTGATAAATGTGTAGATTAAAAAAGAATAAAGTACTGTAGTAGGTAACAATCCCACCTTCTTTCTTTTGTCTAAAGAAATGAAAATTTGCTTTACTGTTGTGCAATTTATGGACTACATATACAATCACAAATCACAAAAAAGTGTGTGGTAAAAATGGACCATGACAGTGAATCCTCTAGTGCACAGAATCCCCCCATATTTATAGGGAGTAGTAGATTTAAAGGCACTGATAATCACATGGAAAGCATTTGTTATACTCAGTGACCCTGCATTTGATTGGATCTATATTGATGGTAGTGATATGTCACTGATAGTATCATCTCAAAAGTAGTCCTGTTCCCATTAACCATATGTCTGTCGCACTGCAGTTCACTGCAGATAGTTTTTTTTTCCTAAAGCCCATACTAATAAAACACAATGAGCATTGTTCTCCTTCCCAAATGTTCCCATTGTCCTTGCAAGGCTATTTGTATAGTGAAGTGGCTACTATCAATCAAGACCCACTATTTGACGCACACTGATTCTGGTAATGAGATTTGGTTTACCCGACAATCTACATTTTCTACTCTGTGCAGTTGTTTGACAAATGACAGCTCCGGGGGATGACTCAGTCCTGGCAGGCAGCCAGGTTTTTCATTTAACCCCCCGTGATGCTGGAGGGACCTTGAGAAGAGTGCACTGCAGTGTGTTGTCTCAGGGCAGGGGGAAGCCGTGGTTCTGCAGCATGCTTCTGCACTTCTACCAACTACAGGGCTGCAATAAGTTTCCCACTATACATCAGGGAAACCTCACCCCTTCTCTAAAGTGTTCCTTCATTGCTTTCCTATAATGCTGTGGGAAAATGACCAGCTAATCATTTCCAAATCCCGTCCTACTGTGGATTTATCTCTTTATACCAATCACAGTCATCTGTATCTACATATCTAGAGATAAAGCCCATGATGCATTCTAACTATGCTTTCATTTAATTGGAACAGCATGTGGTTTCATTGAATGGTTATATAGGGTATATATATTATATATATATATATATATATATATATATATATATATATATATATCCACTGTGTATCTATGATCACACAAAACATACTAATATACTGTTTTATTATACTGCGGTACAACACACAGTGTGATTTGTGGCAACAAAAAACCCTGTAGACTTGTTGTAATTGATGGAATGCTAAGAAGTGTTATAATATTAGAATTAATGGAATAATTATAATTACAACCTTCCCGTGCAATAACAAATGTATTCAGTTTATAAAATGTAAGGGGGTCCAGAGTGAATAGCAGGGGGTCCACTGCAGGGTCAGGCTTGGGTCAAACGTTTTACTTATATTTAGATATTTTTGAAATTTTTTTTACAATGCAAATATATATTGACAGCTATAACCTTTAAACACATTAAAACCCTAAGCACAATCTTAAATTAAAAGTTGCTGAAAATGTGCAAACGCAATGGTAAGAATCTCAGCCAGCAATCTGCTGTCAAAGAAATGAATGAACAAGAGAGAAGTGGATCTAAAGTAAGGATATGATTGCGTGTGCATGTGTAAATAAGTAAGGAGGAATACAATTACCTGTACTGTGTAGTAAAGGTAAGGAGAATTCAAAACCTGTACATGTGTATAAAGTAAGAGAAATACAATTACCTGTACGTGTGTATAAAGTAGGAGAATACAATTACCTGTACATGTTATAAAGTAAGGAGAATACGATTGCCTGTACATGTGTATAAATAAGGAGAAAACAATTGCCTGTATATGTGTATTAAGTACGGATAATATGATTGCTTGTATATGTATTTAAACAGAATGCAATTGTCTGTACATGTATAGAGTAAGGAGAATATGATTGCATGTACATATGTATAAAAATAAGGAGAAAACAATTGCTGTATATGGGTATTAAGTACGGATAATATGATTGCTTGTATATGTGTTTAACAGGAATGCAATTGTCTGTACATGTATAAAGTATGAAGAATGCGGATGCCTACATGTATAAGTAAGGAAATACGATTGCATGACATGTGTATAAACAAGAATGCATTGTCCGTATGGAGAATACGATTGCCTGTACATGTGTATAAGTAAGAATACAATTGCCTGTACATGTGTAAAGTAAGGAGAATACAATTGCCTGTACATGTGTTAAAGTAAACAGAATACGATTGCCTGTACGTGTGTATAAAGTAATGAGAATACAATTGTCCTGTACATGTGTATAAAGTAAGGAGAATACAATTCCTGTACATGTTATAAAGTAAACAGAATACGATTGCCTGTACGTGTGTATAAATAATGAGAATACAATTGTCTGTACATGTGTATAAAGTACGGAGAATACAATTGCCTGTAAATGTATAAGTAGAAGAATACAATTGCCTGTACATGTATAAAGTAAGGAGAATACAATGCCTGTACATGTGTATAAATTAAACAAATAAACGATTGCCTGTACGTGTGTATAAAGTAATGAGAATACAATTGTATGTACATGTGTATAAAGTAAGGAGAATACAACGGTCTGTATGTGTATAAAGTTAGGAGAATACAATTGCCTGTACATTTATAAGTAAGAAGAAAACAATTGCATATATACATGTGTATAATGTAGGAGAACAAGATGTGTTCATGTGGTTCTCACCTCTTTCTAGGGCATTAGTTGACCAGTGCTTTGCTCCATAGGCAGCAGGGCTCAGAGCAGTGAGCTGTCACTTCTTGGTGCTGAAGGGCCACCAGGAAAGGGAGGAAGGCAGATTGGGTGGATCTTATTCTCAGTGTGTTCCACTGCATGCTGAATAAGAAGAAAAACAACAAAGTCTTTCATTCAGGCATTCACAGTCCTGATTTTGTTAGTGAATAAGAGGTAAAAGCCTCTGGCTGGAATGAACTGGGAGGGAGATTCTGTGTGTATCAATAATTTGAAGGGCTGGGAGTGGAGTGGGCAATCCCATTTTGTAGTAAAAATCAGCCGGGAACAGCTGCGGGGGTGGAGCAGTGACTACATTCATGTAGAGTTTACAGGTCGCTTAATAGCAGCATAATGCACATTGGTTATTGTACACGACTCTATGGGGTTAAAGATTGACTGTGAGGATCTCAGTTGTACGCAGGTTTCACTCACAACAGGCATTGGGGATAACAATCAGGGAAGGGCAAAATGGTTCATACATAATTACTCCTTCCAAACCTGTCAATTTCCATCTACATTATATACACCTCTTTTGTTGTGTAACTCATATGTTTCTGGCACTGCCCCCTGTATATGTGTATTAAGTACGGATAATATGATTGCTTGTATATGTATTTAAACAGGAATGCAATTGTCTGTACATGTATAGAGTAAGGAGAATATGATTGCATGTACATATGTATCCAACATTTCCTGTACGCTGTTTCCAAACATTTCCTGTATCCTGTAACCCAACATTTCCTGTACGTTGTATCCCAACATTTCTTGTACGCTGCATCAGCATTTCCTGTACGTGATCCAAAACCATTTCCTTTACGCTGCATCCCCACATTTCCTGTACGCTGTATCTCAGCATTTCCTGTAGCTGATATCCAATATTCTGTATGCTGTTATCTAGCATTATCCTTTCGCTTCTGATACGATATATTCTGTTACTGTATCCAGCATTTCTGTACGCTGTATCATACACACCTATTCTGTATCCAGCATTTCCTGTACACTGTATACCAACATATTCTGTAGCTGTATCCCAGTATTTCCTGTAACGCTGTATACCAACATATTCTGTATGCTGTATCAGCTTTCCTGGACGCTGTATTCCAGCATTTCCTGTACGTGATACCAACATATTCTGTATGCTGTCCCAGCATTTCCTGTACGCTGTTTACGAAACATATTCTATACTGTATCCCAGCATTTCCTGTAAGCTGTATACAACATATTCTGTATGCTGTATCCCAGCATTTCCTGTAAGCTGTATACCAACTATTCTGTATGCTGTATCCCAGCATTTCCTGTACGCTGTTTACGAACATATTCTGTATACTGTATCCCAGCATTTCCTGTAAGCTGATACCAACATATTCTGTTATCCCAGCATTTCCTTACGCTCTGTATCCCAGCATTTCCTGTACGCTGTATACCAACATATTCTGTATGCTGTATCCCAGCATTTCCTGTACGCTGTATACCAACATATTCTGTATGCTGTATCTGTATCCCAGCATTTCCTGTACGCTGTATACCAACATATTCTGTATCCCAGCATTTCCTCTACGCTATATCCCAACATTTCCTGTACGCTGTATCCCACTTACAAGAAATGTTGGGATACAACGTACAGGAAATGTTGGATTACAGGATACAGGAAATGTTTGGAAACAGCGTACAGGAAATGTTGGGATACAGCGTACAGGAAATGTTGGGATACAACATACAGGAAATGTTGGATTACAGGAACAGGAAATGTTGGAAACAGCGTACAGGAAATGTTGGGATACAGCGTACAGGAAATGTTGGGATACAGCGTACAGAAATGTTGGGATTAGCGTAGAGGAAATGCTGGGATACAGAATATGTTGGTATACAGCGTACAGGAAATGCTGGGTACAGATACAGAATATGTTCGTAACAGCGTACAGAAATGCTGGGATACAGCATACAGAAATGTTGGTATACAGCGTACAGGAAATGCTGGGATACAGCATACAGAATATGTTGGTATACCCGTACAGGAAATCTCTGGGATACAGTATACAGAATATGTTCGTAAACAGCGTACAGGAAATGCTGGGATACAGCATCCAGAATATGTTGTTATACAGCGTACAGGAATGCTGGAATACAGCGTACAGGAATGTGGGATCAGCATACAAATATGTTGGTATACAGCGTACAGGAAATACTGGGATACGCATACAGATATTTGTATACAGTGTACAGAAATGCTGGATACAGAATATGTTGGTATCAGCGTACAGGAAATGCTGGGATACTATACAGAATATGTTCGTATACAGCGTACAGAAATGCTGGGATCCAGCATACAGAATATGTTGGATACAGCATACGAAAGCTGAGATACAGCGTACAGGAAATGTGGGATGCAGCGTACAGGAAATGTTGGATGCAGCGACAGGAAACTGGATGCAGCGTACAGAAATGTTGGGATCAACGTACAGGAAATGTTGGTTACAGGATACAGGAAGTGTTGAAACAGCGTACAGGAAATGTTGGGATACGCGTACAGAAAGTTGGGATACAGCGTACAGGAAATGTTGGGATATAGCGTAGAGGTGTTGGAAACCGCGTACAGGAAATTAGAAACAACAAGGAAATGTTGGGAAACACAGCTACGGAATGCTGGATACGCATACGGAAATGCTGGGATACAGCGTACAGGAAATGCTGGGTACAGCATACAGAATATGTTGGTATACAGCGTACAGAAATGTTGGGAAACGCATACAGGAAATGCTGGGATACAGCGTACAGGAAATGCTGGGATCCGCATACAGATATGTTGGTATACAGTTACAAAATGCTGGGAACGTATACAGAATATGTTCGTATACAGCGTACAGGAAATGCTGATACAGCTACAGAATATGTTGGTACAGCGTACAGGAAATGCTGAGATACAGAATTGTTGGTATACAGCTGACAAAAATGCTGAGATACAGCGTACAGGAAATGTTGGGATACAGCATACAGGAAATGTTGGGATACAGCGTACAGGAAATGCTGGATTCATAGATTTCAAATTTATGAAGGACGGCAGATCCCTTAATTAAAGCTGTATTTTAATGTGTTAGAATGCCTAGTTTATATTTATGAACATAATACATTATTCTTAGCATGACCATCTTCTGCTATGGCCTCCCTTTTGGCACATTTATTATGAAGAAGCTTCCCCAGGATGGCTGGATTTTCTTTGGCTCCTTCCATTTTAAGAAATGAGATGATCGCAAAATCTGTCAGTTGTTTTTCGGTAAAAATTACCCCAAACCAAAATGTGTGGAATTAAAGACATGTCATGATCTACATTGACAGGTTCAGATCTGTAACTAGGGATGGACTAGAACTTGAACCCGAGTTCGATCTGAACTTTATGAGTTCTGACGAACTCGAACTGTTCAAACTATTCGTTTTCGTTTCCGCTTGCGGCTGTATTTTCGATAATTAGCGTAAATTCGATAATTATCAAATTACAGGGCGTTCACTAACCCTAGAATGTATCGTTCGCTAACCCTCGAAAGTATCGTTCCTTTTCGGTAACTCTCGAATGTATGGAACGTTTTTGCTAACCCTCGAATGTGTGGATCGTTTTCGCTAACCCTCAAATGTATCGTTGGCTAACCCTCGAAAGTATCGTTCGTTTTCGGTAATCCTTGAAGGTATCGTTCGGTAACCCTTGAATTGGCCGTAACCCTCGAATGTAGCTTGCGCCAAACCCGACAATTGCCCGCTTGTGTTCCACAAGTGTTTTTACAAGTTTTGGTGATAGTGACATTCCCCAGACCATTTCTCAGGTGCCACAGCCCTTAGAGCTAGTTAGCATTGTTGGTTTAGTTGTAAAACACCCACACTTTTCGACTATCACTCTCCCATTGACTTGAATGGGTCAGTTTTTGAACTTTCTCTGAAGTTCGAGGTCCGTGTCATGTGTAATCGTGGGCCTGACCTGTGTATGGGCACATGGTCAGGTGAAACACCCATTTGATCAGCATCATTAATGTTCCTCCAGGTTTATCTGTTGTATTCAATTAGATCAACTGGACTTGAAATGGTTTCTTGAAGACGTTTCGCTAGTCATCCGACTGGCTTTCTCAATTCCTGACCCGAGGAATTGGCTCTTCTGTGCTGGCCATACGTTGATGCAGTTGCTTGTTGGTCTCCCCACATACAAATCAACATTCTTCACTGCACTGACCGCATATATGAGTCGCTTTTCTGTGTTTTTGGTATTGGGTCTTTTGGATGTACCAATGGCCCAGCACAGAAGAGCCAATTCCTCGGGTCAGGACTCAGCCGTGTATCTGCATCTTAAGGATAAAGGACATACCTTTGAAGATTGTAATGTTAACATACTGGCAAGGAACGTGACTGGTTCAAGAGAGGTGTTAAGGACCATTTATGTGAAAATAAAGAACCAAGCCTAAATAGAGGTGGGGGGGTTCGACACCAACTGTCTGCCATGTACAATGCTGTTTTAAACACCTTACTCTGGGCGTTCCTATAACACCTCTTAGCCACTATCTAATCACACCCTTAACACCTGGCGGTGATATGCAATTGGGATTTTCCAGGGTACATAATTGCCACAGATTCTTGTACAAGTCATTCTGAATTGAGAAAGCCAGTCGGATGACTAGCGAACGTCTTCAAGAACTACATTTCAAGTCCAGTTGATCTAATTGAATACAACAGATATACCATGACCTGGATGAATGAGAACCTTCACAAGCATGTTCCCCAGGTTGGATCATCAATGAGGCCTGACAGTGCGCCCATAACTTAAACGATTTGGGACCTTAATCACACCTTGTCACACATTGTGCGTCGCAGGATGATACCGGAATAACGTGTTTTAGGTAGCTTTAGGTAGGTAATCTATTGAACACCCATTGCAAGGTAATCTTCAACAAACATATCTTCATGTTTACCCATGTTTACTCAAAACACTGATGAAACATTACTATACAATAGGAAGATCTGCACATCTGCAAAAAGTGTGTACTAAAATCAAAAAAGGTAAAAATGTTCATTGAATTTGGATTTCATAGAAATTATGGCAAATAGTTAAAAAAAATTTTTTAGAAAGAAACGGCAAAACATAGAGCAAAGGTATAGTCATTTTACAGTATCTAGATTAAAGGCTGTTATGAATAAATATCACGGATTTCAAATCCAAAGTCCAGTAAGAGGGTAAAGTATAACATTATAGAGTTATATTTTAATAAGCACATGCATATAGAGTACAAAGGACCTGTCAGCCGATCAGCGGCAGCCTGGCAGATCAATGAACGACCCCCGGCCGAATGCATACACGCGCACACTAAACGGCCGTTCAATGCTGATGCGAGCTGTAATTGGGTCGTTGAGGGCTTGGAGGTCTACTGAATATCGTACTGCACTGCTTTAAAGGAACACTAAACACATAAAAATGACTAAGTGCCATTCGTTTCTATTATTCACAGGAGGTGAGAACGCTTATTCTCTCACCTCCCTGTGAATAATAGGACGATCGGGGGACCAGGAACTTACCTTACCCCCCCTCCACTCGCAGCCGCTCAGTCTCTGAACAGCTGTTCTGTCCCGATCGCGCGCCCTATCTTTTGAATTGGCGCGCATGCGCCTAAGATAGGGCGCATGGTCGGGACAGAGTGGCTGTCAGTGAGAATAAGCGTTCTCACCTCCCTGTGAATAATAGAAACGAATGGCACTTACGGTAGTCATTTTTAAAAAATATTGGAGTTTACAGGTCCTTTAAAGGGTATCCCCACCATAAATAAATTGATGGAAGTTGGAAACGGGCTGGACCGGCAGCAATATCTGTGATTGGCGGAGAGGCAGTCAATTACAGACGCGGCTGCCGGCAATGCAGAGTGCCGAGGGAATGAAGGAACGTAAGTTTAATTTCTGCTGCTTGTTTTATAGGTAGGGCACCAAGCAGCCAAGATAGATCCAGGGAGGGGTCCCCGCACATGCCAGTGTCCTCTTGGAGGACAGAGGGGAAGCAGGAACCGGATGACACAGACCGCTCCTACTCTTTACTTTCTGGACTTTGCACAGGTACTGCAGGAGAACCATTTGGAACAGAGGTGTAAGGTACGGATTTTTAACACCGCACAGTGGGCCATAGTGGGATTATAGATGTGGGGGTGGACTGCCCTTTAAGATCCTTTCATCAGTTTTAATGAATCATATAACTATCTAATCATTTTTTTTAACACAATAAAAAAATTCAATTAACCTGCCTGAGACAATCATTATTATTTTTTTTTCAGGTAGATTTGGGTGCAAGTCTGGATCAGCCAACTGACTCCATGTGGCCGCTGGGCTTACTTTGCTCAGGTCTGACCTAAATAGTAACCTACAGCTGACACATATATGCTTCACGTGAATACTAGGAAAAAGGTGTTAACATGTACTGGAAGGAGACCTCCACACAGTAATTAACGCCTGAAAATTCTTCATTTATTTCAGTGCAACATGTTTCGGGTCACACTGAAGCACTGAAAGTATGAAGAATTTTTGCAGTTAATTTCTGTATGGAGTTAGTTAGATATAGTACATATAGTATAGTACAGTTAGTATAGTAATAGTACAGTATGTATAGTATTTGAGGTTGAATAAAGACATACGTCCACCCAGTCCAACCCCATCTAGCAATATCCTCATTTCCTGCCTAAGGGTTAGCCACACTGCTGCGTTTTTTTTTGCGTTTGCGCTTGCGTTTGTGATTGCGCTTGCATTTTTCAAAATTATTGAAAATGCGGCAACGCAAAACGCGCGTTTTTCGATGCGATTGCGATTGCGTTTTGCGTTCTGCATTTTTAATCGCAATCGCATGCGTTTTCCTATACTTATTGAAGAAATCACAATCGCAAACGCAACGAAAATCGCACATGAAATCGCATGCTATTGCGTTTGCGTTTCAGTGTGGCCTAGCCCTAACTGTTAATCCAGAGGAAGGGCAAAAAAGTCTCCTTCCTATTCAGTTTGATTGATTAAATTGCTCCTAACCAGGCAGAGGGGAGTTCAGACCACAACGAAAGGGAGTTACAGGTGTGGGATACACCTAACCTAGTGTTAACATTTACTGGAGCATCCAGCTACTTCATTAGCATGTCCTCACATCAAGTTGTCCTGTTCCCCAGTTCTATGGCATAGAACCTGTTTTGCTTTTTTATCCAGGCTAGAAGGGAAAAAATCCATAGTAAATTGTTGCAGACCATTCCTTTGTGGTTTATTGCAGTTCCTGCTTTTGTGATCTTGTTTTCCCTCTATGATCTTTCTCTGTTTAAGCTTGTTTTTTTTTTATTACACATCATCTACTAGTTTTTGTTTATATAACCAATCAATAGACAGTATTTTATAAGCCAACGACCCAAAGGTTTCTCTATGTGAGATCATCTTGTCTGAGCAATGTCTTGTGCTAGAAATAGAAAGTCATTTTGATAGGTGCTAAATCAGATTGTAAACCAGTTCCAACAACCAAGCTAGATGATTGTAGGCCTTTGAGAATTAGATTAGCATGCACAGGTGTGGTCATATTATGATTTAATTTACTTATATATTTTTTTTTGTAACTTATCACATTTTTATTACACCCCAAAGGACAACAGATTATGTACTGGTGATCATCTGAGAGAGAGAGTATGTACTGTATATGCCTGCAAGGGAGTCCCAGTCTACACTGCACATTCCAATAACTGACAGGGGTAACTCTAACGTCATGTATGAAAGACCTGACTAGCAACCCAGCCCTCTACTGTAGATCTGCATAAGGAGCACACTAGTTGGTTTTGTTAGCATTGAATAAATAAGAGGGACTGAGCACATGCAAGTGGGGAATTAACTACTGGAACTCAGTTGTTGGCATGAAATAGAAAATTGACAATGAAACATGGGAACAAGAAAAGCAGAAGACAACCCAGGGCACAGCAGCCACCCAAAAAGGAGGACAAGAGTCTTAGCAACTCTGCTCAGAAGGCTTTGAAAACGGTGACTGGACTGGTACGAACTGTGAGAAAATAATGCCCCCGAGAGCAACCCTGGAAACAGCCATGAAATCAGTAAGTTAATAAGCAAATTGTGCTCAGGGATATGAGTATGAGGATATCCTTACTTCTCTTCTTTAGATATTCACTTGGACTATGATGGACTGGTGTCTTGTATTGATGTGAGTTCTCCACCTATTTGTTTATATGTCCATACCTCATTAATCCTTCAATAGGTGGGTTTGAATTTCCAACATACCTTAGCTTCCTGTCTCCCAGTGGTATGTTCTAAAATTCTGTGCCATCTGATGAATGTTTCCAAATATTAATCTGATTAAGTATGGCACCATTTGGCTATGACTACAAGAAAAGTACGGTACGTAATTTTCCATTGTCATTTTCTGTTTCCCAAATGATTTTTGTCTGAAACCAGGTACCGATTGTTGATTTGTATGGAAACCTTTGGCTTAAATGGCCAAAAACCAAATTGGCAATCACATGAGATCCTACTGTAAATCTGCCCCACACATTACAGAATGTTCCTATAATGTACCGAATATCTTGTTAAACCATTTACATTTTCATCCTTTAAATCATATTTTCTGTAGGCTTAAAAAAAAGATTATCCATATATCAAAGCCTTTCTTTTGTAAAAAGAAAAGCTTGGGGGCAAGGGGGCCCGAGCCAGGGTGACCCATCTTCTTACTTTCCCTGTGACAGATACATCCTCTACAACCACTGATAAGAAGTAGAAAGGGGTGATTTCTAGTTACACCACTGCGACTGGCTTTCTTAATTGAGAAGATTTATACAGAAACTTTTGGCAATAAATACCCTGGAATGTGTCCCAATCAGCATATACAGAAAGGTGATAGGGACCTCCCGAATGCAATGTTTTGATTGCATTGTGGCTAAAGGATTCTAGAACTCTCCATGTCAGCAACTCCAACTGCCTCTAGAAACATCTCCAAGTCAATTAGTTCTTTTCATCGGTTGAGCTAAAAAAAACTTGCATAGTCTGCTTGTCGCCCAGTCAGACAAGACAAGTATGTAAATTGTTACTTGTTTTTTATGTTTGTTTCCCTTGTGTGGGTATGTGTGCTTTTAGCCCCCGGTGTGGCTCAGGTTGGACACCCCTGATCTAGCCCTACTTCCCAATATGTGCAATACGAACTAGTTAGAATAATTGCAATCCCTACCCACTCCTCGATAGAATCATTATGCTGCCTGTTAATAGCCAATAATTACCCAGGATTCAAAGGCAGGATGAAAACAGTATCGTGATTAAACCCAAATGACCAAAAAATAGGGGGAGACGACAATCTACCTCAAATGGCTCCAAGGCTTTTAACCTTATTAGTAGACTGGATTAAACCTACTATATGGAGTTTATTCTTAGTCATCTGACATGCTCAGATGACATGGCCCGTGCACAGGATGGGCCAGTGAAGGGAGTTACAATGGAGGCAGCTTGAAAAACGCCCCAAAGTCATAAACTCATAAATAGACTGTGTAACATTAAAGGATAACGTGGTCTCTGAACAAGTACAGGTTAAATAAGTGTCTGCAGTCTTTCCTTAAACACTTGCTGTGAATGTTCAATTTTCCTGTGACATCCCTTGACCCTCTGCTCCACCCCATTGCCCAATGGGAGAAGCATGTCTAAGACTTAGTGCTGGGAAAACTGGAAGACCTGCACAGACATTTAAAAAATTGACCGTTGAGAAGGGGAGCCTATTAATACAGCAAGAGGCTGCTCACATTACTACAGGCTGGTAACATTGCTGAAACAAGGAAGGTTTCTTGCAGGAAGTAATATTGTCGAACCTTTCCAGCAATACTTATTGTTATGCAAAAATTACCTCCACAAGGTCCAAAAATTAATTCTTTAAAGTTAATCTTTACTTATACTGTACATATTAAAAACTTATGGTGAGGGTTCAAGGTCAGCAGTGTATGTATGAATAAAAATAAAATATTGGACCATGGTGATAAGAGTTGCAGTGGATGCCGATAAAGCAAACATCTTGAACAAATTTTTTCTGTGCACACTATAGAACACATCCCACCCTGCCGAATCTGGTTTCCGGGCAGGGTGGGGAGAAGGGTGCGGGGTGGTTAGGGGCAGGCCACTGCGCGTGACGTAATTTATGCCAAAAGAGGCGTGGATAGGGCGTAACGTAAATTATGTCACAAAGAGGCATGGCAAAGAAAAGTAGGCGTTCCGGAGGCGGAGATGCCAGGTAAGTTCAGGTTGCGGGAGTTTGGGGTCTTCACGCGGAGTGCGGGAGACCACCCCAAAATCTGGTAGACTCCCAGGAGGGGTGGGATGCCAGTAAATGTGGATATGGTTTAGAAACAAAACAACTAAATTATTTCATATCAATTAAGCTCCTGAACTGGATAAAATACATCCTTGGGAACTTGTTTAGTTTTGTCCAGGCCATTGTTTCTAATGTCTCTCTTATTTTTTCATGTCTGGAAACATACCTCTGGATTGGATTGTAATGTATTTCTAATATTCAAAAAGGTGCCGTTAACAGCCGGTAATTACAGATCTGTGAGTTTAACTCCAGTGATGGGAAAATAATGGGAAGTTTGATATAGGAATATATTCTAGAGTATGTTTTAAGGACTAACCTTAAAGTATGCTTCTGAAGGTTCTCATTCATCCAGGTCATGGTATATCTGTTGTATTCAATTAGATCAACTGGACTTGAAGTTTAGTTCTTGAAGACGTTTCGCTAGTCATCCACTGGCTTTCTCAATTCAGAATGACTTGTACAAGAATCTGTGGCAATTATGTACCCTGGAAAATCCCAGTTAGCATATCACAGCCAGGTGTTAAGGGCGTGATTGGATAGTGGCTAAGAGGTGTTATAGGAACGCCCAGAGTAAGGTGTCAAAACAGCATTGTACGTGGCAGACAGTTGGTATCGAACCCCCCCACCTCTGTTAGAAGAATGCTCTGATTTGTATGTGGGGAGAACCAAACAGCAACTGCATCAACGTATGGCCCAGCACAGAAGAGCCAATTCCTCCGGGGCAGGACTCAGCCGTGTACCTGCATCTTAGGGTAAAGGACATACCTTTAAAGATTGTAATGTAACATTTTGGCAAAGGAACGTGACTGGTTCAAGAAGGTGTTAAGGAGGCCATTTATGTAAAATAAGAAACCAAGCCTAAATAGAGGTGGGGGGGTTCAACACCAACTGTCCGCCATGTACAATGCTGTTTTAACACCTTACTCTGGGCGTTCGTATAACACCTCTTAGCCACTTTCCAATCCCCCTAACACCTGCTGTGAATTGCTCACACCTGGCGTGATATGCTAACTGGGATTTTCCAGGGTACATAATTGCCACAGATTCTTGTACGTCATTCTGAATTGAGAAAGCCAGTCAGATGACTAGCGAAACGTCTTCAAGAACTAAATTTCAAGTCCAGTTGATCTAATTGAATACAACAATAAACCTTAAAGTATGTACACTGGATTTTTTTTTTTTAATTTCCCATTAGTGGAAACTATAATTCATCCCAACTATCACTGTACCATTTTTTTTGTTGTCTGTCCCCTATTTCATTAGATATCCAATTTGTAACATCTTACGTTTTAGCATTTCTGTAACAGTTTTGCCGCAGCTGGAATGGTTTGACAGTTGGTGTGCTGCATGTTTGTATGCAGTATGGACAGTTGATATGTGGGAAAATATCCAGGTCAGTGGTCAGAGCCTGAGCTAAACAAGTACTGTATTAAAGGCATGCAGCAACACACACACCTCAGAGGAATTGCTACTTACATGTATTTATTTATAGATTAAGATGACTCAAAGTCATTTTTTCAGTATACATATAAATAGTATTCAGTATGGATTTAGGAGGAATAATAGATCTTGTCAAACAACTTGCTTGGCTTTTATGAGGAAATGAGTAGGAATTTGGACTGTGGTATAGCAGTAGATGTGGTATACTTTGATTTTGCTAAGCTTTTCATACCCCATAGGTACCTAATGTATAAGCTAAGTTCTTTGGGGATTGGTGGCACATTTGTACATGGATACAAATTCACCCAAAGAAGAGTGTGGCGAGACACCCTACGAAGACCTGGTTTCTCACACAAATACCAGTTGTCTGGACATGTGGTACTAGTTTAACGTCTCACTTACCCGTTCACGTAGGATACATCAACAGGCCAGTATTGATCTGTTTTGTTTTTAATTAACACATTTGGATTCTCGTTGGAGCTCTGACAGCACTGCTGTGCCCAATAAAGACTCTGGGAATTGTGACTTGGGGAATTGGGTATCTATATTGGTCCAACCTGCTGGGGACTTCTATTGATCCCCCGCAGGATGTTGGTCTGTTTTATTTTAATAACTGTTTGCACTGCACTTCGTATGTATTTATTTATTGAGGTTTATCATGTTGTGTATTTAAATGCACGCAGCACTTTTTTGACCATACAAGTGGGAGTGTCTGGTTTGTGGGTGAGTTTTTCTCTTAATCTTCTGTGACTGTGGGATTGCGGTAGTATATGTAGAATGAAAAATTATTTCCACAGCAGGATTAATACAACCAAAAAGTGGTATTGTTTATTCAGGTGCAAAAATACCCGCCACACTACATGTTTCGAACCGTATATGTTCTTTGTCCAGTGTACTAACTTTGCCTCTGGGTTGGTTCAGATTCTCAGATGCTCATCCAAAATTAATCAGAAAAATCACTGCTTCAAGCATTGCAAAGATATGAGGCTTATTCTATAAGAGGTGCAAAATATTGCAAGTGTTCTTAATCTGCAGCAACCAATCAAATGTTTTCTAACTGTAGTAGACCAGTATAAAACGTATTGTCTGATTGGTTGAGGTAAATTAACAGCTCAGACAAAGGTTTGCACCTATTATTAAATAAGCCTGAAATATGTAGAAAATCTAGGTTTCTGTAATATATATAAATCATTTAAATACTAATGATTTTATTTCCTTATGAAATTCCTCTTTAATCTTTAGATTTATATATGTCAAATACTTTTACCCTTATCAAGAATGGCAAGAAGAGTTCTACACAGAGAATGGGATTGGGAAACAGGAAACTGAGATACTTTTTTTGAACGTTTACTTAAAAGTTTATTGAGCAACACAAAGTTTTCTCATGGGTGTTTCCAGACCAGGAATTCTCATTGTAAGTGCAACGCCTTTAGAGTTCTTTGCCGCGGTAAGTGTTGATCATGTCTACATAATATCTGTTTGTTACATAACTAATGGCTTTTCTCCCACATATACAACCCCTACCGCAGCCATAGGCAACCAGTAGATCTTCAGATGTTTGAAAACTACAACTCTCAGCCTTGCTCTACAAGCACTCTGCAGACAGTGACTTTTTAAACATCTGGAGATCTACTGGTTGCCTATGCCTGCCCTACCGGCTATCACTGTAGATGAAGCAGGAAGGGGCCAAATTAGAGTCTTAAAGGGGGGGCTGGTGGTTTCTAGTTGGCAGAATGGAAAAGAAACACTACATTCAGTTTGAATGACTATAAAATAGCAAATAGGAATTAGAGAGAAATTACCTAATGTCCTCTCGTAATAGACGTGTCAATGTGTGTTACAGTTTTTACCGAAGGAAATGGCCTTTCATGAAGCTGCTAGAGGAATGATGTGCTGGCAATGAATCGGCTAATTGAACAAAAGGCGAACATAAATGCTAAAAATAATGTAAGTACATACAGCTCATGGGATCCAGTCTTTCAATGTTTTCCTTGAATGTGATGGAAGATAGTTTATTATATGACATAGTATGAAATGATATATTATTACAAGCAGCCCTCTCTAAACTGACTACCTGATGCTGCCTTTGCCTACTCATCCTTCTGGACCTCTGTTCAGCATTTGTTAGTGTGGACTGCCCTCTATATACTTTACTTTCTAGCTGCATCCCAGCATTTCCTGTACGCTGCATCCAAACATTTCCTGTATGCTGCATCCCAACATTTCCTGTACGCTGTATCCCAACATTTCCTGTATGCTGTATCCCAACATTTCCTGTACGCTGTATCTTCTCCATGTTCTGTTACGCTGATCCCACATTTCCTTCACGCTGTTTCCTAATATTTCCTGTACGCTGTATCCCAGCATTTCCTGTACGCTGTATCCCAGCATTTCCCGTACGCTGTATCCCAACATTTCCTGTACGCTGTATCCCAACATTTCCTGTACCGGGGGGGTCGGGGAGGCAGGGGCCTGTGTGGTCTCCCCCACATACAAATCAGAGCATTCTTCTAACAGAGGTGGGGGGGGTCGATACCAACTGTCTGCCACGTACAATGCTGTTTTGACACCTTACTCTGGGCGTTCCTATAACACCTCTTAGCCACTATCCAATCACGCCCTTAACACCTGGCTGTGATATGCTAACTGGGATTTTCCAGGGTACATAATTGCCACAGATTCTTGTACAAGTCATTCTGAATTGAGAAAGCCAGTCGGATGACTAGCGAAACGTCTCAAGAACTAAACTTCAAGTCCAGTTGATCTAATTGAATACAACAGATATACCATGACCTGGATGAATGAGAACCTTCAGAAGCATACTTTAAGGTTAGTCCTTAAAACATACTCTAGAATATATTCCTATATCAAACTTCCCATTATTTTCCCCATCACTGGAGTTAAACTCACAGATCTGTAATTACCAGGCTGTTAACGGCTACCCTTTTTGAATATTAGAAATACATTACAATCCAATCCAGAGGTATGTTTCCAGACATGAAAAAATAAGAGAACATTAGAAACAATGGCCTGGACAAAACTAAACATAGTTCCCCAAGGATGTATTTTATCCAGTTCAGGAGCTTATTGATATGAAACTAATTTAGTTGTTTTGTTTCTAAACCATATCCACATTTACTGGCATCCCACCCCTCCTGGGAGTCTACCAGATTTTGGGGTGGTCTCCCGCACCTCTGCGTGAAGACCCCAAACTCCCGCAACCTGAACTTACCTGCATCTCCGCCTCCGGAACGCCTACTTTTCTTTGCCATGCCTCTTTGTGACATAATTTACGTTACGCCCCTATCCACGCCTCTTTTGGCATAAATTACGTCACGCGCAGTGGCCTGCCCCTAACCACCCCGCACCCTTCTCCCCACCCTGCCCGGAAACCAGATTCGGCAGGGTGGGATGTGTTCTATAGTGTGCACAGAAAAAATTTGTTCAAGATGTTTGCTTTATGCATCCACTGCAACTCTTACACCATGGTCCAATATTTTATTTTTTTTATCATACATACACTGCTGACCTTGAACCCTCACCTATAAGTTTTAATATGTACAGTATAAGTAAAGATTAACTTTAAAGAATTAATTTTTGGACTTTGTGGAGGTAATTTTGCATAACAATAAGTTATTGCTGGAAAGGTTCGACAATATTACTTCCTGCAAGAAACCTTCCTGTTTCAGCAATGTTACCAGCCTGTAGTAATGTGAGCAGCCTCTTGCTGTATTAATAGGCTCCCCTTCTCAACGGTCAATTTTTTTAAATGTCTGTGCAGGTCTTCCAGTTTTCCCCAGCACTAAGTCTTAGACATGCTTCTCCCTTGGGCAATGGGGTGGAGCAGAGGGTCAGGGGATGTCACAGGAAAATTGAACATTCACAGCAAGTGTTTAAGGAAAGACTGCAGACACTTATTTAACCTGTACTTGTTCAGAGACCACAGTTATCCTTATGTTACACAGTCTATTTATGAGTTTATGACTTTGGGGCGTTTTTCAAGCTGCCTCCATTGTAACTCCCTTCACTGGCCCATCCTGTGCACTGGGCCATGTCATCTGAGCATGTCAGATGACTAAGAATAAACTCCATATAGTAGGTTTAATCCAGTCTACTAATAAAGGTTAAAAGCCTTGGAGCCATTTGAGGTAGATTGTCGTCTCCCCCTATTTTTTGGTCATTTGGGTTTAATCACGATACTGTTTTCATCCTGCCTTTGAATCCTGTGTAATTATTGGCTATTAAACCAGGCAGCATATGATTCTATCAGAGGAGTGGGTAGGGATTGCAATTTTCTAACTAGTTCGTATTGCACATATTGGGAAGTAGGGCTAGATCAGGGGTGTCCAACCTAGCCACACCGGGGGCTAAAAGCACACATACCCACACAAGGGAAACAAACATAAAAAACAAGTAACAATTTACATACTTTGTCTTGTCTGACTGGGCAGACAAGCAGACTATGCTTAAGTTTTTTTTAGCTCAACAGATGAAAAGAACTAATTGACTTGGAGAGTTTCTAGAGGCAGTTGGAGTTGCTGACATGGAGAGTTCTAGAATCCTTTAGCCACATGCAATCAAAACATTGCATTCGGGAGGTCCCTATCACCTTTCTGTTAATGCTGATTGGGACACATTCCAGGGTATTTATTGCCAAAAGTTTCTTGTATAAATCTTCTCAATTAAGAAAGCCATCGCAGTGGTGTAACTAGAAATCACCCCCTTTCCTACTTCTTCTACAGTGGTTGTAGAGGATGTATCTGTCACAGGGAAAGTAAGATGGGTCACCCTGGCTCCGGGCCCCCTTGCCCCCAAGCTTTTCTTTTTACAAAAGAAAGGCTTTGATATATGGATAATCTTTTTTTTAAGCCTACAGAAAATATGATTTAAAGGATGAAAATGTAAATGGTTTAACAAGATATTCGGTACATTATAGGAACATTCTGTAATGTGTGGGGCAGATTTACAGTAGGATCTCATGTGATTGCCAATTTGGTTTTTGGCCATTTAAGCCAAAGGTTTCCATACAAATCAACAATCGGTACCTGGTTTCAGACTAAAATCATTTGGGAAACAGAAAATGACAATGGAAAATTACGTACCGTACTTTTCTTGTAGTCATAGCCAAATGGTGCCATACTTAATCAGATTAATATTTGGAAACATTCATCAGATGGCACAGAATTTTAGAACATACTCACTGGGAGACAGGAAGCTAAGGTATGTTGGAAATTCAAACCCACCTATTTGAAGGTTAATGAGGTATGCACATATAAACAAATAGGTGGAGAACTCACATCAATACAAGACACCAGTCATTCATAGTCCAAGTGAATATCTAAAGAGAAGTAAGGATATCCTCATACTCATATCCCTGAGCACAATTTGCTTATTACTTACTGATTTCATGGCTGTTTCCAGGGTTGCTCTCGGGGGCATTATTTTCCTCCACAGTCTGTACCAGTCCAGTCACCGTTTTCAAAGCCTTCTGAGCAGAGTTGCTAAGACTCTTGTCCTCCTTTTTGGGTGGCTGCTGTGCCCTGGGTTGTCTTCTTTTTGCTTTCTTTCCCATGTTTCATTGTCAATTTTCTATTTCATGCCACAAACTGAGTTCCAGTAGTTAATTCCCCACTTCATGTGCTCAGTCCCTCTTATTTTATTCAATGCTAACAAACCAACTAGTGCTGCTCCTTATGCAGATCTACAGTAGAGGGCTGGGTTGCTAGTCAGGTCTTTCATACATGACGTTAGAGTTACCCCTGTCAGTTATTGGAATGTGCAGTGTAGACTGGGACTCCCTTGCAGGCATATACAGTACATACTCTCTCTCTCAGATGACTCACCAGTACACTAATACTCTGTTGTCCTTTGGGGTGTAATAAAAATGTGATAAGTTACAAAAAAACTATATAAAGTAAATTAAATCATATATGACCACACCTGTGCATGCTAATCTAATTCTCTCAAAGGCCTACAATCATCTAGCTTGGTTGGAACTGGTTTACAATCTGATTTAGCACCTATCAAAATGACTTTCTATTTCTAGCACAAGACATTGCTCAGACAAGATGATCTCACATAGAGAAACCTTTGGGTCGTTTGGCTTTATAAATACTGTCTATTGATTGTGGTTATATAACAAAACTATGTAGATGATGTAATAAAAAAAAAAACAAGCTTTAAACAGAGAAAATCATAGAGGGAAAACAAGATCACAAAAGCAGGAACTGCAATAAACCACAAAGGAATGGTCTGCAACAATTTACTATGGATTTTTTCCCTTCTAGCCTGTAATAAAAAGCAAAACAGGTTCTATGCCATAGAACGGGGAACAGGCCAACTTGATGTGAGGGACATGCTAATGAAGTAGCTGGATGCTTCCAGTAAATGTTAACACTAGGTTAGGTGTATCCCACACCTGTAACTCCCTTTCGTTGTGTCTGAACTCCCCTCTGCCCTGGTTCCAGGAGCAATTTAATCAATCAAACTGAATAGGAAGGAGACTTTTTTTGCCCTTCCTCTGATTAACATTAGGGCTAGGCCACACTGAAACGCAAACGCAATAGCATGCGATTTATGTGCGATTTTCGTTGCGTTTGCGATTGTGATTTCTTCAATAAGTATAGGAAAACGCATGCGATTGCGATTAAAAATGCAGAACGCAAAACGCAATCGCAATCGCATCGAAAAACGCGCGTTTTTGCGTTGCCGCATTTTCAATAATTTTGAAAAATCGCAAGCGCAATCACAAACGCAAGCGCAAACGCAAAAAAAACGCAGCAGTGTGGCCTAACCCTTAGGCAGGAAATGAGGATATTGCTAGATGGGTGGACTGGATGGACGTTGTCTTATTCAACCTCAAATACTAACTATACTGTACTATACTATACTATACTGTACTATACTATACGTACTATACTATACTATACTCCATACGAAATTAACTGACAAAATTCTTCACTACTTTCAGTGCTTCAGTGTGACCCGAAACATGTTGCACTGAAATAAATGAAGAATTTTCAGGCGTTAATTACTGTGTGGAGTCTCCTTCCAGTACATGTTAACACCTTTTTCCTAGTATTCACGTAAGCACTTATGTGTCAGCTGTAGGTTACTATTTAGGTCAGACCTGAGCAAAGTAAGCCCAGCGGCCACATGGAGTCAGTTGGCTGATCCAGACTTGCACCCAAATCTACCTGAAATAAAAATAATATGATTGTCTCAGGCAGGTTAATTGAATTTTTTTTATTGTGTTAAAAAAAATGATTAGATAGTTATATGATTCATTAAAACTGATGAAATGGATCTTAAAGGGCAAGTCCACCCCCACATCTATAATCCCACTACTGGCCCCACTGTGCGGTGTTAAAAAATCCGTACCTTACACCTCTGTTCCAAATGGTTCTCCTGCAGTACCTGTGCAAAGTCCCAGAAAGTAAAGAGTAGGAGCGGTCTGTGTCATCCGGTTCCTGCTTCCCCTCTGTCCTCCAAGAGGACACTGGCATGTGCAGGGGACCCCTCCCTCTGGATCTACTTGGCTGCTTGGTGCCCTACCTATAAAACAAGCAGCAGAAATTAACTTACGTTCCTTCATTCCCTCGGCACTCTGCATTGCCGGCAGCCGCGTCTGTAATTGACTGCCTCTCCGCCAATCACAGATATTGCGCCGGTCCAGCCCGTTTCCAACTTCCATCAATTTATTTATGGGTGGGATACCCTTTAAAGGACCTGTAAACTCCATATTTTTTAAAAATGACTACCGTAAGTGCCATTCGTTTCTATTATCACAGGGAGGGTGAGAAGCTTATTCTCACTGACAGCCACTCTGTCCCGACCATGCGCCCTATCTTAGGCGCATGCGCGCCAATTCAAAAGATAGGGCGCGCGCGTCGGGACAGAACAGCTGTTCAGAGACTGACGGGCTGCGAGTGGAGCGGCGGGTAAGGTAAGTTCCTGGTCCCCCGATCGTCCTATTATCACAGGGAGGTGAGAATAAGCGTTCTCACCTCCCTGTGAATATAGAAACGAATCACTTAGTCATTTTAATGTGTTTAGTGTTCCTTTAAGCAGTGCAGTACGATATTCAGTAGACCCCCAAGCCCTCACCGACCCAATTACAGCTCGCATCAGCATTGAACGTCCGTTTAGGTCGTGCGCGGGTATGCATTCGGCGGGGGGTCTTCATTGATCTGCCAGGCTGCCGCTGATCGCCTGACAGGTCCTTTGTACTCTATATGCATGTGCTTATCTAAAATATAACTCTATAATGTTTACTTTACCTCTTTACTGGACTTTGGATTTGAAATCCGTGATATTTATTCATAAACAGCCTTTAATCTAGATACTGTAAAATGACTATACCTTTGCTCTATGTTTTGCCGTTTCTTTCTAAAAAATTTTTTTTTTAACTATTTGCCATAATTTCTATGAAATCCAAATTCAATGAACATTTTTACCTTTTTGAATTTTAGTACCACTTTTTGCAGATGTGCAGATCTTCCTATTGTATGTAATTGTTTCATCAGTGTTTTGAGTAAACATGGGTAAACATGAAGATATGTTTTGTTGAAGATTACCTTGCAATGGTGTTCAATAGATTACCTACCTAAAGCTACCTAAAACACGTTATTCCGTATCATCCTCGACGCACAATGTGTGACAAGGTGTGATTAAGGTCCCAAATCGTTTAATGTATGGGCCACTGTCAGGCCTCATTGATGATCCACCTGGAGGAACATGCTTGTGAAGGTTCTCATTCATCCAGGTCATGGTATATCTGTTGTATCAATTAGATCAACTGGACTTGAAATGTAGTTCTTGAAGACGTTTCGCTAGTCATCCGACTGGCTTTCTCAATTCAGAATGACTTGTACAAGAATCTGTGGCAATTATGTACCCGGAAATCCCAATTAGCATATCACAGCCAGGTGTTAAGGGTGTGATTAGATAGTGGCTAAGAGGTGTTATAGGAACGCCCAGAGTAAGTGTGTTAAAACAGCATTGTACATGGCAGACAGTTGTGTGTCGAACCCCCCCACCTCTATTTAGGCTTGGTTTCTTTATTTTCACATAAATGGCCTCCTTAACACCTCTCTTGAACCAGTCACGTTCCTTCGCCAGTATGTTAACATTACAATCTTCAAAGGTATGTCCTTTATCCTTAAGATGCAGATACACGGCTGAGTCCTGACCCGAGGAATTGGCTCTTCTGTGCTGGGCCTTGGTACATCCAAAAGACCCAATACCAAAACACAAGAAAGCGACATCATATATGCGGTGCAGTGCAGTGAAGAATGCTCTGATTTGTATGTGGGGGAACCAAACAGCAACTGCATCAACGTATGCCCAGCACAGAAGAGCCATTCCTCGGGTCAGGAATGGAGAAAGCCAGTCGGATGACTAGCGAAACGTCTTCAAGAACTACATTTCAAGTCCGTTGATCTAATTGAATACAACAGATAACCTGGAGGAACATTAATGATGCCTGATCAAATGGGTGTTTCACCTGACCTGTGCCCATACACAGGTCAGGCCCACGATTACCATGACACGGACCTCGAACTTCAGAGAAAGTTCAAAAAACTGACCCATTCAAGTCAATGGGAGAGTGATAGTCCGAAAAGTGTGGGTGTTTTACAACTAAACCAACAATGCTAAACTAGCTCTAAGGGCTGTGGCACCTGAGAAATGGTCTGGGGAACATGTCACTATCACCAAAACTTGTAAAAACACTTGTGGAACACAAGCGGGCAATTGTCGGGTTTGGCGCAAGCTACATTCGAGGGTTACGGCCAATTCAAGGGTTACCGAACGATACCTTCAAGGATTACCGAAAACGAACGATACTTTCGAGGGTTAGCCAACGATACATTTGAGGGTTAGCGAAAACGATCCCACATTCGAGGGTTAGCAAAAACGTTCCTACATTCGAGAGTTACCGAAAAGGAACGATACTTTCGAGGGTTAGCGAACGATACATTCTAGGGTTAGTGAACGCCCTGTAATTGATAATTATCGAATTTACGCTAATTATCGAAAATACAGCCGCAAGCCGGAAAAACGAACTAGTTTGAACAGTTCGAGTTCGTCAGAAACTCATAAAGTTCAGATCGAACTCGGGTTCAAGTTCTAGTCCATCCCTAGTTACAGATCTGAACCTGTCAATGTATGCATGACATGTCTTTATATTCCACACATTTTGGTTTGGGGTAATTTTTACCGAAACAAACTGACAGATTTTGAGCATCATCTCATTTCTTAAAATGGAAGGAGCCAAAGAAAATCCAGCCATCCTGGGGAAGCTTCTTCATAATAAATGTGCCAAAAGGGAGGCCATAGCAGAAGATGGTCATGCTAAGAATAATGTATTATGTTCATAAATATAAACTAGGCATTCTAACACATTAAAATACAGCTTTAATTAAGGGATCTGCAGTCCTTCATAAATTTGAAATCTATGAATCCCAGCATTTCCTGTACGCTGTTCCCAACATTTCCTGTATGCTGTATCCCACAACATTTCCTGTACGCTGTTATCTCAGCATTTTCTGTACGCTGTATACCAACATATTCTGTATCTCAGCATTTCCTGTACGCTGTATACCAACATATTCTGTATGCTGTATCCCAGCATTTCCTGTACGCTGTATACGAACATATCTGTATACTGTATCCCAGCATTTCCTGTACACTGTATACCAACATATTCTGTATGCTGTATCCCAGCATTTCCTGTACGCTGTATCCCAGCATTTCCTGTATGCTGTTTCCCAACATTTCCTGTACGCTGTATACCAACATATTCTGTATGCTGTATCCCAGCATTTCCTGTACGCTGTATCCCAGCATTTCCTGTATGCTGTATCCCAGCATTTCCTGTATGCTGTTTCCCAACATTTCCTCTACTGGTTTGCTAATATTTCCTGTACGCGGTTTCCCAACATTTCCTCTACGCTATATCCCAACATTTCCTGTACGCTGTATCCCAACATTTCCTGTACGCTGTATCCCAACATTTCCTGTACGCTGTTTCCAAACATTTCCTGTATCCTGTAACCCAACATTTCCTGTACGTTGTATCCCAACATTTCTTGTACGCTGCATCCCAGCATTTCCTGTACGCTGCATCCAAACATTTCCTGTACGCTGCATCCCCACATTTCCTGTACGCTGTATCTCAGCATTTCCTGTATGCTGTATACCAACATATTCTGTATGCTGTATCCCAGCATTTCCTGTACGCTGTATACGAACATATCTGTATACTGTATCCCAGCATTTCCTGTACGCTGTATACCAACATATCTGTTCCAGCATTTCCGTACACTGTATACCAACATATTCTGTATGCTGTATCCCAGTATTTCCTGTACGCTGTATACCAACATATTCTGTATGCTGTATCCCAGCATTTCCGTACGCTGTATTCCATTCCATTCCTGTACGCTGTATACCAACATATTCGTATGCTGTATCCCAGCATTTCCTGTACGCTGTTTACGAACATATTCTGTATACTGTATCCCAGCATTTCCTGTACGCTGTATACCAACATATTCTGTATGCTGTATCCCAGCATTTCCTGTACGCTGTATACCAACATATTCTGTATGCTGTATCCCAGCATTTCCTGTACGCTGTTTACGAACATATTCTGTATACTGTATCCCAGCATTTCCTGTACGCTGTATACCAACATATTCTGTATCCCAGCATTTCCTCTACGCTATATCCCAACATTTCCTGTACGCTGTATCCCAACATTTCCTGTACGCTGTATCCCAACATTTCCTGTACGCTGTTTCCAAACATTTCCTGTATCCTGTAATCCAACATTTCCTGTATGTTGTATCCCAACATTTCCTGTACGCTGTATCCCAACATTTCCTGTACGCTGTTTCCAAACATTTCCTGTATCCTGTAATCCAACATTTCCTGTACGTTGTATCCCAACATTTCTTGTACGCTGCATCCCAGCATTTCCTGTACGCTGCATCCAAACATTTCCTGTATGCTGCATCCCAACATTTCCTGTACGCTGTATCCCAACATTTCCTGTATGCTGTATCCCAACATTTCCTGTACGCTGTATCTCAGCATTTTCTGTACGCTGTATCCAACATTTCCTGTACGCTGTTTCCTAATATTTCCTGTACGCTGTATCCCAGCATTTCCTGTACGCTGTATCCCAGCATTTCCCGTACGCTGTATCCCAACATTTCCTGTACGCTGTATCCCAACATTTCCTGTACGCGGTATCCCAACATTTCCTGTACGCTGTATCCCGACATTTCCTGTACGCTGTTATCCCAACATTTCTTTCTGTACGCTGTTTCCAACATTTCCTGTATCTGTATCCCAACTTTCCTGTACGCTGTATCCAACATTTCCTGTACGCCTGTATACGAACATATTCTGTATACTGTATCCCAGCATTTCCTGTACACTGTATACCAACATATTCTGTATGCTGTATCCCAGCATTTCCTGTACCTGTATACGAACATATCTGTTATACTGTATCCCAGCATTTCCTGTACACTGTATACAACATATTCTGTATGCTGTATCCCAGCATTTCCTGTACGCTGTATCCCAGATTTCCTGTATGCTGTTTCCAACATTTCCTGTACCGCTGTATACCAACATATTCTGTATGCTGTTCCCAGCATTCTGTACGCTGTATCCCAGCATTTCCTGTATGCTGTATCCCAGCATTTCCTGTATGCTGTTTCCCAACATTTCCTCTACTGTTTGCTAATATTTCCTGTACGCGGTTTCCCAACATTTCCTCTACGCTATATCCCAACATTTCCTGTACGCTTGTACCCAACATTTCCTGTACGCTGTATCCCAACTTTCCTGTACGCTGTTTCCAAACATTTCCTGTATCCTGTAACCCAACATTTCCTGTACGTTGTATCCCAACATTTCTTGTACGCTGCATCCCAGCATTTCCTGTACGCTGCATCCAAACATTTCCTGTACGCTGCATCCCCACATTTCCTGTACGCTGTATCTCAGCATTTCCTGTATGCTGTATACCAACATATTCTGTGGCTGTATCCCAGCATTTCCTGTACGCTGTATACGAACATACTGTATACTGTATCCCAGCATTTCCTGTACGCTGTATACCAACATATCTGTTCCCCAGCATTTCCGTACACTGTATACCAACATATTCTGTATGCTGTATCCCAGTATTTCCTGTACGCTGTATACCAACATATTCTGTATGCTGTATCCCAGCATTTCCGTACGCTGTATTCCAATTCCTGTACGCTGTATACCAACATATTCGTATGCTGTATCCCAGCATTTCCTGTACGCTGTTTACAACATATTCTGTATACTGTATCCCAGCATTTCCTGTACGCTGTATACCAACATATTCTGTATGCTGTATCCCAGCATTTCCTGACGCTGTATACCAACATATTCTGTATGCTGTATCCCAGCATTTCCTGTACGCTGTTTACGAACATATTCTGTATACTGTATCCCAGCATTTCCTGTACGCTGTATACCAACAATTCTGATCCCAGCATTTCCTCTACGCTATATCCCAACATTTCCTGTACGCTGTATCCCAACATTTCCTGTACGCTGTATCCCAACATTTCCTGTACGCTGTTTCCAAACATTTCCTGTATCCTGTAATCCAACATTTCCTGTATGTTGTACCCACTTTCCTGTACGCTGTATCCCAACATTTCCTGTACGCTGTTTCCAAACATTTCCTGTATCCTGTAATCCAACATTTCCTGTACGTTGTATCCCAACATTTCTTGTACGCTGCATCCCAGCATTTCCTGTACGCTGCATCCAAACATTTCCTGTATGCTGCATCCCAACATTTCCTGTACGCTGTATCCCACATTTCCTGTATGCTGTATCCCAACATTTCCTGTACCTGTATCTCAGCATTTTCTGTACGCTGTATCCCAACATTCCTGTACGCTGTTTCCTAATATTTCCTGTACGCTGTATCCCAGCATTTCCTGTACGCTGTATCCCAGCATTTCCCGTACGCTGTATCCCACATTTCCGTACCTGTATCCCAACATTTCCTGTACGCGGTATCCCAACATTTCCTGTACGCTGTATCCCGACATTTCCTGTACGCTGTTATCCCAACATTTCTTGTACGCTGTTTCCAAACATTTCCTGTATCTGTATCCCAACTTTCCTGTACGCTGTATCCAACATTTCCTGTACGCTGTATCCCAACATTCCTGTACGCTGTTCCAAACATTTCCTGTATGCTATATCCCAACATTTCCTGTATTCTGTATTTCAGCATTTTGTGTATTAATTTATTTCTTGTATAAAGCATTTATATAAATTTCTTTCTCAGAGGTTTACTGTGAAATGTAATGTTCCAAATCTCCAGCTATCTTATAAATATGGATTTCAATTGTGCAGGGCTCCATAGAAAAACCTTTGTTTAATGTTTACATGAACTGAACATGTTCAGTGTGTTAAATGAGATTTATACCTTCATGTTTCAGCGCATAGCAATATTTCGGTTAAAGTGAAAATATACCTACAAGGTAAAATACTCTATAACTTAGTTCATAATATTTGTGTTTAAAGTAAAACTGGCTTAACTAGAACAACACGCTAGACAGCATTGTATATTTTCTTACAACTAGACAAATAAGGCTACCTGTTGTGTGACAAGAAGAAACAAACAGTGGACAACCTTTTTATTTGGGTTTATGACCAGATGGATGTTCTGTGACATAATATCTTTTTCTAGGGGATTAGGGTGCCCACAACACTACTTACCTGCAGACCTTTCTCTGGACAACTTTCTGGCACAATAACTTATTATATGTTGTTACATAAAGCAATATCCAGCCAAAAAACATTGCAGGTAAGAAGCAATCTGGTGTTAGATATTAATCCAGTTCTCCATTTGTCTTTCCAAACAAAGACTAGTGTATGGTCAGCATTGCACAGGTTCCCAACCACTTTATCAGCAAAAGACTAATCAAAGATACACAAACAGCTTTCAAACATTAGGCTCTGTTTTAATGGAGAAATTATGCACTGTATGTCAATTCAGAGAAATTACACAGCATTTGAAAGCTATATGCTTACCTCTGATTAAAACTGATCATATTATCTCAGTCTGACTCACACAAGAGTGCACCACCAACATCTTAGGGCAAGGTGGCAAAATTAAACCTTTTCAAATTCAAACATTTTACCCATCTATTACCACACTCTTTCCAAAACAAATATTATGGAACGGAACGTTGTCCATTAACAATATTGGAAACACATTTCATTGCTGCCATGCCTCTGACTTCCACGCACAGTGGATATAAAGAGTCTCCACACCTCTGTAAAATGTCAGGTTATTGTAACCTTAACAAAAAAACAAACCAAGATAAAGCAATTAGAGAAAAAATGCATATTTCAGGCAATGGTCCTGTGTGTACCAAGGAAAGGGAACCATTAAGAATATTTTTCCCATCTGATGATGCTCTGTAAATTGTACCGTACTTTAAAAAACTCTTACTTTATGCCTGGAAAATTTTCACCTGGTTTGTTTTATAAAATGGTGGATATTGCTGAGCAGTTGGTCAAAAAAAATAAGAAAACAGCAATCGACATTTTCAGCACACATAAGGAGCTGCAGTATGTCAGCAGCAGAAACAGAGTATTTAACAGAGATACAGTTGAATTCACTTTATATGACATTTGTTTCTCTTTCCTTCCTCACACTAGAACTAGGCCACACACTTTCATTTATTAAGAGAATAAATGAAACTGTGGGCCTCATGTACCTAGTTTCACAAATTGCTCCGGCAAATGTGGCTTCCGGTATTTATACTGGATTTGCTCCTGGGGGTAAATCCAAAAGGAATCTTACCCAGCGCCACTTAAGGCCAGCCATTAGCTGGTATTAAATTGTGGAGTTAAAAGTGGTGCAAATCCTTTATTACATACAGTGCACCAGTTGCACGGGTGTCTTTTGCGAAACACATGCAGCCATTGCCATTATGTTTAAAGGAATAGTTCACACAAAAAGTGAAGTATTCCTTTAAAGCAGTGATTGAAGACCGGGAGGTAAAGGACCTATTCCTTAACTTCCTTTCTTCAATCACTTCACCAGGATCCAGGACCAAAGGTAAGTTTATAACCTCGCGTGCGAGCCACCGCTGCTCCATTGATAACTGCCAACTGCTTCCTGGTTTAGTTTACTATAGCGCGCACTATCGCGCCTGCGCGCTATAGTGCAACTAAACCAAGAAGCAGTCGGCAGTTGTCAATGGAGCTGCAGTGGATTGTGCGTGAGTAAATAAACTAACCTTCGGTCCTGGTGAAGTGATTGAAGAACGGAAGGTAAGGAATAGGTCCTTTATTTCCCGGTTTCAATCACTGCTTTAAGGAATACTTCACTTTTGTGTGAACTATTCCTTAAGTGCAATTATGTTTGACTTAAACTTGCACTAACCTTTATAATATTGGTTACCGCGAGTTTAGCACAGCGTGCCTGGGTAAATGAGTCCCTGGTGTAAGCATTTAATATTCTTTCAAAAAATGTCCATTTGTGTCTCCAAAAACACTCCATCAGCCTTTTGGTGAAGGTGTTAAAACAAAATAAAATAAGATTTCTAAATTTTGGTTTCCTGTCTAAATGACAGTCCAATAGTTTTTAGTAAAATGATTAGAACTTGCCCCGATCTTATAGCCTTAGCTAACTGTACATTGATTGGCATAAAGAGTTTGTGTAGAAACCACCCCTGGGTAATAAGTGAGACTATCATAGAAATTCACTATTATCGAGACAAGGGGATCGCTGTAGATAAATATTCAAAATTATGAGACAGAAAGTCTCTTTGTTCAAGGCTTAAAACCCTGGGAATCCCCAGCTGATTTCAAACATGTAAACATTCCGCAGTACTATACACTGAAATGGGGTGGGCCAGGTGGGCATTTCATTAACATTTCAGCCCAACCAACCCTCACCAATATAAAAAGCAAATATTTAAATATTCAAAAGATAATACAGTGCTCATGTCACTCATCAGCGTGTACATATACACACCAAAGTTTTGCTTTTTTGTTTTTATGTCTCTGATGAGTGCCAGTGCAGGCACGAAACACATCGGTCATGATTGGTATGTATAAATAAAGTGTGTTACCATACACCATCTATCAGAAGTCAGTATATGTGCAGGTAGCTGCAGCCCTTCCTTTCATCGTGATTTTGGTTTTTAACTGTAGATTGAGCTCGGTCAATTAAAATGAACATCTGGTAACAGATGTAAATCCAAATTTCATTCCCTCTTCCTGCTACAGTATCCAAAGACCTATCCCTAATAGAAATTAATTTACCTGGTTGAAAGGAACACAAACAGATAATGATGCTCGGAACCGGTTATTAATTCCCAAAATTCCATTTAGAGCCTGAAGCCGACAGAGAAATCTGTACAGTTCTCTAAACTCCCTCCTTTCCTGCACCAGATCCTTATCCAACAGTAATAACCATAATCCACACCGTCTCCATCATTTTAATAAATCATTTTCAATGACTTCTCCCCCTTTCCATTAGTGCCAGTATGTACCAAGACAATATCCTAATTCTAGGCTGTTACTGAAAACAGCTGCATAACTATACTTAAAAAAGCCTCAGAGCTAATCAGACTTCTATAATATAGGAAAATTACATCGATTGCTTCCTATTGCCACCAATCTAACTAGTATTACTGTGCTCTCTATAAAACACAAATATCAAACACAAGGCCGTCTGGACATTTTATGTGGCCCCCACTGACTGTACAGCATCCAAGACATACTACACTGCTACCCATTTTTGCTGTCCCAAGCAGTGGCGTAACTATAGATCAGCCTGCTAGATCCGCAACCAGCACCTTTACTACACGCTATCATCTGTTTAAAAGCAGCTGACTATGGAATCTAGAGGGCAGACCTATAGTTAAGCCCATGCTAGGGTGCAGTCACCAATGTAACCAATGATCACGTATCTAGCCTGGCGCTGGCGAGGGAGGTGTGACAAAGGGCTTTCCATTGGCTTTGCTATTTTGTTTCCGTACCAAAAGAGTAATGTGGGCATTCCACATTAGAATATGATACGCCACAGGCAGAGTTCCCAGTCCAAAACAGTTGAACTTCATACCCTTTCCCTGCCGAGACCCAGCACTAGGCACAAGCGTGACAGTCCCAAATTCTGCACCTGTTAAGTATCTTAATAAAAAAATTTGGGCCAAAACTTAGCCTTTTTTTGATTTTGGCCCCTTATGTTAAACCATATACATGTATGTTACATCATCTTCCACTTTTCTGAAAGTTTCAATAAGATCAAAATGCTAAAAAGAAGTGGCCCTAGTTTTTGACAACATGAAAGAAAAGATTGGTTTTATTCTGTAAAGGCAACACTTAATACAAGTCTATCGAAGCGCATGAAAAATCATACACAAGCGCATGGCAAAGCGCACAGAAATTGACAGCATTTTTTTGTGCTTGGCAAAGTTCCACAGCCATAAAGTTTAAAACAATCAGGGTTATTCAATAAAAGTTTGTATCGTTTAAAATGGTGCTAATTTTGCCCCAACCAATCAGATGTTTTTAACATTTGAAAGCTAACATCTGATTGGTTGGGGCAAAATTCTTACCATTTTAAAACTGAACTTTTATTGAATCTTCCTGAATTTGTTTCAAATGATGATTTGTTTTTTAGAAACTTGTTTTTAATATAATAATTGGGTTTTAATATATTTATTAATATACTTTTTATCACACTTACAAATTTAACCAAAAAAACCCACAATTAATCATGAGGCTAAATAACAAATACCCATGGCAATGTCTTTTCCCATAGCAGAATGTACCATCCGTGATAACTTAATAAATACAATTTCCTTCTCAAGCATAAATTACAAATACAACATTAAATATTTCCTACACACACTGAATACTTAACATTTGACAATTTGCCCTTAAATAATTTTTAAAAATTAACCTGTGTATGTAGTATGTTCGCTTGTTTAAAACTCTCTCTTATGTATCCCAACCTCCCTTTAGCAAGAAATAGACACAGATCTCCCATGGGCAACAATTCACCACATTAAGGGCATGTCCTTCACTCTTTAAAAAATTGTATATGTTGTAGGGCTACCTCCCCCACCCACAACCGCATTATTATTATTTTCAGAAAGTCCCCGATCTTTACTTACCTTCCCTCTATCCTCCACCATATTGCCCACCCTCTGCTTGCATGAAACTGCAAGCAGGGGGCCGGACCGGCAGCCGAGTCCGTGATTGGCTGAGAGGCAGCCAATCATGCACGCGGCTACCAGAGGAGAGAGCAAGGTAAGTAGAGTTCGGGGCACTTTCTGTAAATAATCAATGCGGTTGGGCTGGGGAGGAAGCCCTACAATGTAAAAGGGGATTACACTAGGGGGAGGGAGATAAAAATGGGTGGGAGAAGGAGGAGGGCTTTACTGCGCATGGCAAAATTCTCCCGGAGGAGAGATAGGAGTCAGAGTCCTATATGGCCAGGCTTCTGGTGGCCAGTTTTTTGGACTTTGGGGAAACATTGCAGGAGCCATTTGGAGCTGGGATGTAAAGTAGATTTTTATGCACTACAGAGTGGGGCCAGTAGTGGGGAAATTATAGTTTTGCGGGTGGACATGCCCTTTAATTGTTAATGAGGCAACTAAGTGACAGTCTATGGCATAAATGAAGAAAAAGTAAAGACCTGAGAAGCTATAGGCTGCCATTTAGGTGCCTTTATGTTTTCTCATGGAGCACATTGTGTTAACGGCCTTTTAATTCCCACAACACAAGATCAGCCCGCTGATCAAATTGTGCCACTCCATTTTATTTGTATGGGGGAAAAGGAAAATGGGATGCAAGTGGATTCTGTATGTCTAAGTCAATATGTTTACATAATAGTTTTAAATTTATACTTACCTTTTCAGTTTAATTGAAGAACTAAAGGTAAAGGAGCTATGTTCTTCAATTAAACAGCCAGGAGTAAACACAGAGAACTTACCCCTGATCTTACCCTTCCGCTTTTCCTCTGACAGGTTCCGGCGGTCCCTTCCAATGTACACCATGTGCATACAGAGCAAGGGAGCTTTGGGACCTGTCAGATGAACAGCAGAGGAGCGCGATCGCGGGTAAGTTTTCTGTGTTCGCTGCTGGTTGTTTTGAATAACGGAAGTAAGACATAGCTTCTTTAACTCCTGTCATCAAATAAATAGAAAAAAAGGTAAATATAAACTTAGAGTGGAGATGCTTAAAAATAGCAATATGCTGATCTAATAAATGTGTTACGGATTTATGAAAATATAAATATTTGTATTATATATTAAACTAGGTCGGTCAAGTATTTATTTTTGTTTTAAAGGATGTTCTCCTCTGTTGGTTTTCTTCTCGGCGACGTGTCTGTACAATTCATTTTCGAGAAATCCCTTGGTTCACTCAAGTGGTTGTTTTCCTTTTATTCCAAGTGGAAGTTTTGTTCCAGGAATATACTACTTGAAAAATCTGTCGATTGTGTTTTTTGAAGGGTTTGGCTTTGATTTTTTGGACACTGGATTCTGGTTTGTGCAGCCGATCTGGAAAAAATGTTTAAATCTTTAACAGCCTTAAGTTTTAAATAAAGTCATTAACACAGTTTCTAGAGATATGGAAAGGGATTCTTTTTTTTTATTTTGTTGATAACATAGAAAAACAGGAAAGAAAAATAAAAGCAGTTCAGTTTTGGTATTTTACAGTTCAATACAGTGTAATAAAGAAAGGAGTAGAACGCAGGTGTCTCTTCGGATATCTTCGGCTGTAGAGAAAAATAGTTAGCTTTGTAGGCTATACTAATACAGTGGTTCAAAGGTGGGAGGGTATTATTGTATATATTAGGCACTGGTTTCTTTTATCTGTTTCCGTTTCCCTCGTGATTGTCTTTATTGTCCAGGTAGAATGGTGAAGAAAGAGATAGAAAGTGTGGGAAGGGGAGGAAGGAGGGAGAAGAAGGTATGAAAGAAAAGAAAGAGAAACATAAGGTCGTTCTCACGTTTATGCATAGGTACTCATCATTATGCTTCCATGTCCTCTCCCCTTTCCCTTCCAAAAAAGAGAAGGACATATATATACAAACATATATGTACATGAACATCTATATCTATATACATGGGTCAATTACATAATTTTAGGTTCGGACCTGTTGTGGTGTGGTTTCTTTTGTAGGGGGTCCGTCAGGTTTGTTCGGTGGGGGGGCTTTCGCCGCGCTGAATCAAAGTCTTTCTGAAGCACGGTGAAGGATATTTCATGGGGGGGAGTAGTCGTAAACCCTTTTCATAACGAGGGGTGTGTGTAGACTCCTCAGAGATTTGTTGAGGTATATGACATATTTATTTGTTTGGGTTTGGCGATACCCATTTGTTATTGTAGCGTCAGGCTCAGGATTCCAAGTTGTCCCAAGGTGCCCATATTTCTACAAACCTTCCTATTTTGCCCTGTAGACATGCTGTTAGGTATTCCATATTTCTTATATCCTTACCCTCTATATATTCTACCTCTGAGGGAGGGTAGGTAGTTTTCCAATACTTTGAATAAGACATCTAGCTGCTGAAAGTAGGTGTCGTGAAAAGTCCATTCTTTTCTGGAGAGTTCAGGGATTGGTAAGCTCAATAGAGCACTTTTGCCATTAGTATGGTTGTAATATTGAATGCTTTTTGAAGTATTGTTTGGATATTTCTCCAATATGGAGCTAGTACATTACATTGTCAGAAGATATGTAGGAGGGTTGTTGGCATCTCCAGCAAAGATTGGGAGTATTGGGTAACATTTTTGCAATTTGTCTGGAGTATAATACCAGTGCATAAGCACCTTGTAAGCGTTTTCTTTATAAACCGTGCAGATAGCGTTTTTGCTTTTGTTCCCATATTTGTTCCCAGTCTTCAGTGTTTATTATTTCTAACCGAGGTTCCCACTTGGTCATATATTTGGTTTTGGGTAATTGTTCAGATTGGGGGGAGTTTAGCATGTAGTAGATTTTGGAAATGAGGGCTTTTTGAGTGGGCCCTCTTCATCAGTAGAGCTTCAAAGGTTGTGGGGTGGGGAGAGTGCTGTTTTCGTTAGAGTTGCGCGTAGTGGAATATTTGGTGAAATGTAAACCAGGAAAGAGAGGGAAGTTTAAATTTGTTTTTTAATACTTCAAATGGGTAGACGCCGGGTTTAGGGTCCAAAATGTCACAGAATCTTAATAGTTCTGCTTTTAGCCAGATATTAAAAACAGCTTGGTTTCCTGCTGCCTGGTATTTTGTTGGTACAGGTGAAGGTATGATCTGGGAAGAGGGTTGTATTCATTTGAAAGAGGATTCTAATTGAAGGTGTGTATTATATTATTTAATCAAAAAAAAAAAAAAAACTAAATGGGTTGAATAAGAGGTTTGCTACTAATTATATCAACCGTTTTTTGTTTGAAATACCAATGCCTTGTCTACAAGTCAGATGTGGCAGCTCCAGATATAGTTCCAGATATCCAGCATGTCAAAGTCGGAAAAATCTCCTACTAGAAGACTGATGCAGTTTGTCCTTCATAAATGTCTATTGTACATCCAACATCACTCCAGGTAATGGCAGTCGCTAGCACACTCTTGGAGCAAAATGTTTAGAAAATTTTATAAAAAAGATTTAAAATGCTGTATCTGGCTGACTACTCAATTCTTTAACTCAAATCATTTCAATCGAATTCCTAGTGCTAATAGAAATACATATAGCAGGTCACTGCAAAGACAATTGACAACAAGTTCCCTCTGCAGTGTCTACGTTATCATTGGCAATAAAGAATTATTTCATAAACACCTGTAGGCCTGCTGTAGGTGATACTTTCCTTGCAATCTTTCTGCGTAATTTTAATCTGCCAGTGGATGAACTAAAATGAAAGAACATAGCAAGAAACATACAGAAAATATATCAGACACCATAGGTGCCTAACTTGCAGCCTTTTCAAGAAAATGTGTTGCCCCTGGGACTACAAGTGATTTGTGCTGGGAGCATGGTCTGGGGGGGACAAGGGTGGAACCATGAACTGGACTGAAAACTGTAAGAGACCGCTTATGTGGCCCCCAGCCTGGGCCATGCTGAGCACCCCTGCTATAGGTCATTATCCCCTTTAAGCTTGCGTACAAGCACACCTCACCAGGATAAAACAGCTGCAGAATGTATATACAAAAACAATTGTCTGCACAAATGTATATATGTGCACACAGCGACCTGGAATCATTGCTGTAAACATGCACAGTAGATAAAACAAAAACACTATTTCCACAGGTGATTATCATTAAGCACATCACAGATAACATTCTTCAATAACCAATCATTACTATACAACACTACACTGAATTATTGTTTTAGATGCATGGAGAACACAATATTCTTCAAGAACCCATCATTGCTAACGATGCTACACTAAATTATTATTGGTTTTAGATGCATGGAGAACAAATTCTTCAAGAACCCATCATTGCTACACGATGCTACAGTAAATTATTATTGGTTTTAGATGCATGGAGAACACGATTTTTCAAGAACCCATCATTACTACACAATGCTACACTATTATTATTGGTTTTAGATGCATGGAGAACAAAGACAATATATAAAGATATTATATGAAGAATAATTTACCTTTTTGTCCGTAATTTGGCATTTGTGCTAGTCAATCCTCTTCCTGTTCCTCCTAAAGGAAGTGAACAAATGCAGTCATTTACAGCAACAAATATATCACTATGGTAAGAGAAATTAGTTTTCATTCAAATAAGATTTACAATTTTGGTTAGACCTGAATCTGTTTTGTCCTTCACTGGAGCTCAGTACTTACTGTACGAGACACCATCATTAGCAATTTAATACAACAATTTCATATTATGTGGTTCAGGTTAGGTTAAACTGTCAAACACCTTCATATTTATCTTTGATAGGAAGAACTATTTTGGGGGAATCGGAGTTCAAGTTTCTAATCACTTCTGGCTGGTTTGCCAGAAGAACAATTGCACAGTCAATAGCAATATTCTTTAAAGGTCCACTGAGCAGGCCTTGTGCATGCTACGAGCCACTGACAGTTTGTGCGTTAACCCTTATTTAGATTTTAAGCTCTTCGAGGCAGAAATCTCATTCCTAATGTGTCAAGGCATGCACACACTATCAATTTATCCATAATAATATATATCTAGACATTAAGCCTGTTACAATAACGGGCGCTAGAAGCCAGAGTGCCCCCTTAGTGTCCCAACGCCATAGCCCCTTCCTCCATGTCCCAAGGCTATAGCCCCTTTCCTCTATGTCCCAAGAACAGAGTCCCCCCTCAGTGTCCCAAGGCCAGAGTCCCCCCTCAGTGTCCCAGGCCAGAGTCCCCCCTCAGTGCCAAATCCAGGGTCCCCCTCTATCCCAAATCCAGCCCCTGCCCCCTCTGTCCCAAATTTCCAGGACTCCCAAGACACCAATATGAATAGTTAGTGTAGTAAGTATAGTATTTGAGGTTGAATAAAGACAACAGTACGTCCATCCAGTCCAACCTACTTTAAGTTTGTTATCCTCCAAAACCCCAGATCCTTTTCCAACAGGGATTCACTTACACACAGTGCCACTTTATTATAAGACGCACAAGGATTAAGTCCAAAATGCATCACCTTACATTTACCAACATTGAATCTCATCTGCCACTTTGTAGCCCAATGTGACAATCTAGATCCACCTGCAACGATTGCACATCCTCTGAAGATTTTTTATGGTCGACAAAGTTTTGTGTCCTCAGGAAAAAAGAAGGATTTTTACAGAACCTAAAATAGCAGCTCACTACAGACATCATCTGTAGCTTTTAATGGTCAACACAGAAACCTTGCTGACAATACCCAGTTCCTGTTCATTAATAAACAGATTAAATAGAAGTGGCTCCAACACAGACCCTGGTGCACACCACTTAGAAATTTAGTCCATATTGATGAAGCCCCATTAACAACTACACTCTACATCCTATCCATCAACCAACTTTCTATCCATGTGAAAATATGCCACCCCAACTCAACAGACCTTAGCATATATATACGTTAGTCACCTATGGGGGACTGTATCAAAAGCCTTAGCAAAATCCAAGTACTGTATACTACACCTACTGCAATGTCAAAGTTTAAATTCCTACTCACTTCCTCATAAAAACCAAGCAAGTTAGGTTTGACATATCTATTACTCCTAAATCCATGTTGATTATTTTTCTACGAGGTCAGTCCTTGAACCATACTCGTAGAATATGTTCCCGTATCAAACTTTCCAGTATCTTCCCCACCACCGAATTTAAACTAAGGACCGAAGATGTATTTTATCCGGTCCAGGAGATTTATTATATAACCTTATTTAGCAGTCCTGCACCATATCCTTGGTTAACCAAAGTACACCTGCAATCCTGCATCTTTTACACTATTATTGTCACTATACTCTATGCTATCGTACTTGGATTTTCTATAGTGTATACAGAGGGGAAAAAACGTTCAAGAAATTTGCTTTAGACAAGCAGCATTACTAGGTCACATGATATTGAACCCATCACTTAATAAAAGCAAGCGCACAGGCTTGACATTTTAAAATAATATGGTAGGTAGTGGCACTTAAGTATGCCTAGGGCAAATGTTACTCCATTGGCAAGAAGTCACCAAGATTTATAATCGGCACATTTAATTCTCTGTTCTCAGCACAATAGTCTTCTTAATGTTCTGTTTTGCGGTCCCTCCCCTTATTCATTGTGTTACATACTACTTATTATGTTGAAGACCAGATGTATGCAATAAATATAATGTCTACATCTTACCCCACTACTCCAACTAAAGTACTACTTGCAATGCTTATCTGGTTTCATTTCACATTCGAAAATAAATATCTGTTGTATTCAATTAGATCAACTGGACTTGAAATGTAGTTCTTGAGACATTTCGCTAGTCATCCGACTGGCTTTCTCAATTCAGAAAGCCAGTCGGATGACTAGCGAAACGTCTTCAAGAACTACATTTCAAGTCCAGTTGATCTAATGAATACAACGATTAACCATGACCTGGATGAATGAGAACCTTCACAAGCATTCTGAAAATAACTCAAGTAATTGTATGACCTGTTTCTGTAAAGTGACCACCATACTAATTTACCTCTCCCATAAGCTACTAAATAGCCAAGTTTAACCTTGGTCCTACAATATTATTACTTGATCCAATTGCAGGTTCCGCCTTCAAAACTTTGTAACACTGCCCTCTTCTAGTTTTCTGGTTATATTTCCACTTTCACCTGTTTTTAAGGGAGATTAATTCTTTCTACAGTTTGTTTTGTACTAGATTTTCCTTTTGGTAGCTAGTTGTTTCACATACCTTTCAATATGTATTTGGATTTTCATCTTTATTTTTACTGCCAATAATAAATAGAACCAATTGTACCATAGGAACTGTAAACTCAGTATTTGCAGTCTTTGCCCTCCATTTGTATTATTCACAGGGAGGTGAGAAGCTTATTCTCACCTCCCTGTTGAATAATATTTGCTCAGGGGACCTGGAACTTACCTTCGCTCCGCTCCACTCGCACCACTTCTTCACTGCACAGCTGTTTTCTCCCGATCGCGCGCCCTATCTTTTGTATTGGCGCGCATGCCGCCTAAGATAGGGCACGCGGTCGGACAGAGCGGCTGTCAGTGAGGAGCGGCTGCTAGTGGAGCGGAGCGAAGGTAATTCCAGGTCCCCTGAGCAAATTATTATTCACAGGGAGGTGAGAATAAGCGTTCTCACCTCCCTGTGAATAATACAACGGAGGGCAAAGACTGCAAATATTTCATTATATGGGTTTACAGTTCCTTTAACCATAAAATAGACACAATTCCCTCAAGTAACTGGATAAATGGAATGGCTAGAGACCCACCCTTTACAGAACATTTGAGGATCAATGGTATAAAGTTAAGGAGGCATCCTTATCATTGGAGTACCCTGTGTATATGGGATATATGCTCTCTCACCTCCACTGAAAATATTGGGAGCCTTTTTGATAACTTTTATTTTGCTTGTTTATTAAAACCTATAGTTTATATCTTGTAGACCTAATGGGCCATGTTATCCCATTAGAATATTTGCATGCCAGACACACTCCATGGGATTCTACTCCTTGCACAGATTGGGAGGCATGTTTATGTAAGTATTTTAAAAGGGGAATTTAAGGTTTAATAACAGTGGAAATGTATAAAGTGCTGCATTAAACTCTTATTACTGTAACCAATTGGAAACCTTTGCTCCAAAAAGTCAATTTAGGGTGAACCAAAAATCAACTTTGGAACAAAACCAACAACTTTTAAGCTTAAGAGAATTGTGGAAGATCAAGTAAATTTAACTTCTATAAAAGGGATACTGCACCTCCAAAAGACCCTTTTTTATTTAAATGTATAATTCTAATTGAGACAGAGACGGAGAACTCAATACATAAACTGCGATCCTGCGGACCTATTGAAATTTGCACCAAATGGACATGATTTTCCATGTAGCAAATTTTCTGTCTATTTTGCAGTAAAAATTGGAGTAATTGGTTTTATTCAAAATCAAAGCCGATCAACCAGCTAATCCACCAAAACTTGGGCAGGGTGAACGATCTGGTGAAATACTGACCCATGTGCACCAGCCCTTTCACATCACTGTATGCTACCATTTGGTTATTTTTTTACTCACCCTAGCAATAGGCTAACCTATAAGCTTTACGTTGTCAGAGAGATGACGAAAATATAGTTAAATTAAAGTAATTAAATAATGTGTCTACTTGCCAGTGTCCCTAAAATGACTGTAATAAGAAAACAAGTGTAACTCACTGTAATTAAACAATCAAATTTACATCTACATCTGATTTACTCCCTTTTAACAACCACACTATGTAGGTAAATACCATTAGCCACATTTTCAGGAATGACATTTAAACCAGATAAATTCTGCATTAGCGTGTTGCCCCTAAACATGTTAAAGACAAAGTGGCAATAATACCAATATTTAACTGTCCATTATCTCTCACCATCCATCTTCTTAGATGTTTTCTATATTGCAAATGACAAGCAACCAGAACATTATTCAGGGAATTAGCCTGCAGTTATACTTCCACCCAAGCCATAAGTATTATGCAAATTCTTTTGAAACAGATAAAACTCCCCATAAATCCTCCATTATAAGGTAGTGATTGTCACTAAGCTGTGATGCAATTCCATATCAAACAGATTCACTGTTTCTGTAATACTCACTGACCCCAGGAAGAGGTAACAAAACAACTACTACTATTATTATTATTATATTATATATTATCCCCATACTTACTACTCTACCAGTGTACAAGGACAGCAAAGACTTCAGTTGTAGTTCTTAAACTACAGTGCTAGAAATCGTTATTGATATTTAATTTAGGGCTATGGTCACAGCTTAATGGTGCATGTTGTAACAGAGGTGATGTGAAATACATGATTATTATTGTTCATTTTTATAGGCTTCAGACCAGCTGTCATAGGGTATTTATCCTTGTCAGTGTAGGAAAACGGTAGACTACGCATTCTTTTTAATAAGGGACCTAGAATAGAAATAATTTGTTTAGCATGACACACACATTAATATTTTATCAGTCTTTGTGAATATTCTTTAATATCCCAAAATCACTGCTGAGGCAATAGTGGATACGTATTTATTTTGTCTTACTACCGCCATACAGTGGAATGCGATCCAGACTGTTCTCTTTAACTCAAGCAAGTTGGATTGTTGCGGCTATACAGCTCCCTAATATGCACCATTAATGAGTTTTTTATTATCCTTTTTATGGTTCCTCCCTTAAGTTACCATTAAATGGGCAAAGCTAGAATTTGAACATGAGATGCTGCACTTATAACAACACCCACATTAATCTGTGTGTGTTGGAGGAAAGTTTAACTACCGTATATACTCGAGTATAAGTCGAGGTTTTCAGGCTGTAAAAACAGCCTGAAATCTGAACCTCGGCTTATACTCGAGTCAGTCACTAACTACCCTGAAATGAGGAATCCAGCGTCCGCATGCACTGATGGTCGCATCCACTGACGTCACCACACGGCGCCGGGAAATGAGACCGGCGCCGAGTAGTGACGTCAGTGGATGCGACCATCATGCATGCGGACGCTGGATTCCTCATTTCAAGTTACCGTAGATGATGGCTGGTCTCTGACTCCTGGTGCGGACGCTGGATTCCTCATTTCAAGTTACCGTAGATGATGGCTGGTCTCTGACTCCTGGTATTTGGCAAAGTCTGAATGGGAGAAGGCTGCATGAGAAGGTAAGGCATGGGAGAGCTGCATGGGAGAAGGCTCATGAGAAGATGGGTGCAGGGAGGGAGAGTAAGGGGGCATTTGGGTCAGGGACAGGATGTTGGTTCAGTGTGTGCAGTTCAACTGTAGATGTTTGTAAACTACAACTCCCAGCACCTAAAGCATGCTGGGAGTTGTAGTTTACAAACATCTGGAGTGCCAAGGAATCAGAAGGCAGTAGTGGTCATAATTCTACCCTCGACTTATATTCGAGTCAATCAGTTTACTCCTTTTTAGTTAAAATGGGTACCTCGACTTATACTCGGATCGACTTATATTCGATGTATATACGGTACATGGTAAAGCAATTAATGCTATTTCCTTTAAGTTGAATATAAATGGGACAGCAAAACTCAGGATAGGACAACTAAATCTTGCCATACACAGGCCAATTTTATTAGAATTTTCAATTGATTCTTCCTACACGCAACGCACGATGTACATGCAAGGCCGTTTCAATACGATAATCATGCCGTGTATGGGAACTGTCGCCACAAAACGGACGTTCGGTCTGTGATTTGTTGCCAGACCGGCCAGATCATCAACCAAATGGCTGTTTCATGCCCATATACGGCTTATCGTCCAAACGCCTGTGCATACACATCGTGCACCATGGGTTGTTCCCATGATCACATGTGTGTATGAGTTTAAGTGGCTGAAACACCGAATAAAGTACTTATCACGCTTTCCTAAGCAAGGGGCACTTATCAAGCTTTCCAAAGCAAATGAGCTATCCACCACCTCTCTATTGCTACACAGCCCAAGATATGAAAATCACTGATAAGAAGTTAGGGGTTGGGAGGTTTTGAATCTGCTGTCACAAATATTAGTTCATCCTTCTAATCTGTCATTGGCACATGCTCAGTGCAGGAGAACCAGAAAAAATCAGAAAGAGATTGAGTTACAGTGACTGAGAATGGGAGGGGGCCACAGGGGGTTTCAAGGGACTGCAAGGGGCCATGGGGGCCCACGAGGAGCAGGACACAGGGAAGGGGGACTGTCACATGGTTTCAGTGCAGGAAGTACAGGGGGATCTGTGGATGCAGCGACCATACACCCAAAAATATAAACATCTTCAAAACTACCATTATGTAAAAAAAAAGAATAATAAATTGCAAAAAAAGCAATTCCTGTCAATATCCTAAAGTCATTTTTGGACCACTATTACCCTTTATAAATTTGGAGAAATGGGGAGAAGGGCCCAGCGAGCTCTTAGTGGTTAATCTATTTAATGGGTGGGAAACTATTGTAAGTGTTTGGACCGGATTAGACCATTCTATACCATAACAACTTTTTTTAAACTAAGGGCTTGTTCACAGTAGAAACTGACGAAACGCACAACATATGTTTCTGTCAGTTTGTATCCATTTTTTGCATACATTTGTATCTCCATTTTTACAATGTGTATTCCATAGATTTCTATAAAAATGCATGAAAAACGGACAGAAATGCTCCATGCAGTGCATGTTTTTTAAACGGACTGGAACGGAACGGATTATAACGCAGCAGTGTGAAAACCTACGTTTGAAAACGGATACAAACTGATGTAGTGTGAACGCCCCTAAAGCCTGGACAATCTGCTCATTCAGCATTCATATTCTTTTATAGTGCTTTAAAAATAAATACAAAATTACATTCAGTATATCAGCTTATTAAATGCATTTAACCATTTAAACAGATAACTTACCCTATGCTGTAAATTATGGGTGGGGTGATTTTATTGACTCTTTCTTCCTAAGCTTTTCAATAATTCCTTCATTAAGGCAAATGTCTACATGCCTATTAAGGGCTGCAAGGTCTGGTACATCTTTTTTACATTACACACATGGGCAAACGCGTGACTGGTTCAAGATATGTTAACCGGAGGCCATTTATGTGAATAAAGAAACCAAGCCTAATAGAGGTGGGGGGGGTTCGACACCAACTGTCTGCCATGTACAATGCTGTTTTAACACCTTACTCTGGGCGTTCCTATAAACCTCTTAGCCCTATCTATCACACCCCTTAACCACCTGGCTGTGATATGCTAATTGGGATTTTCCAGGGTACATAATTGCCACAGATTCTTGTACAAGTCATTCTGAATTGAGAAAGCCAGTCGGATGACTACGAAACGTCTTCAAGAACTACATTTAAAGTCCAGTTGATCTAATTGAATACACAGATTATCCTACAATACAAATTATATACAGGAGAACTTCATGGCCACATACCCCTAACCCCTCCATATACAGAGACCCATCAGCCATCACCAATATCCCCAGTACCACATGACAACAACAACATTACACGGTGCAGCCCCTATGACCAGCCACATACATACCCCTAATAATCTCTCCCTAATTCCCTAATCCCTATACATTCATTATTCATAGGCCCATGATAAGACCCCAGGGAGGTTATAGGCCCACGCATTGAATCCAGCTGGCAGCCCCCCACATGATAAGACCCAGTCCCCAGGGAGGGAGACCACCCCATGATAACCCCAGGGAGGTTGGTAGGTTCATTACATTACAGCCATGAGGATGAGGCCACTGAATATCCAGCCAGCCCCCCCATAAGACCCCAGGGAGGGACTGGGAGACCCCCCAGGCCATGATAAGACGCCAGTCGGAAATTACAGGCCATGAGGCCACTGAATCCAGCCAGCCCCCCCCAAGCTTATACAGACAGCATTGACTCCAGTGAGACAGACAGTACTACTTACACAGTTGCAGGCAGGAGGCACTTAACTTATGTAGTGGTCTGCGACAGTGCGACTGCTCGGTCTGCTCCAACCCCAAGTAGTGTCCTTCCAAGTTTTGCAGTGCTGGGCTGGCCATCCCTCCAGGCTCCACTGTGTCTCCACACAGACAGTAAGGAAGTCCGGACTCCCGTCTCCGGAACTTGCGCTGGCCTGGCCTGTGTGTGACCTGTCCTGACCTCATCATCAGTGCCGCTGGGTCGGGAGTGTGCTGCGATGCGTGGCTGCCAGCCAGTGCAGTGCCTATCACTACTATCAGCCACGTTGAGCGCCACCAATACCATAGCTTCTCGCTCGCGCTCGAGTCGCACCGCAGCGGAGAGTTAATAAGGCCGCAGCAGCAGCAGTAGTGTGTCCCAATAAATTGGAAGGTGCGCTTCCTTCCCGACCCCCTTCCCACAAAGATAAGACGGCTTTCTTGCGCCGGTTGCGCATGTGCGGCGCACCGGCACTTGCCTAAACCGCCGCCAGCGAGCGTTTATGTACAAATGAAAATTTTTTTTTGTGTTTTAGATTTTCCGCCTTTGGCAGGATGCCGCCTGAGTCACATGACTCAGTGAGCCTCATTACAGATGCGGCCCTGAGGAAAGTCCTAACCATCTGCTAGAATTTCATAGACAAAATGAAATGACAAATACACTTGTAAATTCCATTCTCATTGATAATAACACTTACAGGTGTTTGTAAGCAGGAGGAGATTACAGTTTGCATGTATGCACAATACTGTAATCAAGCTGTTCATCATTCAGCCATAAACCTGGCAACCCAAGGCTATTGGGCCACAGCTGCTTTGGGTACCTCTCTAAAGGTGGCCATACGCTACGTAAGATATTAGACAGAGTCCAACGTCTCATAGGATAAATGTCCAATCTATCTAGAACCGCCAAGCCCGTTCTTTCATACATCAATTTGAGATCACAGAATGAATGGGTCAGATAGGAACATCTTAAGATAAAAAACACTGCTTGTACAATGTGGTCTTTAGACATTAGATAGATATCTCAAATCCATCTAATGTCTAACTAGTGTATGGCAGATTAACAGAGGTTCACCAGTGGCTGAGTAAATCAAGAAGTTATTTCCTTTACGTGACTATTTACCACCAACTAATAATAGAAAGTAGTTAAGACATATGTCCGGCTGCACAGCCGCTTGTGATATTGCACAGCCGCGGCAAGCAGGAGGTTAAAGTCATACTAACTAACCGTGAAGCAGTTATCGTGACTTAACCCATGTCTGCAATGCTTCAGCTGCAGGTCAATCTACCTGTATGGGCCCAACATGTCCCAAAGATTGCACTATGCAATCACTTTGCACTCTTATGATATTCCCTTTAGTTTCCATGAACCTGTATCTGCAAGTAAATTTGGAAATTCTTCTTTTCTTGGCTTTAATTCTACAAAAACATCACATTAAATCCTAAATCCTGTTAGATACATGATATTGAATAGACACCAGCCCACCAGTTATGTGATTAGCACTGATCTGTGGAGTCTGTTGTGCTAGACCAGTGCTGGCTATTCACATATTTTATCCTGTTTTAGGGATATTTATTCTAAAATAAAGATTTAATGTATAACATAGTGTGGCTAATGGTGTCTAGAAGAGATTTCCCAACTGTGACAGATCCTGCTGTGAGACACAATTTTCATAAAGATGAAGATTGGAATTGTTAGATAATGCCCCTAATTGCATAGTTCTCGTGTAAGATCAGATAACTACTACTTGTGTCAACCTGACCTGTTGCTTTGTACACGGTTCGCTACATTGTGGGTCCCTACCTATACATCCACTATCTGTCATGTGCCTTCTCCATTAAGGATCATTTCTTTTCCATACCATTTCTGTTGCTTCCTACGTTATTTTAGTGCCATTTTTCAGGTAAAGGTCAAGTATAAAGTCTAAAACATTTTTAATTTTTTTTTTTAAAAGTCCACCAGGGTGATATCTACATTTTACTCAAGGCAGCTGAAAATCTGTCTCTCTGTTGTATTTATATTATGTAAGCAGATACCTTTCCTGGATACATTTGCACAGCTATGATCAAATTGGCCATAGCACTTACAAAAGCCATCGTTGTGCCATATATGGTATATATGTATATTTCAAGATTATATTTAAATCTTATATTACCGTAAATAATTTATGATCCTATAACATTCCTTCCTTCGCCAGTATGTTAACATTACAATCTTCAAAGGTATGTCCGGAGATGGTCGAGGGCGGCATTCTAAAGTTTGGCTCATGCAGCAAAAACCCTAGAAGTGCCCCTGCTTTCCATTTGGGTAATATATAAATATACAGAACACAAACTGTGGTTAATACAGAGACCACACTCCAGATCCCTCAATGTAAAGTGTTTGATAAATATATATATATACACATACACAGTATATGTTCCCGATTGTCAGGGTCTGGAGTCTTTGCATCTGGACTCTCTATTTTATAGGTGAAGGTATCAGCAGTGGGTGCCATATTAAAGTGGCCGGGTTATTATTAAGAGCCTGGTATAATACACCATTGGTCGTATTCAGCATTTCAGATTCAGACATTGGTTGTTTTAGAGTGAATGGTCCGCATGCCATGATAAATCCAACTATGTTGTCATATGTTGTCAACATCTTTGACCTGCATTTTCCTGCAAGAATCACATTTTCTCATTTGTTCCCTTTAGGGCAATGCTTAATATTGTTACTGAAAATAAATCTGCTTATCCTCGTCTAGTCCATATACTGCTCAACCAATCAAAATGGTTAGTTAAATTAAATTTAGTGAAGTAAAGTAATTTGCCATTTCTCATTAGTGATAAGCCTCGGTTTCATACTGCACGTCTCAAACATTTAAAGGATCCGGCAGAACTTTTGCCAGACGGAACTTGTTTAACTTTAGCAAAATGTGAACATTTGCTGAAAGTTTAACATAGAGTGTCAAACAATGTAAATGCTGAAAAGTCAAAATTAGGTGTCGAAATTCATTTGTAAAAATTCCACTCCCATTGAAGTCAATTGGGTTTGATGCAGAACCACTGTTGGAATGAAACTTGCCTGTTTTATCATTTCTATTGCTCAATTGAAAGGGCACAAAATAGATGAAATGTAGGTGCTAATGACCAAAACAGCTAGAGAAATATTAAATCATCGGTTTTAAGAACATTACATAACAATGTACCAGAGCTTAGCTTGGGTATTTGGTTCAATTCTCAATTCTGTCTGCAGTCTGCAATGTAGCCAATGGGAAGACTTCTCTTTGGTGAGATTTTGGACTGTCACTGACAGTGACAGGGGGTGGAGTGGACCGGAGCAACAATGGAAACTTAACGTTAATAGTACAAGAGGTGAGGACTTAGCAGTTAAGACCCTTACCCTTGGTATAATTTAGTTGTGGAGCAGAGAAAAAGTGAGCATAATTGTCCTTTAATGCTGTGAGTAACAGTTGACCATCTATTTATAAATTGGTTTAAGGGTATGTCCAGCAAAAAAAAAAGCCTCCTTACCCCTGAAAACCTAAGATCCATTTTAATCTTACCTTAATCCAACTCTCCCAATCTGAGATTTACTCACTTTTACCTCAGCCTTGCTGAAAAGCATGCCTCCAACCTTCTTCTGGGTATGTAATGTCTTGATGCGAAGGTGCCGTCACAGCCAATGCCTGACCGTAACCATCAGAGTGTGCCACTTACAAGCACACTCTGTTCCTGCATGACCGTAACCATCTCGAAACAGAAAGCTGTAGGCGGGACTTCTGGCTAGGGAAAGTAATATATCTCTGCATGGTAAGATTAAAATGCATGTTAGGTTTTGGGTAAGGAGACTAAAACCACTTATTTCCTCTGGCTGGACATGCCCTTTAATTTGCTAAATAATATTCTAGAATTCAAGACTATATAATAAATACCTGGATTTTTTTCCTATGAAAATGGTGTAATAGTAAGTGTGAGAATGACACTAACAGGGCGATACACTGAGCAGACCAGGGAATTTCCCCTCCCAAAGCCACCCTAACCACTGTAACAGGTTTTAGAAAGAATTTAGGTTGGGTTTGTACTAGCTGCACCATTTTTAAAAAAATCAGTACATGCAGCCACTAAAGTTATAGCTCCACTTTTGTGTGACTTTGGTAACCATAGCATACAGCTGGCATTAAAGTCACGCAAAACTAGCTTTATTACAGGACACAATGAAAAGCAACATCGCCTTTCTTTGAATCGCCCCCTTGATATTAAACATTATTATATACTGAGAAAAACTATTTGAAAGCAACAAACCAAAACTATCCATGAACGTACAAAGTGGTGGGTTTAAAACAGACAGTTTGCAATCCAGTCCAAAATAGGTAAATGATTGAGAGACGAAATAAGCTGGTGACACATTTTAGCTGTGAACATGTAACACAGGGAGGACATTTACACCTTTGCAGACTGTATTCAGGAAGGTTGATTTTGCTAGGGAATCCATAAAAATATGCTAAACCTTAGGCTTTGTTTCCTAGTTACATGAGCACCTGATTTCTTGTATCAGGGAGTCGGAGTCCCACCAGGCCTCCACATACAAGTACAGCTGAAGCCAGCAGGATTGGAATAGCTTTGGTAATTCCAACTAGAGAACCGAAGATTAAGTTTCCAAGCACAGCTGCTGCTTTGCAAAGTGCATTCAAAAAGCCAAAACCAGTCGCCCTGCAAAAGGAATGAGAAATAAGTGAAGGATTTTATAATATATATGATATATGGTATATTATATAAACCACTGGCAGGTTGTTCAGAGGATAATGTCAGGGTGTAGCTATTCATACTTCCCAAATATTCCAATAACTACAAAGTGTCCCAACTTTTTAGCACTTGTCTTGGGCTACTCAACATTTGATCCACATTTTTATGTGGGACTTCCAGGGGGTTGGAAATGTGCTGGGTGAGGGCAGATCTTATGGGGTAATTCAAATAGAATGTTAGATTTTCTCTGTACCTTTTATCAGTGGGGTAAAGTTCCACAGTAACAACATCAAGAGAATTCCATGCTGATATGGTCAGTCCATTGTATACACAGAGCATGCCAACCATCATAGACTCGCTGGTACCAAACCACAAAAGGAAGCAGCTAATGCCAGAAAGCACCATGGAGCCACCTGAAAATAGAAGCACAGGGAATAATGTTAAAAAACACACAGACTGATTGGTCCATCTGTAACAATCAATAGATTTAAAAGTATAAACCTTAAGGTGTCCTCACACTACAAACTTACCTCCCAACATTCCTGCAACATTCAGACAACCACCTGGCCCGATCATTTTATAATTAATATTAAAATGGTTATATTGATTGTAACTCTGATTACAAACAGCCATCTGGGAAATATTGTGTGTCAGCAGATAACACGACTGCTCCGATCATTAATTCAAAAAGCAATTTGACATTTATCTCAGATCAAACCTGTGTAATATTGAGGAGGTGTTTGGCTAGCTTTTTTGTATATGTGAGGTCTAGTAAAGGACACCACCTTGCCCACTGTGTATTATATACTTCAAGTTCCCATGTGGACATTAATTAGTCTTTGGGCCTGTCTGTAGCTATGGGCCAGGGCTGCCAATGCACATTACACCAGTGTTCAGCTATAGTAACATAGATGACAATGATAAACCTTTTAGAACACGTACCTAACATTGTCAATCTCCCAATCTTGTCCATTAGTAGAGCAGAGACAATGTTTCCTGGAAGAACAGCCAAGGTTCCAAGAAAATTAACAAAATAAATCCAGTAGGCGCTGTAGTCATCATCGAAGGTGATCTGGCAGCCAATCTTGGGGTTGGTAAAGGTGCAGTTTATCGTTCTGCTGTCAGTGAACTTGTATTTCTCTAGGTCTGCAAAAACAGAACTGTAATTACTGCCTAGTTACCAACACTCTGGATTAGCACAGAGTTGTGCTCACTACTGACACATTGTCTAAAACCTTGGAATTTTAATAGAATAAAGTAATGGAATATCACTACTGTAAAGAAGTTATGAAATAATTTTAGGATGTATAATAATAATTGCGTTTGCATGTCATTGCTATAATCTAAAGACCAGGGTGCATTCCAAATATATATATAAAGTCAGTGATATAGGACTCTGGATTTCCGTTTTAGCTTTATTAATAGAGAATTGTACCGTGTTGGCCATGGATGAAAGTGAAGACATCTTGGATATAAAATAATACTGTTTATTGGCTAACTTAAATGATTGAAAATGCAAGCTTTCGAAGCACTCAAGCTTTTTCCTCTTGCATGATTTAATACTGAATCTTATGAAGTACACTATTTTATACATACTAGAACAAAGTCTTCTGGTATTATACGGATGTTATCTTTTGCCCCCATGCCTGACACTGGCTGCCGTAAATAAATCAGTAAATACACATTCAATGAGTATTTGCATTAGGGGGTGGCATTCTACAGAAATAAGCACCCGGAACAGCTTAAAAAAGGGCTCCCCTGCGCATGCCAGAAACCTCAACAAGGACAAGGAAGAAGCAGGCATCCAGATGACTTCACTTTTTGGAACTTTGGACAGACGCTACAGGAGAACCATAAGGAGCAGAGATTAACATTACATAGTAGGGCCAGTAGTGGGTTAAATTATAGTTTTGGGGGTGGACATGCCCTTTAAGCCAAATACAATTTAAACTATAGTGTCTACAATACAACCAGGAAATTATAAAAGGCCCTTAAAAAAAGAGATAAGAGGGCTGTGTTATTGGAGTCGCCTTATTGGAATTACAGATCACAAAAACAGATATTTCTGGCAGTTTATTTTTTCCCACTCCTGTACAATTTCACTTCGCTTGGTAAATAGGATTTCCAGTAATACAGTTTCTGACATAATTATATTCCAGTCTACACACAGCTTTCTGGTACCTGGGAAAATATGGGTTCTATGGTCATACGGTAGATATGTCCATATTTATGTCTAATTGAATTTATTATCTTTTTGTTACTACTGACAGAAAGATATAGGAAGAGTTCATTATAATCATAGATGCTCCATTAGTTGCAAATGGTATTTGTATTTAATATTATGAGCAGTTGAGATAAAATTGTTATCAAAATGTCAGGTTTATCAGAATAAAGCAAAATGCTTGCTTAGATTTTCTGGGCAATAATTTTCCTCCCTCATGGGCCAACGTCTATAATGTTAAAGTTCATAATACAATTACTTTCACCTGATTGAATATTTTTCTTATCTGCTTGTGAATATGTTCAAGTCACACTGTCAATACTAAGCACCAAGAGATAATACACATAAATGCAATCTTAAAGGGCATTTCCACCCAAAATGTTTCATATACATGCAAAGCACCCCCGAAACCCTGAGATGTAATACACTTCTGTAAGAAGATATACAGCCTGATGCCGAGAACTTTCAGGTATGCTCAGTGGAGGAATCTTCAGGTAGATCTGCTAATCATTGGCCGTGATGTCATCCATCCCTGCCATGACTGGCACGTCTACACGGAATTACATGCTCTTTAAAGTCCCACTTATCTATTATATAAAGGTTGACTATTTTATAAACTCAACTTGATTGGATTTGATGCAGCTACCAGGATCTCAAACACAAAGCCACCACAAGTGATGTAATAAACCGATAGTGGTGACTGTAATACCACCTAAAAATATCCATTCTAATTACCACAGAACGCAATGGGCTTCCAAGTAAAAAGCACAAAAAACAACAAAATGACATTGACATTTTTCCCCACTTTATTACACAAGTAATGTATAGGTCTGCATTACTAAAGAGTCAAATAATTGTAATGATAATACAAAAAAGAAATGAATGACATTGAACTTTTAAACATCTGTCTTGTTTTTTTTATCCATTTATCTAGAAACCTTGAAACTATTTTTATGTCTTGGAAAACTCTCCATAAACCATTTCATTACAACACTGCTTCCTCCCGCCTTACAATACAAGGACTGTGGAAGCACTCCAATTAGGCTAATTTACAACTACATTTAGCGGAAGTGCTACTGATCTGGTCAAACATTTATACAAACATAGAAAAAATCAATGCACGTTCCTAGGCCCCATACAATATCATATTATTATCTGCACACTGGCATACATTATAAACAAAGGGGTTTTAGTATACATTACTGTGATCACATGAATGAAAAGCCTTCCAACCAGTCAAGGAAACTCCCGCCTTAAACCATTCTCTCTTGCTGCTCCCTACCTTTGGAACTTTCTCCCTCTCTCGCTTCGCCTGGTGACATTCATTAATTCTTTTTCAAATCTGGACTGTTATCCTACCTTTCTGAGCATCAGCACAACAAATGATTGTTAGCCATCTCAAGCACTTTGTACCTGTCCTCCCACTTGTATCTGTATAATGTCCCACCCAATTAGATTGTAAGCTCTTTGGGGCAGGGATCTCATTCCTAATCTGTTGAGGCCTGTTGCACTAATATCATTTAACCATAATTTATATATATGGGTTCTTAACCAATGTATGAAATTGTATTTAATTTTTATTTCTCTGTATAATTGCTTGCACTCATCCTTGTTTGTATACTTTGTATTTTTATAAATAAAATTATACATACATACATACAGTATATTTATCTTTATCATCAATTCATCAAAACACATAATTCATACAAATACAACAAATCGATAAATATATGTAGAAATGGACACAAATTAACTATTTCCTGCAGAGCCCATAGCAAACTCTCAGGGAAACCTACCCGTCTGCAGAAACATTAGTTTAAATATACACCCACCTGAGAAATAGAAACATTGAAAAAGGCAGTAGAAACCTTTAAAGGGACTGTCCACCCCTCTTTTCAAAAATGAATACATTGTAGAATACCCCCCAAAACCTAAAGATTGTTTTAGTCAAAAGCTTTAAATCTGCTCCCAGACTGAGATATTATACTCACAAGCTCCTCGATCCACAGCCGCTTCTGGTCTCCTCACTCAGTCTCCACTGTGGCTGCTCTGTTCTTTTTCTGTTCTCGAGCAGCCGCAATGGAGATTGCTCCGGGAATGGCAGTCCGTGATTGGCCGTGACGTCACTGTCACGGCCGACACTGACTGCCTTACCCGGAAGTGCAGAGCCGCGCGGTGGAGCGAGGAGGAGCATGTAAGTATAATATCTCTGTGAGGGAGCCGAATTAAAGCTTTAAGTGAGAGAATAATAAATGCCATAAGGGAACAATTAAAGGACAATTATACTCACCTATTCCCCATTCAATAGCTGTACCCAGGGTGAGGACCTAAATCGCTAAAGGTTCGTAAACATGTCAGATAATTTTCGCACAATGTGTACACTAGTTCTGCCAACGACACCTCTCACCACGTGACACCCATTAGTGATTTTAAAGCTAAACTGTTATCTTACCTATTTGAGCACCAGCACAATAATTCTTAAGCTAGGTACACACACTAGCGATAAAGCCCTGATCCAACGGTACCAGGGCATACTGTGTATAGCGGCTTACACAAATGAGTGCGAGGCCACCAAATGTTCCTGACGGCTGACAGGTCGTTCAGGAAAAAACTAAAATTTTCCTCGCCCACGGTAGTCTCCCTATAGGGGAGTCGGTCGTGACCGAGGGAAACACACAGTCCCAAGCGTTCTCCCAATGCTGTATTTATCCTGATCTTTGAAAAATGACAGACAGGATTTTGCAGATCCTGTCTGTCATCTTTCAAAAATCTGTCATGTCTGTACCCAGCTTTAGCTGTCTCAAGCATTTCATATCCCTCCCCACAGTTGTGTCTATGTTGTCCCACCCACTTACATTGTAATGTCTCAAGGTTCACCACACAAAGGCTACTTCACACGAACGACTGTCCGTCGTTCCGCACGCGTTCTGCCTGGCAGTTTCTGAGTGTTGCTGCTAGGAAAATGCTGCATGCTAAACATCTGGAACCGCTAGCCAAACGCGTGCAGAATGACGAATATTCGTTTCTGTGAAAGCAGCCTTATATCTATTAATCTAAAATTTTCATATATGTATTCTTAATATATGTATGAAACTTTATCTGTTTAATTGCTTGCTCTTATTTGTATTTTATAATGTACAGTGAATATACAGAGAAATATCCTTGGATGCTTGCGAAGGTTCTCATTCATCCAGGTCATGGTATATCTGTTGTATTCAATTAGATCAACTGGTCTTGAAGTTTAGTTCTTGAAGACGTTTCGCTAGTCATCCGACTGGCTCTATCAATTCAGAATGACTTGTACAAGAATCTGTAGCAATTATGTACCCTGGAAAATCTCAATTAGCATATCACAGCCAAGTGTTAGGGACCTTCTGAATACAAGGGGTGATTGCAATGTGGCTAAGAGTGTGTGCACGCATGATGCCATCAGGCCGCGGCATGCTTGTACAATCGTGGCGTGCCGTGATGACGTCACATGCCCGTGCATGCACTGACGTCACTTTGCGTGCGCATGGACCACACGATGTAGCTTTCAGAGGCTACAAAAGGCTATTTACGCCCTGAAATTACTTCCGCACATTGCGGCGGCAGGGTGGTAGCATCCGCTGTGGGGGGCGAGGGCGGGGTGGGCGTATGCCCATGCCCTCGCCATGCCTCCTGTGGTGGGTGCGACCACCCGCCGCGGGTTGGACGCACACCCCCAGCAATCTTGTTATCGCCGCTTTATAAATTGAAGCGAGCAGTAACTGATGCGCGAAGCGTGAAAAGTTACCGCGGCCGGGTTTCGCCCTTTTATAAATCGCATTAACAGCGATTTTGCCTAAAAAGGGTGGGAAACCCGCAAAAAGTTAACAATCCTTTATAAATATGCCCCTTTGTCTCCAGAATTGATCTTATTAGTAGTAGTCAGCATGGATTTATGAGAAATAGATTGTGCCAGACAAATTTAATTGGTTTTTATGAAGAATTTGGAATCAGGTACAGCAGTAGATGTGGTATACTTGGATTTTGCGAAAGCTTTTGATACTGTGCCACATAGGGACTAATGTATACTGAGGACTGTTGGCCTTGAAGAAAACATTTGTGCATGGATAGAGAATTGGTTATTGGATCGCAAACAGAGAGTGGTGGTCCATGGAGCTACATCTATGTGGGCTAAAGTTCTAAGCGGAGTGCCTCAGGGTTCTGTACTGGGGCCACTTCTGTTTAATCTGTTTATAAATGACTTAGTGCAAGATCTCTGTGTTTGCTGATGACATTAACTATGCAGAGCTTTGGAAACTTCAAATGATGTGCAAGTGCTGCAAGCAGACCTAGACAGATTATCAAAATGGGCAGCAGAATGGCAGATGAGATTCAATGTTGATAAATGTAAGGTGATGCATTTGGGGTTTAAAAATCCTTGTGCCATCTACACCATAAATAACTCTGCATAGGGGCTTGACTATGCAGACAGATTAGACAAGTTAGGGCTGTTTTCATTAGAGAAGCTATGTTTTTGTGTGGGGATATGATCACACATATAATATACAAATATATTAATCGGCCATATAATAAACTTTCTGGTGCATTGTTTACTAATAGGTCATAGCAGAGGACACGTGGACATCCTTTAAGATTGGAAGGAAAGATGTTTCATCTTCAGTAAAACTTTCTTTACAGTGAGAATGGTGAACTGTGGAACTGTCTTCCAGCAGATGTGGTAATGGCAAGATCACTGAATAGCTTTAAAAGTGTGCTAGATATGTTTCTAAAACTAAAAAATATTGAGAATTACTGGTATTAATACATATACTGTAGTTCTGGTTGTACGGGGATACTATATAATATTGAGATTACTGGAATTAATACATATACTGTAGTTCTGGTTGTACAGGGATACTATATAATGAGCATTACTGGTATTAATACATATACTGTAGTTCTGGTTGGTACGGGGATACTATATAATATTGAGAATTACTGGAATTAATACATATACTGTAGTTCTGGTTGGTACAGGGATACTATATAATATTAAGAATTACTGGTATTAAACATATACGTATTTCTGGTTGGTTAAGGTACTATATACATTAGATTAACTGGTATTAATACATATACTGTAGTTCTGGTTGATCCAGGGATACTTCCCCATTGCTGTTTGGAGTCAGGATGGAATTCTCCCCCCCCCCCCCCCCCCCCCTTCCCCTTTTTTTTTTTTTTTTTTGCCTTCCCCTGGATCAACTGTTAGTTTGGGTTAAAAAGGAGGATGAATAGTTTGAATAGTTTGGACTTGATAGATGTATTTCTTTATTCAACCTCAATTACTATGTTACTACGTAGTGCTACCCAGGTGGTGCTTTATAAATAAAATTATACATACATAAGTGGCATAAAGTGTTTAAGCGCTGCCTATAGTTGGTCTGGGAGATTGGGAGATCACTCACTTTTATTATTTGTTATATTCAGACTTTATGTTCAGAGTCTGTAATAATGAACAGACAGTTTCCATAAAGACAATTGCAAATCTTATTAAATTATCATGTCAAATATCAATATGGGAAATACTGAACAAAATCTTCTCACCTGTGTTGACAAAATGTGATTCAATGATGGTGCAATTCCTAAAGTAAGTATTGAGCGAAGTCACATCTTCAAAGTAGCAGTTTTCAAACAGAGAGTTTTCAAAGACGACCGACTTAAATTTCATTGATATAAACCTATCCAACAAAAAACATTTAGATGCCAAAAAACAGCTTGCAAAATCCAATATACATTACAGTCTACATCTGTTCAGCTAATGCCGCATTAGATGATGACGTTTCAGCAGCAATTAAAGCTTAAAGAAGAATTACATTTTTTTAAATTGTAATATAAAGGCATTTCTCCCCAGAACACCTATACATTATAAGTTTCTTCTCTTAACACGTGCTTTTGCGCGTTTGAGCATGCGATTTTGTGAAAAAATGCTTGAACTTAAAATGTAAACGGATGTGCAACCGCATGGGCCTCGGAAATCGCAGGAATGTTCGCGTTCCCGCAATTTCCATGTTAGCGAAAATGCGTGCGCAAAAGCGAGAAAAAGACGGCAGTGTGACCTAGTCCTTAGATCCTGTTCCAGTTCTAATAATGTACTGTATGTACAGTGTATTACAAAATCAAGAGAAATTGTAACATTATTCATAAAACGATTCAACTGAGGAAAATCTATACAGCACATTCCTTTTTAGTGAATGTGTATTGATTTGCTTCTGAACTTAACAGCAATGCTATCAAGATACCTGTCATTGGTGAACACTCCATTTTTATGAATCTGATTTTCCAGAGTGTAGTTGAATTTGTAGTCTGAAATGCTGCTACCGTTAAACGTTTTTACACGTAAGGCGTATTCATCAGCTTGGAGGTGTTTGATTACATCTGAGAACCAGACTGACAGACCATAGTACCTTTGGAAGAATAAGAGGCGTGGAAATCTCATTAGAAAGGTATGATCCCTCCAAATATTTAATTAACCTGTGATCCTGTTCTCTGACCACAGTACATGTCCATTTATCACTATAGCATATTTCTCTAAAACATTTCTCTAAAGATGAAAAATAAATAATATATCAGAAAAAAGTCTTACCCGAATGAAAGTGTGAGCCAAACTATGGTGAGTTTCATTGTGTTTTCTTTTACAGGATACTCAAAGCACCTGGTAAATGTTAGCCATATCTGTAAAACAAAAGATTGACATTAATAGATCCAGCTACATAGCAGCTAGCAAAATATCAATAGGAAAAATTGCTTAATTTAGGCTTCATGAAATTAAGATGATGGTGAATGTTGGAGAACAGGGGGGTCCCTGGGCAATGGTAGAACGAAAAAAATCTCTATGTATTGTCTATGTATGTCTGACCTTCTAGTTTTAAGTAAACTGCATCTATGAATTACCCTGGTTCACTAATTACTGAAGGGCTAAGTTGGACGCCCTTGAAGCACTTTTTTAAGGTCATTTCCATGTTCTGAGCTCAAGCCAAATGCCCTGTGCTCCTTACCCCAGAGCCTCTGAATAAGATCAAGGCTTATGAATGCCCCAGATGATGCTTAGGGCCTTCCACATTTGGTATACCTGAAGTATTCAGCATTTGTAACTCAAACACATAAAAATGACTTACTTACCAACTTATCTACTGGTTTGATAAAGCAGTTTATAGAGTTTATACAAATGAAGGGTGAGTTTATAAGTGTAGGGTCTGTGGAAGGGAACTACCTTCTCTCTCTATTCATTTTCCCTCCAATCTACCTTTCCTCGGCTGATATAGTTATGCACAGTCAATCCAGAAATTGCTAATTAAAACAATAGACCAGTTGCATGTTTAATCTGGTTCTGAACTACCTAGCAGATTATGGGCTATAGCTTTAAAGAGTGATCAAACACCATAAAGAGTGTAGAAGTTGTAATGTCACCAAAAAATAAAGGGCCAGCAAATGGTTGTTCATACAAGGCTAAGGCAAGGTTCACACAAATGCTGTTTGCAAGCATTTTCAAATTGGTTCAAGATGATTCGCTACATGCAGCATTTCAACAGCCACTAGGAAAACGGCATGAAAATGTCTGCAAAATGGGAGAAAGATGTTCTAGTGAACATAGCCTTAAGGGATAGCTAAATAACACTTAGGTGTAAGAATCTAGAGAAGCCTATCAGAATTTAGTGACACTACATCAACACAACGTCCTGCCAAATCATGTGATCTGTGTTTACTTACCCCGTAGAATTCTGTTTTGACTCTTACAATGCATCGTTTATACCACGTTCCGGTGTCTGATTCAATTTCAATCAACTCATCTATGTGCTTGGGTGTCTTGATTCTTTGAACCTATTAAATAAAATAAATGTAGTTACATTATTTCCAAGCATGTCAACTTTCACTAATGTAACGTTACATAATCCATTGTCCTTGTTTGAGTATGTGTGTAGTATGACTAAAGAAAAGCCTTAGGCTGGGTACACATGAGGGGACTATTTGTCCCAACCGAGCATTTGCTACGAGTGAACTCTCGGCTGGGACAAATGTCTGTCGGTCGCGGCAATAGTGGCCGCGGCCGACAGTTCATGCGACCGATCGTTCAGCCCCATAGGGAACCGCACAATCAATCGTCCGATCTGGTCGGGCGGTGGTCGATTGGGCCGAAAAATCCTGTGTGTTCCCAGCCTTACTAATACTGCTTGTAAGTAGAGGTTGATCTTTAACCCTATCCTAACCATCCCAAATCTACTTCTCCTGGTGTTCATAAGATTGTTACATAGACTGTTACATAGACAGGTACATAGACTGTTACATAGATTGTTACATAGACTGTTACATAGATTGTTACATAGACTGTTATATATACTATTACATAGACTGTTACATAGATTGTTACACAGACTGTTACATAGATTGTTACATAGACTGTTACATAGTTTGTTACATAGATTGTTACATAGACTGGTACATAGCCTGGTACATAGATTGTTACACAGACTGTTACATAGATTGTTACATAGATTGTTATATAGACTGGTACATAGATTGTTGCATAGACTGTTACATACACTGATACATAGACTGTTACATAGATTGTTACATAGATTGTTACATAGACTGTTACATAGACTGTTACATAGACTATTACATAGACTGTTACATAGATTGTTACACAGACTGGTACATAGACTGTTACATAGATTGTTACACAGACTGTTACATAGATTGTTACACAGACTGTTACATAGATTGTTGCATAGACTGTTACATAGATTGTTACATAGACGGTTACATAGATTGTTGCATAGACTGTTACATAGATTGTTGCATAGACTGTTACATAGATTGTTACATAGATTGTTACATAGACTGATACATAGACTGTTACATAGACTGATACATAGACTGTTACATAGACTGTTACATAGGCCGTTACATAGACTGATACATAGACTGTTACATATACTGCAACATAGACTGTTACATAGATTGTTACATAGACTGTTACATAGATTGTTACATAGACTGTTACATAGATTGTTACATAGACTGTTACATAGATTGTTACATAGACTGTTACATAGATTGTTACATAGACTGATACATAGACTGTTACATAGACTGATACATAGACTGTTACATAGACTGTTACATAGATTGTTGCATGACTGTTTACATGATTGTTACATAGTACGGAACATAGACTGTTACATAGACTGATTACATAGATGTTACATATACTGGTTACATATATTGTTGCATAGACTGTTACATAGATTGTTACATAGATAACTGATACATAGACTGTTACATAGATTGTTACATGACTTTTTACATAGATTGTTACATAGACTGTTACATAGATTGTTACATAGATAGACTGATACATAGACTGTTACATAGATTGTTACATAGACTGATACATAGACTGTTACATAGATTGTTACATAGACTGATACATAGACTGTTATATAGATTGTTACATAGGCTGTTACATAGATTGTTACATAGTTGATTGAGCTGTGAGTGAGAAGCAGCATTTTTTTGTTTCTAAAATGTATCCAGTCTGCTCTGTGATTGACAGCAGCATAGAGACTGTATCAACATTAACCCTGCAGATGCCTGAGGTGATTGCAGAGCTTGGATTTATATTCAGTACTTACTGTACCTACTGCACTGTGATGGAGCTTAGTCAGCAGGAATAGGGACATTAAGAAATCCTGAAGGTGTTTGCAAAGCGGACTGTCAACATTACATTATGATATATATTATATATACACAGGAGTGATTGTTCCATGTATTCTTTATAAAGAATGATCGTTTTATGTGCCCATACTTGGGGCGAAGTTAGTACCTCCCTCTAGTGTAGTAAAGGGAACAAGTAATAGAAATTTTTCCATCTTGCCCGATAGGTCCCAGATAATGTTAATATTCAGTAAATTCTGTCAGATCCAGCCGTGATGAAGAACTGTCGGTTGCGGCGAATGTCTCCTAGCGACCACATGATCGGCTGTGATTTACAGACATCTCTGATTGCCCATTCATCCGATCCAGGCAAACGGACTACCAACATCGGTCCCCTCCACCTCCAAAATCACTTGTGATTTTTTCGCCCTGACTGCCCGATACACAGAAATATTGGTCGGTTGGGTCAAAAAAATCTGCTTGTGTGTACCCAGCCTTAATGAATATATTTTATAACAAAACTAAAGGCTATATCTGTATTGGTTCACTGTCATAATAATCATGACAAGTTGAAAATATATATAATATTTTTATATGATCCATATATAATAGAATATATGGATGTATTTCAGTGGCGGAATTACCACCGCCGCCACCCCCACCTCTGCTGGGGGGTCCAGGAGGTAGGAGGGCCAACGATCAGCTGTTTTTAACCTCCAGTTCAGTTCTGGTCTTTTAAACAACTAATTGCATGTATGTTTACTTCATACACGGAATCAGCTGTTTAAAAACCGCTGATCTTGGACCTTAGGTGCGCTGGCGAGGGTGCATTACGCCCCTGATGTATTTGGTCATGAACTTTCTACTGGGCTTGTTCAGTGGTAACCCATTCAGGAAATAGTACCTTATATACTCGATTATGAGTCGATCCAAGTACAAGTCGAGGTAGCTATTTTTACCAGAAAAATTTGTAAAACATGATTGACTCAAGTATAAGTTGAAGGCAGAAATTATGACCACTGCTGCCTTCTGATTCTGTATTGTTTTGAGGCTTTAGTTGCCCTTTAAATGGACAACAGAATTCCCATACAGTAGTCCCATAGCATAACAGACAAATCCAGTATGGCTATTACTGTATGGGACTACTGTATGGGAATTCTGCTGTCCATTTAAAGGGCAACTAAAGCCTCAAAACAATACAGAATCACACGGCAATCTTTAACAATAGATACCATCCTCCTGATTCTGTATAGTTTTAAAGCATTAGTTGCCCTAAATAAAGAGTAATCACACACAGTAAGCTTGCCACTCCAGATGTTTGGAAACTACAACTCCCAGCATGCTTTACGTGCTGGGAGTTGTAGTTCTCTAACATCTGCAGTGGCAAGCACTGCACTTCCCCGGAGCCCTTCCAGTTCAGTTGACTTGCCTTTGTGTAGTCTGCAATAAGGCTGCTCCTGGTGCTGCCATCTGGATTTCTGGAACCATAAATATGGCAGCCGAATGTCAGGTCCATAACCACTACCTTCCAGCAAGGCCCTGCGCTTTGGCCTCTGACTTGGGTTTCTCCTCTCACCAGAGAGGGGCTCTGGCTACGCTACTGCATTAAAACTTCTGGTGCCTGAAGTCCAGTAATCGGCTGGCCGCTTGCATCTGCATCTGGTGGGTGACGTCATTACATGGCACCGGTCTCTTCCTGGCTCCAAGTAGTGACGTCACCCACCAGAGGAGTTGATGCGGCCGATTACTGGACTGCAAATGTGAGTGACTCGAGTATAAGTCGAGGTATGATTTTTAGGCTATTTTTATAGCCTAAAAACCTTGACCTATACTCGAGTATATATAATAATACATTGGATTGGATTGGAATGATGATCAAAAGTCATAATTATCTAATATCTATTTGGTGCATGGGGAACATAAGAAACCAATGTCTGCAACTTGCCTACAGCCTTCTTTCCAATTTCCTTTTTCATTTATACAATAACAACAGTAACAATAAATTCAAATAAAAAATGATCCAGCTTTGCTTAAATGCTGGAACACCACACGTGTTAAACAAACAGTTACTGTAGCTCCAGGGCCAGAGATAGAGAAGAAGCCTGGGGCAATGCAGAAAGGCTTTAGGTAGATAGAAAACACCAATCATGCAAATCTCAAGGTTTTTGTTCCATTACAACATAATGTGTACATCTCTTGATTGTTTTGTTGAGGCTGCAGACTAGAAGAACCTCCTCCAAAATCAAAACAAATGTACCTGTATTGAAATAGCCATGGTCCTTGTTCAGAATATTTCAAAATATTAATAACTGTATGTGCTATGTACACCACTAGAATGTCCTACATATCCATATACACAAACCAGTGATCATATTTTCTATAATATATATATATACACTAACAGCAAGAGCACTATACACATATATACAATACAATACAATAACATTTGTGAAGCGCTTTTCTCCTTATGGATTCAAAGTGCATTCCCCCAACCGCTATGGCTCATTTTAAAGGTAGGAACCTGGCCTTTCATTAAAAATCAACTTATTTAGAGACCACAGTTCCCCTTTAAATAACTTATATTTCAATTTGTGGGCTATGATGTCTTTTTACCTCAATAGTACAAAAACACAATATTAATGTGATGAGCTGTGTGTACAGTGGGAAACACTTACAGTAAAGACTTTCTCTGGTTGACCTCGAGCTCTCATGTTTGTGTCATGAATTTGTTTGAGAATCATCCAAGCTTCATCATGTTTCCCAATCTGTAATATAAAAGCCAACATATCTATTAATAAAAGCAATAGTATCTACAACCAATTCAAATACATTGACCCAGTTCAAGTAAAATGGTCCCATCCAGGAAAATATGGCATGCAAAAAGTAATTTTCCTTTTATTGAATGTGTGAAACACTATTTAAACCCACAAAATATTAACTGCTGAGTTAATACAGTTTTTATTTAGTGCTTCCTGCAAGGTTAATACATGTGCCTTATTACAATTTATCTCAGCATTTTCTGAAACTCACCAAGGAATATCTTTGAGAATCTTTTCCCAAAGCCTCTTATAAGCACATTTAATGTAACTGCCAAACTTTACAGACTTATTCATGCATTGGAAATACATCTGCTCGTAATTGGTCGAATGGTGCTTATGCATGGATATTTTTGTTTCAAATATAGACATGGATATGTTAAGAAAAAAAGCTTTTATGGAAGAAAAAAATCTTTAAAAAGAAGTCGGTCTGTAATAAAACTTATCTACTAGGGGGTTCTTGTATTGCAGATTCTTAGTGATGATACAGTATATGAAATAAGGAAACACTGTCCCAAAGATATCCAGTCTACTTTGGGGTGGTAGAGTATCTGGTACAATGATGTTATCATAAGTGGCCATACACTAGGCAGACATTCGATAAATTAGAGATTTGTTTATAGAAAAAACGTCTAATCTATCTAATGTCTAAACTGCATTTTACAAGAAGCATTTTTTTGCCTTGACATAATCCTATCTGGCCCATTCATTTTGTGATCTCAAATTGATTGTATAAAGGAAGGGGCTAGGAGGTTCTTATGGTGGCCATACACTACAAAAGGTCATTGCGATCGTAACACCGACAGATACTTTGACAGATGCAATGTTAATTGTATGTAGATGTACCATAGATATTGCTCGACTTTCAATTCATTTGGAGATTAATGTCTAATGTTGTATATTGTGAAGTTACATTAGATTACATTTAATTGGAACTTCAGAAAATACTACGATCATTTAACCAATCAGCTTTCCCGATCATAATTACGATTGATATAACAATCCAAATTGCATTATAAAAAAATGAAAATTTTTGGGCAATGTCTTCTCACATGTTGGATTGATCATAATATCGTCCAGTGTATGGGCATCTTTAGATAGATTGCACATTTCTCTGTAGACGAACGTATAATCTGTCTAATGTGTAAAGGTTTGTACACACGTTCGGTTGGACGAACGATGCCTGAACCCCGAGCACAAGACATATGCATGCTGAGCGGCTGTTTCACCCTATAGTCATGTTTGTGAATGCGTTCACTTGGAGGTTGTTCATCGATCCGCCAGATTAACGAGCAACTTCCGAGCAAATGCAAACACCGCATGATTATTGGCCTAAACGACCGTTCGACACGCATGTGCACGCACATGGGAGTCGTTCCTCCTATCGAACCTGTGCATGAGGCTTAAGTAGTGTATGGGCACCTAATCTATGTAAAGACAGACATACACAGGACACTTTTTGCATTCAGTGATTAGTCCAATTGATTAGTACAACTTCACTGCAAATAGTTTCTTTTTTTGCATTTTGTCAATAAAATGGGATCAATTTAAACAGTTAAGTTGCTTAAACCTAGACTGATTAAATCCATGGAAGGGTCTGCTATAAGGTTTCATATGGCAGGGTCATGTCCCAATGACCTTTATTTGGAGTTGTCAATGGGGAGCGGGGCTGGAAGCTTCTAAACCCTTTTTTACATATCATAGGAATATGCTTAATTTTTCTAAAAGAAAATTTTTAATGTGAAATTTTGATGTGTGTTCATAATCAGTATTGCCCTTGATATAAATATTAAGAGAATCTGAAAAGATTTTAATATTTGTAAGGAAAGGCACAGAATTCCCTATTTGTTGTTATTCTAAAGCAAGAAAAATTGTTGAACAAAAGATGACATTCCTTTGGAACAGGTAAAATGATTGTAGCCGTGTTGGTCCAGGAGCATAAACTAAAAACACGAGTAGGATATAGTGATACCTTTTTATTGTAAAAATAAACGGTCAGTTTATCACCAGCAGTACTGGTCTTTTTAGTCTTTGGTAAAGGCTGGGTACACACCAGCAGAGATTTGTGTGTGAGGTGGCCAGCCAGCAGATGGCGAGGGGCGGCCAGCCGCGGCTGACCTCAATTGTTTGTTTATCCGGATCAGACGAATGAACGATTGGACATGTCGGTAAATTGCGATCGATCGTGCGGTTCTCTACGGGACCACATGATAGATCATTTGCAAATTCGCCCACGGACGAATTTGCCACAACCAACGGACATTTGCCCCGGCCGAGCGATTGCTTGGAGCAAGCGCTCGGTCTGGACAAATAATCCGTTAGTGTGTACCCAGCCAAAGGCTCATGGAAATTATGCCTGGGAACTTTCCTTGAGAATCATGGACATAAAAAGCAATAAAAGTTGATTTATAACAATAAGTTTTCTTGTCAGATTAGTAAAAATGTGTTGGGACGAACAAGATGCCAAGGAAATAATGTTAAAAGCCTGGGAAGAGACAGTTTAATGAACCTTATATTCATTCAACATAACATGTATTGTAAGTATAGCAGTGTATATATTTCTCAGCACTTTACAATAAAGAAATTTGTTTTTTGGCTCCCTGATCTGAACTGATATATTATTGCTTTGTAAGGATAAACCAAAGTCACTCAGAATTTTGGTACAAACCAAAGCTAAAAGAAATAAAACAATAATAATCATAATAATAATATTGATGATAATAGGGGCTGGATTTTTAACTTAAACTACTATTACATGCCTTAAAAGATGTTGCCATAGTCCTTTGCAGCTACCGATGCCATAGGAATATGGAAATTATCAAGAAGTCTTCTCTTTTATGAGGCTAATAAGCATGGCTGTTTAGGCAAGTGTTAATATTTTCAAAGTTAAAAATAAAGCAGTTAAGGTTCTCATTGTATGAATTGTATACATTTATATTATTAAACTTAGTTCTCCTTTAAAAACTGAGAAAGTACATACAACACATTATACACAACAACTAGTGTGTAATGGGTCCCAGTAAGAGGAACATCCATGAAATACATGGCCTAATATACAGTAGGTAACACCATAGATTTCCTCACCTCTAACAGAAACCGTGGGCTTTCAGGCATAAATGTAAGGGCTACGACGGCTGACACACAAGGCAGGGCACACACAATGACAAACACTCTCCAGCTGTGAAACTGATACGCAGATCCCATGCTGAAACTCCACCCTACAAAAAAATGGAATAAGATATGATACAATGGTTTGGCACATGGTGTGCACACATGGCTTCTATATACAACTGGAAAGACAACAAAAATTATATGTATCCAAAGAAAGTCAAACTATTAGAGAAACGTCAATGGATAAAAGCGATATTCTTACTTCAAAAAAAGCATTTCTACCAACCATTTTTACATGGTAAAGAAAAATAGTGTATATCTTTAACCTAAATACAGTAGCCCCTGAGATTCTCCTCTCAGGAAAAAAGTCCCAGACAGACAAAGCAGAACAGGGACCTAATAAAATGAATAAAAAGTGGCAATCTGTATAACTATATATATATATTAAAACCCAATTGATAATAACTCATTTATAATTTATTAATAGTGATACTGCTAAGCAAAATCCAGATAAAGGCTGGCCAGCCACATAAATCATAGAAACATCTATACATATATAATCCTACATTAAATAGTTAAAAAATATAAATAACCATATAAAACACCTATAGCAATAAAACCCTTTGAGCTCCAGTTAAAACACCTATCTGCAGCACATAGGGTTTTATTGCTATAGGTGTTTTATATGGTTATTTATATTTTTTAACTATTTAATGTAGGATTATATATCTATAGCTGTTTCTAGGATTTATGTGACTGGCCAGCCTTTATCTAGATTTTGCTTAGCAGTATCACTATTAAAGGACAACTATGCTCACCTCACCCTCGCTCCTCTTCCTCCATAGCTGCATAGTACCCAGGGTGAGGACCTAAAATCGCTAAGTCCTCACCCTGGGTACTATGCTGCAGTGGATCGGGGAAAAGGTGAGTATAATTGTCCTTTAATTAATTATAAATGATTTATTATCCATTGGATTTTTATATATTTATACAGATTGCCACTTTTTATTCACATTTTTACATGTGAGTTTTGATGCCCTGGGAATTTTATTATTAATATGTAGCAAAAAATGTGCTAACTTTTGTTGTCTACTCTTAACTAGAGATGTCCGAACTTCGCAAAATCCGGTCCGCTCGAGGATCCGCGAATTTTCGAAAAAATCCGAAAATTCGAAAATCCGCGAGCGGACCCGTTAAAATTAAAAATATCCTTGAAATAACGAGATTTTTCGTATTTTCGAAAATTTTCGAAATTACGAGTTTTCACGTATTTTCGGGAATTTTCGAAATTACGAGTTTTCATGTATTTTGGAAAATATGTATTTTCGAAAATACAAGTAATCCTCGTAATTTCGAATATTTTCGAAAATACGTATGTTAGGAATTAAGAGAAACCCTTGTATTTTCGAAAATTTTCGAAAATACATGTTTTCCCGTATTTTCCGGAAATTTTCGAAAATACATGAAAACTCGTAATTTCGAAAATTTTCGAAAATACGAAAAATCCGCGAATCGGAAGTTCGGAAGGCGGAAAATCCGGAAAAATCCGCCGTTCGCGAACGGGATAAATCCGCGGCGGATCCGGGTTCGGATCCGCGAACCGGCCATCCCTACTCTTAACCTGTTATAATATCCAAAATCCAGTCGATTGCTCCCTATTTACAGGTCCCTATTTACAGGCTCTCAGCCTAGTAGTGATGAGGCCAAACACTTACATCTATATCAGGCCTTCAACTGACAACAGTGCTAATTCATATATATTACCAATAAATTGGATTTTACACCTAATAGTTACTATAGGAAAGTTATTTATATGTATGAGATTTCTGGTAATGATTTGTTTGTGCTGTGAATATTCCTTTAACGTAAGAGACAACAATATGGCTTTATTTCGGTTTTGTCCCAAAATTACAACTAGACCAAAGATTTTTAGGGTAACACGCTTGTGAAGGTTCTCATTCATCCAGGTCATGGTATATCTGTTGTATTCAATTAGATCAACCGGACTTGAAGTTTAGTTCTTGAAGACGTTTCGCTAGTCATCCGACTGGCTTTCTCAATTCAGAATGACTTGTACAAGAATCTGTGGCACTTATGTACCCTGGAAAATCCCAATTAGCATATCACAGCCAGGTGTTAAGGGCGTGATAGATAGGGCGTGATTAGATAGTAGCCACTATCTAATCACGCCCTTAACACCTGGCTGTGATATGCTAATTGGGATTTTCCAGGGTACATAAGTGCCACAGATTCTTGTACAAGTCATTCTGAATTGAGAAAGCCAGTCGGATGACTAGTGAAACGTCTTCAAGAACTAAACTTCAAGTCCGGTTGATCTAATTGAATACAACAGATATTTAGGGTAACACATTTTAAAACCAAACAAGTAATAATAGTATTATGATCTCTCATAGTAGGCATTATAGGCATAGCCAACTGGACCATACAAAAACTTTCTTTTCAAAATTCTTACATTGCTTAATCTGATTCTATGTACAGTAGTGTACAGTATTCATGTACAGTATTCATGTACAGTATTCATGTACAGTATTCATGTACAGTATTCATGTACAGTATTCATGTACAGTATTCATGTACAGTATTTCAGTTGTGTACAGTATTAATGTACAGTATTGTAGTATTGCCTAGTATTAGGCCTCTTCTATTTAATAGCACTAAGGACAAGGACATCTTTTAATGACTAAAACAAGGTGTGATGTTTAAGAACATTTGACCTAAAACAGTTACAGACACTTTACTAATTTTCTGCCCCGATTGTCTATGGATACATTTATAGAAGAATTAAAGCTAAAGTATAAATAAGCCTAAATGTTTTCTAGAATGTTTTCTAGCCATTAGCCGTAACTTACCTTTGAAATCAACAGTATTGTTAAGGAATGATCTGTAATTCTCCTAGTTTCTGCCATATCCTAATTTCTGCAGCCCTACTTCCTAGCAAGTTATGATTGCTTTTCTGACTGCTGATACTTGATTACATAAAGTCACATTAAGTCAGCCAGTAGTTACTTTACAGTTCTGGATGGGATGGAGAGAGGAGGCTAGAGATCAAATTTATATTGCCCAACTATAAAAACTTGTCACAATCTGGTAGGAGGGCTGCAGTTTCTGCAGAATTAAATAGAATATTTTACAAGGTGCTGCTAGTCTGTCATGTAGGAGATACAGCAAATGTTAAGTTTTGAATTACAGACACCATGCAGACTTATTTATATTTTATGGAAATTATCGCCGCCCCCTTGCCTTCTGTTCCCAGTAAACACTCCACAGTGTAAGGACCTAAACTTTGTGGTCCTCATTCCTGAGTCTTAAGCTAGGTACACATGATGCAATGATTCGGCCCGACCGACCGCCATTTCAGTGTTTCGGGTGGTCGGGACAATTATTGTATGGCGGCTTTTTGCGGCCGCGACCAATCGCCAACCGGACAGGTCAGAAAATCCCAACGATTGTGTGTTCCTCTATGGACCACATGATTGGTTGCGCCTAACTGTCGGACGCGGCTGCTTTTCACCCGACTGACAGTCCTTCCTCCTGCCTGACTGGTCGAAAGCATTGAACGGTCGGTCAGGAGTAGAGGTTGTATAGTGTGTACCTAGCTTTACTTTATCACTAAGAATAAAACAGGGCTCAGATGGCAGAGCTGATTAATGGTAAAAAGAATTCCTTGCAGATTGTGTCTTCCCATTGGTTGAATACCAAGAAGAGAAGGGGGAGTGTCCAGAGTCGGCTTTGCAGGAATTGTTCTCGGTGATAAGGGAGAGAGGGTGGGGGGGGATATGGGGGCCGTAATTGCCATTTAATTCCTCTTAAAATGGTTGCTCTGATGTTGAATAGTTTGGCAGTTCCCACAACAATAATCAGATTCCTTGTGTAAGATAACTTATCCTTCTGTATTTCACTGAGCTGATCATATATATTTATATATATATAGTGTAAAGCCTACTTATGGGTATATTTCTTTTAGTTATTGCCAACAGCCTTTTAGATTAATGACGATGTTGTGTTCATACAGAGACACTGTTAAAACGAACTGATGTGTGGCCAATGAAGAGTCTACTAGATGGTGAATTTTATGCATCATATTTGTACTTGGAGTTCCAGGAAATGTAATTTCACACCTGATTGATGTGACATTATATTGGAGATCTGCGAATAAGACTTGCCCTTTCATGCAGAGTGATTATATTATTATATGCAGACTGTGAAGAAGTCTGTGCTCATTGATCAGCTAGCCTGCATTGTGAGGTTTCCCTAACTAGCTCAATCAGGGCAGATTTTAGGGGAAGCAGAGAGGTCATTTGCCCCTAAGTCATGTTACAAGGAGGTTAGGAATCCCCTTGGTGTGTTATTACATTGCTTTATAGCTGTTTCATTTATTTTAGGAAACATAACCTCTCACCATTCAGCTACTCCCAGCACACCCAACTGCCAAAGATGGGTCGTTCTAGTTCAGGGGTTTCAAAGGCCTTAGCTGGGACATCCCTGGCCCCCTCTCATTCAATCCAAGCCCTGAATGCCATTAATGGGATATTTCTCAAGAAACTAACGATATTCTGTGGCAACATTTTTGTTTTTTGGGTTGAAATTTCTGCCTTTGAATCCAGTGCATTTGACAAGGAATTTTGGTTTCAACAGCAAAATTTCAATGTTACAATGCTGTTGGTAAATTTTGCAAACTCGGTGGTGGAACAACCTTCCCCCTGTGGTTTATTAAATCACTTCCAGGTACAGATCACTAAATGTAACCATTTAACTTCCTACTGGCTGCCTCTTTGGAATGAAAGTCTTGTACCTGCTGTGCCAAGCTGCACATTATCTTATCTATTCTCCAAGTAAATTATATCTGTAATTTGTTATTGACTTGGCAATCTACCATTACTAGGGTCACCTTATACCGAGAATGCGAAAAACATGGGTTTTCATTCTGCATAATGGCACGAAAAAGCAGGAGCCGAGCCTGATAAAATGATTAATGATCATAGACTGAGTCATTTTCCCTTGCCGTATACTGTGTGGACAGTGAATGTATTTCAGCCCAGTGTATTATGCATGTATCTTATCTGGCCATTGGGGCTACCATTTTAACCACTTAACCCTTACATGCCAAGCATTTTCTTAACCATTTCCTCAAAATATTTATCAGTAGTTACAGCAACGAAACAAAATATATAATAAAATGTAATAAAATGTTATCATGTTGTTCATTTACTTTTTTTTAATTGGTCCTTAACCTTCCAACAGTTTGTTTTTGTATAAAAAAATGTAAAATCAGCCTTTTGTGATTGTATAAAAAAAAAAGGTGTAAAAAAAGTACGATTTTACACCTGATGCACAAACCCGAGCATGTGCACACACGCAACGAAAGGCCATTTCGTGGGATAATCGTACGTTTGTTGATCCGCTGGCAGTCACCCATGGGGTGTGAAATTGTACGTGTGTACGAGCCTTTAATAACCAGGCCATAACAAGCCCACTGTGGTCACACACACCTAAACCTAAGTGAACCAATTATCACAACAGAGGTTTTTTGCACATGCCAAGCTAGATCTGTCCTAATGTCAAACAAAATACCTTTTTTTTAATGTTATAGCACAATATTTCATATTTCTTTATAGTTGTAATTTAACAGATTTTCTTTGAGCTACACTGAATTATAACTGTTCAAATATTGATTTTGTAGGAAAATAAAGAGATTTTCAAACATAACGTAAAAAAGAACCTGGACTGGATAAAACACTACTTTGTTTTCAACTCAGTACTAATATACAAAGAGAACTGGGAGGACTTCATCCAACGGGAATAAGAATGAACTTTTATTACTAATTAAAACTGTTGCACAGCAAACACGGCCTAAACCCTGGTGCGTTTCATGGCGCTGAATAGTCACATCAGAGGGAGTATGCAGTGATGAAGTGATGGGTCAGCGTCATGAAAGGCGTCATGGTGTAAGCTTTCTCCTGTGTGTGCTGTGCTATAATATAATATGTACATATGATGTGCTGTAATAAAAGTTCATTTTTATCCCCTGTTGGATGAAGTCCTCCTCATTCTCTGTGTATACTTATCTGCAGTTTGGAGCTACTGGACTCTTTGTGGGCGGAACCTCACAGTGGGCGATATGGTAGAGGAGCATGAGTAGCGTTACTTACCATATTGTATCTTTACTAATATACAAGCATTGCGTGCACAGAATATAACTTCTATGTATATTTAGTGTATATGTGAGTCACAGTTACCACAATTTAGTTTGTAAGGAAAGTGAATGATTTTGATTCAAAAATGATCCTTTCTATCACATGCAGCCCATTTCCTGGTCTCCATTGATGTTCCACCACCTTTATTATTATTCTGTGACCTCCAGTCTCTCTGCAGCTGCCAATGCCTGTTAACCAATCTTTTTGCTTTCAGTTGCAAATCAGATATTTGAAGAAGGGAAGCTGTCTCAGGCAGAAAATTGCTTCAACCAGAAATCTGATTTGGGGGGCACCTCCTTTATTCATAGATCCTACACCATAATAAAGTATAATAGTGTAATAAAGCTGCCCTTTAAGAATCTGCCAATAGGGCAGGAAATGAGTCACAGTAGTTTATATATAGACAGAATGATATTGAACATTATAAATATTTATTATGTGTGAGTGATCTAAAAGCTGCTGTGTATGTCCAATTACTGTACTGGAATGGTAATTAACATTTAAGTATATTCCTGGACATTCTCCAGCTTGTTTGTTATTTCTGGCTCACAATCCATCTAAATAATACGAGCTAATTTTAAATGAATTTTCTTTCAATTTAATTACAACTTTCCATGTATATGACCGTCAAAATATTCCTAATGACACACACAGTAAGTTCAATGTGTAATCTGCTTATCCGGTGTGATCCTATTTTCAGTCTCCATGTTTACAAGCAGAATTGTTTTCTTTTAAATGACATTCTACATGCGTGAAAAACACTTGGCATAAGACCTTTCCTTATATTCAAAGAGTCTAAACAGGTCTATTGAAACAGTTTCTGTATCACACATATTATCTCTTCTTAATTATTAAGATGATATTTTGGAATGTAACTTGATAAACATAGAATCCAAACTTGGTGCCCTGCACTGGGCATTACACAATCACAACATTATCTCTTTACTGTTATTGTTAAATGTTACATTGTTACTGTAATGGTTAAATGTTACATGTTAAAAGTTATATAAGAAGAGAATGACCCTATAATATCCTCATGAACACACAGTAATGATGGTGTGACAGAGGTTGTTGACTACCATTATAATGTGGGTCTTTACCAAGCTAGGTATATAATGCCTGAATAAAAATGCTACCCATTTCATGCTGCTGATCATTGGTAAAAGTAGAAGTTATAGCTAAACACATTTCACTGACTTATATTTTCGAAATTGTTGCTTTAAAGAGTAGCCGTGGTCTCCATACAAGTGTCCTATATTTAAAATAGTTTTCACATACCTTTCAAACAAGCTCATGTCTGTAGTGTCTTTGGATCTTTTAAATTATAGGCTTGTAAGGTTACACTTCTTTGTCTGTCCTGAATGCCTGAGCCTGTGACAGTCACATGATGTAAGAAGTCCCACCCCCACCCCACCCCAAAAAATCTATCTTTTCCTAAGCTAGTTAGGATAGGTACACACAAGCAGATTTTTCAGTCCAACCGACCGATATGTGTGTGTACTCAGCCTAATGTTTCGAAGTCAGCAGCATTTGATGTTGGCCACCCATTTGCCCAGATCGGAAGATCATTTTAGGAGTGGGCCCTTTTTATATAGGCCACATGTATGGAGACCACATTTTCCTTATAAAATAGTATTTAGCTTGTCTTTTTAACAAATTATGAACAAAATGTGGAAACGAGATCCACGTTTTCTGAAATTTGGCAATGAAAAAGCAAAGCTCCGTCAGTGTACATGCTTTGGGCTGCTACAGCAATAATTCAGGGCAAACCCTGCCCCATAAAGCTTTTAGTCTAATCCTTGTGCCTCAGGCCCATTGAGAAAAAAAATGAATTGCTCATGACATAAAAATTGATTTCAGGCTCCTTGAGTCTGAGCCCAGTGAGTTAAAGCTGGACGTGCCTTTCCTTCTTCCATTCGTCCATTAACTCTATAAGAAGGTTGTTGCATGAACTACAGGCTTCAAGGGGTGATTTACAATGCATGTCTTTTTATATTAATTAGACTAAAAGCTCTTCAGTGCAGACACATTACTGCAGGTCTCCCTCTATCTGTATTTTAATGTACTGTAAAGCTAGGTCGGATCCGATGGTATCGGGCCTTTATCTTCAGTGTGTGTAATGGGTCTTCTAAATATACTGTAAGATATTATAATTATGCGTGTGTATAATATCTTACATTTACCAAAGCTGAGCACATTTTTAAAATTCCTTATATAGCAGATGATATTTAGGTGTGGGTTATTTAATGTAGACGGTGTTGGTGTTTGATATTTTCACACTGAAACATAAGTGGCGTCAGTGGTTGGCTGAAATTTAACGTCTCATCCAATCACTACTGCTGCTGCTGGACTGGCCCCTTCTGCCGAGCGCAGAAAAGACACAGAGTAGCAGCAATAGAAAGCCAAGGGATTGAGTGCTGGTTAGTATACTTAAAATCCTTGAAGATGATTTAAACCTTATAAGGTCTATGTTTGGGTGGGGGTGGGAGGGTAATTAGCTTGAAGACGAATTTTATTTTGGGGGTGGGTGGGTGGACATGTCCTTAAAGGTGTGTAATAAATGTTTCTCCCTCCTTGCAAATGCTAAGAGGAGATGGTAGACAATATCCAGAAATTGCATGGTGCAGCAGATTCTCATTCAATATCACCTTCTCACTCTGCTGATTATAAGAAATTACCAAATCAAACACAGAACCTCACTTTGATGGATGCAGTTCAGCAACTGTGCCCGGACACAGACTGGCTAAAAAATACATCACAGGAGACCAGGAAATATTCTCCTTTTAGTAATAGTGAGATAAACAATGTTCATCAAATTCTTTAAAGGAGAACCAATGAATGAATACCGCAGACCAATCATTTCATACAACCAATCAATTCTAATCCAACGGCCAGATAATTCCATGGTCTGCATTTTCTCATGCTTTCTAGATCATTAAACTAATCAGGCATATCTGCTATCTGGAAGCTATGTTAATGTTGACTATGTTCTCAGCCAATACAGGCAAATGCAATAATCTCATGTCTATACAGTTAAATAAAGCAAAGGGAGATAAGGGGAGCAATCTGTCCCGTCGTTTACTATCTGCTTGAATTAGATTTTGTTTTCCAGTGGAAACAATGGGAATTAAAAGAAAGGAAAATTCCATCCTTTAAGCATGGCTATGAAAGGGTCATAACTTGTGGCTCTGATCCCTTACCTCAGCTATCACATGGTTATCACGTGGTAACAATGTGCTGACTAGAGATGTCCGAACTTCGCAAAATCCGGTCTGCTCGAGGATCCGCGAATTTTCAAAAAAATTCGAAAATTCGAAAATCTGCAAGCGGATCTGTTAAAATGAAAAATATTCTCGAAATTACACAATTTCTCGTATTTTCGAAAATTTTGGAAATTACGCGTTTCCGCGTATATCTGGATTCGGATCCGCGAACCGGCCATTCCTTGTGCTGACACAGATGGGAAATGCTCCCTCCCCCAAAGTTCCATTAAGAGAAAGAAAGAAGCCGCAGGACCACCCTGATGTGTCTCGGATTGCCATTGCGTCCTATTCTGTAGCGACCTAGGTTCTGCACAGAACGAAGCACAACCCACGAGCGCAAGACACAGGCATGACAGATCAATGAACGATGCCACATCGAACACATACACACATGCAATTAGTGGCTGAAACGGATGCTCGTTGCGAGTGTGAGTATACTGTGGGGTCATGCTTCAATCTGTGCATTGGATGTGTGTACGAGGCTTTAGTATAACTTGCTATATACCTGACACTGCATAGGATAGACTTACAGGTACACAATAAACCTGGGTACACACAGACCCAATTGACTGTTCGTTGTGATAGTGTGGTTAATCAGAAATATTATCGATCAAAAAAAAATAAAGTGGCAGACATTTTGACGCAACCAATTGTGCAGTCCAATTAAAGGCCACGTGGCTATAAACAAACTTTCATCTGGTTTGGCCAAAAGTTTGCTGTCATTGATCCATCATGATGAAAATTACCACCGATATTTCAACCCGGTCACCCAAAATATTGTGTAGGCCGGTGGATTAGGTGGAATTATCAGACCCAGCCTAACCACGCACACAAACAGCATCGAGACTGGCAGCCTGTGGCCCTTAATATGTTATTCAGGTCCCCTTTTTATAACTTTCAGGATTTTGTAATAAAATCCAACTAGTCTAAATTAGCCTAAACCCCATCTCTAGCCCTGCAATTTCCTTAGATGCAGTTCACTATAGCAACTAATTCTGAAATGACCCACCTAGTTTGGACATAATTCTTCAGTCACTCCTCAACAAGATTAATCCACTCAGTCCCAGAAAAGTCATCTGTGATTGGCTGAGAGTCAACCAATCACAGATGCGGTTGCTGGCTAGAGCTGAGGAAACAAAGGTGGGTAAGTCTGTTTCTATGAACTTTTTTCAGATTTAAACCTGGCGGTAAGGGTTGGAAGGGGGGTCCCCTACATGACAGTTTATATTTTTTACAAGATTAAGGCAGAGATGAGGGATTCAGAGGGAGGGAGAAGAGCTCCCCTGTGTATGCCAGAGTTCTCTAGGAGGACTGGGAAGAGGCAGATACCTTATTATACACAGACAGGCTTCTACTTTTCAGTTTCCTGGACTTTGAATAGGCACTGCAGGACAACCATAAGGAGCAGAGGAGAAAGGTAAGGATTTTTTAACACTGCACAGTGTGGCCAGCGGTGGGGAAAATTTTAGTTTTGGGGGTGGACATGCCTTTTACAATACAGCAAAATTGACTGGAATAGGATTGGATAGTTTTAAAAGCAAATGCTAAAGACACAAGGGCTGGTACTATATATTTCCTAAAGCTGTCAAGTTCCTCCTTTTCAATCCACATAGGATACTTCTCTAGCTACCTGTGAGAATGTGTTATCTATTATTTGTGTAGGCATACATTTTAAGTAGAATATGCTGATACAATTGTTACGTGTAAGGGAACCCAGCAGATCAATCCCTGTAGATTATGGGGAGTATGGAGCGTCGGATGCGTTGGTGCTTTAAGTTAATGAATTCTTGCAGTGGATCTTTCGAAAGGCAGACCTGCCAATAAGTCAATGTTGAATTTAATATATGTCTTTAAATCATTCACTGTTTCAGCCAACTCACATAACACTGCCGAATGACAGCTCTACCAATGTGATTTCTCATATTAGGTTTACGCTTTCTCTAGAAAATTAATAGTATTTTCAAATCTGGCCAATGCATTGCACTAAACTATTAAATCCCAGATCACGTGATACCGTATGATGTATGTTATGCCGCAAACCCCCCTTCCTGGAAAGGAATGTTAAACTGACACCTGTGAAAATCTCATTAAAAGGATCTGCACACGTGATGCAATTGAGCTGACTCTATGGTTGAATGAACCAGTGGCCCTGGGGATTTATATACCCAAAGCTCTGCAGAGTCCTTGATTGAGTTTAGTTCGTAGCTGCTTTTCAGTTAGAGTGCTTTACAGGGAAAGAAACCAGCAATACAATTCCCCATGAATCAGCAGCAATCTGTCAGGGAGCTTTCTCTAAGGGACAAGTAATGCTTTGGTAGAGCTCATTGAGGACACAGAAATAACCCACTAGCTAAGGGAAACTGATCAATAGATTTTCATTGCATATAAAACATTGCTGACAGTTTCAGTGTCAAAGGAGTCCATATCTAGGTTCATGAATTACATGGGATATGTAGGGCTTTTAAGTAGTTTGCTTCGTTACCTATTTCAAGCCAGTTATTGTTTTATTAAGATTAAGGATTTTAAAGGAGATGTAAAGGATAAAAACTTGGATTCCAAAATAAAGACTGTCAAATTTTAAAAATATCAGCCCTGATATCTATTGTCAGGGCAATTCCTCATCAATTCTTTACCTAGAAGGTTAATTCAAGTATCCAGTCTCATTTCCACTACAGTTTCATTCTCTCTTGCCCTTTCCAACAAATGAATCCTGATAAAATTCTTACTGGACAAGAAATGAGTCTGGAAGCTGCAGCAACTGTGGCTGCTAGTTTGGAATTCTAGGATCCATTTATTTACATTTAACCTTTTGGCATCCTGTAATATTTTGTAATTTTCAGGTATTTAGGTATTAGTAATCTGACAGTCTATCTACAGAAAAAGGCTATTGCTATCTGCCATTCTGAGGCTGTTTCTTCTCCCAAGTCTCAAGTGTTGGTGATAACATATTAATGTAACTTAATCTGTATGGTTCCCATGTGGATAGGATCTCTAGATCTGTTGGTGGCACAAAGACATATGCAAGAAAGTGTGAGTGCAAGTCATGTATAAAGCGTGATGCCTCAAAATTGTGGGTGTGGAGGACTGGTTAACACTGGCTGGTAAACAGGAATGCTGTTATGTCAGCCCTCCAGTTCAGCAGTCACTGTTATGTCAGCCCTCCAGTTCAGCAGTCACTGTTATGTCAGCCCTCCAGTTCACTTCAGCAGTCACTGTTATGTCAGCCCTCCAGTTCAGCAGTCACTGTTATGTCAGCTCTCCAGTTAAGCAGGCGCTATTATGTCAGCCCTCTATTTGTTCATAGAATATATACATAATAAAAGGCATCCAAACAGAAGCACAAACCTCTATGTTTCTAGCCTTAAGCTCTGCTTTCCAGAAACATTTCCATAAGAAGCTGACACAGAAGTTTCCATGAGGAAACTCTGAGAGAAACAACTATTTCATATCCCTGGGGCAAAGACATCAATTACACTACTCGTAAATAAACATCTCTAGATCACAGTTGTCAACATCTGAAACATTTGCCATAGGCATTTTGCTCTTAGCTAAGTGGTTAACATAAACACTACACTAGGGCACAGCACTATACACTTTCAATGCATGTTATACTAACTGGGAATGATCATAAAACTTTGAGTTCCAAGCATCCTTTTTACTTACACTGGGGTTTGTTCTATGGCCAACATGGGACACCTCGGATTTCTTTCTGTCTACTCATACTGTCAAAAGTCCATTGCATTAAAGGGCATCTATAGTGGAAAAATGAACTTTTTTTTCTTTCTTTCCGTGTGTTCTATAATTCCCCACAACCCCCAGAGTGTCTTCACTTTTTTCAGATTCCCTCTCTGTCCTGAGATACACCAGTTAGTACGTGATTGCATTTCTCTACTCCTACTTGGACTGTCAATCAAATCCCTGTGACATGACCCCCCCTGCTCTGTAATAAACATAGAGATAACAGCATTAGCAGGGGGAGAGAGATAGCTTTGATGGTAGATATAAGGCTGCACTTGACCCCCCTTCTTAATAGCTTTCACTGATTGATGATGGGTCACAAAGTGAGAGATCGTAAACTGTACTGATCTCCTTCTTCTGAGTCTCCAGGACAGTCTATTGGCCACTGTGAGTGGGTGTGTTTTTCAGGATGTTGAACTTTTAACTCCCACTGCACATGATAAGCTTGTCGGTTAGCCGGAGTTGAGACATGGAGGAGGTAACAGAGGGGAGGGGGAAGGGGGGAGTGCTGCACACAGATCTGACACCATGGTTAAACAAAGTCACTGACATAGATAGGATTACGGCAGCACAGAGTACATGACTTTAACTTTGCAAAAGGGCAATGTGTTTTTTTCACTATAGATGCCCTTTAAAGGGTAACTGTGGTCTTGAATTCTTCCAAACTAGTAAGAATGATATAAAAAGCCTTCCATCGTACCTTCAAAATAAAACCTAAATCACATCTCTAGATAAAATTTGTGAGAAGTTATTGCTGGAAAGGTTCAGCAATATTACTTCCTGTTTGAACACTTCCTGTTTTCAGCCATGTGACAAGCTTGTAGTCATGTGACCAGCCTCAGCCTGCATTAGTAGGCTCCCCTTCTCAACTGTCATTTTTTTCTCCCAGGTACTTCCTGATTTCCCCAGCATTAAGTCTTAACTGAGCATGCTTCTCCCCCCGGGGCGGAGGGGTGGGGCAGAGGTCAGGTGATGTCACTCAACCTACTGGAAGCAGGAAGTTTGTACATTCAGCCCAATGTAATTTCTCACAGGCTCCAGACAGATATGTGATTGTCAGCTCATTTTATAGGAAATCCTGTAGGCTTTCATTTAACCGAACAAGTAGTATAATGCGACAGACTTGATGACAGGTACACCTGAATCTCCTATTCAGGGGAAGCGATATGGAGTAACTCTAAAAGAGGTAACACCACATCCAAACATTTTCTTTTCTTAGGCTTTCATTTAACCCTAACTTGTTTTGAGACCACAGTTGCCCTTTAAGCAAGCAAGGCATGGCAGTAACTGTCACAATAGCAATGGTAAATAATACGTAGTTTAATATACTTTGAAAACTAATTTTACTGCTAAAATAGTAATTTAACTACTCTGCCTCCTAGTTGCAACTTTTAGGCATTAAAGATACATATATTGTTATTTACAATTAAACATTTTCTAGTTGGCCCAGTGGTGTTTTTCAGGGGTCTGCCCTTGGTCCGGTGCTTTTTAATTTACTCATACATCAATCTCTGTATTTTTGTATTATTTATACATACAGCGCAATCTCTGTATTTTTTGCCCCAACCAATCAGATGTTAGCTTTTAAATGTTAAATAATATGTGATTGGTTGGGGCAAAATTAGCACCATTTTTAACGATAAGAACTTTTATTGAATCTCCCTATAGGTGTCTGTGTTTGAGCAACTCTACATGACCATTCAGCTAGCTGGGGAGCTACAGTAGAGAGCAAGTAGAACTACCTCAGGTAGGAATGGTCTATGTGAGCCAGTTCAATGGCTTTCAGATAAGATAAATTCCTGTACCAGGAATGTTTCAGTGGTGTTTATACAGTATCTGCGACTTGTTTGGACTCTGAAATCTGAAACCTAGTGTGATTAGTTCATGATATACGATACACATATACCGTAAGCACTGTAATGGATAACAATGGGGAACACGGTCAAGGAGCAATCAACGTCAAACCTACGCCATGGTTTGCACAGTGAACATGAAGGAGATTGTTCAATTTGGTCTGCAGAAATGGATCATTTACAAGGAGCTCGATTATATTTGAATCTGCAAAAAACAACCATTGGCCCAAAGATTAACGGGACAGTGTGAGATCATTGTATCAGTGTGTGAGCTGATCATTTATTTCTAAGAACCTACATATTGACTGTATATCTTGTACCTTTTGCTGTACAGAGAGTGGGCAGATATTATAGCTCAGCCCACACACTGCCAATAATGATATCTCTCACTATGTGCTTTATCAGTTTATGCAGCATCATTAGAAATACACACTTCATAAAGGGAGAGACCAGAGACTTCTGTTTAGGCATTTAATGAATTTAAAATGAGAAACATTATCACTGCAGCCAAACACAAAGGCATTTTAGGGAGCTGATTTTAGCAAAGCCCTTAAACATACAGGTTTATGCAATAAAAGTTCTTATCGTTTAAAATGGTGCTAATTTTTCCCCAACCAATCATATTTTGTGTATTTAACATTTGAAAGCTAATATCTGATTGGTTGGGGCAAAATTAGCACCCTTTTAAACGATAAGAACTTTTATTGCATAAACCTGTATGTTTAAATAGAGACTAGATCCCTATCTTGCTCTTCCCCTTCCTAAAACTACATTTGCAAGAGAGGTAGGAGACAGCACAACCTCCAGTTCTGTTTTCTAAATAAACATCTGACGGCTCTCCCATTTAAACCCTAATTCCTACCCCCCCCATGAGTGTGCGTGAGTGACACTATTAGTGAAGGGAGGGAGAGTCAAAAAAGGGGGGCAAGGGGAGAAGTGGGAGAGCTGTCAGACACTGCACTAGCGGCTTTATGACAGCTTACCACTTCATTTAGAGGACAAAATGGATACTTTTAGGGGCGGAAAGGTGTTCCAACGTTTCAGACACATACACTAGTTTGTCAAACTAATTATCCTGCAGTTTAGGACAATGTCCTGGATGATAAATAGGTAAGATACACTGCTATTATACATAGAAGATGCATTAGGGTTGTGGTCTGGGTGATGTGTGTGTTAAGAATAATAAGTGTAATGTATATTAGTAACTGTAATCATCACATGGGTAGGGCATGGGTGCCTAAAACACAGACTGCATGCGTGCAACTTTACTTCCTGATGGCAAATTCCGAGTTGGGTGCGATAGAATTAGGCAAAGGTGGGGTCTGGAGTGGGCAGGGTTATCAGTAGTAGCCTGGGAAATAGCTGGTGTGTACTGGTATGGCCTTTATGCTCCTATAGGTTGGACACCCTGGGCTAGGGCTACTATTTATATACAGAAGCATTTTCACTTTTAGATCCTTTAATTACAAAATTAAATGTCTTTCTAGTACAGAAATACTGTAGATCCAGAAGCAACTTGCCCTTAGAAATTGCAGGAGAGGTAAAAGATGAAATCTATCCAAAATGAGATTATGTTCATTTATATTAACTCTATTGTACTGTATTCTCTAGTTCAGTTCCATTGTGCTTTGAAAAAATAGTTCTAGTTAATGGCAGGTTCTGTGTTGTGCACAGAATATCCAATGTGCATTCTACCAGTAATAGAATTAGAAGAAAGCTTTAGAGTTTTGCCTAACGAACCATGTCATGCTTGGATGATCCAACACTGAGGCAGATCTGATTCCATATGCTTGTCAGATGGTTCACAATTGGAATTGTTCTCTGAAAAGCCAGAATGTGCTGAATGATATAATTAGAAATTGAACTTTGTCTAGAAGCTCCAAATAATGTTGATAATATTCAGCATTGCAGAGGTTGGAGCAGGGTAGGAGCAAAACATTGTATTGAAAACAAAGCTACTGTAACTACTGGCTGATATTCTGTGGCATCTCTTTATTCTAGGCTGAGCAGTAGGGCTGCAGAAAAAAAGGAAATGCTAATAAACTGCAGAATTACAGATTATTTCTCCCCACAATGCTTCTGGATTTAGGGGATGGCAGGTTGCAGGTTTTGGCACGTTTTGTGACCCGTTTCTGCTTTGAGATCCCCATAACCTTTTATTTATAATGTAAGCGAACACAAGCGGATGGCAAAAGCGCACAGAAACACACAAAGTTTTTACGTGCACTAAAAGTGGTGTCTCAACCTCAGAGGTGAAAGCTATTGGCTAGATATAAATGACAAAATCCAGTCAGCTTTATTAATTTTATGTTAATAATATAAATAAGTGGTTATTTCAGGGTTCTGGATGGACTTGCCCTTTAACAGGATGAGTGTGTAAATGATGTCTCATGGAGTAGACATGTCTAATCAAAACTCTTTACACTTAAGGGCTTTACCAGGGTCAAGCTAGTCTCTATCTAGGAAAGGCAAATGCTTGGAATCAGGAATATATTAGGAATTCTTACAATATTTCTAGTCCATTTCTGGGACATCTTGACTAGAGATGGGGGAAACCTCTCAATATCCTGCTTGCAAAATGGGGGAAATTCTTAATGTTTCATAACATAACAAATCCCACTGGGTGAGGGGTAACAAGAGGGTATTAGAAAGTTACTTAGAAAGACAGGTGATGCTGCTAATTAACCAGAGGCTTCTGAACTTTAAGTCAAAAAAAGTTCTAGCATTTATTTTAATATCCCTTCATTATGATCAGAAATTTAATGGATGCATACTTTTATACTTTTTAGCAATTGTTTAATCAAGCCACAAACTGTTCTTACCATAGTGTGGAATTATTGCCCAAGCCATAGCTGACGCAAAGATTCCTCCAATCATCCAAAACATGCATAACCAGCTCAGGTGTTCTCCCCTCTTTTCTCGTGCAAGAACCTCTGAAAAATAGGAAAATGCAGTGGGAAGGGCTCCGCCGATGCTGCATAGAAATAAACAGAATTGTTTGAATGTAACAGTCAATGGAACAGATGCATATTCAGCAGTTGACAGAGAAGACCTTCATATAAAAGCAAATTAAGTGTTGCTGGCTTTTTCCCTATTCCCAGATATAAGATCCACATACATTTTCCATGGCCATGTTCACCTGGGCTCTCTCTCAAATCCCAGACATTCTAAACAAAGATCCAAGGAAAGTGGTTTGAGCTCCATTGTGGCTGCAAAAGGAAGTCTCATGCAGCCCAAACGCACACAATAAAACCATAATCATCCAAAGGGCACGGAGATGTCAGATCACAAGGTTTCTGAACTGAGAAATGGCAACCAACTGAAAGGAGATACTTGGTCTGGTTTCAATTACTGTTAATCGGAAGCAACTTGTTTAGAGTCTGATCTACAGTATTTCATAGAAGGAAGGATTGAATGAATAAATAAAAAAAAAAATAACAGAACTACATAACATTTAGCTGCTTGCAAGAAGTTATGTATTGACTGATAGTCATTACAAGACTGCATTTCTATAGACAGGCCAACAAACAGAATATGGAGATGGAAACTACTCAGGGTCACAGATCACCTCCATGTTATTGCAACAAGTGAAACATCCATCATCCTGACCTGAGCTGATAAGCTGGGTACACACAGTACCACAGTAATACACTGAAACATTCCATCTGTCAAAGATGTGGACAACTTCATATATACTACATATACAATGGGATTGGCCCTTTATCGCTAATGTGTGTACCCAGCTTTAAAGGGGAGCTGTAGTCCCTAAACAAGTTGATTTTAAATGAATGTCAGGGTTCCTACCTTTAAAATGATCCATCAACCACCTCTCTATGAGCTGCACAGCTCAAGAAATCACTGATGAGAAAGTTAGGGGGTGGGAGGTTCTGAATCTGTGGTCATAAATACTACTTCCTCCTTCTAATCTGCGGTTGGCACATGCTCAGTGCAGGAGAAAGCAGAAGAAACCAGGAAAAGAATGAGTTACAGTGACTGAAGAAGGAGAGGGTTGGGTTACAGGGGGTTTCAAGGGGAGGGGCCATGGGGGCCCATGAGTAAGAGGAGACACAAGGAAGAGGGACTGTCACATGGTTTTAGAGTAGAATGCAGAGGATCTGGAGCTGCTGCTACAATATCACACATAACAAATTTAAATATCTTCAAAACTATGTAAAATAATAATAAAGTAAATTGCAAAAATACTCAGCAATTCCTGTCAATTTACCCAAAGTCATTTTTGGACTACAGTTACCCTTTAAGGCTCATACCAGGGGCGTGTCCATAGACTGTTACATAGACTGTTACATAGATTGTAACAGACTGTTACATAGTTTGTTACATAGATTGTTACATTGCCAATTGAGATGTAAGTGAGAAAAATGTATCCAGCCTGCCCTGTGATTGACAGCAGCATTGAGATCTGCATCAACATTAACCCTGCAGCTGCCTGAGGTGATTGCTGAGACTGGGTTCATATTCAGTACTTACTGTACCTATTACACCAGTTGTGGAGGACCTACGGCACGCGTGGTAGAGGTTAATAGGTAATCTATAATTAATTCTATCTACTGTATTGTGTCTATTTGACCTATTTATTTCTAAAGTAATAAAATGATCATGTTGGCACTATGCAATAAAAAGTGGGTTTTGGGTTGCAGTTTGTGCACTCGGCCTCTAAAAGGTTCGCCATCACTGGACTGCACTGTGATGGGGTTTAGTGAGCAGGAATAGGGACAGAAATCCTGGAGGTGGTTGTATAGCGACATTGTATATATACTGTATATACAGGATTATTGTTCAATTTGACTGTTTCATTTGCCCATACTTGGTCCAATGTTATTGTCTCTCTCTACTGTAGTAAATGTAGCGGTAATGGAAATTTTCCATTAGGTCCAACAAAATTCAGAAATTTCTGTCAGATCCACTGTCAGTGTCACTTTGAAAGACACTAATTGTAATGTAGTGCAAATGTGGATTTATCAGTGAAACAGAAGGTTAGGCGGGCAAATTTTTTTGTCCTGACCATTCGCTGCTATTGAGTGGTCAGCTGCGGCAAATGTCTTCTATGGACCACACGATTGGCGATGATTTACCGGCATGTCAAATTGCCCGTTCATCTGATCCAGGCAAATGGGCAACTCGCAGTGTTCACCGCCGCTTGTTCAGTGGTAACCCATTTAGGAATCCCCCCCCCCCCATTGAAAATCCTGCACTTGCCACTGCATACACACGTGCGATAATGAACCACTGGGTGGATCTGTCATCATCCGAATGGCACAATCTTTGGTCGATAAGCAAGTTTATACAGATCCTGCATCACGGGTCGGGTGCCACGATCCCACGTGTGTATGAACCATTTATGCATTGGCAGCTCAACAGACAAATATCCTGTAGCTTCAATTCTCAAGGTTTCCATGGGTTCAATAAATTATGGAAGGAGAGGCCCTTCGGTAAAACTGATATATGGTTAGTTTTGCCATATGCCAAATGCTTCACTGTTCCCAACTGAGAAATGTTCCCATCTGATAGGATGGTTTGAACTCTTTGATAAATAGGATTATTAAAAAGTGCAAATTGTGTGACTTTTTTTTGTTTTCCTGTTAAAACTACTTTATGTCCTGTAAGTATTTAAAGAAAAAATATTGACTTATGTTCATAACATGGAGAACATGCAGCCAAGATGCACAGAATCACTATCCACATCTTCTTTTGAGGCTTACACTGTACAGAAATGATATGTGAATTCAATGTAGATTTGGTGATAAGAGCCTTATATGCGTTACTGTTCCCAATGAGTAGGATGAGAAAAGGTTTCCAGCTGATCTGATTTTGAGGATTGTGATAAATAGGATTATTAAAAATGTCAACTGTGGGATAGTTCTTTGTCTTCTTGACAAAACTGTTAAATTATATAAATCACAATGTCACTTTATGTCCTGAAGAGTTTAAATACAAATTTCTTGGTTAGAATTTGAGTGGGATGTAATTTTGTCACAAAACTAAACAGATCGTTTTTGTTGTTAAACTTTTGTGATAAAACTTTGATTTCAAGGCGAAACTTCAGTTTTAATGTTGAAATTTTGACCTCACCATCTTTTCAGTAAATTTAATGGCAGAATTTACCTGCCAGTGGAAGCAAATACTGTAGAACTATGCTACCAGTAGGTAATGGGAACAATGCAGCAGATAGCGTATTGTATGGCCCAGTAATACTCCGAACTCTTTCCATTTCCATGGATGTCCCTTTGTATATGGGATTCGAAAACTTCACCGCATATTCCAAATGAGGCCTTACCAGTGCCTTGTAAAGAGGGAGATTATTGTTTTTCTCCCTTGAATCCATACCCTTCTTTATTAAAGACAATATTATCTTGCTAGCTCTATCTGTGGTTGTCTGGCATTGTTTGTTACAGCTAAAGGTTCGTACACACGTGCAATTGTGGGTGCCAACCCGGGATGCATGATGTGTATGAATGGCCATTTCGGACGATAATCGGCCCGTGTATGGGCACTTAAGCGGGAGAAATGGGCGCTCGTTCGGGGATCGTTGCCCAATCTGCCGACCAGATCTCCGAAAAAGCGTTCGTTACGGTCGATAAAGTGCCCATACACGGGCTGATTATCGCTCTAAATGGCTGTTCGTACACAGCGCGCGCCGCGCGCCGGCACCCGCAATCGCATGTGTGAGTCTGTAATCTACTACAGACTGGTGTAGGTGGCAAAAGGATTGTTAAACTCCAAATAAAACACCTTACATTTATCATCATTAAATCTAATCTGCCGTTCTGCTGCCCATTTTAATAATCTATCTAGGTCATCAGCAAACACAAAGACCTTGCTCTTAATACCCAATTAATAAACAGATTAAAAAGAAGTGGCCCCAGTATGGTCCCTGAGGCACTTCACTTAGAACTTTAGCCCATTTAGATGAAGCACCATTGGCTCCATTACAAATGTTTTTTTCCAGGCCTACAGACCTCGGTTTATACAAAAGTCTGCGTGGCACACTATCAAAAGCTTTAGCAAAATCTATGTATACTACATCCATGTCTTAAAGGGTATCTCAACCCCTCCCCCCATGCAAACAGTGTAATTTAATGTAAGGCAACACCCTCCCACCCTAAATGCTAGGATTTAAATCTTCTAAAACAGCCCAGAAATGTACTTACCCACTTTCGTTCCCTCGTCCCCAGACTCATCTGCTTGTCCTTCATACGGAAGAGGAGAAGGGTCCGGACCGGTAGCGGAGTCTCAGCCAACCACAGACGTGGCTGTCAGTCAGCAGAGGGAGTCGAGGGAACAATTTTGTGTAAGTACATTTCTGGGCTGTTTTAGAAGATTTAAACCTAGCTTTAAGTGTGGGAGGGAGTTGCCTTTTGTATGAAGCCGAGGGATCCAGAGGTTAGGATCTTTTAATACTACACAGTGGGGGGTGGACATGCCCTTTAATTCTTACTCACCTCCTTATAAAAACCAATCATGTTAGTGTGACAAGATCTATTTTTATAAATCCATGCTAATTACTGCTTATAAGATCAGTTCTAGAAACAAAGTCCCAGATATGATCCCATAAAAAAGTTTCCAGCACCTTTCCTACCACTGATGTTAGGCTTACAGGTATATAGTTACTAGGCTGAGAACGCCTACCTTTTTTGAATATTGGTAATACATTGGTTTTTGCCAATAAAACTAGTGGTGTCTAGCCAATTCTGTTGCACACCAGTACATGAAATGAAGCATGTGACAAAGTTTAAGAAGTGTGGCATGACAGTGCACTAACACACATTTATCTTATCAAGTTAAATGTACATTAATGCCATTTACTGGCATTGTATTTTACAGCTTATTGGGGTTCTTGGGATGTATGTTTTTATATTATGGAATATAAAAATTGGGGTTTAGTTCTCCTTTAAAATTCCATCTTGGTGTTTTTAATGTCGGCATGTATTTATTGCACAAAAAAGTAGATCACTAAATTGCACCGTTCTGTGGGAAGTGCTGTATCTGCTACCCCATTGCTGTTAGACTAGATGAAGCGTACGCTACTGTTTTAATTGTGGAGTTAAATGCTGCCTGTCTTACGTGGCCTAATGGGAGATAGGCCCATTATATAAAACCACTTTCTAGGAGTTGAGTGTCAACTAATGGACAAACTAAATAATTTCAAACAATTTTTTTTTAAAAAACACAATAATGATTAGTTGGGTTTACTATTGACTATAAATGCAAGCTCATTTATTACCTGCTCGATTTCTCATTACCTAAGCAATGAAAAACTGTTATCATTGAAACTGATAGATACCGTGAGGTAGATCTCTGAACCATAAATCACTGCAGAGCATCCAATAATACATGACAAGCTTTATTACAATACATTATTTTTTGAATATCTGCAATGGGACAGCATATCCATGGGCTCCTACTTTGATATGCAAGAAAGCATCGATCATTTTAAGGCAAACACTTTAACCCTCAGGGAACAGCAAAAGCTTTGTCAGATGGGATATATCGTGTTCCTTTGATTACAATATATTTATAGAATAAAAAGAACTAAAGATAGATGGAATCCTATGGCACAGAACTTCTACAAAAGTTCAAAAACTGAGTTTTGTTTAAAGAGCTCTGTCTACTCTTTGTATTCTACAGCGGTTTGTCAGAGGCCTCTGTTATTGCTTTAGGAACAACACCAATGACATTAAATTTACTATAAATGGAGCTGAAAAACAGCTTCAGAGAACCAAATATTTAAAGATGATAAGAACAGATGCAGCGGTGATAGACCTGTCACACAATAGGCAGGCTGATGGAAAAGGTTATTCTCTTCAACTAAACTGAAAGTGAGATTGACTATAAATCCTTATGGAGCGTCATTGACATGCAACCAAGCTGGATTATGTTAACTAAGCTTGATTATTATGGATCTGATCACAATTGAGACAACAGTGGTTTTTAATGCCCATTTCAAGTACGGTAAGGTGCCTGTCAGTAAAGATGTGTGGTGATAATGGCAGCAGTGTTCCCTCTAAGCAAAACTTAGACAGGTCTGCGCACACAGGTTAACTTGGTATGTGGCCAGATAATATACATATTCACACACAATCAATATTAAATTAGAGGGAGTGTTGAATGACAGCTGTACACACCAGAATGGCTTCCCAAATTGATATCTCATCACTAGGTTGAAGGGAATTATAAACTGCAAGAGGACACCAGGTAAACTCAAGGTGACAGAAAGTCTCCGATGAAGAAAAAAATTGAGATTGCTGCCCTATCTCAACTGTGTAATTCTATCACTTTAGCTTAGAGTAACAGGGCCTTTACTACTATGTAGTACATAGAGCCTCTTCAGTAACTCATGAAAGTTAAAACCAGAAAGGAAAACTGACATTCGCTACCAGTCCACATGAACTGCTTCCTGTTTTCAGGTGGAATCAAGTGGCAGATAACAACTAAAATGACCTTCACTAGAGTTTAATTGGATGAAGATGGCTTAGGCTGGGTAAACAGCATCAGATATTTCCGGCCAACCGACCAATACTGAAGTGTATTGGTTGGTTGGCCGTAAATGTCTGATGGCGTGTGTGTGGCGGCTGCGATCGGACGAACAGGCAATAGAGCCTGTTGGTAAATCACGTGCGGTTCCCTATGGGACAGAAACTCGGCTGGTGTGTACCCAGCCTTATGTGACATGGCATCTGAACAAAACACTAAAGAATTTGAGCCAATACTGAGGAATCACTGTATAAACCACTGTTTGGGTTTTTAAACAATTTCTGATTTTTTTCCCAAATATATTAAATGGGCATCTGCTTGATAAGGTCCACAAATCATACGCAAGAGAAAGCAGTAAACAAAAAGATTCCATTCTTTAAAAATTATACATTTTTAATTTAAAATGATCTGATATCTGATTAGTGATCCTAGAATTAAATAAATTTAAATTATTCGGAGAAAAAGAAACTAAAAAAACAAAGACCAATGGAACATTGCTTGCATTCAGTCCACAAGATCCTTTAAGTTTACTTTTGGCTAAATTTGTTGTTTATTTTTACATTTTATGATTGCTATTCCAGTTGAGAAGAATGTTGCCTTATGGGAATTGAAATAGATCAGGTCTGTCAGTCAATCAAATGCAACCTATTTATTTAATGTCTTTTCTTGTTAGTATGTGGGCACTGAAGAACCATCCCCAGACATGGATTCAGATTATATTTTTGACAGGTAAGGAAATTAATACCTTTATTCTGTTGTTTATTAATTTATATCAATTGCTCAACTGACAGATTAACTTTGACACAAATTATATAATTTACATTTTTCATAGGAGTATAGTTCTCTGCTGGAAATTATGGGAAAGAAAAAAGGAAGGAACAAACTGTAGAAAACAACCCAGAATTTGACACCGCACAATCCAGAGAAAATTTGTGGACTCAAAACATACTGGTACATTAGGAAATAGATGTGGAGATCAATGAATCTGCTGGCATTGAGTGAACCCCAGCAGGTGCACAGGGAAGAAAACCAGAAACCAGAGGTCAGTGAAGCTGGTGAATACAATAGCTTGCAACAGCAATATCTGGGTAATCGGAATTTCTATCACTGTGTGCTCTAAAATTGGCTTATTGGATTATTTAAAAGGAAATTGAGACTAGTATATTGCTTGTTTAGTAACTATTTTCCCTCTAAATCTAAAATTGGAACAATATTATCAAGTTTTAATGGCAACATTCACTCATTTTACCAGCATTTTACTGGTCAAGGAAGTCTATAAACATATTTTGGAAGGTCAGCAAATAATAAATAAATAATGTAGGCTGTCATGAGAGCCGAGGTTTTTAGGTTTTAAAATAAACCTAAAAACCTTGCCTCGGATTATACTCAAGTCAAGCCCCCTCAAAGTTCTGCTGTTAAGTTAAAAGCCAGTGTGCGGCAGCCGGATTCGGAGTGCTGAGTGATGCCGGTAAGGATTCAGAGTCTGAGAGTAACTGTGAGGTGATTGGGGTAAGGACTGCAACTCGTGGGGCTCTCCACTGCAGGCTTTTAAGTGCTGAGCGATGCCGGTAAGGATTCAGAGTCTGAGAGTAGCTGTGAGGTGATTGGGGTAAGGACTGCAACTTGTGGGGCTCTCCACTGCAGGCTTTTAAATTAACAGCAGAACTTTAAGCTTTTAACCTAACAGCAGAATTCCCATATAGATGTTTGGAAACTACAACTCCCATCATGCTTTATTTGCTGGGAGTTGTAGTTTTCAAACATCTGTATGGAAGTTCTGCTGTCCATTTAAAGGGCAACTTAAGCCTCAAAACAATACTGAATCAGAAGGCAGCAGTGGTCATAATTTTCACACTCGGCTTATACTTGGGTCAATCAGGTTTTCCTGTTTTTTCAGGTAAAAATAGGTACCTTGTCTTAAACTCGGGTCGGCTTATACTCGAGTATATACGGTAAACTAACAATGGTAACTTACTGTAAATGGCTGGGGCACTTGGGAAATGGTCTGGGGAACACATACATATCACCCAAAAGCGTTTAAAGACTACTTTCTTCAGTATCGGGCAATGCTCGAGTGTGTCTGCACGCTACATTCGAGGGTTACCGAAAATCGAACAAAACATTTGAGGGTTATCTAAAATTGAACATTACATTTGACGATTACCGAATTTGAAGGCTACATTTGAGGGTTATCTAAAATTGAACATTACATTCGATGGTTAACGAATTCGAACGCTACATGCCTGGGATATCGAAAATTGAACATTACATTCGAGGGTTACCGAAATTGAAGGCTACATTCGAGGGCCAACGAATTTGAACGTTTCAATTCAATAATTCGATAATTTCCACGTGTTCGGAAAACTGAACTAGTTATAACCCGAACTAGTTCAGATAGTTCGACCAAACTAATAAAGTTCGACTCGAACTCTGGCTCGGGTCCATCACTAATGCTCATGATCAGTTTTGAGATGAACAGTACAGCGCACTATTAATTGTTCTTAATTGGCTATTGACACTTTATTCAGCAGCCAATGAAATAATGTTAATTCTATGGCACAGAATTCAACTGTCATTCTCGATTTTTGACGGATACTGCACTGATGCATTATGGGTTAATTTTATACATATTTTTCCATCAATAAATCAATAATATATCAATGGAAAAGAAAGGAACAAAAAGCCATCAATAAATATTTAGCAGCATTTAAAGGGTATCTCTACCCTACATACAAACTTTTGCTTTGTTCCCCCGGCATTCTGATCTGGCCCTCAGCTTGCAGGAAATAGCATGCAAGGAGTCGGACCAGCAGCCAAGTCCGTGATAGGCTGAGAGGCAGCCAATCACAGATGTGGGTGCTGGCAGTGCAGAACACGGGGGGAACGAAGCTCTGTAAGTACACCACTGATTAATTTTTTTTTGCAAACAAATATGGAGGTTGGGGATGGGATAGGGTCCCCAACACTACAGCAGAAGGATTAAAGGCTATGTTCACCCACAAATATATTTTTTTATATAAGTTTCCCCAAGGGCTCCCAGCCCCAACCGCTATACTTGTATCTTCAGAAAAGCCCCCCAAACTCTACTTACCTCCCCTCTTTCCTCCGCCGCGCTCCCGGCCCTCTGCTTGCAAGGAAATGCAAGCAAGAGGGCGGACCGGCAGCGCGTCTGTGATTGGCTGAGCGGCAGCCAATCACAGACGCGGCTGCCGGCAGCTCACTTCACCGGAGGAAGAGGAGAGGTAAGTAAGAGTTTGGGGAGCTTTCTGAAGATACAAATATTGCGGTTGGGCGGGGAGACATGGGGGAATACTGCACTGAAGGGGTTTTATGGTGGGGAGGGATAGTAGAACGGGAGGGAGAGGGAGGGAGAGGAGGGGGAGGGGGGGGGGGGGAGAGGTGCAGTACGCATGGACAAATCTACCTGAGGCCAGCTAGCAGGCAGTGTCCTATATGGACCTGCTAGCCTCCTGGTGGGCAGTTTTTGGGACTTTGGGGGGGGACTACAGGAGAACCCTATGGAGTTGGGATGTGAGGTAAGGATTAAACTACACTACATGATGGGGCCAGTAGTTGGGGGGATTATAGTTTTGGGGGTGGACATGCCCTTTAAAAGGTAGGGCACCAGGCAGTAAACAGGAATCGAGAGGGAGGAGGGGGGGAGGGCTCCAGTGGGTGAGCGTATTGTATTGTACACATACATGGTATAGTTGGCCAGTATAGAAAATATGTGCGTGCATAGAGACAGTAAATAGTGAGGTCTTGGGTGTGGCCAATAGCTGCACAGGCTCACAAGGCTCTTTGAAGTCTTTATGGGCAGAATTTATGTGCTTCTTACATGTATGTAAATTCAACTGCAGATGTATGTTACAATGTAAATCTTTCACATTAAGATTAATAAAATATAAGTTTAGTTCTCCTTTAATAAAATATTATATATATATATATATATATATATATATATATATATATATATAAATGTACACAGACATTAGTTTCAAGCTTTTATATGTCAATTAAATCCTGTTGTATGAACCTCATATCCTTAGGTCATCATGTAAGAATGAAGAAATAAAACTTCTGATATTTTCTTCCAGAAGGTAAGGCTTCAATATAGCTTGAGTCAGCCATCACTGACTTATAGTGAATCATTACGATAAATGCTATCTACTTCTGACATCCCACCCTTCCCAAAGTGACTTCTGGACAGAGTAGGGAAAAGAGTGCCGTGACTTCGATGATGTCATCAAAGGGGGGAAGGGGGCGGAGTTAGGGTGTCATTTATGACATTTAAGAGATATGGTTAGGGTGTGGCAGGTGAAAAATAGGCGTTTCGGAGGTGCAGACTGCAGATAAGCTCGGGTCGGGGAGTTTGGGGTGTGGGAGACCACCCCAAAATCTTTTAGGCTCTTTTAGACTACATATTCTAAGTAATAAAAGGGACATTCAGGCCCCCCAAAATTTTGCCAGATACCACATACAGTACATATAGTTAATAATGCCCTGGAACATATGTTTTGTAAATTATTTATTTATTAAATGGGCTCCACACTGAATTTTCGACAACATTTTATAGAGAGAGACTGCACCTTTAAGGAAGAATAGCAGTTGTCAACATCTGGGTGCTAAAATCACATTATATTATACAGTATGTGTGCTAGTTAGCTAGGTCCCAGACATTCAGGATCACGAAGAGAAATTCAATGTTGCGTGATTAATATGCGCTACCCTGTGCGTGCGCGGCGATTCCTTTGATGTAACCCTATCGCAGCGCAATCGATGCGCACCAAAAATGGTGACCGCAAGCATAGCAAAAAGACGGCAGAGCAGGGCAGCGAAGGTAGTGGGGCCATCCTGATTCTCTTCTATTGGTGACACAGCATACAGCGCACACCAAAATAGCCTAGTGGGGCCTAGACTAATTCTCCCTTAAAGGACAACTATACTCACCTCACCCTCGCTCCTCTTCCTCAATAGCTGCATAGTACCCAGGTGAGGACCTAAAACCGCTAAGCCCTCACCCTGGGTACTTCCTCTAACTCCTGCACTACTTACCCAAGAAATCTGCTTCGCCAATCGCTCCATTCCTCCGCTCTTCCTCTGCTTCGTGAGAGATCGCGAGGCACCAATAGAAGAGATCGCTCTGCAAGGAGGCGTGTCTTCCAATTGGCTGCCTCGCGACTGTCACTGACATGAGGAGAGAGGTGGAACGTGTGGATCGCCGAAGCAGATTTTCGGTAAGTAGTGCAGGATTAGGGAAAGTACCCAGGTGAGGACTTAGCGATTTTAGGTCCTCACGCTGGGTACTATGCTGCAGTGATCGGGGAAAAGTGAGTATAATTGTCCTTTAACTGTGTGTAAACCCCATTAAAACCAGGTAATAACCAGCCATAAAGTGAGACTTAGACCTCAATGGTATGGTAATGGCAAATTAAATTTCTGGATTATCTGTGTATATTAAATGAAAAATCTGAAAGACGTCTTACCCAAATCCAGAAAGAAGGCGGCAAACTAAGAAAAGCCCATAGCCCTGAACAAATGAAGACAGGAAGGCGAAGAATCCATTGACTGACATACATATAAGCAGAGACTGTTTTCTTCCGACCTTGTCGCTAAGCCTCCCCAGAAGAAGGCTCCCATCAATTTCCCAGTACACTATACTGCCTGTGGAACAAATGGAAATATGCATCAGACAAAAATGTAATCACAGCAAAGGCCTGGCTAACACATAAACCTGAGCCTAATAGTCTGTGTAATATGAAGTAAGAGAGGCAGGAATTATAAATGGTTTATACAGATAAATCTATCCTAAATTACATTTTTCATAACACTAAAGCAGAGAATATCCTCAAAGGAGGATAAGTTGTAGAACTTTCAGTTGATGAGCTGTGACATGGACCAGGTATCCATTCTAGTTTACTAATTGTTGGACTATCTCCCTACATGCTTGTGAAGGTTCTCATTCATCCAGGTCATGGTATATCTGTTGTATTCAATTAGATCAACTGGACTTGAAATGTAGTTCTTGAAGACGTTCGCTAGTCATCCGACTGGCTTTCTCAATTCGATGAACTTGTACAAGAATCTGTGGCAATTATGTACCCTGGAAAATCCCAATTAGCATATCACAGCCAGGTGTTAAGGGTGTGATTAGATAGTGGCTAAGAGGTGTTATAGGAACGCCCAGAGTAAGGTGTTAAAACACATTGTACATGGCAGACAGTTGTGTCGACCCCCCCCCCTCATTATAGGCTTGGTTTCTTTATTTTCACATAAATGGCCTCCTTAACCCCTCTTGAACCAGTCACTTTCCTTCGCCAGTATGTTAACTTACAATCTTCAAAGGTATGTCCTTTATCCTTATGCAGATACACGGCTGAGTCCTGACCCGAGGAATTGGCTCTTCTGTGCTGGGCCATACGTTGATGCGTTGCTGTTTGGTCTCCCCCACATACAAATCGGAGCATTCTTCACTGCACTGCACTGCATATATGATGTCCTTTTCTTGTGTTAGGTATTGGGTCTTTCGGATGTAAGGCAGCAATTGGTACATCCTTTATGTGAAAATAAAGAAACCAACCAAATAGAGGTGGGGGGGGTGGGTTTCACACCAACTGTCTGCCATGTACAATGCTGTTTTAACACCTTACTCTGGGCGTTCCTATAACACCTCTTAGCCACTATCTAATCACACCCTTAACACCTGGCTGTGATATGCTAATTGGGATTTTCCAGGGTACATAATTGCCACAGATTCTTGTACAAGTCATTCTGAATTGAGAAAGCCAGTCGGATGACTAGCGAAACGTCTTCAAGAACTACATTTCAAGTCCAGTTGATCTAATTGAATACAACAGATATCTCCCTACATGTTTGGGGTTTCTTCCTGTACTTTATACAGGGCTAGAATGCCCCCTTAAAGTAGCTCCAAGCTTCCAAGTGATGCATTTCCCATTTTAGTATCAGACACTATGTCAATCTGCCCCCTTAAAAAAAAGTAATCAAATAGCATTGGTACCAATCAGGACAGACAAAATATTTCTATTAGATCGTTATCAGCTCCCTTTACTTAAAGGGCATGTCCACCCATAAAACAAAAAACTGGGAGCTTGTCAGTAATCTGCCTGCAACCCAAACTGCTATTTTTATCAGTTTATTACGTGCATTTTTGGCCAGAAATTTAATAAGTTCTATCCCTTTCTGGCAATCCTATCTGCCTCCACCATCTGCTCAGTGAGCTTTTTATAAGTGTGAGCATGTGCAGAAGAGGCAACAGGTGAAACACCATTCAATCATTGGCTGTGACGTCAGTTACAGCCTTGATTGACTGCATCAAGGAAAGGGAGGTCCAGCTTACTCTGCCAGAATAGAGGCAATAATTATATAATGATATCCTTAAATGTCTGTTTTGTAAAACAGGTAATAAAGTGCAACATATCAGTTGGGGTTATGGACAGGTAACCGATAAATGGAAAGTTTTTTGTTTTACAGTATGCCATGCGATAGAACGATCAATACGTGTAATGAACATACAGAGTTATTATTCATGTGTATTCAGAATTGGATTGCAATGGAATCTACAGTTGTTATTATTATTGAGGATTTATATAGCGCTGCAGGCCCTGCACCTTTATTTGACACATACAACCTATCAGTATGTCTTTATGATTGTGGGGAAACCGGAGTGCCCGGAGGAAACCCACGCAAGCACAGGGAGAACATACAAAATCCTTGCAGATGTGTCCAAGGGTGGATTCAAACTCAGGACTGAGCCACCGTGCTGCCAATGGTATCTGGTTAATTTGTGACAGAAAGGACCCATGGCCCATTCCCTTAGAGCCCACATGGCCCCGCCCACTCGTGGGTGCCGTGGACCCACCCACTCACAGGTGTCTAAGGGCCCCCCCTCACAGGTGCTGTGGGCCACTCTGACACCCCCCCATAACAAAACACCCCCCCCAACCCCCCCCCTGACACCCCCCCTAACACAACACTTCCCTCCCCCCCACTCACGGGTGCCGGCCCCCCTCACAGGTGCTGTGGGCCACTCTGACACCCACCCAGTTGCAGGGCCCCCATGGCCCATTACCTTACACAACACAACTCAACCCCTTGTGGAATCAGCCTTTTCAGGCAGAGTGAGAACAGAGTGAGAATTCTGCCTGAAAAGGCTGTTTTCACACTGTGAGAGAGAAGGGTTGTACCTTACCTTCTCTGCAGCTGCAGGTCCTTCACACAGCAGAGAGGAGTGACTTCCTGTCTCCCTCACCACTGAGGGAGTCTGAGGCTGTGCTCGCCGGCGGCACTGTGCAGGAGAAGTCTCAGGAATGTCAAATGTCAGCCTCCCACCCATTAACTTTCTGGTCAGTCATTTCTGTGTATCTTGGACTGTGGAGCACGTAGAGAGGTGGTTGATGGCTCGTTTTAAAGGTAGGAAACTGGCCTTTCATTTAAACTCAACTTGTTTGGAGACCACAGTTCCCCTTTAATGGGAAACTATAGTGAGTATAACGTTTTTCAAAAACAGTTAAAATAACTAAAGTACCTGAGGTAGGGAGGTAGGATTGGTGCTTTTTACCTTCCAATATAATTTCTGAGGAGCAGCAGGACAAATAAAACTGCTTCTGCCAGTCTTCCTGAATGCTTCAGCACTATCTTTAAAGGGGAACTGTGGTCTCCAAACAAGTCTACGTGCTCCACAGCCCAAGACATACAGAAATGACTGACCAGAAAGTTAATGGGTGGGAGGCAGACATGTGACATTCCTAAGGCTTCTCCTGCACAGTGCCACCGGCGAGCACAGCCTCAGACTCCCTCAGTGTGTGAGGGTGGGGACACGGCACCCGCGTGAGGGCGGGGCTATATGGGGCTGTAAGATAATGGGCCATTGGGGGCCTGCAACTGGAGGGACCATGGGGTCCATGAGTGGAAGGGACCAGGGGGGCTGCAAAGGGGAGGAGGAGACACAGGACAGATTGACTGACAGTTTCAGAGCAGGAAGCAGGAAGTGCAGGGGATCTGGTGATGCTGCTGCCATATCACACGCAAAAATGTAAATATCTTCAAAACTATGCAAAATAAACAATGGAAATAAATTGTTCCTATCAATTTACCTAAAGTCATTTTTGGACCACAGTTCCCCTTTAATATAGAATGGCCCAGAGCCATAACCTGCCAGATGAAAACAGTATGTGCTGTAGCTCCTCAACAAAACAATATTGGGAGGTGGGAATAATCAATCCTATCTACTTGCCCCAGGTGCTTTTCATTTTTAAAAAGTTAATTATTACAGTATATTTGTCCTTAAGGGCTAGGCCACACTACTGCGATTTTTCTGAGTTTGCGTATGCGTTTTTAAAAATCATTGGAATCGCGGCAACTCACCGAAAACGCGCGTTTTCGATTTGCGTTCCGCATTTTAAATCGCAATCGCATGCATTTTCCAATACTTAATGAACAAAACACATGCGCAAATGCAACGAAATCGCACATTCAATCGCATGCGATTCCGTGTGTGATTGCGTTTGCGTTGCATTGTGGCCATGCCCTTAAAGTTTAGTTCTAACTGAATACCACAGATATATCATGACCTGGATGAATGAGAACCTTCCCAAGCAATACTAATGTTTACTTCGGTGTGTTGTACCCACAAACATTCTGAGCAGACAAACACATACAAATGAATACAAATAAAAAACAAACAAATTGTAAACATACTTAAATAAAGATTAAATTAAAACCGTGGATAACTGTGATTTAAAGGAAAAATATTACTTCTTCATAAACTAAGTTTATTTTCTATTTATATAGCTAGAAATGTCAAGTAAGGTTCATAGCAATTGTTTATTTTGAGCAGTAAGCAGTTTCTAGTTCCTTGTACTGTATGTAAATGAGAATATAAAGGTTATTGTTTTTCTGAGTGGTTTCCAAGCACAGGTGGAAATATTTTATTAATGCATTTTCATTTCTTTTCATTTAGATTCTTTGATAAACTGCTGCTCGGCCTGTGGAAAGCGGCACTGCGCAGGGCGCCATTGCAAATAATAGATTGTATTGTCAGGGGTGGACCTTCCTCCTAACAGCTGTGTGCACTGATAAGGAGAATACACGTTAAGGGAGCAGTGATCTGCCGCACCAGGGAGTTTGTACAAATGATCTGTGTGACTTCGCTTTTTATGCACCTTATCTGCTTGACTAATATTATTTACCTTACGTCCTTGTTTTGCTGAGTGAGAAGCGCAGTTTTTTTGATTGGATTCTTCCATCAGCTGTTAGTGGATGAATATATCAGCTATGTTTGTACTGTTATTATCTAACCTCACAGAACAAACATTTCCTGTTTGTGAGCTGCATTTAGCTTAGTTTTTCTATGATGTTTAATAAAATCTAGGTTTATGGTTAGATATATGTCACTTGCAGTTATTAGTATAAATAAAATATGCCATTATGCTGTTTCTGTATGGTTATTTGGTTATACTTACTAGGGAATATTTCGCCGGATTTCTGGGATTTCATAGGCAATATACTTTTAATAAAGGGAAGCACCAGATTAAGCTTAGGGGGGGACAGCATGTCTAAAAAGGAGGAACGTTGTTGGCTAGTTTAAAGAACAACGTGCAGCTGATTTGCCCAAACCTTTTTAAAAAGGAGGGCAGAAAAAGAGCAGGTACTTCCATTGCCTCCAGACAGCTGTAAAGGAGACTCATTCCTACCTCCCAGGGCATAGAGGTTAGAGGTAATTTTGTACTGGCGCGTGCATTAGATGTCTGCTGCCATAGTGGTTCTCCAATAGTTGGCTAATGCTGGGGTGGTTCCCGGGTAAATAGATAAGGAGTTCGGGTCTGGGTAACCTTGTCAGGATACTGTTCTTTGTCCCACCAGTCTGCCAGGTTAATATAAAAATACTATGGTAAGCCTGTTTGTTTTGTTCTAACCAATAAGGTAGGTGGTCAGTGGTTTGTTCTTATAGCACCGCTAGTTCAGTACCAGAAAATGTATGATCAGGTGGCAGATAAGTAAATCACTGACCCAATCACTGATCAACTGACCCAATCCCTCGATATCTGGGTGCCGTCCCTTACACCTGTTTCTAGTTCTTTTCTTGCAAGAACAGGAGCAGTGAGGTGCTTCTTGGTCGCAGCTGTCATGCACTTGGGAGTGACATCACGTCGCCAGGAAGAAGCACCACAGAGCAGCGGAGTAGCGTGGAAGAGCAGCAAAAGACTGGGTCAGGTAAGTCCCTTCAGGGGCATCTTTGAGAATTATTTATAATGCGAAACTGCGGTTTGGGGGTTAACTGAAGTAGACGTCAGAACAGATTTAATAATTTCTGTAATCAGTTGACTTACCTCCTGGCATTAACACAATGTTCTTACAACCGATTTGACCAATCATTTTGCGATCAACATTAGGGTCTTAAAAAGGGCGACTATACTCACCTACCATGCTCCACTCATCTTCTTACCATTGCACAGGGTGAGGACTAAGGGGCATATTTATAAAGGATTGTCTTTTTCGCCAAATAATTAGCGCAGCACATCGCAACGAAAATAGCGCCATTTGGGGCTTCGTTTCGCCTTATTTATAAAAAAGCGAAAAAAACACACTTCGCGGCTGAAAAAGGCGAACGGGCGCGATAAAGAGCGAAAAGTATCGCAGCAAAAACTTAACGCATCTAAGAAGACTGCATTGTGAAAACCATTGGAAACCAGAAAAGCCCACTAGAAAATGATGTCAAGTTCAAAATGGCCACCTCACATTTACCAAGAAGTCAGCCATGTCTTATTTAGTCAATCTTCTTAGAATTTCTCAATTGGAATACAGTTTTCTTTTGCACTGCACATTCACCTTTCTAATGCGCGTTCGCCTTTCTAATGTGCGTTCGCCTTTCTAATGTGCGTTCGCCTTTCTAATGCGCGTTCGCTTTTCCAAGGCATATTCCATTATAATGTGTGTTCGCCTTTCTAATGTGCGTTCGCCTTTCTAATGCACGCTCGCCTTTCTAATGCGCGTTCGCTTTTCCAAGGCATATTACATTCTAATGCGCGATCGCCTTTCTAATGCCGCTTTTCCAAGGCATATTACACTCTAATGCGCGATCACCCTTCTAATGCGCGTTCGCTTTTTCAAGGCATATTACCCATTAGAATGCCTTTTCGCTCAAACAATGACTTTTCACCACCTTCAGGGTCGCGCTAATCTTTCGCTCTTTTTAACGCAAAAACCACCTTTCGCTCTTTTATAAATCGCGTTATGCCTTTTTGCTCCTTTTTCGCTAAAATTACCATTGCGAAGTTAGGCGAAAAGGGTTTAGCGATAGCTCGCGGAAACGGTTTCGCCATTCGTTAACGCTACCTTTATAAATAGCGTTAACTGTCTTTTTGGCGAAAACCCATGCGAAAAGCGAATGCGAAAACATTTCGCTACTTTTCGCTCTTTTATAAATATGCCCCTAAGTTGTTGTTGTTTCGGGCCCCTTCCAGCTTCTCTCCTCAATTCCCGATGTGGCCAATGAGAAGACATGCTTCTTGCAGACAGCATCTTCCCATTGGCCTTGCAACTGACAGTGGGCATTAGGCTGGGTACACACAAGATGTTTTTTTCGCAGAACCGGGCCAATATTCTCGTATAGCGGTCGGTCGGGCTGAAGAAATCACCTGACAAAACGCCCTTCACCGATGACCAATGTCGGATGCCCGTTCTCCTGGATCAGCGTGTCAGTAAATCATGGCTGACCGTGCAGTCTCCTATACCACACGATCGGTCATGGCGATCTGTCGGGTCCGTCGATTTTCTCTGTGACCGACAGTGGTTCGTCCCAGCCAACCTCTTGCTTGTGGCGAACGGTAGGTCAGGACAAAAAAATTGCCTGTGTGTACCCAGCCATAGACTCGACTAGTTTAATTGTCCTTTAATGTTAATCAGAAAAAGTGATCTTTGCATGTTTAATGGCGTTTTCTAATTTCTTCAATCCTTCTTCCTAGCAATTAGCATTCACTTTTAAATAGAGAGGTCTCTAGCAGGTCAACCAGTAGTTACTTGACAGCTTGTCCAAAAGAGGGCGGGGCTAGAGAATTAATTTGTGTATCTAGGTCTGTACCCCACCCTAGAAATCCAGAAGACTGTATAATTGAGCAAATATTTTTTTTACAAAACGATTTAAAGGTGAGAGAAGAAGCGATTAGTTAATTAGCAATTATTTTAGAATATATCCATGGATAGCTATATATATTAGCTTTGAATCCTTTAATTATTTTTCAAGGAGCAGTGTACAGACAGTTTGCAGTAACATTTTATTGAGATAAGGCTCTAAAGCTATAAGAAGCTACGCTGTAGTACACATGCAGTTTGGCTGTGCCCCTTTACAATAAAACCTGAGATTTCAGTATGATATTCCCATTTACCCTAAATATAGGGTTGATATACATGAGCCAACTAAATGCTAGTACACACGCTGAATTTCACCCAAGGGCTGACTGCCAACCGGTCGTTCCGGCCATATATGTATGGGTGCTCATTCATGTTCAGTTATCCGCCAGGAAGGATCAACAAACGACCTCCAACTGAGTGCCCATGTGAAAATACAGGTAGATTAGGGCAATGAGAAGTACAGATTATAATCCCACCCCTCCTAGTAGTTACGGAAGTCTCTCACATTCTGGGGTGGTCTCCCACACACCCGCAAGACCACCACCACCTCCGGCAAGGGCTCGAGGTCCAGGAAAACTCCCAGGAACTAAAGGGAAGGTGGGCTAAAGCGGTGGTCATGGGGGGGAGGGGTCCCAGGTGTGTGCCCTTGGAGGCACATTTACCTAGAATTTCAAATCATCATTTTCCAGTAGTCTTTATTGTATGTAGTTTTGTGACTTTATATTTTCTCATTTCTTATCAGATTGCTTATAGTGCTTTGGGCTCGGTGGAAAAGAGAGCAAGACAAATCAATAGCTCCCTGAACTTGTAATAGCAAAGTCTGCCTTCAATTCATTGTAGACAAAACCAGTAGATTAGTGAAAATTTCATTCCATCACCTTTGCCTTTGTATTGTCAGTTTTCTTTATTGCCGTCTGCAGAGTTCTAGCCTCCAAGTATCCAACTTTCTCTTTCATACAAGATACCACGGATCTAGTTAATCCTTTCTAATGCCCCCGACAACAACAAAAAGTTTGTTACAGATCATTGCAAGAGTTGATATTTCAGTGCCACAACGTACTCCAAGGAATAAAAGCCTTTAAATCAATTTAGAACTAAAACTGACAATACAAATGTGACTTTGGTTGCAATTTCACAATCCGTTCCATTAGAATCTGATTAAGAATTTGCTGGATTCACAAATACCCAGGAGCTATCGTTTCATGTATTCCTTATACGGCCATACAATGTACAATGTTATCATCGATATACAATGATTTGACGGGAATTTTCTGTTGGAACAAATAAGTCAAGGTGTCAACGCTGGTAATTGGTCGGCTTCGCAACCTGTGGTTGATGTCAACAAATCCCACATTAACAATTCTAATTTCTCCATTATACTGACAGCTAACGTTCCCCCTAAACTGCACTGACAGGCCTTAAGAAAGCTTACTAGCATCAGCAAGCTTCCTGCTGTCCCTCATTAAGGCTGGGTACACACGGCCGGATTTTTCGTCACGACTGACCATTCGCCAATAGTGAGCCTGTGATTGTCGGTGAATTTCTGACACGTCCAATCCTAAAATCACATCTGATTTTTCGGGCCGAGCGACCACACAGAAATATCATCGGTTGGCCCTAGAAAAATCATCTTGCGTATAACCAGCCTAACGTGTGAGAAGTTCCTGCTCTTAAACAAGAAGGTATTAAACATAACACCTAAGGGTTACACCTAATGAACAGAATACCTAAAACAAAATGTATTCTAAAGGACCCTTGGCCAATTATTGGATGTACAGTATGTGCATATTGTCAAGAAAGTCCCCACATGTGTATCTGCCTTTAGTTTCATTTCTTAGGAGAAACACAGGCCCACAACTGGGGCTAAGGAGTTGGGTTTTTAGGTTTTAGAAAGGTTGATAAAATTTCTAAAACCAATCAACACGGGGAACTATTTACAAAAAGGCATAACACACATGTACCAGTTTACTGAAAATACAAATATCGAATTCCAATTCACCTTTAAACATCGAGTAGACTGTATTCCACTGCTTTTATTTGAAGTATTTTATTTGAAGTCATGTATTATGCATAAAGTAAGATGTGACAAAGTGTAGGCTGAAGAGTGACACAAACAATTGTGAGGCAATTCAATGACATAGCAAATGCAGTAATTATACAACCCACATCTGCTGTCAAACTTTTATTCTGCAAACCTCTTTATAAAGTGTGACTCCTGAAATGAACGTTCCTCTAATCCCATGGTTCTATCCTGCTGTAATTTGCAAAATATAACACAACTGATTCCACAGGTGTAGTTGGTGACAGCATTAGTAGGGGAGACAGTAACTGGTAGGAAAGACAACTTTCTCTAATTAAAGACTATACATTATGTTGTAGATTAAGGGTGAAGATGTGTGGTTTGAAGGTTATAGCTGGGGGAGGAAGAGAGTGGTTTGGGGGGGGGGTTGTGGATGACTGAGTGCTCTGCATGTGATCCTACTGCTCTACTCCTTCAATTCCAGGGATAATGAGATATTAGAGATATAATGTGGGTTCAAATAGAACCCGGTTTCAGATCAATTCTGAGGGTTTCTAAGTCCTGACGAAACTTTCAGAACTCCTGGATTTGACAGAAACCAGATTTCTGAATTTTTCGATTTTTATAGAAATTTCAATAAAGATTGAAATCGAAAATAGATGATTTCAAAATCAAAAATCGAAACCGCGAAACGAAAGTAATGATCGATTTCGGTAACCCTCAAAAGTAATGATCGATTTCGGTAACCCTCGAAAGTAATGATCGATTTCGGTGACCCTCGAAAGTAATGATCGATTTCGGTAACCCTCGAAAGTAATGATCGTTTCGGTAACCCTCGAAAGCAAGAAACAATTTTGGTAACCCACGAATTTGTAATATCAGTAACCCTCAAAAGTAGCGCTCGATTTCAGTAACTCTCCAAAATAGAATGCGGAAGCTCGAAAACAGCCCCGATCGTAGGAAAGATAATTTTAATATAAGGTTTGGTTATATTTACGGGTTCCCCAGACCATTCCCCAGGTCTCTGTGTCATTTACAGTAACCGACTATTACTATTTGTCCCTCAAATGGACAGAAACTATAGAATTTTTTTCTCTCATAGACTTCTATGGTTAGTTTTTCTAACCCATAGAATAGTTCTGATAGTAAATCAGGATGTCTGGCAAACCCTGGGGATAATTATTGCTGCACTTTGGAGGAATTTTAATTCTGAAATCTCTTTGTCAATAGGAAAAAAAGTTAACAATAACTCAATGAGTTTGCATCTTCCCACTAGCCATACCGGGAACAGATGGTGGTAAAAATCTGGCATTATGAGACACCTTTTGAAAGAAGGTTTAGTGCTGTAAATTATTTGCCATATTAGTGCATCTAGTGTTGGGGAAGTTTCATTGCCTTTCTCCTGAAAGCAGACATAGCCTTTCAGCTTCCTAATGTAACCATTTTAGACCATTAATCCACTGTATACTTACCAATGGCTCACTAAAAAGTAAAGAAAATGTGGTGAGTGTTCTTCACCAGATTCTTGTCATACTTTGGGAAAGGACTATATGTCAATGTAGTGGGGGGGGGGTCTAAATTGCTAATGCCTTTAAGAAAAAGAATCTGTGTACCCGCAAGGCAAAAAGTAATATCATCTCAATAAAACATAGAATAGACTGAATCAAACCATGGTCCAGTAGATGTGAGATTTACGTAAAAAGGATGAGCTGAATTGCAGATTGAACAATGAAAAGAATTCCTCCTTAGGTCTCAAGAAGGCATTTAATAGGCTGGTATTCAAGAACTCAGAAAGGAACGCCTGACTATGACAGAAGAAGAATAAGATGAAGCACAAATATACACATAACATTATATAAAGAAGACAAAGTAGGTCAACGGAGTTTAGAAATGTTAACCCAACCTCATACTTGATATAGGAAAGGATCACTATATGGCCAGGAGCAAAATCCTCAAAAAATGCAAATACTCCCGATGGGCCACACAACCCTTTCATTCATGAAAACAGACAAATGTTAACATTAGATACTGAGGCAAAGGGATAGTAAGGAATGCAAATATTGAACATAAGTAATCAGTAGGAATGAGAAAGTTACTTATGATTTATATTGTAAAAAGAGAGTGAACTGTTGATTGTGCCCCATAATATTTCCTGGTGGGAGCAAACGCCCAGTCTGACCACTGCCTGCCTTGAGCTCTTCTGGGAATGAGTTACCGTATATACTCAAGTTAAGTCGATCCGAGTATAAGCTGAGGTACCTATTTTTACATGAAAAAATTTATAAAAACTGATTGACGTCGAGTATAAGTCGAGGGTAGAAATTATGACCACTACTGCCTTCTGATTCAGTATTGTTTTGTGGGTTAAGTTGCCCTTTAAATGGACAGCAGAATTCCCATAAATGAATCCCATACAGTAATAGCCAAATCCAGTCCAGTAACCTCCAATTCTTTGGCACTCCAGATGTTTGGAAACTACAACTTCCAGCATGCTTTGTTGCTGGAGTTGCAGTTTCTAAACATGTGGAGTGGCAAGTTCAGTAATCTTTCAATTAGCTTACCATCATTTACAATTCTCCTGACCCCATATAGTAAAGGGCCCTCTGACCCCATATAGTAAAGGGCCCTCTGATCCAATAGTTAAAAATGTCACCTGAGAGTTGTAGTTTCAAGCTGTTATTGCACTGAACTAGCAGCTGTTTTTTGCCCCAAAATGAGGAGGCCCATCAATTTACAGCATCCAGATGAGCAGTGACAGTGCTGAGTGAGTCCAGCAGCAGATGACTAAGGAAGCAGGAAGTGTAAAGGCAGATCAGCTCCTGTAACTTTCTATGCAGGTTAACAACAGCGCCAGCTACTGGTTACTATCCGCAATTGCAGAATTTGGATCAAATTAGACTTGACCAGAGTATACGTCGAGGTTAGTTTTCAGACTAACTTTAATGCCTGAAAAATTCGACTTATACTCAAGTATATACGGTAGTATCACTGGTTTAGTGTTGAAAGGATTTCTAGGGAAGGGAACTGCTTTTTCTCTGTACACAGGAAGGTCACATTGCACTGATGGAATTATCAGGTCGATGCTATAATGGTCTATCCAGATGAATCAGAGTAAACCCCATGCTGCCCGATGTATTATCAGGTTAGCGCAAGTTTTAAGCAAATTTAGTGGTGGCAGAGCCATTTCCAAATGTTTTTGGAAAAAGCGCTGCACAGCCTTTTCAGAACAGGCTAAGTTAAGTTTTTCACTACTTTGTAGCCCAAAACTGAACGCCTAATGAATGGAGGCTCAAACAGTGAGTCTTACCTAACCGAGATCCTGTAATGCAGTAAGTAATGCCAAAAAAAATAGAACATCGCCCCTTATGTCTGGTTTGTGTTATACAATACACCTGCAAATGGGGTAAGTATAATTTTCAGTTGTACCAAATACATGTTTCCCTTTAATAAATACAAAATAATACATCCTAATAATATTCATATACCGTATATTCCTCTCCATCCTAGCTCTCTTAATTATCATATGAAAGACATATTGCTATTAGCAGATTTGATATCTTTAAGCTGTAATTAATCCTTTGCACCTTGATATTGCCTGCACTTGTTCGAGATTTGGCAGAGGAATTTGCCCTGCTCAGCCATCCCTGATTACTCAATGCAGCAACTATGATAGACAATAAACTAAAGTAATTATTTACCTGTTCTAAGAACCAGTTTATTCACAATTAGGGATCAAAGCAAGAACCCGTGAGTGATGTGCCATTCTCTCAATTTACAAAACTTACAATTAATTACATTGATGAAAATGCAGTAAACCCCCTCCTTTGGCAGAGAAAGTCTAATTTTGAGAATTGCAGGTGGTAAGCATTACATGGTAATTGAACTATTACTTTAATTGTCATCTTGCCAAAAGGGGACAATATCCTTCTCTAATTGAAACGGTTCCTAATTAAATGCACACATTTGTCCATAAAGCCTGAAAAACACTTTATATTCAAATGAGAACTATTTCATGGAGTTTATGACTTTAAGTTTCATTAGATTAGAAAAAGTTTATTAGTTGCTTAATAACTCTGCACACTAATTGGTCTAATAACTGGAAACACTATATCACATCCATGCAAATAATGTGATATTATGTGAGGGGGTAGAGGGAGGGTCCGTCATAAGTGAAGGTGACTGGTTTTCTCCGATTATGTTTTGGTAATGTTGGGTTGGATTTTTTGCACAAGAGGAAAGGAGGTCCCTGCCCCGTAGAGCTTATTAATAAGTTATTTCTTATTTATAATCTTTTTTCTATTCAAAATAACCGTGTAACAGCATAATAGCTTAAATAATGAATTGGGATCCTTGATGAAAGAGAGTAAAGGATTTGTTTCAGAAAAATATTTATCCATGATAAATTGGCAATACTTCCTACCAAATGATAATAGAACAGCATAGAACAGCATAACTATATATCCCTTATATTATCTAAATATATTTATATCTCCATAGAAGATTGCATTGAGTTTTTAGGAGCTACCAATGAGGGTGGGGGGTATTAGAATTTAATATAGGAAAGGTGTGTATGTATGTGTGTACTATCTCCACTATTACCATTTAAATGACCATCAGTAAATGTATATAAAGTATAGCACTGACTTATATAGGTCAACCAACACAAATATACAAAATAAATAAACTTACTTATAAAGCTGAGATCCCTATTTCAACATGGAATGGTCAAATGGCAGCTTAAACCACACCCCTGTGTCTGCTCCATGTGAAAGGAAGTGTAATTCAAAAAAAGTTTCTGTCTGCTACACAGGTTGTGATGTGTATTGTAATGGACATATACACCAAGGCTGCAAATATATCACCTCCAGCCTGAAGGTGGTGTCAGTGAGTGATAAAAGACAAGACATCCCTGCTCTCTATGGCTAGGAGGAGTGATAATAGATTATGGTGTGTGCTTTGGAGAGATATTGACTGCAAGATCATGTGTATAAGACCCTGTGTTTAGGACCCTGTATGTAAGACCCTGTATGTAATATCCTGTTACCACCGTTGAGAGGACAGATTATTGGACAGACAATTTACCTATTGGATAAAATCTGAGGCAACAGATAAGTGTACACCAACTTACAGGACACACAATATACAGGCCTGGTCAATATTCAAAGGGTGCACCATAGAGAGGGACACCCCTGATTACTGCACATGTTATGTGGGGAACCTGTTATGTGCACTGTCTGCTTTGTGCCAAACCACCAGAGTAACCCCAATGTGTGCCATGCTACCCAGTAATCCTTCCATAAAGCAGTGATCTGTACAAATTGGTGTTGCAGCGTTGCTGGTAATACCATTTATTCTCCATTTTACTCTGTATATTTGTTCTCTGTATTAAGCTATGGAGGCTGCTACTGAAAGTATTGATTTAAATCCTCCTGTCCTTGTACGCAGATGAATTCTCCAAATAGAATCAGTAGCTCTACCAGGCCCAATTGCCAAACCTATTTTTAAAACCTGATCCATTTGATGGGGTAACTAGGGAGTGGACTGATTGGCTAGAACAAATGAATGGCAGCCACTATTAATGGTTGGTGATGAAGGTGCTCGTCTGCAAGTCCTGTTATACCATGTTATGCTCGCACAGGGTATATAGGCTCTATGATAAAGAAATGGGTGCACACTCAAAATAAGAATACTAAAAGTCAAGAATAAAGCAGACTAGGCACACCACTTAGCTAGTGAATACAAATCCCTTTATTCCTAACATCTGGGAACAATGTGCATATACAAAAATACATAATAAAAACATTTAAAATTATAACACATTCATCCACCATGTCAAAACCCTAACATACTATAAACTCCCAGGCTATAGTGTAGAACTAAAACCCCTTATCTATCGGCACAACACATAAATTATACTCCGCTGTCCCAGTCACTATCAGTCACCAGTCCACGGGGATCAAATAAGCATAGTAGCATAACACGGAAGCCAAATAGAGAGAGGGTCACTGGGGGATGAGGGGTGAGGAACGCTGGACGCGTTTCGCACAAGGCTTTCTCAGCAGCAAATGATAAACAGTCCCGGAGGCCTTAAATACCCCTACCTGCGTGCCCACGTGTTCCTACAGTCTCATCAATATGACGTCACACTAGAGCGACTGAAACTTCCTCGCTCCACCAATGACGTACACAAAGTGGGAGGGCACAAGCCGAGGGAGTACCTCCGGTTAAAAGGTAAAGCAACTACCGCTCCAAATACATAATGTATACACACATATATATATATTACATATACAGGTAATGATTGCGCATTATACAATCCAATACAAGAATATACAAAAGCATATAATGGATAAATATATTACAAAGCACAGTATAACGAAAACATCACTAGAAACACTTAAAGTTGGATTCTCACTTATTAGTCATAGAATCCCAGATTAGTCATATCACATATGATCCAAGAAGAGGTAAGTCTGGGATTCTTTGACTAATAAGTGAGAATCCAACTTTAAGTGTTTCTACTGATGTTTTCGTTATACTGTCCTGGAAACTTTGTAATGTATCTTGTATTGGATTGTATAATGCACAATTATTACCTGTATATGTAATATATATAATATGTGTGTATACGTTATGTATTTGGAGCGGTAGTGCTTTACCTTTACTGGAGGAACCCTCCTCGGCTTGTGCCCTCCCACTTTGTGTACGTCATGGTGGAGCGAGGAAGTTTCAGTCGCCTCAGTGTGACGTCAATTGATGAGACGTAGGAACACGTGGGCATGCAGGTAGGGGTATTTAAGGCCTCCGGGACTGTGTATCTTTTGCTGCTGAGAAAGCCTGTATGCGCGTCCAGCGTTCCTCACCGACTCATCCCATGTGACCCGCTCTCTATTTGGCTTCCGTGTTATGCTACTAGCGTATTTGACCCCCGTGGATGGTGACTGATAGTGACTGTAACAGCTGAGTATAACATTATGTGTGGTGCGATAAGATAAGGGGGTTTGTTCTATCACTATAGCCTGGGGTTTATGTGTTAGGGTTTGACATGGTGGATGAATGGGTTATAGATTTTAAATGTTTCAATTAGTATTTTGTATTGCACATTGTTCCCAGATGTTAGGAAATAAAGGGATTTGTATTCACTAGCTTAAGTGGTGTGCCTAGTCTGCTTTATTTTTGAGCTTTTTAGTATTCGCTTGCAAGTCCTTAGCCTTTGGCATAGTGCTAAAGCGAGGCAGTATACCAAGGATTTACTGAAATACTGAAATAAAGTTATCAGTTATCCGTTATTAAAAATTGCTCTGAAGCTTCCGCTTCATATGCCCCGGTGCTTCCAACAATAAACATATTAACCAGTGAGTCAAGGAGCACTCGTGGGACTAATCACACAAATCACATCCTGAGGACGGCTTTTAGTAAAGCAAAAACGTGTAGATGTTCATGTAATAAACTTTGACTTGTGTGATTAGTCCCACGAGTGATCCTTGACTCACTGGTTAATATATAAATTCATGGGGAATACATTGGGTATTTCGGAGGTACTATGTTGGTGGGGGTGGGTAAAAGTAATATACATAGGGACAGTGTTTATGTGTTGTTTAAGCACTAATAAATAGTTATTCAATATTACACAATAAGTAGTAATGACATTAAAGTATATAGAAAGTGAATAAGGGGAAAATCTATAAATAAATAAAAGTACTTGCACAGCCCCACTCCTGTTTTGGATTCTTCTGATTCTTCTGAAAGTATTTATGTGTAACCAATTCTGATTGGATAAACACATATTCTTAGAAAGAATCTGATTGGTTACTAACCAATCAGATTATTTTCAAACAGAATTACATTCCGATTCTTTCAGAAGATTCTGTTTGGTTGTATACCAATCAGATTCTTTTCCAATTAGAATTGGTTACAATTAGATTATTTCAGAAAGAATCTGATTGGTTAGTATACCAATCAGTTTCTTTCTGAAAAAATCTGATTATAAACAATCTGTTTGAAAGAATCTGATATCTGTCCCCAGACCATTCCCCAGGACCCAGATCATTACAGTAGTTACTGTATCATTTTTACAAAATTTTGAAAAATCCTTTAAAATTCTAATTTTCTAAAATCAGTGCCCTCGAAAATAGAATGCGTAATCTCGAAAAACAGTTTGAGCGACGAGGAAAGTTATTTTTTTTTAAAACTTCGGATGTAGGACGTTTTTCCCAGACCATTTTCCAGCCCACAGGCGGAAAGGATTTTAGAGTTTCGCCCATCTATCAAACCCTGGATTTAAATACCTTCCTGTATAGATTTATCAAAACAAATCGATAAACAAAACATAAAAATGTGATAGTGTTATATACAATCTAAGATGGATAATGTCTGTCTATTCTAGATGTTAGGCTGCACTTATCTAAATGTTAGGCTGCACTTTATGTATATTTAACATGTATATCTAAGCACTAAACACTTCAAGTACAAAAAAATCCCAAAGAGTGGTTATATATGTCCCCCCAATTACCCCAATAGGTTAAGTCCTGACGAAACTTTCAGAACTCCTGGATTTCACAGAAACCAGATTTTCTGAATTTTTCGATTTTTATAGAAATTTCAATAAAGATTGAAATCGAAAATAGATGATTATCAAAATCAAAAATCGAAACCGCGAAACGAAAGTAATGATCGATTTCGGTAACCCTCAAAAGTAATGATCGATTTCGGTAACCCTCGAAAGTAATGATCGATTTCGGTGACCCTCGAAAGTAATGATCGATTTCGGTAACCCTCGAAAGTAATGATCGATTTCGGTAACCCTCGAAAGCAAGAAACAATTTTGGTAACCCACGAATTTGTAATATCAGTAACCCTCAAAAGTAGCGCTCGATTTCAGTAACTCTCCAAAATAGAATGCGGAAGCTCGAAAACAGCCCGATCGTGAGGAAAGATAATTTTAATATAAGGTTTGGTTATATTTACGGGTTCCCCAGACCATTCCCCAGGTCTCTGTGTCATTTACAGTAACCGACTATTACTATTTGTCCCTCAAAATGGACAGAAACTATAGAATTTTTTTCTCTCATAGACTTCTATGGGTTAGTTTTTCTAACCCATAGAATAGTTCTGATAGTTAAATCAGGATGTCTGGCAAACCCTGGGGATAATTATTGCTGCACTTTGGAGGAATTTTAATTCTGAAATCTCTTTGTCAATAGGAAAAAAAGTTAACAATAACTCAATGAGTTTGCATCTTCCCACTAGCCATACCGGGAACAGATGGTGGTAAAAATCTGGCATTATGAGACACATTTTGAAAGAAAGGTTTAGGTGCTGTAAATTATTTGCCATATTTAGTGCATCTAGTGTTTGGTGAAGTTTCATTGCCTTTCTCCTGAAAGCAGACATAGCCTTTCAGCTTCCTAATGTAACCATTTTAGACCATTAATCCACTGTATACTTACCAATGGCTCACTAAAAAAGTAAAGAAAATGTGGTGAGTTGCTTCACCATGATTCTTGTCATACTTTGGGAAAGGACTATATGTCAATGTATGGGGGGGGGGGGGTCTAAATTGCTAATTGCCTTTAAGAAAAAGAATCTGTGTACCCAGCAAGGCAAAAAGTAATATCATCTCAATAAAACATAGAATAGACCTGAATCAAACCATGGTCCAGTAGATGTGAGATTTACGTAAAAAGGATGAGCTGAATTGCAGATTGAACAATGAAAAGAATTCCTCCTTAGGTCTCAAGAAGGCATTTAATAGGCTGGTATTCAAGAACTCAGAAAGGAACGCCTGACTATGACAGAAGAAGAATAAGATGAAGCACAAATAATACACATAACTATTCTATACAAGAAGACAAAGTAGGTCAACGGAGTTTAGAAATGTTAACCCAACCTCATACTTGATATAGGAAAGGGATCACTATATGGCCAGGAGCAAAATCCCATTAAAAAATGCAAATACTCCCGATGGGCCACACAACCCTTTCATTCATGAAAACAGACAAATGTTTAACATTAGATACTGAGGCAAAGGGATAGTAAGGAATGCAAATTATTGAACATAAGTAATCAGTAGGAATGAGAAAGTTACTTATGATTTATTATTGTAAAAAGGAGAGTGAACTGTTGATTGTGCCCCATAATATTTCCTGGTGGGAGCCAACAGCCCAGTCTGACACTGCCTGCCTTGAGCTCTTCTGGGAATGAGTTACCGTATATACTCAAGTTAAAGTCGATCCGAGTATAAGCTGAGGTACCTATTTTTACATGAAAAATTTATAAAAACTGATTGACTCGAGTATAAGTCGAGGGTAGAAATTATGACCACTACTGCCTTCTGATTCAGTATTGTTTTGTGGCTTAAGTTGCCCTTTAAATGGACAGCAGAATTCCCATAAATGAATCCCATGACAGTAGATAGCACATCCAGTACACAACTCCAATTCTTTGGCACTCCAGATGTTTGGAAACTACAACTTCCCAGCATGCTTTGTTGCTGGGAGTTGCAGTTTCTAAACATGTGGAGTGGCAAGGTTCAGTAATCTTTCATTAAGCTTACCATCATTTACAATTCTCCTGACCCCCATATAGTAAAGGGCCTCTCTACCCCATATAGTAAAGGGCCTCTGATCCCAATAGTTAAAATGTCACCTGAGAGTTGTAGTTTCAAGCGTTATTTGCACTGAACTAGCAGCTGTTTTTTTGCCCCAAAATGAGGAGACCCATCAGATTTAAAGCATCCAATGAGCAGTGACAGTGCTGAGTGAGTCCAGCAGCCAGAACTACAGGAAGCAGGAAGTGTAAAGGCAGATCAGCTCCTGTAACTTCTATGCAGGTTAACACAGCGCCAGCTACTGGTTTACATCCGCAATTGCAGAATTTGGATCTAAATTAGGACTGACCAGAGTATACGTCGAGGTTAGTTTTCAGACTAACTTTAATGCCTGAAAAATTAGACTTATACTCAAGTATATACGGTAGTATCACTGGTTTAGTGTTGAAAGGATTTCTAGGGAAGGGAACTGGAACTGCTTTTTCTCTGTACACAGGAAGGTCACATTGCACTGATGGAATTATCAGGTCGATGCTATAATGGTCTATCCAGATGAATCAGAGTAAACCCCATGCTGCCCGATGTATTATCAGGTTAGCGCAAGTTTTAAGCAAATTTAGTGGTGGCAGAGCCATTCCAAATGTTTTTGGAAAAAGCGCTGCACAGCCTTTTCAGAACAGGCTAAGTTAAGTTTTTCACTACTTTGTAGCCCAAAACTGAACGCCTAATGAATGGAGGCTCAAACAGTGAGTCTTACCTAACCGAGATCCTGTAATGCAGTAAGTAATGCCAAAAAAAATAGAACATCGCCCCTTATGTTGGTTGTGTTTACAAACACCTGCAAATGGGGTAAGTATAATTTTCAGTTGTACCAAAACAGTTTCCCTTTAATAAATACAAATAATACATCCTAATAATATTCATATACCGTATATTCCTCTCCATCCTAGCTCTTTAATTATCATATGAAAGACATATGCTATTAGCAGATTTGATATCTTTAAGCTGTAATTAATCCTTTGCACCTTGATATTGCCTGCACTTGTTCGAGATTGGCAGAGGAATTTGCCCGCTCAGCCATCCTCTATTACTCAATGCACAACTATGATAGACAATAAACTAAATAATTATTTACCTGTTCTAAGAACCAGTTTATTCACAATTAGGGATCAAAGCAAGAACCCGTGAGTGATGTGCCCTTCTCTCAATTTACAAAATCTACAATAATACATGATGAAAGCAGTAAACCCCCTCCTTTGGCAGAGAAAGTCTAATTTTGAGAATTGCAGGTGGTAAGCATTACATGGTAATTGAACTATTATTTAATTGTCATCTTGCCAAAAGGGGACAATATCCTTCTCTAATTGAAACGGTTCCTAATTAAATGCACACATTTGTTCCATAAAGCCTAGAAAAACACTTTCTATTTCAAATGAGACTATTTCAGTGGAGTCTATGGACTTTAAGTTTCATTAGATTAGAAAAAAAGTTTATTTAGTTGCTTAATAACTCTGCACACTAATATTGGTCTAATAACTGGAAACACTATATCACATCCAATGCAAAATAATGTGATATATGTGGGAGGGGTAGAGGGAGGTCCAGTCATAAGTGAAGGTGACTGGTTTTCTCCGATTATTGTTTTGGTAATGTTGGGTTGGATTTTATTGCCACAAGAGGAAAGGAGGTCCCTGCCCCGTAGAGCTTATAATATAGTTATTCTCTATTTTTATAATCTCTTTTTTCTATTCAAAATAACCGTGTAACAGCATAATAGCTTAAATAATGAATTGGGATCCATTGATGAAAAGAAGAGTAAAGGATTTGTTTCAGAAAATATTTATCCATTGATAAATTGGCAATACTTCCTACAAATGATACATAGAACAGCATAGAACAGCATAACTATATATCCCTTATATTATCTAAATATATTTATATCTCCATAGAAGATTGCATTGAGTTTTTAGGAGCTACCAATGAGGTGGGGGGTATAGAATATTACATATAGGAAAGGTGTGTATGTATGTGTGTACTATCTCACTATTACCATTTAAATGACCATCAGTAAATGTATATAAAGTATAGCACTGACTTATATAAGGTACAACACAAAATATACAAAATAAATAAACTTACTTATAAAGCTGAGATCCCTATTTCAACATGGAATGGTCAAATGGCAGCTTAAACCACACCCCTGTGTCTGCTCCATGTGAAAGGAAGTTAATTCAAAAAAAGTTTCTGTCTGCTACACAGGTGTGATGTGTATGTAATGGACATATACACCAAGGCTGCAAATATATCACCTCCAGCCTGAAGGTGGTGTCAGTGAGTGATAAAAGACAAGACATCCCTGCTCTCTATGGCTAGGAGGAGTGATAATAGATTATGGTGTGTGCTTTGGAGAGATATTGACTGCAAGATCATGTGTATAAGACCCTGTGTTTAGGACCCTGTATGTAAGACCCTGTATGTAATATCCTGTTACCACCTGTTGAGAGGACAGATTATTGGACAGACAATTTACCTTATTGGATAAAAACTCTGAGGGCAACAGATAATGTACACCAACTTACAAGGACACACAATATACAGGTGTCATATTCAAAGTGGTGCACCATAGAGAGGGACACCCTGATACTGCACATGTTAGTGGGGAACCTGTTATGTGCACTGTCTGCTTTGTGCCAAACCACCAGAGTAACCCAATGTGTGCCATGCTACCCATAATCCTTCCATAAAGCAGTGATCTGGTACAAATTGGTGTTGCAGCGTTGCTGGTAATACCATTTATTCTCCATGTTTACTCTGTATATTTGTTCTCTGTATTAAGCTATGGAGGCTGCTACTGAAAGTATTGATTTAAATCCTCCTGTCCTTGTACCTGCAGATGGAATTCTCCAAATAGACTCAGTAGCTCTACCAGGCCCAATTGCCAAACCTATTTTTAAACCTGATCCATTTGATGGGGTAACTAGGGAGTGGACTGATTGGCTAGAACAAATTGAATTGGCAGCCACTATTAATGGTTGGGATGAAGGTGCTCGCTTGCAAGTCCTTGTTATAACAATGTTATGCTCGCACAGGGTATATAGGCTCTATGTAAAGAAATGGGTGCACACGTCAAAAATACGAATACTAAAAAGCTCAAGAATAAAGCAGACTAGGCACACACTTAGCTAGTGAATACAAATCCCTTATTTCCTAACATCTGGGAACAATTGCATAAAAAAATACATAATAAAAACATTTAAAATCTATAACACATATCACCACCATGTCAAAACCCTAACATACTAAACCCCAGCTATAGTGATAGAACTAAACCCCCTTATCTACGGCACAACACATAAATAATACTCAGCTGTCACCAGTCACTATCAGTCACCAGTCACGGGGATCAAATACGGCATAGTAGCATAACACGGAAGCCAAATAGAGAGCGGGTCACATGGGGGATGAGTGGTGAGGAACGCTGGACGCGTTTCGCACAAGGCTTTCTCAGCAGCAAATGATAAACAGTCCCGGAGGCCTTAAATACCCCTACCTGCGTGCCCACGTGTTCCTACAGTCTCATCAATATGACGTCACACTAGAGCACCTCCCTCGGCTTGTGCCCTCCCACTTTGTGTACGTCATTGGTGGAGCGAGGAAGTTTCAGTCGCTCTAGTGTGACGTCATATTGATGAGACTGTAGGAACACGTGGGCAGCTCTAGTGTGACGTCATATTGATGAGACTGTAGGAACACGTGGGCATGCAGGTAGGGGTATTTAAGGCCTCCGGGACTGTGTATCTTTTGCTGCTGAGAAAGCCTTGTGCGAAACGCGTCCAGCGTTCCTCACCGCTCATCCCCATGTGACCCGCTCTCTATTTGGCTTCCGTGTTATGCTACTATGATATTAACCAGTGAGTCAAGGAGCACTCGTGGGACTAATCACACAAATCACATCCTGAGGACGGCTTTTAGTAAAGCAAAAACGTGTAGATGTTCATGTAATAAACTTTGACTTGTGTGATTAGTCCCACGAGTGATCCTTGACTCACTGGTTAATATATAAATTCATGGGGAATACATTGGGTAAATTCATGGGGAATACATTGGGTATTTCGGAGGTACTATGTTGGTGGGGGTGGGTAAAAGTAATATACATAGGGACAGTGTTTATGTGTTGTTTAAGCACTAAATAAATAGTTATATCAATATTAACAAATAAGTAGTAATGACATTAAAGTATATAGAAATGTGAATAAGGGAAAATCTATAAATAAATAAAAGTACTTGCACAGCCCCACTCCTGTTTTGGATTCTTTCTGATTCTTTCTGAAAGTATCTTATTGTAACCAATTCTGATTGGATACAATCATATTCTTTCAGAAAGAATCTGATTGGTATACTAACCAATCAGATTATTTTCTAAACAGAATGTTACATTCAGATTCTTTCAGAAAGATTCTGTTTGGTTAGTATACCAATCAGATTCTTTTTCCAATTAGAATTGGTTACAATTAGATATTTCAGGAAGAATCTGATTGGTTAGTATACCAACAGTTTCTTTCTGAAAAAATCTGATTATAACCAATTCTGATTTGAAAGAATCTGATTATCTGTTCCCCAGACCATTCCCCAGGACCCAGAGTCATTTACAGTAAGTTACTGTATCATTTTTACAAAATTTTTGAAAAATTCCTTTAAAATTCTAATTTTCTAAAATTTCAGTGCCCTCGAAAATAGAATGCGTAATCTCGAAAAACAGTTTGATCGCGAGGAAAGTTATTTTTTTTTAAACTTCTGGATGTATGTACGTTTTTCCCAGACCATTTTCCAGGCCCACAGGCGGAACGGATTTTAGCAGTTTCGCCCATCTATCAAAACCCTGGATTTAAATACCTTCCTGTATAGATTTATCAAAACAAATCGATAAACAAAACATAAAAATGTGATAGTGTTATATAACAAATATAAGATGGATAATGTCTGTCTTATCTAGATGTTAGGCTGCACTTATCTAAATGTTAGGCTGCACTTTATGTATATTTAACATGTATATCTAAAGCACTAACACTTCCAGTACAATCCAAAAGATGTGTGTATATATGTCCCCTCTAATACCCCAATAGGTTCCCTTCTGCCTCTGTATATTGTGTAAAATATTACTTAGGGGATGTGACACTAATAGAACCAGGATTTCATAGGATTTCTTTTATTTTTATTTTTAACATCTTGCCTTTGTTTTTTTGTACAAATCCCTAAATTTTATAGTAGTGTGTATAAAGATTTTATTTATATCATCTGTATCCAAATATAGCTAAAGTGTAAGAATGAGAAATGCAAAAGTTTGCTATTGGTAATTGAAGTAAAAGAAATTGAAAAGGTTAGACGTTAGGACCTTCCAGACTGGGGTTACCTTGACGTGGTTGGAAGGCTTTTCATTCATGTGATCACAGTAATGTATACTAAAATCCCTTTGTTTATAAAGTATCATTCATGTGATCACAGTAATGTATACTAAAACCCCTTTGTTTATAAAGTATGCCAGTGTAATACACCCACATATTTCCCACTGTGCACCAACGGGCACACTTTTGCTAGTATATATATATATTTGTATATTTGTATCTCTTTATTTATATTGTCTAGGTATCCCATCTGAGCTTTTTATACATTCATGTATATATTATTGATATTTAACCACTAGAAATCCCCCTGGTTTTAATTTTTATTTTTGCATACTTTTTTACTATTAATAGGTATACGGTAGATATATAAATTATAGATATGTAAATTGATGAGATAATATTGAATTTGGTTCCTGCCCACATCTACATAGACTGTAATATACTTTAGAACCGGTATTGCACTTTCACCCATATATATCAGATAATTCCTGATTCTTTCTACTTTGCTTTCATGGCTGTGAAGAGGGGATCTCTGGTATTGCTGGTGGCCTTGCCTGGAGAACCATTAGCCTTGCATAGCTGTGGTTGCTGGCTGATTTCTATTTTTAGAAAAAGGTCCACTTACCCTCTTCAGTGTGACAGCTGTAAGGTTCAATAATGCATGTGAGAAATGAATAGCTCCCATCTATACTGTGATGAGAAGCCTAATGGCTGCTTATGGATATAAAAGGGTCAAAAGGTCTGAATAAATAAACTAAGTGTGGCAGTTACACAATCACAAGTACTTACAGTAGCACACTCGCTTCAATATAACCTGGATAACTGGACTGAAGTTTGGGATCGAGGGATCTTGAAAATGATTCCACCATGTACAGGCATGGGGGCCTCAAAGGTTCATTGTACTGGAGTTCATCCTCCTTTTATGTTTATGTTTAACCCTAGTTTTAAAGGACATATAAACTGTGCCAAATCATTTTTTAACTAATTACACAGTAATTAGGATTAATTACCACCAATATTAAATCTGCTTTTTTTTGTTTTCTCTGACCTTCCTATCCCTTGTTTTTTTTTAGCTCTGGGAGTTTTACTTTTTAAAGAGGACGGGGCACAGATAGTAAAGAACTGCCAATCACCCAGCCCCTCCCCCTGGCATACTACATGTAGAAACTATTCATTCTATAAAAGTAAAGCTTATTTCTCTGTCACTGTATGGCTTATTGATTCAGCATTAAGATCAGGAAAAGGAATACGCATTATCTGTTTCTCTGTGCTCTTTCTGTGCAGATAAACCCAATCCTGCAGTTAGCTGCTGTCTGTGATACTGATGTATCAAAGTAGCACTGAGCCTAAAGAAATCAATCACAAAACCGCTGGCGCAAAAGATTTTAAATACATTAGACGTTTATCTGTAGACAAACATCTAATATATTTAATATCTAAGAAGGTATGGGCACCTTAAGAGGAATCATTATTTTAGGTTTTCCCATGCAGAGGCTCACGCATTTGCTCTGGAACTCCATTCCTCACTCTGTCTGTCATTCACCATCCCTTAATATCTTCAAACGCAACCTCAAAACAAACATCTTCAGGCACCATATAACCTGGACTAAGACATTACCCCTCTCACTGACCCAACATCATTCTACCCCCTAAACACACTCCGCTGTCAATCTAATTACAGCAAATAGATTCACATTTCCTCTAGACTGTAAACTCAGTGGGCAGGGTCCTCTTTCCATGTATATTATGGTAGTGCTGCATGTGCTTATATTATATGCATTACCCTTGTATGTAATATGTATAAATTTGTATTATATGTAATATGAAATTGTAAAGCACCATAGAAGATGTTGGCACTATATAAATTCCTAATAATAATATTGGCAACCATTCATCCACACATGATGTTCTTTTGAAATATAGGAGATATGGGATTTTAAGTTAACGTTATCTCTTATAGATGGTATTAGAGGCCTGTTCTGCCTGTAAAATTGTCTGATAAAGGTTTGACAAAAAAATCAAGAGCAAAACAGACATTTCTAAAAATAAAAAAACATTTCTAAAAAGATAATGGCGAAAAACATTAAATTACATAGTTAAAACAAAGCCCAAAACAGAATATAGTTATTTATTTATACTGTATATATATATATATATATATATATATATATACTGTATATATATATATAAAAACATATCCAAAGGGCCGCACTCCTCATCAGCTATATAAATGCCCTGGTGCTACCCTCAAAACAATACAAAGTTCCATCCATAAAGGGAAGCACTCACAAGGGACTGGATCAATCAATAGCAAAAGACTTTATTATTAAACTATAATAAACTATAATAATAAACTATAATAAATAAAGTTCAAATAGAATTTATTCACTCTTGGCAAACCACATCAACGCGTTTCGGCCATCTTGTGGGCGGCCGTCGTCACAAGATGGCCGAAACGCGTTGATGTGGTTTGCCACGAGTGAATAAATTCTATTTGAACTTTCTAAATCCCGCTGTGTGCTCCGACTCTTCAGTATGATTTGTATTCCCTTTCGGATGCACCGGGGTGACTGAATATTGGTGGTGTGCAGAGGACCTATATTGCACATATATATATATATGATATAGCATAAATGATGTGGAGTGAGGAGCAAGTGGCCGTCGGACGAGGGAGGAGAAGGCAACAAAACAGGAGGAACAAACAATACTTCCAAATAAGAGTAAAACCTCCTTTATTTGTGCATACTGTATGCACAAATAAAGGAGGATTTACCTCTATTTGCAAGTATTGGCCACTGGGAGTTGTAGTTTCGTAACATCTGGAGTGGCAAATACTAGTGGGGGTTACTGTGTGGGATTTAAAGGGCAACTAACCCAAAACAATACAGAATCAGGAGGATGGTATCTTTTGTTAAATATTGCCTTCTAATTCTTTATTGTTTTGAGGCTTTAGTTGCCCATTTAATGGACACCAGAATTCCCATACAATAATCCCATATAGTAACAGCCATACTGGATTTGGCTATTACTGTATGGGACCATTTACACTTTGTACCAGAAGGGCAAAAACACCTACTTACAACCTAATGGCAGCTGTCTTAACACCTAGTTTAACTTGCATTTGTAGTATTAATAAAGCACTGAATTTTCTTGGCACTATCTTTCCTACGAGATATGATCTATTGTATCTATTGAATAGTGATAAGCCCCAGTTTCAAAACAAACCTAGTTTGTGCTGGTTTCGAGTGTTGAAAATATCAAAATCGGTATTAAAACTTTGGAAAGTGGTGTTGAACTTAGACTTTTGCTACAATTGGGTTTCAGAGTTTTTCAGTTCTGCGGAATTCTAAGCTGCTGGTGGCAAGAAACTCACCAGTTTCATCATCTTTACTGGTGAATAGAGTGTACTGTGGGTTCTAATAGAACCCAGTTTCGAATCAAATCCGAGGGTTTCGAAGTCCCGAAGAAACTTTCGGAACTCCCGAATTTCACGAAACCCGAATTTTTCAAGGTTTCAATTTTTATCGAAAATTCGATAATTATCGAAAGCAAAAGTAGATGTTTATCGAAATTGAAAGTAGATGATTATCGAAATCGAAAGTAGATAATTATCGAAAGTAGATAATTATCGAAAATCGAAAGTAGAGGATTTTTGAAAATCGAAAGTAGATGATTTTCGAAAATCGAAAGTAGATAATTTTTGAAAATAGAAAGTAGACGATTTTTGAAAATTGGAAATCGAAAGTAGACAATTTTCGAAAATCGAAAGTAGATGATTTTCAAAAATCGAAAGAAGACGATTTTCGAAAATTGAAAGTAGATGATTTTCGAAAATTGAAAGTAGACGATTTTCGAAAATAGACGATTTTCGGAAATTCAAAATTCGATATTAGACTGTTTTTGAAAATCGAAAGTAGATGATTTTCGAAAAAACTCAACAGTTTCCAACATCTCTACTGGTGAGTAATGCACCAGAGGATTTATTGCAAGAATCATTTGTGTGTAAAATTATCCTATGCCCATGAAAGTAACCCTCCTCCAATGTGAATAAAGCTAAGTTATCTTGTCTGCATAGCAAGGTTATTTCCGTTTCTTATATTATACTGTAATTAAGTTGCTTTCTGAACCCATTAGATGTTTGTGCCATGTTTATAAATATTTACATATTGAACAGCATAGACAAAACTAATACTAATACCTATAACTAGGTTATTTGATGGTTATTATATGACTAGGTTATTATATGGTTATTATATGACTAGGTTATTATATGGTTATTATATGACTAGGTTATTATATGGTTATTATATGACTAGGTTATTATATGATTATTATATGACTAGGTTATTATATGGTTATTATATGACTAGGTTATTATATGGTTATTATATGACTAGGTTATTATATGGTTATGGTCGGTCAGGAGGAAAAATCGCTAGGTGTGTACCTAGCTTAAGAATCTGACAATGGAATTCCAAGACATTTACAGTATGGTGTCCAGAAAGTATGTCATAGCTGCAGAATCTACAGAATGGAGAAAGTTCCTGATCTAACAATGTTTTTTAGTAGTTTCAGATTTATAGGTTAAAAAATGTTGAATAAGACAAAAGATCTTACACTAGTAATGATTTCACATGTTTAGATTGTGCTTAGGTTTAATAAGCCCAAACCACCAAAAACGCTAAACAGAGAGTAAGTATCCTGCCCCCAACTCAGAGGTCTGAGTGACAAGAAAGGTGGGTCCATGATATCTCAGGCAAAAAGTCCAAAAAAAAAGATGCACCCGGCATTAATAATTTTTGGCCATTTATATATATTTTCACCATATCACATCCAGGGATAAAACAAGTTTGTTGTTAACATTGATTTCAATTACCTTTACACTATAATCAAAGGAAATCTTGATGATGTTCAGGATGCACATATTTATGCACTTTCAACAGTAGCTCGAGAATCACCTAACCAAAGGATGCGCCTGCCTGTCTGAGCTTAGTCTGTGGAACGATAGCAAAGCCAAGAGGTCTGACCTCAAGGAGAAGAAAGAAAACAAGTCTGACAAAGGACACCTGCCTACTGTTGATGGAGCATTTCTGTAAGCTTTTCTCAAGTATCTTGATTCACTGAAGTGTATCACTGAAAACCAGACAGATGTCTAATGAATACAAATTGTCTACCTGATCTCATTGAAATTCACAAACAATAAAAAACTATGCAATGGATTGATAGGTGGGTTTTACCAAATTTATCACAAGCTAAAATGAACCTTTTCGTGGGCTACATTTCAATTATGAATAATATTTTCCCTTAAAAAGTGCTAGCTAGTGCTAGCTTTATTGTTTCTAGTGGTAACTGTTAACCTCAATGCATTTCTCTTAACAATAACTATTTCCTTGCAAATTAACCAGTTTATTGATCGAAAGGTATTGATACTGATGTGTTTTCTCAACGTATTAAAGGGTAACTCCAGTCCCAAAATAACTATTTCTAGCTATTTAGAAAGATTACCCCCCAAAAGCCCACTTTCATTACTTTCTCCAAAACTCCCACAATGAGATATATAGGTACCGTATATACTCGAGTATAAGTTGGTCCGAGTATAAGTCGAGGTACCTATTTTTACCTGCAAAATTTGTAAAAACTGATTGACTCGAGTCGAGGGTTGAAATTTTGACCACAACTGCCTTCTGATTCTGTATTGTTTTGAGGCTTTAGTTGCCCTTTAAATTGACAGCAGAATTCCCATACATGAATCCCATACAGTAATAGCCAAATCCAGTACCAGCAACCTTCAATTCCTTGGCACTCCAGATGTTATGAAACTACAACTCCCAGCATGCTTTGTTTCTGGGAGTTTCAGTTTCTAAACATGTGGAGTGGCAAGGTTCAGTACACTTTTAATTAAGCTTACCATCATTTACAATTCTCCTGAAACCCATATTCTAAAGGGCCCTTTGACCCCATATAGTAAAGGACTCTCTGACCCCAATAGTTAAAAATGTCACCTGAGAGTTGTAGTTTCAAGCTGTCATTTGCATTGAACTAGCAGCTGTTTTTTGCCCCAAACTGAGGAGACCCATCAGATTTTCAGCATCCAGATGAGCAGTGACAGTGCTGAGTGAGTCCAGCAGCCAGACTACAGGAAGCAGGAAGTGTAAAGGCAGATCAGCTTCTGTAACTTTCTATGCAGGTTAACACAGCGCCACCTACTGGTTACTATCCGCAATTGCAGAATTTGGATCTAAATTAGGACTTGACCCGAGTATAAGTCGAGGTTAGGTTTCCTATACTAAAGCATTGAGGCTGCTAGAAATTTTCAGCTGTGGGTGAATCATCCCATGGCAGACGACGGTAGTTCATCAGCTGCGGGATTGGACCACACACGACCAATAAACAGCAACTCCCATCAGATCCGATTGGATTTACCTTATATTAGCCATGTATGTACTATTTTTTAGAAAGAAAATACCCCATATTGTAAAGACTGTTAGGATTAGGGATGGCCGGTTCGCGGATCCAAACCCGGATCCGCCATGGATTTATCCTGTTCGCGAACGGTGGATTTTTCCGGATTTTCCGCCTTCCGAACTTCCGATTCGCGGATTTTTCGTATTTTCGAAAATTTTTGAAATTACGAGTTTTCACGTATTTTCGAAAATTTTCGAAAATACGGGAAAACATGTATTTTCGAAAGTTTTCGAAAATACAAGGATTTCTCTTAATTCCTTACATACGTATTTTCGAAAATATTCGAAAATACATGAAAACTCGTAATTTCGAAAATTCCCGAAAATACGTGAAAACTCGTAATTTCGAAAACTTTCGAAAATACGAAAAATCTCGTTATTTCAAGGGTATTTTTAATTTTAACGGGTCCGCTCGCGGATTTTCGAATTTTCAAAAAATTTTTTTTATCTCTATTGAAATACAGCGCTGCCACGTAGAGTTTTGCCAGAATCACAATGGACCAGAATCATGTGGGATTATCACAATATCCAGAAAATAGAGAAGCCTAATGTATATAAAAAGGTCAAATTGCATAGGTCCTTAATACAATATTATCTCTCATCCTGTATTGGAATAATATGAATCACATTTCAGCAAAACTTAAAGGGTCACTATACTAACTCAAACAACTTTACATTATCTGAAACTACAATTTAGTAGTAAAAGTAAAATGGTGGTATTACCGTATGTATCTGTGCTTGCTTTGTTATTAAATTATTAATGTTTGGTGAATGCTCCAAATTGCCCCCACTCTCCCTTACCACTGCCTCCTTGTAGTGTCTGGGACACTAATAAGTTCTGCACAGCTTCACCATAGACACATTTTCCTCCCCCTGTCTTCTTTTCTCTGCTGATTCTCTTAATTGTTGCATAAAGTGTGCTGGCAGGCAGCCAAAAATCCTAGTAAGAGGGTCAGAGATAGGGTCACATATTACAATTTTTGCTCCTGGAGTGACAGGTCTTTCCCTGTAAATGATGTGATTAAAATTATTATTTCTCAGGATCTCAGATTTAAAATTGTAAAGTTGAATTAGTGGGATCTTGCTGTATCTATAGATACACTTTAATGTGCAATGTGTAAATAAGGAAACAAAAACAGAAATAAAACAAGATATAAATGTAAAGCCAAGTCTTTCTCAGAGGGAAAAATATGCAGGGTTATTCAATAAAAGTTCTTATCGTTTAAAGTGGTGCTAATTTTGCCCCAACCAATCAGATCTTCTTTAACATTTGAAAGCTAACATCTGATTGGTTAGGGCAAAAATAGCACCATTTTTAACGATAAGAATTTTATTGAATAACCCTGATGGAGTGTAATTACTGTCACTATAGGAGCAACTCAACATGTAAAGAAATGTATTGAATTATAAATTTACAAAGAACAAAACTTCACCCATCACAGCCAACAAAATAATATTTTCTTCTAGGCTAAGTCCTGTTCTAATTCTTCAATTTGTAAAAGATTATCAACATTCACATGCTTAACCATAGATCCATATACCTTAAAAATGTGTAGATTAGCTCAATAAAAATATGCAACCCCCCCCCCCTCTCTCCCAAAACATTTAGGTTTGCCAGGCAGAGTCGATATGAAACATGGAGGTGGTGCTTGGGAATTAAGATACATGGTTGGACTCCTCTGTCCAATTGTTGGGAGGTATATAGTTCTCCTACAAAATACCCTTGAAACAATGCAATAAGTAGTGCAAATGTTTGCCTGTGCTATTCAAGGGTATCTGCACTGACCAAAAACATTTTTGGCATTTAGTTTTATGAAGAACTAAATGCCAAAGCTAAGATTTGATTGGTTGCTGCAAATTAAAGGTTTCCTCCACTGATAAAAAAAAATTTGCATTTAGTTTTATTGAAGAACGGGATGTAAAGGAGCTGTGTCTCACCTCCCGTTCTTCAATAAAACCTGCAGGAGCCGGAGCTGGGAACAAATTTAAAGTACTTACCCAATTGCTCGCTCCTCCACCGCAGGTCCCAACGGACGGACACTTGCGCATGCGCATAGTATACTAACAGGGTTATTCAATAAAAGTTCTTATGGTTTAAAATGGTGCTAATTTTGCCCCAACCAATCAGATGTAAGCTTACAAATGCGAAATATGATCTGATTGGTTGGGGCAAAATTAGCACCATTTTAAACGATAAGAACTTTTATTGAATCTCCCTGTAAGTCTGTTGGGACCTTTCAGAATACGCGGCGGAAAATCGAGTGATAAGGTAAGTACTTTACCTTCGTTCCCAGCTCCTGCAGGTTTTATTGAGGAACGGGAAGTAAGACACAGCTCCTTTACATCCCGTTCTTCAATAAAACTAAATGTGAATTTTTTTTATCAGTGCAGATAAACTTTAATTTGCAGCAACCAATCAAATCTTAGCTTTTTACTGGGTTACCTCAATTAAGCTGGGTACACAAAGGACGAGATTTGTCCTGTGTGTTCGATTTCAATACAAATGGAATTTTGTCATGGAAGTTTTAAGCAATCATAAGAGAGTATATATAAGGATAATTAGAGTTCTGAAATATATAACTTACATTTGATTTCACATATTTCTTTATTTAATGATATTTAACCTTAAGTTACCCTTAGCTGCAATAACTTATACAAATGCAATCCAAGAAATAAATCCTGTAACAGCTAAACCATTTAACACTGAATTCAACCCATGCCCAACCCCATTTCGTTATGTACCTAACAGTACTAACAGTTACTTTACTGATATTCATGTCCAGATAAATGACAAGGGAGGCATGATTAAATAATTCATTTATTCAGGCCTCAGTTCATAGCGTGTACTTCTCTCTGTGTAGCAGAAAGATGCTGATTGATGTCTCTGCTGTTCTCCTATTTAAACAACAGCTGCCTGGATATCAGTGTCTGGGACGCCTGAATGAGCATTTTACATGTACAGGTTGTTGTTTTTCTTACTGAACATGGAAAAGTTGTTTTGAAATGTTTGAAATTGTACTAGATGTTTGTTAAGAGAATAGGGTGTCCTATCGCATCTTGTTCTATCGCTTTGGCCCTTTTGTACAATGGAAAGACCCTGTTATTATACTGATAGATCATATAGTTACTAAATACAGTTACTACGGATATGAAAACCCCACCATGTTGTTCTCCTAGTTAGTGAAAGCATCACTTTGGGTTTTGCATACTGTTCCCAGACAGACCATTACAACTATGTTATACATCCAGCTACAATGCTTTACTTCATTTTTCGTTCAACAACCTTTAGAAACACATTTCAGCTGATAATTGTCTAAAACAGATAGGTGTCTATTCATCTACCGTTGATGGTCTGCTTGGTTTATAGCCACCATAAAGCAATATGAAATATTGTTTCAGGGCTAAGTCTCTGAGAAAAAGTCTGGGAAACATTGGGAGTGTGTGTTCCTCATGTCAAACTTCTTTGGTCCACCAAACCTTTTTTGAGTTTTGTCAACTAAAAATGAGTTTTGGCAAAGAAATTATCTTCAAGTGTTATTGTGTAAAATAATAATCACAAGAAATGGACTTACCAAGCCAACCAGAGCTTGAGTCAGGAATACACATATCTGTTTCCGCACTTGGTAACACAAAGCCAACCACAAACACCTCTACACCGTCGGCCATCAATGCCATTCCAAGGACAAAGAAGAGCGTCCACTGAAAACGGCCATGTCCACATTCTTGAATAATTAACTCATATTGTTGGGCCAGCTCTTCTTCATCAGCTTTTCTTTCACTTTCTAATTCATGGCGACCTTTGTACGCGTCTTGAATGGGCTGCCCAAGAGCAACCAAGCCATCTTTCCCTTGCCCCATGCCAGGTATACCTTGATACTCTCCTTCATATATCTCATCATCTTCATCATGACCTTCTGTTGCTTCACTAGACCCTTCATCATCATTTGCTTCTTCATCATAATTTTCTTTTGAGTAATATGAATCTTCCTGTTCGTTGTGAAACTGATTATGGGATTGTTGTGTGAAGCCATCATGTTTGTTTGTATTTTTTGTTGTGTGTCTCTTTGCTTCCTTGGCAATATCTTTAGCACCTTTCACCAGTGAAGTCCTATCTCTGTAGGTATCTTCCATTATTAAAATAGAACAATAATTTTGCAAAGATAAAGTTGTGGCTCAACTGAATATTGCTTTTCTGATATTCCAAGGACTCAGTAGTTTTTCAATATCTGTGAACACATCTGAAAGAAAAACAGTGCAAACATTAATCAAATAAGTAAATTAAATCAAACACCTATTATGAAAAAGTGCAACTTGACTTCCTCACTCCCACCATGCAGTAGCTGTCATAAAGTGTTTGCCCTACTGTATTGTAGGGCCGTGGTATGGTACAGTGTTATTGTGTGTTTAATGCCTCTCCCCCATAATGAGGCTTTGTACATCCACACTCTATGAAGTGACCGGTGTGGCTATGAGTTGTACTTATGCACATATATACAAAACCTGATTTTTCTGCCTTTAGTTGCAATTACTGTTTAATAGCCAGTAAGAGTATGCTTGTGAAGGTTCTCATTCATCCAGGTCATGGTATATCTGTTGTATTCAATTAGATCAACTGGACTTGAATTCAAGAACTACATTTCAAGTCCAGTTGATCTAATTGAATACAACAGATAAGCCAGTAAGAGGCACTTAAATATTCAGTAAGATGTAATACTGTATGTAAATAGGATGACTTTTGTGTGAATTTATAACACCGGCAGCGATCAGGTCACATACAATTGGGGAATGAAATAAATAAATGAAGCTATTGGATTTTTTAATTGTTACTGCGGGGATAATACAAAGTAAACTGCCCTGTATATACAATACACTGTGTCCTGCGTGACCATAATGCCAATTCAGTTCCAAAATCTGTCACCAGCAAATAGAATAACTTTATCACAAAGGCTGCTGTCCCTGATGTTCCACCCCTGCTAGGGTCTAGTTCCAGATCATGGAGAATGCTGGGAGTGAGTCAGCAACAGAGGGAATTCAGCAGAATGGTCATTACTGCATCACTGCTGAGTATATTTGGCAACACATATAGCCATTTCATTAGAGAAGAGCTGCGTTTGGAAACAATGGGTCAAACACACACATAAATCAAAGTGACTTCTCTGATCAACTTCTCTGCAGTGCAGTGATACATTGTCACTTAATCAGATGGAGCACGGCTGGATTTTTCCTTACTTAATCAAGAAAATGAGAAAAAAAGGCGCAACCAATAACCAGAACGGGGATGCATTCATAAAAAGAAGAGGGGCAGGCAGGGGCTTTCTACAATTAAATTAACCAATATGCATTTGTGAGTTAAACAAATTACATTTTCTATATTGTGATATTTTGTTCTGTATTTTAGCTGTACCACATCTATGATATACTCAAGCAGAAAATAAAAAAAACAGAACACTTTTTCTAGTTGACTGACTAGAGATAGATCATAAAAAATAAAAATAAAAAAAATAAAAATATATATATATACACACACACTCATTTACAATTATTTGCACAATCATGACAAAATAACTGGCTTGTGCTTGAGGGGGATTTGTGTGGGGTGGTCACCAAGGAATTCCATGACCATATAACAGGACAAGTCTTTCAGTGAGTCATGTGACACTGCTAACATGGCTAAGCACTGAGTATAACTAATGCTACAGCAATGTGTATAAGGACACAATGTATGGGACATTCATGGCTCTTGTGTATTATAAAGATTGTGCATTATAAAAATGTAGTTTACAGGTTTACATATTGAAATAAACTTAATTATAGCATAAAACGTAAATTTTATCGCATAGATTTTTTGGCTGAGGGGGGTGTCAAATTTTTTTACCCTATTTACATATAAAAAATGGGTCAGTGTGGGGTTTTCACCCCTTAAAGTACTTTACTGCCTCTCCGCCTACTGTGTGTTAAACATTACTGCATGTAGCAAAGGTGTCTACCATAGTGTAAAGTCATAAAAAAGCCAACCATTATGTAGTAGAACAACTTTTTATGAAATGGCCATTTTTATGCATTCATTCATTTTATTTAGAATTGTGTAGACTGGAAGCAATTTTAAGTATGAGCAACAACATTCTATTTTGTTTGAAAAGTGTAATTTAGTGTAGAAATATAACTCAAAGAAAGTAACATGAGGGTTAATCATTATGTTGTGTATTGCAAATTAGTACTGTAGGTTGCAATCTGATTACTTTCAATATGTATTATTTTTGTGCAAAAATGTCAATTCCGCAGAAGTCTACTTTCTAGTAATGTCATGTGACTACCTAAGATGTTGAAACTGTAGTTGAAATTTTCGGAAATTTCGAAAGTTCAAAAATTCAAGTTTTGATTTTTGAAAATCGTCTACTTTTGATTTTCGAAAATCATCTACTTTCAATTTCAAAAAATCGTCTAATTCCAAAATAATCTCTTTCGTCGTTTTCGATTTTCGAAAATCGTCTACTTTCGATAAAAATAAAAAATTTGAAAAATCCGTGTTCCATGAAATTCGGGAGTTCCGAAAGTTTTCCTCTAGTGACTACTGAGACTGAAATGCTGACGAACACAAAAAAGGCTGACCCTTAAACGGCTAATATCAGCTCACCTGATTTCTGTTATCCCATCATGAATAAACATGTGTTTACAACTCTTCTTAATTAAAGGATTTTAATTATAATCCGGTCCATTAAGATATTTGCTTCCCAAAAATCTTGCTTTGATTAACCTGGTAAAATGGCAAGAATATACTAAACAAAAATATTTATTGGCTTATTTAGTGGCAAATACACAAGGAACATCAATGACGAATCGAAGGTTCTGTTTGGTTTTCTGGGCTTATCTTCTCTGTATGATCTCATTCTACAGATTTCTCTACAAACTGTGCACACCATAATCAATGGAGCTTAATACACATTGATATTCATGCTAGCGAAAGTTTTTTTTAACATAGAAAATAGACAACTTTCTGTCAATGAAAAGACTTAATTAAGAAATGTAACTCAATACAAATATGTTGGCCTAGGTTGAAAATGCATTATTCCGATGGTTTAAGCAAAAAGAAAGCATACTTGGGAGAACCACCCAAATCTATGCATGTTCTATACTTCATAGATCTCCCATGATGTTTGAAAACTACAACGCCCATCTCCTAGCATCCCTCTGATAGCACTTGTCAACAGACGGCAGCCAGATAATGCTGGGACTTTTAGTTTTCAAACATCTGTAGCCTGCAGTGGGGACAGCTACTGTACCGTATGTAGTTTCCAGCAACTTCTAGGTACCGTATATACTCGAGTATAAACCGAGTTTTTCAGCTGAAAAATCAGCCTGAAAACTCGGACTCGGTTCATACTCGAGTCACTAGCTTACCTGAGCATTCCGGCAGCCGCACGATCCTTCTGTTGTACTGGCGCGCCGGCCTGACTTCACTACCCGGCGCCAAGCCCGTGCCGGGCAGTGCATCAGCCGGCGCGCCAGTGCAGTGCACAAAAGATCGCGCGGCTGCCGAAATGCTCAGGATACTGCACCTGCCAGGAAGGATGGGGATGGAGGAGAGCCCACAGAAGAAGAGACAACAGGGAGACCACAGAAGAGACCGAGCCCACGGAGAAGAGACCACAGGGAAAGAGACAGGTACAACTGAACTGGGTGGGAGGGTGAGGGGGGCATTCAAGATGTTTTGGGAACTACAACTCCCAGCATGCTTTATTAGCTGGGAGTTGTAGTTTCCAAACATCTTGATGCCAAGTGAGGGTGGCATTCAAGATGTTTGGAAACTACAACTCCAGCTAATAAAGCATGCTGGGAGTTGTAGTTCCCAAACATCTTGAATGCCACCCTCACTTGGCATTCAAGATGTTTGGAAACTACAACTCCCAGCTAATAAAGCTGCTGGGAGTTGTAGTTCCCAAAACATCTTGAATGCCAAGTGAGGGTGGCATTCAAGATGTTTGGAAACTACAACTCCAGCATGCTTTATTAGCTGGGAGTTGTAGTTTCCAAACATTTGAATGCCAAGTTTCTACCCTCGGTTTATACTCGAGTCAACAACTTTTATTAGGATTTTAGCTGAAATTGGGTACCTCGGTTTATACTCGGGTCGGTTTATACTCGAGTATATACGGTAATAACAAAACAAACTGGAAACCGCAACCAGCAAAGTCCATCACACTTCGAAATAGCAGTTAAGACTATAATGTTCAATAAAATTTTCATTAACCAAGTTTTTGGTGCCTTGGACTGAAAATGTCCTATAAAAATTTTGGAGCTATATATCTGTAACTTTTGATAATGCAGAGCTGCCTGTATCCTGCCCACTCCACCCATGCAGGGTCTGGCTACATTCATGGGTGTATCTACCTTGTCCCATGAGAGAAAGCTACTCCCAGCAATACTCTGACAGCTGTAGTCCCTTTAAAGTTCTGGGAGATTAGTAAAATAGCAATAAGGTTAATATTATATATGAAACAATAGTGGAGGTGCACTCTTGTCCAAACGGTGGGTGCAGATAACTCAAATGGTTCTCCCTCAAACCAGAAATATTACAGCAAAATAAAAAAGGCTGAGGATCGCACTCCAAAATGTTATAAGTTTATTGTGAACCACACATCACACAAAACACAACATTTCGGCGGAATAAGGTGCCCCCTGCTTCAGGTGTTCAATGTGCAACTGTGCTCAGGGATTTTGAAAGGCTCCTCCCATGTTGGGGTTGGTTTCCAGGCAGTAGCAGCCTTTAAAAATCCCTGAGCACAGTTGCACCTTGATCACCTGAAGAAGGGGGCACCTTATTCCCCTGAAACGTGTTTTGTGTGATGTGTGGTTCACAATAAATTTATAACATTTTGGAGTGCGATCCTCAGCCTTTTTTATTTTGCTTTAATATGAAATATCCCTGGTCTATATTGATTTTCAAGGTAGGGTCTCCCTGTAATACTATTGGTTTTTGCATTGCCTGTACCACATAATGTTTTGTATTTTATATTATGCTAATCTAGAGGATGATTAAATAATATAAACCAACAGGATGCATTGAAAGTGCTTTTCACTGGAAATAGAAATGAATCATTAATGTTTTGTATTATCCGACTTTACATGGTACATGGGATTTTAAAGACTGTTGGTATTACATCTTATGTGCACGGTTCAGTGGCTCCTGATGATATAACAGAAATAAAGAAGCCACGAATGGTAATGAGATCCATATTCTGATCTACATTAATAGTTTAACGATGTGTAAGCTCTAATAGCTAATTATACGGGGACAGCCAGTAAAGCTAGGGCTGCAGCCTTTTTATTGTAGGACAAAAGCTGCACAGCCCTGAGGGGTGGTAATGTCAAGCTGTAAGCCAACAGTTCCTGGTGTGCTGGGAATCCAACTGCTTAATGAAATTCAGATAATCTGTCTTCACTTACTGATAGGCTTTCCAGCAGTAAATCCCAAGTCGAGGAATCCCGCAGTTCTGACTTTTTACTGATTACTGACAGTTTTTGGGCAAAATGCATGTTGTGAAATCATGGCCAATTGTATTAGGGCTACCACATTCTGTCCAAAAATCTACTCATTCGGTTTATCAATCAGAAGATCTGCCAGTGGGATTATTTGGTCGTATTCGACCGATGTGTTTCAGGCATAAGGACTGTTTGGGTAAAATATGTCATACACAGGCTGATCCTTCCTGATTGAATGTCCAATTAGTCCGTCTTGATCAGAAATTTGATAGGAAGAACCAGTCAAAATGCACCATCTTGCTCAGTCAATCTTATGGACTGGAAGATAGGGTTGACTATCCCCTTGACCCTGACATTGTTTCTTTTGATTGACCATATGATCGTCATGCAGTTGATTAAAATATCTTTAAATCGGTCACTGATTATTATTGACTGAATTAGTCGAACCAGGGAAAAATCCACCCCCATGTATGCCATACTAGTTACAGAACATGTCTACAGAACTGGTTTTCTCCATTGTACATAGGAAGAAAAATAAATTATTTGGAGTATTTGCCTTCTAAACATCTACAACAAAAATGATCTCGTAGTAATTTTAAGACAAAAAAGGAGGTCATGGTGGAAAATTGAAAGGGGAAATATTTAACATAAAAGCCAGAGGCTGAAAGATCTTTGATAAACATTTTCCTTTAGAGAAACCAATTCAATACACTGACAGTAATTACATTATTCTGCATTCAGTATTGGTACATTATTCTCACTGTCTGCTTTCCAATATCAATGGAATACTGCGCAGAATATTTGTATTGTTGTGTATGCAATGTACAGAGAGCTGTATAACCAGTAAGCAGAAAAATGCAAAATACCACCACAGGTGGCAAAGGCTGTAGTGATATCCATGATACTGTATGATTAAAGGGTATTTAGCAGCTCAATCTGTATTTTATTAGCATAATGCAAAATACAAATGCTGATGTAAAATACTGATAGCGTTCTGTAATTTAAAATGTCATTAAATGGCATCTACACTGGAAAAAGAGAGGGAGTGGGATACTGACGAGAGGGAGGGGGATATTGAAAAGGGGGAGGGGGTTACTAAAGAGAGGGAGGGGGATACTAAGGAGGGGGAGGGGGATATTGAAGAGAGGGAGGGGGATACTAAGGAGGGGGATACTGAAGAGAGGGAGGGGGATACTGAAAAGAGGGAGGGGGATACTGAAAAGAGGGAGGGGGGATACTGAAGGGAGGGAGGAGATACTGAACAGAGAGAGGGGGATACTGAAGAGAGGGAAGGGGTACTAATCCTTAGCAAGATTAAGATGAAGCTAAGTAATTTTTTCACTATAGTTGTCCTTTAAAGGTGTGGTTTGCAAATTTGCAATGTAATGCCTTTATGAATATACCGCTATAAGTTTCCAATATGGCAGTCCAGAGTTTAAAAGGGGAAAGTAGGGTCTCAAAAAATGCTAAATAACCCCAAAGAAGCTGCCTTAATATGAAACATACATTTCCAAAATAATTCAGGTATTCCTGGTGCATAAGCCTCAGACCCTTTGCTTCAACGCACAAAAACAGCAGTGAACAATAGGACCAATAGAGAAAGAACACCAAGTGCTCCCCCGTAGTGGCCCAGCGACTGCTTCCCCAGGCCCCATTATCTAACCCAATCCAGATAATTATAGAATAATGGTGCATAGAATAATGGTGCACACCTTGGTAAAAATAGCTTTTAATCCAATTGGTGGTAATACCAGATATTTTGAAGGCTATCTATCTATAGAAGATCTATATCTTTTTATTAATCCCCCTTCCCATCAGGTCTAATGTAACATAAGCCTCTGATGTAATATTTTCTGTTGGGCCCCATCACCCCTGTCTGACAATGGGCTTAATGGTTATTATTGAGGCCTTACAACTTTAGGCAATGGGTTCACATTTCCAATAGACTTCATCAGCTAGGTGTAAACTGTTCCCTTCAGAAATGTTTAAGAAGGACTGAGAGGTCATTGGAATGATTAAATTCTAGTAGATTACCACCACCTCTAAGAATCTCTGCGTAAGCTGCTTGCAGTAAGAAAGTTTATTATTGCGAGTGTTTTTTATGTTGGCCATACACTGGCTTGCCATTAAAGTGATTAAACCATCGATCAGACATGAGTGGCAAATCAATCATAACATTGAAGGGTGCAGTGGTTTTACCTGTCGACGTTTCTGCAACATTGCCGGTCAGAACATGATCATGTGATTCTGAACTTCGGGAGGCAAGTTGAATGTGGTATGGGCACCTTTAGTGCACCTTTACTATTAAAGGGTATCTCCACCCTATAAATATTTTTTTTACATATAATGTAGGGCACCCCTGCCCACCCCCAACTGCTATGTTAGAATGCCCCAAAAAAAAACAGAACTCCACTTACAGCCCCTCGCTCCTGTGGCGCTTTGATATGGCCCTCCGTTTGCCAGGACCGGACCCGCAGCCGCGGCTGTAATTGGCTGATAGTCAGCCAATCACAGATGCAGCTACCGGCAATGTAGATCGCCATGGGAGCGAAGGGCTTTAAGTAGAGTTCTGATTCCTTTTTTAGCAATCTAACATAGCAGTGAGGGTGGGCAGGAATACCCTACATTATATAAAAAAACAATTTAAAGGGGAACTAAAGTCTCCAGACAACATTGTCCCAATAGACAGAGCACATTCACAAACATACAACAAGCTGTGTCTCACCTCTCCCTTTGCTGTGGCCATTGGGTGATTTATGAAAATAACCTGTGAGTACTAGAGGTAAACCCCCAGCTATGTGTCTGTGTACAGGCACATGCTCTGTAGAGCTCAACAGATCAAAACAAGGAAGTTGCAGCCTAGAAGCTGACAGCCAATCACATTATAGCACAATCACTGCAGGAGAACCATAAGGAGCAGAGATGTAAGGTAAGGATTTCTTTAAAGGATAAGTGCACTGTAAAGCTGCAGCCAATGACATTATAGCACAGATATCCTCCCTCTCCCTGACACAGAACAGGGGTTTCAGTTTTTTGTGTTCAAACACAATTAAGGCTCCTGTCCTAACAATGAAATAATCCTTTACTTTTTATACAAAAAGAAAAGTAATCTTTGCAGTGTATTTCAAAATAGCATGGAGTAAGTCTGGGGAATAGAACCTGAAACTTGTACATTTACTTTGTCTTGCTGAAAGCAGAGCTCTTACCTCTAGGCTAAGAGAGATACTATAAAAGCCATTGATACATGTAGAATATTTTACTAGGAACATAATGAAAATAAAAAATAAAGGTAAGTTTGAGGATTCAAATTCATGACCATCTGAACTATATCTGGGTTATTCAATAAAAGTTGTTATTGTTTAAAATGGTGCTAATTTTGCCCCAGCCAATCAGATGTTAGCTTTCAAATGTTAAACAAGATCTAATTGGTTGGGGCAAAATTAGCCTTCTTATTAACAGAATTTATTTCTCACATGTACTAAATACAACGTACTAGAGAAGAATCTTACAATGTATTGGTGTTCTGGGGACAAAAACTTTCACATTAGGTTTTAAAAAATGTAAGTTTAGTTCTCCTTTAAGCTAGGTGAAAGGCAGCCATGGAGGAATAAGGAGGGTGGAAGGGAGGGGTCGAGGGCTCGCCTGAGCATGCCACTGTCCTCTCAGAGGACAAGGAGGAGGCCAAAAACTTTTATACAGGAAGACACCTCCTACTTTTCAGTTACCTGGACTTTGGACAATCACTGCAGGAGAACCATAAGGAGCAGAGATGTAAGGTAAGGATTTCTTTAAAGGATAAGTGCACTGTAAAACTGCAGCTTTAAAACTACTGTTGCTATATTTTTTTTTTACCTATGGCCCTCCAGAGCCTACCTTTGTGCCTTGAAAGTTGCTGACATCCACCCCTCTGAGATTTCCTCTGCTTTTCCTGCTTGAGCCTCAAACACTAATGCCTGTGAGTAGGCTCCAAAATGAACATAACTTGATTTTACAAACTACAAAGTGGGGCCAGTGGTGGGTTAAATTTTAGTTTTGGGGGTGGACATGACCTTTAACATAATCAGTTAATATTGGCTAAACTACATTGCATATCTTTATCTGCATATAAAAGAATTAAAAGTCTGAATGGATTCTATAGTTCCTAATTGGCCGATAGCTGCAACTCTTACCTCTGAATCACATGCGATTAAAAATGCGCAACGCAAATTGCAATCGCAACGCATCAAAAAACTTGCGTTTTTGGTGCGTTGCTGGGTTTTCAATGATTGGAAAAAACACATGCGCATTCGCATGCGCAAACGCAGAAAAAACGCTGCAGTGTGGCCTAATACTGCAGGTTTATAGCATTTTGCTTCCCTCCTTCCTAGTGAGACAGTGAGTGACAATTGGTCTTCTTGTTGCTTAATATTGATCATAGAGATGTCACAGACAGTTCAGCCAATAGTTACTTTGCAGTTTTGGAAGGGTAAGTGGGAAAGGTTTAGAGAACTCAGTGACCAGTACCAGAGCCGGCCTTTGATATGGGCGACAGGTTGCATTACCAGGGGGGTGCCAGCCAGGAGTCTTAGGCCATTGACCTGTAAGCCAAAGATATGCATCAGTGCCACAGCCCCCCAGTTATGGTCCTGCAAATCAAATGTTGGCATCAGAACTACCCCACAGACAAAGCCCCCAAAACACATAAGCCTTACTTAAAACTATGTGTGATTTTCTGTCTGTGTATTTAGTGCGTTATGTGTTAAGTAATGATGTACGTACGATATATACAAGCACGCACTGCAAGCAGCAGTCAGCAGTGTATTGTGTGTGCCCAGGGGGTGTTTTGGAGGGAGCTAGGCGCCAGTAACAAATCTTGCACAGGGCGCTATTTATTCTAAGTCCAGCCCTGACTGGGACACACACTGTTATTAGGACTGCAGAACTCAGGAAAAGTCATAAACCTGCAAAATTAAAGGGTGATGTAAATCTTAGTTTTTAGTTCCACTTTACATTAATAGTTAATACCTGCTTTGGATTTTATTCTCAAACTCCTTGGCATCTTATAGCAATCATACTTAAATCTTAGCATCTGAAAAATTATCTGAAGTATCTTTTTAATAAAATCTGCTTAAATGCATATCCCCGGGAAGGGAAGCTAATGCATGTTCCATGTTAACATGATGGATGTATTATACCCAGTTAGCATTTTTCTATAACTACTGTACAGTTGGAATAAATACATCCTCAGTCCTCACTGCGGCTGTGTATGCATAAATGGGGACATTGTTTAAAATAACTATAAAGGATATAGTTGTCATTGTTCTGACAGTTGTTTGACATATGCAGTCTCACTAGCGTAACTCTAATAATACAGAGTTTATGTTTCGTGATCAAGATCCGTGTTTTTTGATGATTTCAGATTATTTATTTATATTTAATGCAACTAAAAGTAATGCTTTTCCTACAATACCTACTAAATATTTTCACCACCAGAAATTGAGCATTCTGGGCTTTAGTGTAAAGTCTGCAGTGCTAATTTACGTGCATTTCTACCAACATTCTCCTTGAGTATACAGATCCTTATGGGAAATGTTAATGCAGGGCTGAGCTGGAATCACTGCAGTCCCACGTGAGGTTTTACCTCGCCCCATTCCTTTTAAAGGAGGAGAGTTGTGTTAAGGAGACTCAGGACTCCTTGTGTTTATCTTTAAAGCACCGCCCTTTATGATACTCCTTTCAAAAGTGAGCCTTCGGGAAAATGGTTGGATATAAACATCTGTTCTTTTACAGTAAATTATCCCCACACGGTTTAACATTAAACATATTCTGGAATCTATTTATTATGTATAAAATGCACCATAACGTAAACAGTCAACACACAATGGTTAAACCAAAGGAATCAACAAAATAACATGATGCCATAAAATTCCAAATAAAGATCTTTTAATGAACGTTCTTACGTTGATTATTATTAGTACTTTAATTATATTAACATGGCAAGAGCTGATCATGGCTATGGGATTTGGTTTATCTGGTAAGAACTGATCAAGGCTATGGGATTTGGTTTATCTGACAAGAACTGATCAAGGCTATGGGATTTTATTTATCTGACAAGAACTGTTTTTGTAACATTACAACAATTCTGGAATCTATTTATTATGTATAAAATGCACCATAACGTAAACAGTCAACACACAATGGTTAAACCAAAGGAATCAACAAAATAACATGATGCCATAAAATTCCAAATAAAGATCTTTTAATGAACGTTCTTACGTTGATTATTATTAGTACTTTAATAATTTAACATGGCAAGAGCTGATCATGGCTAGGGATTTGGTTTATCTGGTAAGAACTGATCAAGGCTATGGGATTTGGTTTATCTGTCAAGAACTGATCAAGGCTAGGGATTTTATTTATCTGACAAGAACTGATCAGGCTATGGGATTTGGTTATCTGACAGAAAACTGATCAAGGCTATGGGATTTTATTTATCTGACAAGAAACTGATCAAGGCTATGGGATTTGGTTTATCTGTCACAAGAAACTGATCAAGGCTATGAGATTTGTTTATCTGGTAAGAACTGATCAAGGCTATGGGATTTGTTTATCTGTCAAGAACTTATCAAGGCTATGGGATTTGGTTTATGTCAAGAACTGATCAGGGTATGGGATTTTGGTTTATCTGTCAAGAACTGATCAAGGCTATGGGATGGTTTATCTGTCAAGAACTGATCAAGGCTATGGGATTTGGTTTATCTGTCAAGAACTGGTGATGGCTATGGGATTTGGTTTATCTGATAAGAACTATTCGCGGCTATGGCATTTGGTTTATCTGGTAAAAACTGATCAAGGCTGTGGGATTTTGTTTATGTGGCAAGAATTGATCAAGGCTATGAGGTTTTGTTTATCTGGTAAGAACTGATGAAGGCTATGGGATTTTGTTTATCTGATAAGAACTGATCTAGGCTATGGGATTTAGTTTATCTGGTAAGAACTGGTCAAGGCTATGGGATTTGGTTTATCTGTCAAGAACTGGTCAAGGCTATGGGATTTGGTTTATCTGGCATTGGGATTTGTTTTTCTGTAAGAACTGGTCGAGGCTAGGGTTATTGTTTATCTGGCAAGAACTGATCAAGGCTATGGGATTTGGTTTATCTGGTAAGAACTGATGAAGGCTATGGGATTTTGTTTATCTGGTAAGAACTAGTCATGGGCCATGGCTATGGGATTTGGTTTGTCTAGCAAAAACTGATCAAGGTTATGGGATTCGGTTTATCTGGTAAGAACGATCAAGGCTATAGGATTGTGTGTATCTGGCAAAAACTGAACAAGGCTATGGGACTTGGTTTATCTGTCAAGAACTGGTCAAGGCTATGGGATTTGGTTTATCCGGCAAGAACTGATCAAGGCTATGGGATTTGGTTTATCTGGTAAGAACTGGTCAAGGCTATGGGATTTGGTTTATCTGTCAAGAACTGGTCAAGGCTATGGGATTTAGTTTATCTGGCAAGAACTGATTAAGGCTGTGGGATTTTGTTAATCTGTAAGAACTAGTCATGGGCCATGGCTATGGGATTTGGTTTGTCTAGCAAAAACTGATCAAGGTTATGGGATTCGGTTTATCTGGTAAGAACGATCAAGGCTATAGGATTGTTTGTATCTGGCAACAAAACGGAACAAGGCTATGGGATTTGGTTTATCTGTCACGAACGGGAATCAGCTATGGGATTTGGTTTATCTGGTAAGAACTGATCAATGCTATGGGATTTGATTTATCTGGTAAGAACTGCTCAAGGCTATGGGATTTGGTTTATCTGCAAAGAACTGGTCAGGGCTATGGGATTTTGTTTTTCTGGTAAGAACTGATCAAAGTTATGGGATTTTGTTTATCTGGCAAGAACTGATCAAGGCTATGGGATTTCGTTTATCTGGCAAGAACTGATCAAGGCTATAGGATTTTGTTTATCTGGTAAGAACTGATCAAGGCTATGGGATTTGGTTTATGTAATTTTAGTGGTGGTCTGGTGGTGGATTTTGTTTATCTGGTAAGAACTGATCAAGGCTATGGAATTTGGTTTATCTGGCAAGAACTGATCGAGGCTATGGGATTTTGTTTTTCTGGTAAGAACTGGTCATGGCTATGGGATTTTGTTTTTCTGGTAAGAACTGGTCATGGCTATGGTATTTTGTTTATCTGGTAAGAACTGATCAAGGCTATGGGATTTGGTTTATCTGGTAAGAGCTGATCAAGGCTATGGGATTTGGTTTATCTGGTAAGAACTGATCAAGCACAATCACTGCAGGAGAACCATAAGGAGCAAGATGTAGGTAGATTTCTTTAAAGAGATAAGTGCACTGTAACTGCAGCCAATGACTATAGCACATATCCTCCCTCTCCCTGACACAGAACAGGGTTTCAGTTTTTTGTGTTCAAACACAATTAAGGCTCCTGTCCTAACAATGAAATATCCTTTACTTTTTATACAAAAAGAAGTAATCTTTGCAGTGTATTTCAAAATAGCATGGAGTAAGTCTGGGGAATAGAACCTGAAACTTTTACATTTACTTTGTCTTGCTGAAACAGAGCTCTTACCTCTAGCTAAGAGAGATACTATAAAACCATTGATACATGTAGAAATATTTTACTAGGAACTAATGAAAATAAAAATAAAGTGTAGTTTGAGGATTCAAATTCATGACCATCTGAACTATATCTGGGTTATTCAATAAAAGTTGTTATTGTTTAAAATGGTGCTAATTTTGCCCCAGCCAATCAGATGTTACTTTCAAATGTTAAACAAGATCTAATTGGTTGGGGCAAAATTAGCCTTCTTATTAACAGAATTTATTTCTCACATGTACTAAATACAACGTACTAGAGAAGAATCTTACAATGTATTGGTGTTCTGGGACAAAAACTTTCACATAGGTTTTAAAAAATGTAAGTTTAGTTCTCCTTTAAGCTAGGTGAAAGGCAGCCATGGAGAATAAGGAGGGTGGAGGGAGGGGTCGAGGGCTCGCCTGAGCATGCCACTGTCCTCTCAGAGGACAAGGAGAGGCCAAAAACTTTTATACAGGAAGACACCTCCTACTTTTCAGTTCCTGGACTTTGGACAATCACTGCAGAGAACCATAAGGAGCAGAGATGTAAGGTAAGGATTTCTTTAAAGGTATAGTGCACTGTAAAACTGCAGCTTTAAAACTACTGTTGCTATTTTTTTTTTACCTATGGCCCTCCAGAGCCTACCTTTGTGCCTTGAAAGTTGCTGACATCCACCCCTCTGAGATTTCCTCTGCTTTTCCTGCTTGAGCCTCAAACACAATGCCTGTGAGTAGGCTCCAAAATGAACATAACTTGATTTTACAAACTACAAAGTGGGGCCAGTGGTGGGTTAATTTTTAGTTTTGGGGGTGGACATGACCTTTAACATAATCAGTTATATTGGCTAAACTACATTGCTATCTTTATCTGCATATAAAAGAATTAAAGTCTGAATGGATTCTATAGTTCCTAATTGGCCGATAGCTGCAACTCTTACCTCTGAATCACATGCGATTAAAAATGCGCAACGCAAATTGCAATCGCAACGCATCAAAAAACTTGCGTTTTTGGTGCGTTGCTGGGTTTTCAATGATTGGAAAAACACATGCGCATTCGCATGCGCAAACGCAGAAAAAACGCTGCAGTGTGGCCTAATACTGCAGGTTTATAGCATTTTGCTTCCCTCCTTCCTAGTGAGACAGTGATTGACAATTGGTCTTCTTGTTGCTTAATATTGATCATAGAGATGTCACAGACAGTTCAGCCAATAGTTACTTTGCAGTTTTGGAAGGGTAAGTGGGAAAGGTTTAGAGAACTCAGTGACCAGTACCGAAGCCGCCTTTGATATGGGCGACAGGTTGCATTACCAGGGGGGTGCCAGCCAGGAGTCTTAGGCCATTGACCTGTAAGCCAAAGATATGCATCAGTGCCACAGCCCCCCATTTATGTCCTGCAAATCAATGTTGGCATCAGAACTACCCACAGACAAAGCCCCCCAAAACACATAGCCTTACTTAAAACTATGTGTGATTTTCTGTCTGTGTATTTAGTCGTTATGTGTTAAGTAATGATTGTACGACGATATATACAAGCACGCACTGCAAGCACAGTCAGCAGTGTATTGTGTGTGCCCAGGGGGTGTTTTGAGGAGCTAGGCGCCAGTAACAAATCTTGCACAGGGCGCTATTTATTCTAAGTCCAGCCCTGACTGGGACACCAACTGTTATTAGGACTGCAGAACTCAGAAAAGTCATAAACCTGCAAAATTAAAGGGTGATGTAAATCTTAGTTTTTAGTTCCACTTTACATTAAGTTAATACCTGCTTTGGATTTTATTCTCAAACTCCTTGGCATCTTATAGCAATCATACTTAAATCTTAGCATCTGAAAAATTATCTGAAGTATCTTTTTAATAAAATCTGCTTAAATGCATACCCCGGGAAGGGAAGCTAATGCATGTTCCATGTTACATGATGGATGTATTATACCCAGTTAGCATTTTTCTATACTACTATACAGTTGGAATAAATACATCCTCAGTCCTCACTGCGGCTGTGTATGCATAAATGGGGACATTGTTTAAATAACTATAAAGGATATAGTTGTCATTGTTCTGACAGTTTTTTGACATATGCAGTCTCACTAGCGTAACTCTAATAATCAGAGTTTATTGTTTCGTGATCAAGATCCGTGTTTTTTGATGATTTCAGATTATTATTTATATTTATGCAACTAAATAATGCTTTTCCTACAATACCTACTAAATATTTTCACCACCAGAAATTGAGCATTCTGGGCTTTAGTGTAAAGTCTGCAGTGCTAATTTACGTGCATTTCTACCAACATTCTCCTTGAGTATACAGATCCTTATGGGAAATGTTAATGCAGGGCTGAGCTGGAATCACTGCAGTCCCACGTGAGGTTTTACCTCGCCCCATTCCTTTTAAAGGAGGAGAGTTGTGTTAAGGAGACTCAGGACTCCTTGTGTTTCTTTAAACACCGCCCTTTATGATCTCTCTTTCAAAAGTGAGCCTTCGGGAAAATGGTTGGATATAAACATCTGTTCTTTACAGAATAATTATCCCCACACGGTTTTTTAACATTAAACATATTCTGGAATCTATTTATTATGTATAAAATGCACCATAACGTAACCAGTCAACACACACAATGGTTAAACCAAAGAATCAACAAAATAACATGATGCCATAAAATTCCAAATAAAGATCTTTTAATGAACGTTCTTACGTTGATTATTATTAGTACTTTAATTATATTAACATGGCAAGAGCTGATCATGGCTATGGATTTGGTTTATCTGGTAAGATGATCAAGGCTAGGGGATTGGTTTATCTGTCAAGAACTGATCAAGGCTATGGATTTTATTTATCTACAAGAACTGATCAGCTATGGGATTTGGTTATACTGACAAGAACTGATCAAGGCTATGGGATTTTATTTATCTGACAAGAACTGATCAAGGCTATGGGATTTGGTTTATCTGTCAAGAACTTATCAAGGCTATGAGATTTGGTTTATCTGGTAAGAACTGATCAAGGCTATGGGATTTGGTTTATCTGTCAAGAACTTATCAAGGCTATGGGATTTGGTTTATCTGTCAAGAACTGATCAAGGGTATGGGATTTGGTTTATCTGTCAAGAACTGATCAAGGCTATGGGATTTGGTTTATCTGTCAAGAACTGATCAAGGCTATGGGATTTGGTTTATCTGTCAAGAACTGGTGATGGCTATGGGATTTGGTTTATCGTCAAGAACTGGTGATGGCTATGGATTTGGTTTATCTGAAAGAACTATTCGCGGCTATGGCATTTGGTTTATCTGGTAAAAACTGATCAAGGCTGTGGGATTTTTTTTAGTGGCAAGAATTGATCAAGGCTATGAGGTTTTGTTTATCTGGTAAGAACTGATGAAGGCTATGGGATTTTGTTTATCTGATAAGAACTGATCTAGGCTATGGATTTAGTTTTCTTGGTAAGAACTGGTCAAGGCTATGGGATTTGGTTATCTGTCAAGAACTGGTCAAGGCTATGGGATTTGGTTTATCTGGCAAGAACTGATTAAGCTGTGGGATTTTGTTTTTCTGGTAAGAACTGGTCGAGGCTATGGGATTTTGTTTATCTGGCAAGAACTGATCAAGCTAGGGATTTGGTTTATCTGGTAAGAACTGATGAAGGCTATGGATTTTGTTTATCTGGTAAGAACTAGTATGGGCCATGGCTATGGGATTTGGTTTGTCTAGCAAAAACTGATCAAGGTTATGGGTTCGGTTTATCTGGTAAGAACATCAGGGCTATAGGATTGTGTGTATCTGGCAAAAACTGAACAAGCTATGGGACTGGTTTATCTGTCAAGAACTGGTCAAGGCTATGGGATTGGTTTATCCGGCAAGAACTGATCAAGGCTATGGGATTTGGTTTATCTGGTAAGAATGGTCAAGGCTATGGGATTTGGTTTATCTGTCAAGAACTGGTCAAGGCTATGGGATTTAGTTTTATCTGGCAAGAACTGATTAAGGCTGTGGATTTTGTTTTTCTGGTAAGAACTGGTCGAGGCTATGGGATTTTGTTTATCTGGCAAGAACTGATCAAGGCTATGGGATTTGGTTTATCTGGTAAGAACTGATGAAGGCTATGGGATTTTGTTTATCTGGTAAGAACTAGTCATGGGCCATGGCTATGGGATTTGGTTTGTCTAGCAAAAACTGATCAAGGTTATGGGATTCGGTTTATCTGGTAAGAACGATCAAGGCTATAGGATTGTGTGTATCTGGCAAAAACTGAACAAGGCTATGGGATTTGGTTTATCTGTCAAGAACTGATCAAGGCTATGGGATTTGGTTTATCTGGTAAGAACTGATCAATGCTATGGGATTTGATTTATCTGGTAAGAACTGCTCAAGGCTATGGGATTTGGTTTATCTGCAAAGAACTGGTCAGGGCTATGGGATTTTGTTTTTCTGGTAAGAACTGATCAAAGTTATGGGATTTTGTTTATCTGGCAAGAACTGATCAAGGCTATGGGATTTCGTTTATCTGGCAAGAACTGATCAAGGCTATAGGATTTTGTTTATCTGGTAAGAACTGATCAGGCTATGGGATTGGGTTTATGTAATTTTAGTGGTGGTCTGGTGGTGGATTTTGTTTATCTGGTAAGAACTGATCAAGGCTATGGAATTTGGTTTATCTGGCAAGAACTGATCGAGGCTATGGGATTTTTTTTTTTTCTGGTAAGAACTGGTCATGGCTATGGGATTTTGTTTTTCTGGTAAGAACTGGTCATGGCTATGGTATTTTGTTTATCTGGTAAGAACTGATCAAGGCTATGGGATTTGGTTTATCTGGTAAGAGCTGATCAAGGCTATGGGATTTGGTTTATCTGGTAAGAACTGATCAAGGCTATGGGATTTGGTTTATCTGGTAAGAACTGATCAAGGCTATGAGATTTGGCTTATCTGGTAAGAACTGATGAATGCTATGGGATTTGGTTTATCTGGACTTCCTATACAGGACTTCCTATACATATCTTACAGTAAGTTAGGAATAGTAATACATTGTGTTAATTCACATTTGTTGGCATGGAAGTAAATGTATTTTAGGGTTGAGTTCTTCATTTAAAAAAAAAAACTTTAATAGGAAGATGCTTATGAAGGTTCTCATTCATCCAGGTCATGGTATACCTGTTGTATTCAATTAGATCAACTGGACTTCAAGAACTAAACTTCAAGTCCAGTTGATCTAATTGAATACAACAGATATATTTAATAGGAAGAGGAATTTATTTCCTAGTAATAATGTATATATATTTATTCCACCCTGTCAGACAGTTATTATGACTATGGCTCCAGTTCATTTCCATAAGATTAAGTCTCTGTGGCACCACAACGCCAATGCAGAATTTAGTAGAAATGTAGCATTGAAAAAAAATCACACTGTTTCAGGATTAAACGGTATCTCCCGAAATTAACCTTTGGGATTTCAGTTTTATTGAAGAATGGAAGGTAAAGGAGCTATGTCTTACCTCCCATTTTTCAATGCAGGAACAATAGAAGAGCATTCCCATGAGCTACTTTCATCCTTTACTTTGCTAGTCAGGGATATGTGATAGGTAACACCAATCAGATGTATCAAAGAAATTCATGAGTATACCCCAACATTTAATTTGCTCAAAAAGTACTTATTTTCTTCAGTTTTATAAGTTTACCGTAGGTCCCAAACATTTTTTAAGGATGGATGCTCCCTGTGTTTGATTTTCCACAAGAATCCTGGACTTTGCTAAAGTTTGCAAACCCATAGGTAAAATAAACTAGTGTAGGGGCTCTTCACTAACTGTGGACCACACATCAACATGTTACTTTTCAGTGGGAGCTTGTTTGCAAAAGTCACCAGCATAGCTGATATAAGTGATTTAATATTGGGCTTGTTGATCTTTAAGCATGATTTTTAATGCCACCAAATTGCTGCCATTAAATTTTTCAAGGGGGGCAACAATTCAGTTGAAGCATCATGCATTAGCCAATCACAGGAGCAGATGCTGGTTGAGCCCCTTCTGCTTGTCTTCCGTGCTTGGAAAAGGCACGGAAGACAGGCAGAACGTGGAGAGAGAACAAAGGCTGGTAAGTACATTTGGGGAGGTCTTTGAAAGCTATAAACCTTGCCAGATAGAGGTTTATAGCTATTTCCTGCAGAATACCAGATTTTAGTTTGGGGGTTGGACATACCCTTTAATGTTTGTTGTTTTTTTTATAGACAAAATAAACCCAAATCATGTACATAACTTAAAAGTGCTCCTCTACCCAATACTAACAGTGCTATCCTTAGCTGGCCTCTATTATAACAATGGTCATGGTTAGCTGGGTATATACAGTATCGATAAAGGGACGATCCCATAGTTTCCAACCAAAAGACAACCCAAGACCATGATACTTACCTGTGAAGGAGAATTTCTTTGTAAGTGTCTGCTGGCTGCTACCTGGAAGGACCAGGCTGGCAATAGATTAAGTCTCTGTGCAAGGACCATTTTGATTTTGGGCATTTGTGCAAAGATACAATATATATTATATATAATAGTTTTTCTACAAATGGATATACAATTCAAAAGTAGGCCCTTTTACAGTCATAACTATGCCCAGGGTACATAGTATTATAGAGGGGTTGTAACAAGAGCTTTTCTGCATACCCAAGGTAATTTTATATCATAACTTTTTCATTAACTATCAATTGATCAACTCAATCTAAATTTAAGGAAAGGATCCACATTTGATGTTTGAATCTGGTAAAATGTCTAACTTCAATTCTCACAAACAGCTAGAATGATACTGAAGGTCTCAGCTGATAAGACTGAATAGTAAAATAACCTACTTTCCTTGCAAGAAGTCCATGTTTGAAAGATATAAAAATATTTAGAAATTCAGTAGATGGTAATTGTTGATATATAATGAGGTGACAATTAAGAGAATGGATAATAGAGCAAATAATTAAAGGCTCCTTCATAGAAAAAAGGGTGCCTAAAAATGGTGAATATCATTAACATGTACAAATATAAAGTAGGTCAGTATATATTTCACACTGCTGAGCTTCTTTCCTAGGGATCTGGCAGGTGAGAGAAGGGCATTCACTGAACTAAAGGACAAAAGGTTCAATTATTTTAATAGCAAGGTATTGATTACTGTAAGGGCAGTTTATTCTGTTCCTTTCTGAACGTTCCAAGATGTGTGCTCAGCTTTAGAAATAATTAACTGGATCCCTGTGTGATTGTAGTTGGCCAATAGGAGTGTTAACTATATGGAGAATTAAATGTAATGGTAGACGGCTCTTACCAATGTTCCACACAATCAATGAAATTTAAATGCGTGAAAAAGCACATATCTAAGCACATATCATAGTGCTTAGATTTTGTGATGGGTATATATAGTATATATATATAAGTCTCATAAAGTCCCAGGGTACACTTGTCTATAGGATCACTTCCATCTTAAGCTGTAACAACTGTAAATTACGTTTTTATCCAAACACAGAAAGCTCACTTACTGGATTTGATGGGAGGCCCAGGTGTATCCATGCCTGAGTCCTTTGTTTGGGCCAAATCTTGGGAAATCAATATCAAAGTTAATAGGATGGCAGTGCACGTGCTTTTGCAATTAAGAATGGGAGTCACTCGAAATGCGTCAGGCAGAGCTACAAGTTCTAATAAAGAAGTTATTTTAATAAAGTCCATGTGTGCAGTTTCCTGGTGTGCACCTACATTACATTAACTTTGATAATGTTTGGCCAATAGGAGGAAGCACACAAATTCTGATTGAATTGTATAAGGTGAAATTACTATAGTTTGAGTCTAAAAACATGCAAGATATGCAGTATACAATCTGGGCCACTGTCACAGACAAAGACAAATACCAGGAGGTCTATGGAAGACTTGCCAATGTAGGACTTAAGCTAGGTACACACCTACCGATTTTTCCTCCTGATCGACCGTTCGATACTTTCGACCGGTCGGCCAGGAGGAAGGACTGTCGGTCGCGGCAAAAGCAGCCACGTCCGATAGTTACCGCGACCAATGTTACCGTAGTTACCGTGCGGTCCATAGAGGACCGCATGATCGGACGAGGTTTTCCACCATGTCCAATCGTGCTTTCATCCGATTCGGACGAACGGTCGATCGGACATGGGCACATTCGGATGCGATAATTTCAGTCCGATCGACCGATACACTGAACTATCGGTCGATCGGACCGAAATATCTCATTGTGTGTACCCAGCTTTAGGTAAACCAAAAAGAATATAGAAACATGGGCTTAAACAGGAAAATTGTCCAACCACATTAGATAGGGACCCTCCAGATCTTTTGGCCCCTAGGCCCAGGTCCAGTAGGCCTATGCTGGGACACATCTACCTTATATACTTGAATACAAGTCGAGATTTTTAGGCTTTAAAATTAGCCTGAAAACCTCACCTCGGCTTATTCTCGGGTCAAGTCCTAATTTAGATCCAAATGCTGCAATTGCTGATAGTAACCACCAGTTGGAGCTGTGTTAAAAAATCCTTCATCTGCATTGAAAGTTACAGGAGCTGATCTGCCTTTACACTTCCTGCTTCCTGTAGTCAGGCTGCTGGACTCACTCAGCACTGTCACTGCTCATCTGGATTCTGTAAATCTGATGGGTCTTCTCAGTTTGGGGCAAAATGGCTGCTAGTTCAATGCAAGTGGCAGCTTGAAACTACAACTCTCAGGTGACACTTAACTATTGGGGTCAGAGTGCCCTTTACTATATGGGGGTAAGAGTGTAAATGATGGTAAGCTTAATTAAATGTTTATTGAACCTTGCCACTCCACATATTTAGAAACCCAGCAACCAAAGCATGCTGGGAGTTGTAGTTTCCAAACATCTGGAGTGCCAAGGCTTATACTCGAGTCAGTCAGTCAGGTAAAAATAGGTACTTTGACTCGGATCAACTTCAATCAATTTGCATTTATCTGCTTCCCAACGAGAAAAAAACACAAAAACAGGAAAAACCTAATAGAAAAAAAATAAAAAAAAGACAACTCATCTCAGTGAATTCGCTTAATGTCAAGATTTCATTCTACAACCCCTCATGAAATGTTTGCTGAAGCTGAGCATATTCTAAAGCAACATGCCCTCAAACAATGATCTCAACCAACACAAATTTCAAATGACTCATCACCTATAGCCTAGACACAGATATGCCGTCTCGGATGATACATACCAAACTGTGCGGCATTTAATATTTCTGACTTGTCACTACCAATATGATTATGTTAACCATAATTAGACTGAATCTATTTCATGTGTTCAATTACAGACGTAATAAGTAGACACAACATTTGTATCAATCACATAAGGCCTTTAGGGATAACAGAAATTTCAGCAGAAAAGGGAGTCAACTTCCTTTCTATTAATGAAGTTAAATGATATCTTGTAACTACATACTTATATTAAATTTAAAAAAAAACAGTGATTGCTGGAAACAGAGAAGTCAATGATGGTAATTCAGTAAACTGGTCTGTTTGGAATGTCACAAATGGCAAAACAGCATGTTGCCTTTATTTTACTGCTTGCCAAGAAGTAGAGTGTAATAAAATAGCTTTTGTTTAGCCTTCTGTTCAAATGCTAGCCCTACTACACCCAGAGATACAAACACAGAGCAAGTTTTCCCTACTAGGTATGAGTCATGATTTAAACACAAATGGGAAATTTTATGAAATGTTCACACTATTTATTACTAAGTTTGCAAGAGACCCAATAAACCAGAGCAGGAAAAATATGTTATTGCTCAAATGACCATATTAATATGAACGATGGCCTTAGAGCTAGTAAGTTTTGCAAACTCTTCTCACATCAAATGAAATATTCATCTTAATTGATTTTTCCAATTAATACACCAGATAAACTCTTTCCAGATTTAAAGTAAAAACATTTAAGAAAGCAAGGAATTTTTGATCTCACTGGTTAATGTAATGATACTTCCCTGTGGCCAAATTTATTACAATGCAGAGTAAGACATCCTATAGAATAAAACATATGGATTGAGAAGAACTAATTGCTTATCTGTTAAACATTTGAATGGGTTTCATCTGAGCAAAACAGATTTATCACAAGAGGGGCAACTGTGCTGTAAAAAATAGGCTCAAACGCTCAGTCCTCAGCTGTGCCGCATAAGGGTAATGTTTAAAAGGGAACAGTGACATTGTTAATCTAGCATCTTAAATGTAATAATAAAAGAGAAGTAAAAATCTGTAATTCTGCAGCAAAATTAATTAATCTGTGTAACCGCAAGGTGCATTCAAATTGAATTAAATAATGTGTAGATTAAAAAGAATAAAGTACTGTAGTAGGTAACAATCCCACCTTCTTTCTTTTGTCTAAAGAAATGAAAATTTGCTTTACTGTTGTGCAATTTATGGACTACATAATACAAATCACAAAAGAAGTGTGTGGTTAAAAATGGACCATGACAGTGAATCTCTCTAGTGCACAGAATCCCCCCATATTTATAGGGAGTAGTAGATTTAAAGGGCACTGATAATCACATGGAAAGCATTTGTTATACTCAGTGACCCTGCATTTGATTGGATCTATATTGATGGTAGTGATGATGTCACTGATGAGTATCATCTCAAAAGTAGTCCTGTTCCCATTAACCATATGTCTGTGCACTGCAGTTCACTGCAGATTAGTTTTTTTTCCTAAAGCCCATACTAATAAAACACAATGAGCATTGTTCTCCTTCCCAAATGTTCCCAATTGTCCTTGCAAGGCTATTTGTATAGTGGAAGTGGCTACTATCAATCAAGAGCCCACTATTTGACGCACACTGATTCTGGTAATGAGATTTGGTTTACCCTGACAATCTACATTTTCTACTCTGTGCAGTTGTTTGACAAATGACAGCTCCGGGGGATGACTCAGTCCTGGCAGATGCAGCCAGGTTTTTCATTTAACCCCCGTGATGCTGGAGGGACCTTGAGAAGAGTGCACTGCAGTGTGTTGTCTCAGGGCAGGGGGAGAGCCGTGGTTCTGCAGCATGCTTCTGCACTTCTAGCCAACTACAGGGCTGCAATAAGTTTCCCACTATACATCAGGGAAACCTCACCCCTTCTCTAAAGTGTTCCTTCATTGCTTTCCTATAATGCTGTGGGAAAATGACCAGCTAATCATTTCCAAATCCCGTCCTACTGTGAGTTATCTCTTTATACCAATCACAGTCAGTCTGTATCTACATATCTAGAGATAAAGCCCATGATGCATTCTAACTATGCTTTCATTTTAATTGGAAACAGCATGTTGTTTCATTGAATGGTTATATAGGGTATATATATATATATATATATATATATATATATATATATATATATATCCACTGTGTATCTATGATCACACAAAACATACTAATATACTGTTTATTATACTGCGGTACAACACACAGTGTGATTTTGTGCAACAGAAAAACCCTGTAGACTTGTTGTAATTGATGGAATGCTAAGAGAGTGATTATAATATTAGAATTAAGTGAATAAATATAGAATTACACCTTCCCGGTGCAATAACAAATGTATTCAGTTTATAAAAATGTAAGGGGGTCCAGAGTGAAATAGCAGGGGGTCCACTGCAGGGTCAGGCTTGGGTCAAACGTTTTACTTATTTAGGATATTTTTGAAATTTTTTTTACAATGCAAATAAATATATTGACAGCTATAACTCTTTAAACACATTAAAACCCTAAAGCACAATCTTAAATTAAAAGTTGCTGAAAATGTGCAAACGCAATGGTAAGAATCTGCAGCCAGCAATCTGCTGTCAAAGAAATGAATGAACAAGAGAGAAGTGGATCTAAAGTAAGGATATGATTGCGTGTGCATGTGTATAAAGTAAGGAGAATACAATTACCTGTACGTGTGTATAAAGTAAGGAGAATTCAATTACCTGTACATGTGTATAAAGTAAGGAGAATACAATTACCTGTACGTGTGTATAAAGTAAGGAGAATACAATTACCTGTACATGTGTATAAAGTAAGGAGAATACGATTGCCTGTACATGTGTATTAAATAAGGAGAAAACAATTGCCTGTATATGTGTATTAAGTACGGATAATATGATTGCTTGTATATGTATTTAAACAGGAATGCAATTGTCTGTACATGTATAGAGTAAGGAGAATATGATTGCATGTACATATGTATAAAATAAGGAGAAAACAATTGCCTGTATATGTGTATTAAGTACGGATAATATGATTGCTTGTATATGTGTTTAACAGGAATGCAATTGTCTGTACATGTATAAAGTATGAAGAATGCGGATGCCTGTACATGTATAAAGTAAGGAGAATACGATTGCATGTACATGTGTATAAACAAGAATGCATTGTCCGTATGGAGAATACGATTGCCTGTACATGTGTATAAAGTAAGAAGAATACAATTGCCTGTACATGTGTAAAGTAAGGAGAATACAATTGCCTGTACATGTGTATAAAGTAAACAGAATACGATTGCCTGTACGTGTGTATAAAGTAATGAGAATACAATTGTCTGTACATGTGTATAAAGTAAGGAGAATACAATTGCCTGTACATGTGTATAAAGTAAACAGAATAGATTGCCTGTACGTGTGTATAAAGTAATGAGAATACAATTGTCTTGACATGTGTATAAAGTAAGGAGAATACAATTGCCTGTACATGTATAAAGTAAGAAGAATACAATTGCCTGTACATGTATAAAGTAAGGAGAATACAATTGCCTGTACATGTGTATAAAGTAACAGAATACGATTGCTGTACGTGTGTATAAAGTAATGAGAATACATTGTATGTACATGTGTATAAAGTAAGGAGAATACAACGGTCTGTACATGGTTATAAAGTTAGGAGAATACAATTGCTGTACATTTATATAAGAAGAAACAATTGCATATATCATGTGTATAATGTATGAGAACAAGATGTGTTCATGTGGTTCTCACCTCTTCTAGGGCAGTAGTTGACCAGTGCTTTGCTCCATAGGCAGCAGGGCTCAGAGCAGTGAGCTGTCCACTTCTTGGTCTGAAGGGCCACCAGGAAAGGGAGGAAGGACAGATTGGGTGGATCTTATTCTGCAGTTGTGTTCCACTGCAGTGCTGAATAAGAAGAAAAGACAAACAAAGTCTTTCATTCAGGCATTCACAGTCCTGATTTTGTTAGTGAATAAAGAGGTAAAAGCCTCTGGCTGGAATGAACTGGGAGGGGAGATTCTGTGTGTAATCAATAATTGAAGGGCTGGGAGTGGAGTGGGCAATCCCATTTTGTAGTAAAAAAATCAGCCGGGAACAGCTGGGGGGTGGAGCAGTGACTACATTCTGTAGAGTTTACAGGTCGTGAATAGCAGCATAATGCACATTGGGTTATTTGTACACGACTCTATGGGGTTAAAGATTGACTGTGAGGATCTCAGTTGTACGCAGGTTTCACTCAAAAACAGGATTGGGGATAACAATACGGGAAGGGCAAAATGGTTCATACATGAATTACTCCTTCCAAACTGTCCAATTTCCATCTACATTAATTACACCTCTTTTGTTGTGTAGACCTGCATAGTTCTGCCTTCTTCCACATGCAATACAAAAACAGAAACTGTTATATGTTACTGCAAAACACGCTAAACACACAGATCAGGTTTGAGGTATTCTTCCTAGAGGGACTTCTGTGTATGGAGATCTGCTCCACCCTCTAGAGTTGTTGCCCACTCTACTCTTGCTTAAGGAGATTTGTGGCGGCATGACATGGAGCCACTGTGGAAAGATTTACCGTGCTGCATCTTGGTAATTTATTACTATGTTCATTAAATTATATTGATAGATTTATTCGATACAGCAGAGGCGACTATGGTTGACTGGTGCTGCAAACAGTAAAGGATTGATCCTTCTGCCCACCCTTTCATATTTCTGGACTTTGGGATGTCCCCTGCTGTGCCTGGGTCCCCCTGAGGCTAAAAGAGAAAAGAGGATTTTGTTACCGTAAAATTCTTTCTCTGAAGCTGAAGGGGGACCCAGGCACTACCACCCTATAAGTTTAGGGTTCAGCTTGGCTTGTTGCCTTGTTGGGTCTGTTATGGTTTATTTCTCATTTTTATTACTCCTTACGCTCCCTCTTTGGGACAAACTGAGGAAGGCTTCCGTGTACAGAGGATAAGGTGAGGGGAGGAGCACTGGAACCTGATACTTTTTTACTTCTCAAGGTGCGCTCTGGAAGTAGACTGCTTAAACCCTGCTGTGCCTGGGTCCCCCTTCGGCTTCAGAGAAAGAGATTTTACGGTAAGTAACAAAATCCTCTTTTAGAGGTAAGTGTTGCAGTAATCCATTCAGGCTCAATTACATTTCAGCTTTAGTTCTCCTTTAAATGGCCTCACTAAATACTTTCCTCTACTGCTAGACTGACTGGGTGTCCTCGGGTAAACGTATGAACATACGATCAGATTTGTTGGTAAATGATTTGTCCCAGTGACAGCTTTATAGTGTCAATTGACCAGGCGGGATGAAAAATCTCACCCCTATCTTGGTAGAGATGGCCGAAATCCTGAAGTTCGTTTAGTTTCCGAACTTCAGTAAAAGTTCGGAAATAAAACCATTAAGTTAATGGGAGATAATATTTCTTTTAAAAGTCTTTTAAAATATTTCTTTAAAAGTTTGGTTAAATAACAGATAAAACTAGCAATGATAACTTACTGTAAATAGCTGTGGCATGGGAAATGGTGTGGGGAACATGTCCTGGTCCATATCACCAAAAACATGTTTAAACACTTCTTTCTTCAAGATCGGGCAATTGTGGGTTTCAGCATGCTACCTTCGAGGGTTACCGATAATCAAACATATATTTGAGGGTAATGAAAATCGAACATATATTTGAGGGTACCAAATTCGAAGGCTACATTCGAGGGTTATCGTAAACCGAACATTACATTTGAGGGTTATTAAACGATACATACGAGAGTACCGAAATCGAAGGTCACATTCGAGGGTTACCAAATTCCAACATTACATTTGTAATTAGCGAATTTTCCATAATTATCGAAAATAAGTCTGCAAGTTCGGAAAACCGAACTAGTTCGAATAGTTCAAGTCCGAATGAAATCATAAAGTTGTTAAGAGAAGAAAACAACAAGAATGGCACTGCCAGTCAAACAAATAATTCACAAAACCCTGTCATAAAGGGCAAGTCAACCCTAGAACTAAAATTTAACCCACTACTGGCCCCACTGTGTAGTGTTACAAAACCCTTACCTTACATCTCTACCCTAAATGGTTCCTGCAGTGCCTGGTAAAAGTTCCAGAAAGTGAAAAGTAGGAGTGTGTGTGGGTCATCTGGATGCCTGCTCCTTCATTGTCCTTGAGGTTTCTGGCATGCGCTGGGGAGCCCTCCCCCCTCCAGATCCCTTCATGGCTGCCACTAAATTATTTTTCTGTGGCGTAGTTACCCAGCCCAACAGCCAGGACCAGATTTACCATTAGGAACAGTAGGCAGGTGACTAGGGGCGTCTGTTGTTGAAGAGGAAGCTGTCAATTCCTCCCACCCCTCCACCCCTAAATAGTATATTCTTCATAAAAAGAAAATGGGTGCAGTTTGAGGGTGTGGTCTGTGTTAAGGGGTGGGGTAAGGGCACCAGGCTTGTTGTGCCTACAGGTCCTGAGGGTTAAATCCTCCTACTACCGCATGATGATGGTATTGCATGAACGGCCGTTTGTGACGTACATCCGCAGACGTATATATATGGCCACATTAGGCTACATATTTTTTTGCACACCAATGCGTAGACACTCTTTTGGTCTATGCAAAAAATGTCATCAAACAAATGTAAAAATGAATGAAGTATATATCGATTTGCAATATACATCATAAAATAGTAATGCGGTGAAGGATTTTACAATCACATCAGTATTTTACCTCCACCAAAACAATCTGTATTGTAAATTAACAATACTGCAAGATATTAGCGATTTGAACACATGGTCATACCATAAAGGTATCAGTATTTACAACCCCAGCATTATTACACTGCTTTGTAAACTACAGATGTGCCCATACCATTACAAACCAGCAGTATTAGTAATTTGTCCACACCCCCAATAATGAGATAAATAAGGCAATGAGATAAATAAGGCAATGAGATAAATAAGGCTATGTTTTGTGTAGGAGTATATTAAACCAATTGTAATAGTTGAAAATAACTGAATTCTAGGATGTTATATGTAGGACATGTCTGTAAATATACAAAAATGGGCAACGCCACTAATTTATCATTTAACTATAAAATGCCTATGGAGCCTTTCATTGAGCTTTCCCTGGATCCAAATTTTCATATAATCAAATAACTTACCCACCTCCACAATTTATGTTAAACTGGTCCTCACACAATGCTCCAGATGTACATTAAGGACACAAACATGCATTTAGCAGCACACGGTAATCTACGCACTGCCATTCCAAAATGATATTGAGTACAGGCATGTTCATTCAGTGCATCGGGGTAATGAAGGGTGAAATTAATTTTCAGTATTTTGGAGAAGGGAAGGATGTGTAAAGGCCTTCACCTCTCAACATGAGATGTTTGAAATGATCCACACAATTGTAATTGAATTATTCACTTCAGCATTCTGGATCTTGAAATGGTAATCTATACATTATGTTGAAATCAATAATTATTTATAATCAGATCGTGGACATATTTGCATACCCAGATGGATAATTGCATTTTGTGACATTCACAGATGTAAGTAACAATAAAATTTTTTACACATCAAACAACAAAAAACACAAGGTTCTAAGAATACTAGAATAATAAAATTTTTTCATTGTCACTGCTGGCTACAGCCAGTTTGCTCACTGCAGAATCAGGGGAAAAAAACATTTGTATGTTTAGCCTAAAGATCTTAGGTACTTCATGAACATTAATTCCTGAGATAGAGTCAAGGTAGGTCACTAGGTAACATGACTTACCACCATTTTATAGGTCATGCAAAAAGGACTTTTATATATATTTTGCCTGTACTTTGACAGTTATTAAAGGGTATTCGGTCATAAAAATACACTTTTACCTAATGTCTAAATATATATACGTCTGCCATATTTACTATCAAAGGATAAATTATTAAGTCAAAATGAATTAAAACAAATGTTGTTTTCCCTTAGAGATATTTGCATTTTATGTTTCTTGTGGCACAGAAGAGAAGGAAGACAGAAAGTCAAATATTATGCAAAATCAGTGCCATCAGCATTTCAAACTAAAATATACTGTCTTTCTTGGCTATGCAGCATTTCGGGGACATTCTTCACTGCCCAGTATAGCTTAACATTAATATAATAAACAGGAAATCTGTTGACTTGAAAGGCTTATCTATGATCTAATATAGACATGTTCCCCCCACCAGCCAGATCATTACATATACTAGTTTTCTGCGTCACCAGTGAAGGGCACTTATCAAATTACCAAAATAACTTGCAAATCAACCATTTTCTTTATTGTTTACCTAATTCTGAAGTAAGCTGTAAAGGGGGGTTCTCTGTGTGGTCTGGAGGTCCAGTGGCTCAACAGCGGAGGCCCAGGGACTAGAGGACCTGAGATCAGCTGTTTTTATACAGTGACCACACGTAAGTAGTAAAGGTAAGCACCATCAGTTTTTTAAACTGGCGATTACTCGTACCGTAACTGCATACATGTAATGCCGCTAGGAAGTGGGTGGGTTGTTAGGGGCCTGACCACCAAACTGCAGGGGGCTCAGGATCCTGTAGTTTCACCACTGTGGAGGTCTGAAATGAAGGGAAAATATCCACATAAGTAGGTAACTATTAAAGATGCACAAACAAACAGGGGTATGAGTCCATGGTCCTGGAACATTTATGTTCAGTATAGTGAATATAAGGAACAGGAAGCAAGGAAAACAAAAAAGCTGCAGCTTTGCTTACTTGAAGCCAAACATAACAGCCAAAACAAGGATTCAATGCAGCTTTATGTAAACATATTTAAATTCCCCTGTCCCTAAGAATGATATATTACTTTGCTTTTCACACAAAAATGAAAAGTAATCTTTGCAGTGTATTTCTTAGATAGCAAGGATGTAAGAAACAGAATATACATTTCAGTAAAAATCTGGGGAATTGAAGACACATCCTTGTGTACTTTGTCTAGCTAAAAACAAAGGTTTATACCACTACTTTATACCCAATAGAGCTATAATCTTGAAATTGGACATGTAGAAATTATTTATCTTTTGATTACAAAGTCTGGGCAAATTAAACATCTACTGATCATGGGCTGTGAATTTAAAAAGAGAAAAATATGAGCCACCACTGAATGTACAAATAATATAGATACATTTAGAAGATTATCTTTTACTAGGAACAGATTTATAAAATGAATTATTTACACACAATGTCCCCCAGAAAACACAATCCAGATGCCACACTCACATAAAATTTAGGGCTGTTTACATTGGAGAAGCGGCGGTTGCGTGGGGACTGATAAGCTTGTACAAATATATTAATGGCCCTACAATGAGCTCTCTGGTGCATTGTTCACTAATAGGTCATATCAGAGGACACGTGGACATCCTTTAATGTTGGAAGAAAAGAAGTTTCATCTTCAGGTTAGGAGAGGTTTCTTTACGTGAGAACGGGTGAAACTGTGGAACTGTCTTCCAGCAGATGTGGTAATGGCAAGTTCATTGAATAACTTTAAAAAAGGCCTGGATAAGTTTCTAAAACTAAAGAATATTGAGATACTGGTATTAATGTATATAGATCTGGTGATCCAGGGATACTTTCCGATTGCCGTTTGGAGTCAGGAAGAAATTTTTTCCCCCTTTTAGCTGGGGTTTTTTGCCTTCCTCTGGATCAATGTTAGGTAGGGTTAAAAAAAAAAAAAAGTGAATAGGTTGGACTTGATGGACGTATGTCTTTATTCAACCCTAATTACTATGTTACTATGTTACTATGTAAATGTATGCTTGCAAAAATAAAAAATGACACATTAAAAGGGCATGTTCACCCCTGTAAAGAACTTTTGCCACATAGTAGGATTCCTTCCCCCAGCCCAACCGTTATAAAAGATTTTTTAGAAAGTCTCCCAAACCCTACTTACCTTCCTGCTTTCCTCCACCGTACTGCCCAGCCTTCTGTTGCATGAAACTGCAAGCAGGGGGCCGGACCGGCAGCTGCGTCCCTGATTGGCTAAGAGGAGGCGGCTTCCAGCTGCACAGAGTACGCTAGGGGAGAGAGGTAAGTTAAGTAGAGTTTGGGGGACTAGAGTTTCTCCACCTAAAATATTGGGACAAGTTAGAGTAAAAAAAATATCAATATTTGTATTTGTCTTATGTACAATGGTATTAAAGGAGGAATTAAAGTATATGTTGAAGATGTGCTGGATATTTAATTTACTGATGGAATTTGAACAATCACATTACAAAAGGAAATCAAAACGGTTGAATGAGGTGCTCTTCTTCTGACAAATTAACATTGACTGCAAACTACTTTTCATCTTATGAAATCTCAAAGTAAAAGGTAATAATTCCATAGTAACTAAGTTTTCTATAGACAAAGTAAATCCATTAGAAAACAAAAAAAACAAGCAAAGTTATTTCAAGTGAGAAATACAATGCAGAATAAAACAAATACAAAGACTAATATATCACTGGTTTCATGTTTTTAGGAGACACAGAAATGAAGAATTTGTCAACATAAACCTGTAAAGGGAATGTACAGTGTAAATCAAAGTTCAGTCCATCGCAAACAGGGGCGTAGGTAGAAGTCAATGGGCCCCATAGCAAAATGTTGGATGGGCCCCCCCCAGCCCTCAAAATTTGGCAAACCACTTTATGCCCGGTTTAAAGAAAATACACATTGACGAGCATACACACTCTCTCACACACTGACCGGCATACACTCACTCACACTCTCTCACACCACACACCACACTGAGAAGTATACACATTCTCTCACATCACACTAACCAGCATACACTCACCACACTCTGACCAGCTTACACACGCTCTCTCTCACATCACAAACCAGCATACACTCACACACCCACACTCTGACCAGCATACACATGCTTCTCTCACATCACACTGATCAGCATACATTCACACACAACTCACTCTCTCGCATACATACACACTCTCTCTCTCTCTCTCTCCTCTCTCACACACACACACACACACATAGAACCAGCATAGTGCATACATGCACTCTCTCTCACTCACTCACACAGTGACCACCAAACATTCCTTTAGTTATCTTAGGCAATACAATAAATTAGTTTCCACACTATCAGTAGATACTCAGCAATAATGATTTTTTTTATTCCAGTATACGTAACTTCTACCCCCTCCCCCTCCCAACCCAATTCAATCCAGTGGTTAACCCAACTTTAGAATCAACACACAGATTGACAATATTACCTCGTATGTATTACATGCTGAGGAATGTCTTCTGCCAGCGCCACCATAACAACGAGTCCTGCTGCTTCTACTAAGGCTCGTTAGTGCCGTGCACATGCGCAATTTGCACACGGTGCATGTGCATCCAAAGTCCCAGGCAGTCCTGTAGGTAAAGTAAGTAACCAATAGAGGGCCAGGGGCAAGCAACCGAAATTTAAAAGTACCAGACACACACACAGGGGGCCCAGCCCCACAAAGCAAATGCTGCCTAAGTGTAGAAGCAGGTTGTGTCTGTGTGATACAGAAGTAGTAAGTTACTCTGGGGTAGCTGGGCCCATAGAAACACTATGGTTGCTAGGTGATCCCTACGCCACTGATCACAAAGCTGATCTTTAAAGGACATGTCCACCCATTTTATATATTTTGGTATACTGTAGGGCTCCCTCCCCAGCCCAACTGCTATGTTAGTTTTTACAGAACTCCCCCGATCATCACTTACCTTACCTCTTTCCTCCGGCTACTGTCCGGCCACTGATTGCATGAAACTGCAAGCAGGGGGCCGAGCCGGCAGCCGTGTCTGTGATTGGCTGAGAGGCAGCCAATCACAGACGTGGCTTCCGGCTATCCAGAATCCCGGGGGAGAGAGGTATGGTAAGTAATGATCGGAGGAGTTTCTGTAAAAACGAATATAGGGTTGGGGTTGGAAGCCCTACAGTACCCCAAAGGGTTACACACTAGTGGAAGGGAGAGCAAAACGGGAGGGAGAGGGAGGGGGAGGATGGCTGCAGTGATGGCATGGCAAAATTCTCCTGGAGGAGAGACAGGAGCAGAGTCTATATGGACTCGGCAGGCTCCTGGTGGCCAGTTTTTTGGACTTTGGAGGGGCATAGCAGCAACTATGGTTGCCCGGATGAACGATAAGTAACTTTTACAACATAAATGTAAAACATTCCACACTGCTGGATTTTAAATAAAATTCTTTTTGTTTAACAGATCACTAACATTTAAATAAAACCTTGCATGTTCAGCATTGTTTTTTACTATGCAGTGTACAATGATTTATTAGAGTTGACTAGACAGTCGGAATATCGCACAGATCAAGGTTACCCAAATGGAAGTCATGTGAGTCATACAAAGGAAAATTCATTGTAATAATAGTACCATCTCTTATAAAATGCTGCCGCATACCAACACAATTGTCTTCTTAACATATATTCTGGGAAATATCAATAAAACAGGGATGGATTTATGATGACACAAAGCGCATATGCAACAAATGTTTTTACTGTACTGTATCAAACAGAGGGGGAAAGGTTTACAGGCTCATCATGTGTCTTGTATTTCATATAATAATAATGAATAGGTAGGGGTGGGTGTTGCAATTTAATTCACTGCATGTTGCAGATTGGCAAACTGTTTTGCTTTTAACACTGAATATGGGATATTGTTCTTGGCACAGTTAAAGGACATTATACTCACCTACTCATCGCTCCTCTTCTTCCGTCCCTTATTAGTTTCCAGGGTGAGGACCTAAAATGCACACCCCTGGGTACTTTACCTAACTGGTTATACATACACTAAGTTTCCCTCAGCATTCTGGTCCTCTTCTGCAGTTCGTGATGTAGCCAAGGGAAAGAACACGCTCTGCTGTGGGAGCGATGGTCCTGCCCATTGGCTAGATCGCACACTGTCCATAATATATATTAGGTCATGATGCTTGAGATTTAGTCCGGACAAGGTGGATAAAATAAGGAGAAAACAATTGCCTGTATATGTGTATTAAGTACGGATAATATGATTGCTGTATATGTGTTTAACAGGAATGCAATTGTCTGTAAATGATAAAGTATGAAGAATGCGGATGCCTGTATGTATAAAGTAAGGAGAATACGATTGCATGTACATGTGTATAAACAAGAATGCATTGTCCGTATGGAGAATACGATTGCCTGTACATGTGTATAAAGTAAGAGAATACAATTGCCTGTACATGTGTAAAGTAAGGAGAATACAATTGCCTGTACATGTGTATAAAGTAAACAGAATACGATTGCCTGTACGTGTGTATAAAGTAATGAGAATACAATTGTCTGTACATGTGTATAAAGTAAGGAGAATACAATTGCCTGTACATGTGTATAAAGTAAACAGAATAGATTGCCTGTACGTGTGTATAAAGTAATGAGAATACAATTGTCTTGACATGTGTATAAAGTAAGGAGAATACAATTGCCTGTACATGTATAAAGTAAGAAGAATACAATTGCCTGTACATGTATAAAGTAAGGAGAATACAATTGCCTGTACATGTGTATAAAGTTAACAGAATACGATTGCTGTACGTGTGTATAAGTAATGAGAATACATTGTATGTACATGTGTATAAAGTAAGGAGAATACAACGGTCTGTACATGGTGTATAAAGTTAGGAGAATACAATTGCTGTACATTTATATAAGAAGAAACAATTGCATATATCATGTGTATAATGTATGGAGAACAAGATGTGTTCATGTGGTTCTCACCTCTTCTAGGGCAGTAGTTGACCAGTGCTTTGCTCCATAGGCAGCAGGGCTCAGAGCAGTGAGCTGTCCACTTCTTGGTCTGAAGGGCCACCAGGAAAGGGAGGAAGGACAGATTGGGTGGATCTTATTCTGCAGTTGTGTTCCACTGCAGTGCTGAATAAGAAGAAAAGACAAACAAAGTCTTTCATTCAGGCATTCACAGTCCTGATTTTGTTAGTGAATAAAGAGGTAAAAGCCTCTGGCTGGAATGAACTGGGAGGGGAGATTCTGTGTGTAATCAATAATTGAAGGGCTGGGAGTGGAGTGGGCAATCCCATTTTGTAGTAAAAAAATCAGCCGGGAACAGCTGGGGGGTGGAGCAGTGACTACATTCTGTAGAGTTTACAGGTCGTGAATAGCAGCATAATGCACATTGGGTTATTTGTACACGACTCTATGGGGTTAAAGATTGACTGTGAGGATCTCAGTTGTACGCAGGTTTCACTCAACAAACAGGATTGGGGATAACAATACGGGAAGGGCAAAATGGTTCATACATGAATTACTCCTTCCAAACTGTCCAATTTCCATCTACATTAATTACACCTCTTTTGTTGTGTAGACCTGCATAGTTCTGCCTTCTTCCACATGCAATACAAAAACAGAAACTGTTATATGTTACTGCAAAACACGCTAAACACACAGATCAGGTTTGAGGTATTCTTCCTAGAGGGACTTCTGTGTATGGAGATCTGCTCCACCCTCTAGAGTTGTTGCCCACTCTACTCTTGCTTAAGGAGATTTGTGGCGGCATGACATGGAGCCACTGTGGAAAGATTTACCGTGCTGCATCTTGGTAATTTATTACTATGTTCATTAAATTATATTGATAGATTTATTCGATACAGCAGAGGCGACTATGGTTGACTGGTGCTGCAAACAGTAAAGGATTGATCCTTCTGCCCACCCTTTCATATTTCTGGACTTTGGGATGTCCCCTGCTGTGCCTGGGTCCCCCTGAGGCTAAAAGAGAAAAGAGGATTTTGTTACCGTAAAATTCTTTCTCTGAAGCTGAAGGGGGACCCAGGCACTACCACCCTATAAGTTTAGGGTTCAGCTTGGCTTGTTGCCTTGTTGGGTCTGTTATGGTTTATTTCTCATTTTTATTACTCCTTACGCTCCCTCTTTGGGACAAACTGAGGAAGGCTTCCGTGTACAGAGGATAAGGTGAGGGGAGGAGCACTGGAACCTGATACTTTTTTACTTCTCAAGTGCGCTCTGGAAGTAGACTGCTTAAACCCTGCTGTGCCTGGGTCCCCCTTCGGCTTCAGAGAAAGAGATTTTACGGTAAGTAACAAAATCCTCTTTTAGAGGTAAGTGTTGCAGTAATCCATTCAGGCTCAATTACATTTCAGCTTTAGTTCTCCTTTAAATGGCCTCACTAAATACTTTCCTCTACTGCTAGACTGACTGGGTGTCCTCGGGTAAACGTATGAACATACGATCAGATTTGTTGGTAAATGATTTGTCCCAGTGACAGCTTTATAGTGTCAATTGACCAGGCGGGATGAAAAATCTCACCCCTATCTTGGTAGAGATGGCCGAAATCCTGAAGTTCGTTTAGTTTCCGAACTTCAGTAAAAGTTCGGAAATAAAACCATTAAGTTAATGGGAGATAATATTTCTTTTAAAAGTCTTTTAAAATATTTCTTTAAAAGTTTGGTTAAATAACAGATAAAACTAGCAATGATAACTTACTGTAAATAGCTGTGGCATGGGAAATGGTGTGGGGAACATGTCCTGGTCCATATCACCAAAAACATGTTTAAACACTTCTTTCTTCAAGATCGGGCAATTGTGGGTTTCAGCATGCTACTTCGAGGGTTACCGATAATCAAACATATATTTGAGGGTAATGAAAATCGAACATATATTTGAGGGTACCAAATTCGAAGGCTACATTCGAGGGTTATCGTAAACCGAACATTACATTTGAGGGTTATTAAACGATACATACGAGATACCGAAATCGAAGGTCACATTCGAGGGTTACCAAATTCCAACATTACATTTGTAATTAGCGAATTTTCCATAATTATCGAAAATAAGTCTGCAAGTTCGGAAAACCGAACTAGTTCGAATAGTTCAAGTCCGAATGAAATCATAAAGTTGTTAAGAGAAAAAACAACAAGAATGGCACTGCCAGTCAAACAAATAATTCACAAAACCCTGTCATAAAGGGCAAGTCAACCCTAGAACTAAAATTTAACCCACTACTGGCCCCACTGTGTAGTGTTACAAAACCCTTACCTTACATCTCTACCCTAAATGGTTCCTGCAGTGCCTGGTAAAAGTTCCAGAAAGTGAAAAGTAGGAGTGTGTGTGGGTCATCTGGATGCCTGCTCCTTCATTGTCCTTGAGGTTTCTGGCATGCGCTGGGGAGCCCTCCCCCCTCCAGATCCCTTCATGGCTGCCACTAAATTATTTTTCTGTGGCGTAGTTACCCAGCCCAACAGCCAGGACCAGATTTACCATTAGGAACAGTAGGCAGGTGACTAGGGGCGTCTGTTGTTGAAGAGGAAGCTGTCAATTCCTCCCACCCCTCCACCCCTAAATAGTATATTCTTCATAAAAAGAAAATGGGTGCAGTTTGAGGGTGTGGTCTGTGTTAAGGGGTGGGGTAAGGGCACCAGGCTTGTTGTGCCTACAGGTCCTGAGGGTTAAATCCTCCTACTACCGCATGATGATGGTATTGCATGAACGGCCGTTTGTGACGTACATCCGCAGACGTATATATATGGCCACATTAGGCTACATATTTTTTTGCACACCAATGCGTAGACACTCTTTTGGTCTATGCAAAAAATGTCATCAAACAAATGTAAAAATGAATGAAGTATATATCGATTTGCAATATACATCATAAAATAGTAATGCGGTGAAGGATTTTACAATCACATCAGTATTTTACCTCCACCAAAACAATCTGTATTGTAAATTAACAATACTGCAAGATATTAGCGATTTGAACACATGGTCATACCATAAAGGTATCAGTATTTACAACCCCAGCATTGATTACACTGCTTTGTAAACTACAGATGTGCCCATACCATTACAAACCAGCAGTATTAGTAATTTGTCCACACCCCCAATAATGAGATAAATAAGGCAATGAGATAAATAAGGCAATGAGATAAATAAGGCTATGTTTTGTGTAGGAGTATATTAAACCAATTGTAATAGTTGAAAATAACTGAATTCTAGGATGTTATATGTAGGACATGTCTGTAAATATACAAAAATGGGCAACGCCACTAATTTATCATTTAACTATAAAATGCCTTATGGAGCCTTTCATTGAGCTTTCCCTGGATCCAAATTTTCATATAATCAAATAACTTACCCACCTCCACAATTTATGTTAAACTGGTCCTCACACAATGCTCCAGATGTACATTAAGGACACAAACATGCATTTAGCAGCACACGGTAATCTACGCACTGCCATTCCAAAAATGATATTGAGTACAGGCATGTTCATTCAGTGCATCGGGGTAATGAAGGGTGAAATTAATTTTCAGTATTTTGGAGAAGGGAAGGATGTGTAAAGGCCTTCACCTCTCAACATGAGATGTTTGAAATGATCCACACAATTGTAATTGAATTATTCACTTCAGCATTCTGGATCTTGAAATGGTAATCTATACATTATGTTGAAATCAATAATTATTTATAATCAGATCGTGGACATATTTGCATACCCAGATGGATAATTGCATTTTGTGACATTCACAGATGTAAGTAACAATAAAATTTTTTACACATCAAACAACAAAAAACACAAGGTTCTAAGAATACTAGAATAATAAAATTTTTTCATTGTCACTGCTGGCTACAGCCAGTTTGCTCACTGCAGAATCAGGGGAAAAAAACATTTGTATGTTTAGCCTAAAGATCTTAGGTACTTCATGAACATTAATTCCTGAGATAGAGTCAAGGTAGGTCACTAGGTAACATGACTTACCACCATTTTATAGGTCATGCAAAAAGGACTTTTATATATATTTTGCCTGTACTTTGACAGTTATTAAAGGGTATTCGGTCATAAAAATACACTTTTACCTAATGTCTAAATATATATACGTCTGCCATATTTACTATCAAAGGATAAATTATTAAGTCCAAAATGAATTAAAACAAATGTTGTTTTCCCTTAGAGATATTTGCATTTTATGTTTCTTGTGGCACAGAAGAGAAGGAAGACAGAAAGTCAAATATTATGCAAAATCAGTGCCATCAGCATTTCAAACTAAAATATACTGTCTTCTTGGCTATGCAGCATTTCGGGGACATTCTTCACTGCCCAGTATAGCTTAACATTAATATAATAAACAGGAAATCTGTTGACTTGAAAGGCTTATCTATGATCTAATATAGACATGTTCCCCCCACCAGCCAGATCATTACATATACTAGTTTTCTGCGTCCCAGTGAAGGGCACTTATCAAATTACCAAAATAACTTGCAAATCAACCATTTTCTTTATTGTTTACCTAATTCTGAAGTAAGCTGTAAAGGGGGGTTCTCTGTGTGGTCTGGAGGTCCAGTGGCTCAACAGCGGAGGCCCAGGGACTAGAGGACCTGAGATCAGCTGTTTTTATACAGTGACCACACGTAAGTAGTAAAGGTAAGCACCATCAGTTTTTTAAACTGGCGATTACTCGTACCGTAACTGCATACATGTAATGCCGCTAGGAAGTGGGTGGGTTGTTAGGGGCCTGACCACCAAACTGCAGGGGGCTCAGGATCCTGTAGTTTCACCACTGTGGAGGTCTGAAATGAAGGGAAAATATCCACATAAGTAGGTAACTATTAAAGATGCACAAACAAACAGGGGTATGAGTCCATGGTCCTGGAACATTTATGTTCAGTATAGTGAATATAAGGAACAGGAAGCAAGGAAAACAAAAAAGCTGCAGCTTTGCTTACTTGAAGCCAAACATTAACAGCCAAAACAAGGATTCAATGCAGCTTTATGTAAACATATTTAAATTCCCCTGTCCCTAAGAATGATATATTACTTTGCTTTTCACACAAAAATGAAAAGTAATCTTTGCAGTGTATTTCTTAGATAGCAAGGATGTAAGAAACAGAATATACATTTCAGTAAAAATCTGGGGAATTGAAGACACATCCTTGTGTACTTTGTCTAGCTAAAAACAAAGGTTTATACCACTACTTTATACCCAATAGAGCTATAATCTTGAAATTGGACATGTAGAAATTATTTATCTTTTGATTACAAAGTCTGGGCAAATTAAACATCTACTGATCATGGGCTGTGAATTTAAAAAGAGAAAAATATGAGCCACCACTGAATGTACAAATAATATAGATACATTTAGAAGATTATCTTTTACTAGGAACAGATTTATAAAATGAATTATTTACACACAATGTCCCCCAGAAAACACAATCCAGATGCCACACTCACATAAAATTTAGGGCTGTTTACATTGGAGAAGCGGCGGTTGCGTGGGGACTGATAAGCTTGTACAAATATATTAATGGCCCTACAATGAGCTCTCTGGTGCATTGTTCACTAATAGGTCATATCAGAGGACACGTGGACATCCTTTAATGTTGGAAGAAAAGAAGTTTCATCTTCAGGTTAGGAGAGGTTTCTTTACGTGAGAACGGGTGAAACTGTGGAACTGTCTTCCAGCAGATGTGGTAATGGCAAGTTCATTGAATAACTTTAAAAAAGGCCTGGATAAGTTTCTAAAACTAAAGAATATTGAGATACTGGTATTAATGTATATAGATCTGGTGATCCAGGGATACTTTCCGATTGCCGTTTGGAGTCAGGAAGAAATTTTTTCCCCCTTTTAGCTGGGGTTTTTTGCCTTCCTCTGGATCAATGTTAGGTAGGGTTAAAAAAAAAAAAAAGTGAATAGGTTGGACTTGATGGACGTATGTCTTTATTCAACCCTAATTACTATGTTACTATGTTACTATGTAAATGTATGCTTGCAAAAATAAAAAATGACACATTAAAAGGGCATGTTCACCCCTGTAAAGAACTTTTGCCACATAGTAGGATTCCTTCCCCCAGCCCAACCGTTATAAAAGATTTTTTAGAAAGTCTCCCAAACCCTACTTACCTTCCTGCTTTCCTCCACCGTACTGCCCAGCCTTCTGTTGCATGAAACTGCAAGCAGGGGGCCGGACCGGCAGCTGCGTCCCTGATTGGCTAAGAGGAGGCGGCTTCCAGCTGCACAGAGTACGCTAGGGGAGAGAGGTAAGTTAAGTAGAGTTTGGGGGACTAGAGTTTCTCCACCTAAAATATTGGGACAAGTTAGAGTAAAAAAAATATCAATATTTGTATTTGCTCTTATGTACAATGGTATTAAAGGAGGAATTAAAGTATATGTTGAAGATGTGCTGGATATTTAATTTACTGATGGAATTTGAACAATCACATTACAAAAGGAAATCAAAACGGTTGAATGAGGTGCTCTTCTTCTGACAAATTAACATTGACTGCAAACTACTTTTCATCTTATGAAATCTCAAAGTAAAAGGTAATAATTCCATAGTAACTAAGTTTTCTATAGACAAAGTAAATCCATTAGAAAACAAAAAAAACAAGCAAAGTTATTTCAAGTGAGAAATACAATGCAGAATAAAACAAATACAAAGACTAATATATCACTGGTTTCATGTTTTTAGGAGACACAGAAATGAAGAATTTGTCAACATAAACCTGTAAAGGGAATGTACAGTGTAAATCAAAGTTCAGTCCATCGCAAACAGGGGCGTAGGTAGAAGTCAATGGGCCCCATAGCAAAATGTTGGATGGGCCCCCCCCAGCCCTCAAAATTTGGCAAACCACTTTATGCCCGGTTTAAAGAAAAATACACATTGACGAGCATACACACTCTCTCACACACTGACCGGCATACACTCACTCACACTCTCTCACACCACACACCACACTGAGAAGTATACACATTCTCTCACATCACACTAACCAGCATACACTCACCACACTCTGACCAGCTTACACACGCTCTCTCTCACATCACAAACCAGCATACACTCACACACCCACACTCTGACCAGCATACACATGCTTCTCTCACATCACACTGATCAGCATACATTCACACACAACTCACTCTCTCGCATACATACACACTCTCTCTCTCTCTCTCTCCTCTCTCACACACACACACACACACATAGAACCAGCATAGTGCATACATGCACTCTCTCTCACTCACTCACACAGTGACCACCAAACATTCCTTTAGTTATCTTAGGCAATACAATAAATTAGTTTCCACACTATCAGTAGATACTCAGCAATAATGATTTTTTTTATTCCAGTATACGTAACTTCTACCCCCTCCCCCTCCCAACCCAATTCAATCCAGTGGTTAACCCAACTTTAGAATCAACACACAGATTGACAATATTACCTCGTATGTATTACATGCTGAGGAATGTCTTCTGCCAGCGCGCACCATAACAACGAGTCCTGCTGCTTCTACTAAGGCTCGTTAGTGCCGTGCACATGCGCAATTTGCACACGGTGCATGTGCATCCAAAGTCCCAGGCAGTCCTGTAGGTAAAGTAAGTAACCAATAGAGGGCCAGGGGCAAGCAACCGAAATTTAAAAGTACCAGACACACACACAGGGGGCCCAGCCCCACAAAGCAAATGCTGCCTAAGTGTAGAAGCAGGTTGTGTCTGTGTGATACAGAAGTAGTAAGTTACTCTGGGGTAGCTGGGCCCATAGAAACACTATGGTTGCTAGGTGATCCCTACGCCACTGATCACAAAGCTGATCTTTAAAGGACATGTCCACCCATTTTATATATTTTGGTATACTGTAGGGCTCCCTCCCCAGCCCAAACTGCTATGTTAGTTTTTACAGAACTCCCCCGATCATCACTTACCTTACCTCTTTCCTCCGGCTACTGTCCGGGCCACTGATTGCATGAAACTGCAAGCAGGGGGCCGAGCCGGCAGCCGTGTCTGTGATTGGTGAGAGGCAGCCAATCACAGACGTGGCTTGGCTATCCAGAATCCCGGGGGAGAGAGGTATGGTAAGTAATGATCGGAGGAGTTTCTGTAAAAACGAATATAGGGTTGGGGTTGGAAGCCCTACAGTACCCCAAAGGGTTACACACTAGTGGAAGGGAGAGCAAAACGGGAGGGAGAGGGAGGGGGAGGATGGCTGCAGTGATGGCATGGCAAAATTCTCCTGGAGGAGAGACAGGAGGCAGAGTCTATATGGACTCGGCAGGCTCCTGGTGGCCAGTTTTTTGGACTTTGGAGGGGCATAGCAGCAACTATGGTTGCCCCGGATGAACGATAAGTAACTTTTACAACATAAATGTAAAACATTCCACACTGCTGGATTTTAAATAAAATTCTTTTTGTTTAACAGATCACTAACATTTAAATAAAACCTTGCATGTTCAGCATTGTTTTTTACTATGCAGTGTACAATGATTTATTAGAGTTGACTAGACAGTCGGAATATCGCACAGATCAAGGTTACCCAAATGGAAGTCAGTGAGTCATACAAAGGAAAATTCATTGTAATAATAGTACCATCTCTTATAAAATGCTGCCGCATACCAACACAATTGTCTTCTTAACATATATTCTGGGAAATATCAATAAAACAGGGATGGATTATGATGACACAAAGCGCATATGCAACAAATGTTTTACTGTACTGTATCAAACAGAGGGGGAAAGGTTTACAGGCTCATCATGTGTCTTGTATTTCATATAATAATAATGAATAGGTAGGGGTGGGTGTTGCAATTTAATTCACTGCATGTTGCAGATTGGCAAACTGTTTTGCTTTTAACACTGAATATGGGATATTGTTCTTGGCACAGTTAAAGGACATTATACTCACCTACTCATCGCTCCTCTTCTTCCGTCCCTTATTAGTTTCCAGGGTGAGGACCTAAAATGCACACCCCTGGGTACTTTACCTAACTGGTTATACATACACTAAGTTTCCCTCAGCATTCTGGTCCTCTTCTGCAGTTCGTGATGTAGCCAAGGGAAAGACACGCTCTGCATGTGGGAGCGTGTCCTCCCATTGGGCTTAGATCGCACACTGTCATAATATATATATTAGGATAGTGATGCTTGAGATTTAGTCCGGACAAGGTGGTGTACATGTATAGAGTAAGGAGAATATGATTGCATGTACATATGTATAAAATAAGGAGAAAACAATTGCCTGTATATGTGTATAAAGTATGAAGAATGCGGATGCCTGTACATGTATAAAGTAAGGAGAATACGATTGCATGTACATGTGTATAAACAAGAATGCATTGTCCGTATGGAGAATACGATTGCCTGTACATGTGTATAAAGTAAGAAGAATACAATTGCCTGTACATGTGTAAAGTAAGGAGAATACAATTGCCTGTACATGTGTATAAGTGTAAAACAGAATACGATTGCTGTACGGTGGTATAAAGTAATGAGAATACAATTGTCTGTACATGGTATAAAGTAAGGAGAATACAATTGCCTGTACATGTGTATAAAGTAAACAGAATACGATTGCCTGTACGTGGTATAAAGTAATGAGAATACAATTGTCTGTACATGTTGTATAAAGTAAGGAGAATACAATTGCCTGTACATGTTAGTAAGAAAGAAGAAGAATACAATGCCTGTACGTGTATAAAGTAAGGAGAATACAATTGCCTGTACATGTGTATAAAGTAAACAGAATACGATTGCCTGTACGTGTGTATAAAGTAATGAGAATACAATTGTATGTACATGTGTATAAAGTAAGGAGAATACAACGGTCTGTACATGTGTATAAAGTTAGGAGAATACAATTGCCTGTACATTTATAAAGTAAGAAGAAAACAATTGCATATATACATGTGTATAATGTATGGAGAACAAGATGTGTTCATGTGGTTCTCACCTCTTTCTAGGGCAGTAGTTGACCAGTGCTTTGCTCCATAGGCAGCAGGGCTCAGAGCAGTGAGCTGTCCACTTCTTGGTGCTGAAGGGCCACCAGGAAAGGGAGGAAGGCAGATTGGGTGGATCTTATTCTGCAGTTGTGTTCCACTGCAGTGCTGAATAAGAAGAAAAGACAAACAAAGTCTTTCATTCAGGCATTCACAGTCCTGATTTTGTTAGTGAATAAAGAGGTAAAAGCCTCTGGCTGGAATGAACTGGGAGGGGAGATTCTGTGTGTAATCAATAATTGAAGGGCTGGGAGTGGAGTGGGCAATCCCATTTTGTAGTAAAAAAATCAGCCGGGAACAGCTGCGGGGGTGGAGCAGTGACTACATTCATGTAGAGTTTACAGGTCGCTTGAATAGCAGCATAATGCACATTGGGTTATTTGTACACGACTCTATGGGGTTAAAGATTGACTGTGAGGATCTCAGTTGTACGCAGGTTTCACTCACAAACAGGCATTGGGGATAACAATCAGGGAAGGGCAAAATGGTTCATACATGAATTACTCCTTCCAAACCTGTCCAATTTCCATCTTACATTATATTACACCTCTTTTGTTGTGTAGACCTGCATATGTTCTGCCTTCTTCCACATGCAATACAAAAACAGAAACTGTTCATATGTTACTGCAAAATACACGCTAAACACACAGATCAGGTTTGAGTGTATTCTTTCCTAGAGGGACTTCTGTGTATGGAGATCTGCTCCACCCTCTAGAGTTGTTGCCCACTCTACTCTTGCTTAAGGAGATTTGTGGGCGGCATGACATGGAGCCACTGTGGAACAGATTTACCGTGCTGCATCTTGGTAATTTATTACTATGTTCATTAAATTATATTGATAGAATTTATTCGATACAGCAGAGGCGACTATGGGTTGACTGGTGCTGCAAACAGTAAAGGATTGATCCTTCTGCCCACCCTTTCATATTTCTGGACTTTGGGATGTCCCCTGCTGTGCCTGGGTCCCCCTGAGGCTAAAAGAGAAAAGAGGATTTTGTTACCGTAAAATCTCTTTCTCTGAAGCTGAAGGGGGACCCAGGCACTACCCACCCTATAAGTTTAGGGTTCAGCTTGGCTTGTTGCCTTGTTGGGTCTGTTATGCTTTATTTCTCATTTTTATTACTCCTTACGCTCCCTCTTTGGGACAAAACTGAGGAAGGCTTCCTGTGCTACAGAGGATAAGGTGAGGGGAGGAGCACTGGAACCTGATACTTTTTAACTTCTCAAGTGTGCGCTCCTGGAAGTAGACTGCTTAACCCCTGCTGTGCCTGGGTCCCCCTTCGGCTTCAGAGAAAGAGATTTTACGGTAAGTAACAAAATCCTCTTTTAAGAGGTAAGTGTTGCAGTAATCCATTCAGGCTCAATTACATTTCAGCTTTAGTTCTCCTTTAAATGTCCTCACTAAATACTTTCCTTCTACTGCTAGACTGACTGGGTGTCCTCGGGTAAACGTATGAACATACGATCAGATATGTTGGTAAATGATTTGTCCCAGCTGACAGCTTTATAGTGTCAATTGACCAGGCGGGATGAAAAATCTCACCCCTATCTTGGCTAGAGATGGCCGAACTTCCTGAAGTTCGTTTAGTTTCCGAACTTCAGTAAAAGTTCGGAAATAAAACCATTAAAGTCAATGGGAGATAATATTTCTTTTAAAAGTCTTTTAAAATATTTCTTTTAAAAGTTTGGTTAAATAACAGATAAACTAGCAATGATAACTTACTGTAAATAGCTGTGGCACTGGGAAATGGTGTGGGGAACATGTCCTGGTCCATATCACCAAAACATGTTTAAACACTTCTTTCTTCAAGATCGGGCAATTGTTGGGTTTCAGCATGCTACATTCGAGGGTTACCGATAATCAAACAATATATTTGAGGGTTAATGAAAATCGAACATTATATTTGAGGGTTACCAAATTCGAAGGCTACATTCGAGGGTTATCGTAAACCGAACATTACATTTGAGGGTTATTAAACGATACATACGAGAGTTACCGAAATCGAAGGTCACATTCGAGGGTTACCAAATTCCAACATTACATTTGATAATTAGCGAATTTTCCATAATTATCGAAAATAAGTCTGCAAGTTCGGAAAACCGAACTAGTTCGAATAGTTCAAGTCCGACTGAACTCATAAAGTTTGTAAGAGAAAACAAACATAGAATGGCACTGCCAGTCAAACAAATAATTCACAAAACCCTGTCATTAAAGGGCAAGTCCAACCCTAGAACTAAAATTTAACCCACTACTGGCCCCACTGTGTAGTGTTACAAAACCCTTACCTTACATCTCTACCCTAAATGGTTCTCCTGCAGTGCCTGGTAAAAGTTCCAGAAAGTGAAAAGTAGGAGCTGTGTGTGGTTCATCTGGATGCCTGCTCCTTCATTGTCCTTGAGGTTTCTGGCATGCGCTGGGGAGCCCTCCCCCCTCCAGATCCCTTCATGGCTGCCACTAAATTATTTTTCTGTGGCGTAGTTACCCCAGCCCAACAGCCAGGACCAGATTTACCATTAGGAACAGTAGGCAGGTGACTAGGGGCGTCTGTTGTTGAAGAGGAAGCTGTCAATCTCCTCCCACCCCTCCACCCCTAAATAGTATATTTTCTTCATAAAAAAGAAAATGGGTGCAGTTTGAGGGTGTGGTCTGTGTTAAGGGGTGGGGCTAAGGGCACCAGGCTTGTTGTGCCTACAGGCTCCTGAGGGTTAAATCCTCCCTACTACCGCATGATGATGGTATTGCATGAACGGCCGTTTGTAGACGTACATCCGCAGACGTATATATATGGCCACATTAGGCTACATATTTTTTTTGCATCACCAATGCGTAGACAATCTTTTGGTCTATGCAAAAAATGTCATCAAACAAATGTAAAAATGAATGAAGTATATATCGATTTTTGCAATACTACATCATAAAATAGTAATGCGGTGAAGGATTTTACAATCACATCAGTATTTTACCTCCACCAAAACAATCTGTATTGTAAATTAACAATACTGCAAGATATTAGCGATTTGAACCACATGGTCATACCATAAAGGTATCAGTATTTACAACCCCAGCATTGTATTACACTGCTTTGTAAACTACAGATGTGCCCATACCCATTACAAACCAGCAGTATTAGTAATTTGTCCACACCCCCAATAATGAGATAAATAAGGCAATGAGATAAATAAGGCAATGAGATAAATAAGGCTATGTTTTGTGTAAGGAGTATATTAAACCAATTGTAATAGTTGAAAATAACTGAATTCTAGGATGTTATATGTATGGACATGTCTGTAAATATACAAAAAATGGGCAACGCCACTAATTTATCATTTAACTATAAAATGCCTTATGTAGCCTTTCATTGAGCTTTCCCTGGATCCAAATTTTCATATAATCAAATAACTTACCCACCTCCACAATTTATGTTAAACTGGTCCTCACACAATGCTCCAGATGTACATTTAAGGACACAAACATGCATTTAGCAGCACACGGTAATCTACGCACTGCCATTCCACAAATGATATTGAGTACTAGGCATGTTCATTCAGTGCATCGGGGTAATGAAGGGTGAAATTAATTTTTCATGTATTTTGGAGAAGGGAAGGATGTGTAAAGGCCTTCACCTCTCAACATGAGATGTTTGAAATGATCCACACAATTGTAATTGAATTATTCACTTCAGCATTCTGGATCTTGAAATGGTAATCTATACATTATGTTGAAATCAATAATTATTTATAATCAGATCTGTGGACATATTTGCATACCCAGATGGATAATTGCATTTTGTGACATTCACAGATGTAAGTATACAATATAAATTTTTTCACACATCAAACAACAAAAAACACAAGGTTCTAAGAATACTAGAATAATAAAATTTTTTCATTGTCACTGCTGGCTACAGCCAGTTTGCTCACTGCAGAATCAGGGGAAAAAACACATTTGTATGTTTAGCCTAAAGATCTTTAAGGTACTTCATAGAACATTAATTCCTGAGATAGAGTCAAGGTAGGTCACTAGGTAACATGACTTACCACCATTTTATAGGTCATGCAAAAAGGACTTTTATATATATATTTATGCCTGTACCTTTGACAGTTATTAAAGGGTATTCGGTCATAAAAATACACTTTTACCTAATGTCTAAATATATATACGTCTGCCATATTTACTATCAAAGGATAAATTATTAAGTCCAAAATGAATTAAAACAAATGTTGTTTTCCCCCTTAGAGATATTTGCATTTTATGTTTCCTTGTGGCACAGAAGAGAAGGAAGACAGAAAGTCAATATATTATGCAAAATCAGTGCCATTCAGCATTTCAAACTATAAATAATACTGTCTTTCTTGGCTATGCAGCATTTCGGGGACATTCTTCACTGCCCAGTATAGCTTAACATTAATATAATAAACAGGAAATCTGTTGACTTGAAAGGCTTATCTATGATCTAATATAGACATGTTCCCCCCACACAGCCAGATCATTACATATACTAGTTTTCTGCGTCACAGTGAAGGGCACTTATCAAATTACCAAAATAACTTGCAAATCAACCATTTTCTTTATTGTTTACCTAATTCTGAAGTAAGCTGTAAAGGGGGGGTTCTCTGTGTGTCTGGAGGTCCAGTGGCTCAACAGCGGAGGCCCAGGGACTAAGAGGACCTGAGATCAGCTGTTTTTATACAGCTGACCACACGTAAGTAGTAAAGGTAAGCACCATCAGCTTTTTTAAACTGGCGATTACTCGTACCGTAACTGCATACATGTAATGCCGCTAGGAAGTGGGTGGGTTGTTAGGGGCCTGACCACCAAACTTGCAGGGGGCTCCATGGATCCTGTAGTTTCACCACTGTGGAGGTCTGAAATGAAAGGGAAAATATCCACATAAGTAGGTAACTATTAAAGATGCACAAACCAAACAGGGGTATGAGTCACTGGGCTCCTGGAACATTTATGTTCAGTATAGTGAATATAAGGAACAGGAAGCAAGGAAAACAAAAAAGCTGCAGCTTTGCTTACTTGAAGCCAAACATATAACAGCACAAAACAAGGATTTCAATGCAGCTTTTATGTAAACATATTTAAATTCCCCTGTCCCTAAGAATGATATATTACTTTGCTTTTCACACAAAAATGAAAAGTAATCTTTGCAGTGTATTTCTTAGATAGCAAGGATGTAAGAAACAGAATATTAACATTTCAGTAAAAATCTGGGGAATTGAAGACACATCCTTGTGTACTTTGTCTAGCTAAAAACAAAGGTTTATACCACTACTTTATACCCAATAGAGCTATAATCTTGAAATTGGTACATGTAGAAACTTTATATTTTGCTACAAAGTCTGGGAAATTAAACTCATGACTTCATGGGCTGTGAATTTATAAAACATGTGTTTAAAATAATGAGCCACCACTGAATGTACAAATAATATAGATACATTTAGAAGATTATCTTTTACTAGGAACAGAATTTATAAAATGAATTATTTACACACAATGTCCCCCAGAAAACACAATCCAGATGCCACACTCACATAAAATTTAGGGCTGTTTACATTGGAGAAGCGGCGGTTGCGTGGGGACATGATAAGCTTGTACAAATATATTAATGGCCCATACAATGAGCTCTCTGGTGCATTGTTCACTAATAGGTCATATCAGAGGACACGTGGACATCCTTTAATGTTGGAAGAAAAGAAGTTTCATCTTCAGGTTAGGAGAGGTTTCTTTACAGTGAGAACGGTGAAACTGTGGAACTGTCTTCCAGCAGATGTGGTAATGGCAAGTTCATTGAATAACTTTAAAAAAGGCCTGGATAAGTTTCTAAAACTAAAGAATATTGAGAATTACTGGTATTAATGTATATAGATCTGGTTGATCCAGGGATACTTTCCGATTGCCGTTTGGAGTCAGGAAGAAATTTTTTCCCCCTTTTTAGCTGGGGTTTTTTGCCTTCCTCTGGATCAACTGTTAGGTAGGGTTAAAAAAAAAAAAAAGTGAATAGGTTGGACTTGATGGACGTATGTCTTTATTCAACCCTAATTACTATGTTACTATGTTACTATGTAAATGTATGCTTGCAAAAATAAAAAATGACACATTAAAAGGGCATGTTCACCCCTGTAAAGAACTTTTGCCACATAGTAGGATTCCTTCCCCCAGCCCCAACCGTTATAAAAGATTTTTTAGAAAGTCTCCCAAACCCTACTTACCTTCCTGCTTTCCTCCACCGTACTGCCCAGCCTTCTGCTTGCATGAAACTGCAAGCAGGGGGCCGGACCGGCAGCTGCGTCCCTGATTGGCTAAGAGGAGGCGGCTTCCAGCTGCACAGAGTACGCTAGGGGAGAGAGGTAAGTTAAGTAGAGTTTGGGGGACTAGAGTTTCTCCACCTAAAATATTGGGACAAGTTAGAAGTAAAAAAATATCAATATTTGTATTTGTCTCTTATGTACAATGGTATTAAAGGAGGAATTAAAGTATATGTTGAAGATGTGCTGGATATTTAATTTACTGATGGAATTTGAACAATCACATTACAAAAGGAAATCAAAACGGTTGAATGAGGTGCTCTTCTTCTGACAAATTAAACATTGACTGCAAACTACTTTTCATCTTATGATAATCTCAAAGTAAAAGGTATACTTCTCCATAGTAACTAAGTTTCTTCTAAGACAAAGTAAATCCATTAGAAAACAAAAAAAACAAGCAAAGTTATTTCAAGTGAGAAATTACAATGCAGAATAAAACAAATACAAAGACTAATATATCACTGGTTTCATGTTTTTAGGAGACACAGAAATGAAGAATTTGTCAACATAAACCTTGTAAAGGGAATGTACAGTGTAAATCAAAGTTCAGTCCATCGCAAACAGGGGCGTAGGTAGAAGTCAATGGGCCCCATAGCAAAATGTTGGATGGGCCCCCCCCAGCCCTCAAAATTTGGCAAACCCACTTTATGCCCGGTTTAAAGAAAAATACACATTGACGAGCATACACACTCTCTCACACACTGACCGGCATACACTCACTCACACTCTCTCACACACACACACACACTGAGAAGTATACACATTCTCTCACATACACACTAACCAGCATACACTCACCAACACTCTGACCAGCTTACACACGCTCTCTCTCACATACACACTAACCAGCATACACTCACACACCCACACTCTGACCAGCATACACATGCTCTCTCTCACATACACACTGATCAGCATACATTCACACACACTCACTCTCTCGCATACATACACACTCTCTCTCTCTCTCTCTCTCTCTCACACACACACACACACATACACTGACCAGCATAGTGCATACATGCACTCTCTCTCACTCACTCACACAGTGACCACCAACATTCCTTTAGTTATCTTAGGCAATACAATAAATTAGTTTCCACACTATCCAGTAGATACTCAGCAATAATGATTTTTTTTATTCCAGTAATACTGTAACTTCTACCCCTTCCCCCCTCCCAACCCAATTCAATCCAAGTGGTTAACCCAACTTTAGAATCAACACACAGATTGACAATATTACCTCCAGTATGTATTACATGCTGAGGAATGTCTTCTGCACTGCGCACCATAACACGAGTCCTGCTGCTTCTACTAAGGCTCGTTAGTTGCCGTGCACATGCGCAATTTGCACACGCGTGCACTGTGCATCCAAAGTCCCAGGCAGTCCGTGTAGGTAAAGTAAGTAACCAATAGAGGGCCAGGGGCAAGCAACAGAAATTTAAAAAGTACCAGACACACACACAGGGGGCCCAGCCCCACAAAGCAAATGCTGCCTAAGTGTAGAAGCAGGTTGTGTCTGTGTGATACAGAAGTAGTAAGTTACTCTGGGGTAGCTGGGCCCATAGCAAACACTATGGTTGCTATGGTGATCCCTACGCCACTGATCACAAAGCTGTATCTTTAAAGGACATGTCCACCCATTTTTATATATTTTGGTATACTGTAGGGCTCCCTCCCCCAGCCCCAACTGCTATGTTAGTTTTTACAGAAACTCCCCCGATCATCACTTACCTTACCTCTTTCCTCCGGCGTACTGTCCTGGCCCACTGATTGCATGAAACTGCAAGCAGGGGGCCGAGCCGGCAGCCGTGTCTGTGATTGGCTGAGAGGCAGCCAATCACAGACGTGGCTTCCGGCTATCCAGAATCCCGGGGGAGAGAGGTATGGTAAGTAATGATCGGAGGAGTTTCTGTAAAAACGAATATAGCGGTTGGGGTTGGAAGCCCTACAGTACCCCAAAAGGGTTACACACTAGTGGAAGGGAGAGCAAAACGGGAGGGAGAGGGAGGGGGAGGATGGCTGCAGTGAGCATGGCAAAATTCTCCTGGAGGAGAGACAGGAGGCAGAGTCCTATATGGACTCGGCCAGGCTCCTGGTGGCCAGTTTTTTGGACTTTGGAGGGGCATAGCAGCAACTATGGTTGCCCCGGATGAACGATAAGTAACTTTTACAACATTAAATGCTAAAACATTCCACACTGCTGGATTTTAAATAAAATTCTTTTTGTTTAACAGATCACTAACATTTAAATAAAACCTTGCATGTTCAGCATTGTTTTTTTACTATGCAGTGTACAATGATTTATTAGAGTTGACTAGACAGTCGGAATATCGCACAGATCAAGGTTACCCAAATGGAAGTCAGTGAGTCATACAAAGGAAAATTCATTGTCAATAATAGTACCATCTCTTATAAAATGCTGCCGCATACCAAACACAATTGTCTTCTTAACATATATTCTGGGAAATATCAATAAAACAGGGATGGATTTATGATGACACAAAGCGCATATGCAACTAAATGTTTTTACTGTACTGTATCAAACAGAGGGGGAAAGGTTAACAGGCTCATCATGTGTCTTTGTATTTCATATAAATAATAATGAATAGGTAGGGGTGGGCTGTTGCAATTTAATTCACTGCATGTTGCAGATTGGCAAACTGTTTTGCTTTTAACACTGAATATGGGATATTGTTCTTGGCACAGTTAAAGGACAATTATACTCACCTACTCATCGCTCCTCTTCTTCCGTCCCTTATTAGTTTCCAGGGTGAGGACCTAAAATGCACACCCCTGGGTACTTTACCTAACTGGTTATATACATACACTAAGTTTCCCTCAGCATTCTGGTCCTCTTCTGCAGTTCGTGATGTAGCCAATGGGAAGACACGCTCTGCATGTGGGAGGCGTGTCCTCCCATTGGCTAGATCGCACACTGTCATAATATATATATATTAGGATTAGTGATGCTGATTTAGAATCCTGATTTTGAAACAAACTTGGTTTTGATTAGGAAGTGGCAGATTGATTTTTTTTTTAAATTTTATAAAATTAGAAACTCAATAATTAGAAAATTGAAAACTCGAAATTTCCATATGAAAACAGAAAATTTCTATCAAAAATATGAGAAATGCTATTGAATACTCAAAGTTCTGAAAATTCCAATTCATTTTGGTTCAAATTGGATTTTTTTAACTTTAATAGGTTCCGCCGAAACACTGTCAGAACGAAAGTCGCCAGTTTTGTTTCTAACTAATTAGGATCTCTTTCAGAATTGTCCACCATGTTCTCATAGTGAGCTGTGAGTTGTAACAAATCTGTCTGTCTGTCCTATCTGCTGGCATGAAACCAAAATATTTAGGAAATAATTATTTCTAATTGGGGTTGAAATAAAAAGTCTGGCATACAAATTATTGGTCTTTCAGTATTACTAATTTTTAAAAATGATGGATTCTTGTAAAGTCAACGTAACAGTGTTGTTCCAAATGATTAGTTGATCTTTTGATTTTAACAGGATTAGAAGCTACTATTTCCAGGACAATGCTAAATTCGGTTATGTCATCTGTATTAAATATCTTCAATTTGGGACTGTCAATGTCAGACTCTTGTCTTTTAAAAGTTACAGCTATTAGAAAACCACCCCTTATGATGTTTAAATAAAGGACTTTTCTGTAAAAGTATTTCTTATAATTTAATCTGTAACAAGTTAATAATGGTTAATTATATAGTACATACACAGTAACCTAGATGTCAAGGGTATATAAAGACATACATTTATTAGGTTCAATCCTTTTTCCCTACCTGTGAAGCTGGCAGCACATCAAATGTCTATCACTGGGGGGAAATCCTTCCCAAGTCCAAAAATGACTCTGGATAATCTCTGGATAAAAGTAGAAATACATATATTAATGTCAGTAACATTACTGTACTTTGATTCTAAAAGAAATACATATCTCTTTTAAGTCTATATAATGTAGCTGCTATTAAAGTGTTCTTACTGTGAAAAAGCTTTAACACTCTGATAAAACCTTTTTTCTTTTAATCTTTAGGGATGCTCACTTTTCCACTGATAAATCCATAAAATCTCTACGGCCCCATCAGGTAGACCTGTAATTTCGCCGGTGGGTATCCCTTGTGAAAATGTGTGCTCTTTTCTTGATGCCGAATTACAACCATTTGTTTTAGGACTCGATTCCTATATCAGAGACTCGGCTGTATAGCAATATTGACCATGAAAAGAGACTGCTGGCGTGTTAGTACTTTCTTGATATGGGAAATCTGAGGGACAGGGATAGACACAGTGCTGTCATTCTGTTTCTACGATACATACTTACCCATAACTACTTTGTATTTAACTCCACTCTCTACTTACAACAGAGAGGGATGGCGATGGGTGCCAAATGATAGCCATCCTATGTCAATCTCTTTCTAGGATGTTGGAAGACAGAGGGGATCTTCACAAAACATATTAATGACTTTACATCACATATGGAGCTTTGGCTCTGCTACATAGATAATATTTTCAATGTGTGGAGGGGCAGAGACAACTGGCTGAAAATTTCATTAAGACATTAAATACTAACCAACTTAATATTATGTTAACATATCATATTTCAGAGACATCTATTGTTTTCCTTGATATCACACTGAAGAAAGAGGGACATTTGTTGGTTACTAATCGGTATAGAGAACCTACCTGTACTAACTCATTAATGCACTATAATAGCGCGCATCTGTCCAATCTCATAAAAAACAACAATTCATGCAATTCAGGGTATCGGTTGATCAGGCAGAATTATTGAATGGTTTTTTTGGCTGGACGAGACCGGTGTCCAACTGTTCGTTTGTCTGAATCGGAAGAGCCAAACGGTTGGTGAGGGCAAAGGATTGGAAGGTGTGTAAGCAGGATAAACAATGGTGGAGGTGCACTCTGTCCAACTGTGGGTGCAGACACCTTGTAGGTTCTTCCCTTAGGAACCAGCAGCTTCACAGGAAAAAAGATAACTGAGGGTCGCACTCCAAATCTTTAGAAAATTTATTGTGAACCACACATCACATGTCACATGTGACATGTGATGTGTGGTTCAAATAAATTTTCTAAAGATTTGGAGTGCGACCCTCAGTTATCTTTTTTCCTGGAAGGTGTGTACCCAGCTTTACTGTCTGAAGCATTTCCATTCCCCTTATTATATCCCTCTCCATCCTTTCCATTTATATAATGTCTATGTAAAGAAGAAGAAGATTTCTCTACCTATTAATATATGGTTCTAAAATACATGCACTTATTTGAGGGCACTGCACCATTTCCAATTCTTTTTGGAAACAGCGCAGTGCTTCTGATACAATTCCCCAGTTAAGTTTTCAGGTGCATTTTTACCCATAATCCCCATGGGAAAAGCATTGACATGAGCACAGAAAGGCTCATGACATTTTTTGCCTGTTGCAGTGAGTCCCGGTTTCAAAATTAACCTGGTTTCAAATGAAAATGCCGGTTTCAAAAATCCGCGGATAGGATGGAATTTTCTAAAGTTTCTAAATTTGGGAAAACCAAAAATCTCTCGAATCAAAAATTCTAAAATAAGTTCAAAAAAATGAATCAGACAATTCAAACATTAGATTCAATAGGATTTTCAGAACTTTAACAGATTCTGCAGAACCGCTGTCAGAACAAAACTCACCAGTATTGCTCATCTCTACTAGGTGTGCAGCACTGCGGTGTGTGGGAGGCCAGAGCAATGTTTATTTCAGTACATAACAGACACAACCATTTCATTTGAAACCGTCCTACACGTTGATATTTAACACATCAATTCATAATAAAGGCAAAATACTTGTTTACCACAGACAGAGGGTAGGAAAGTCTTTAGAAAATTCCGTACAGCACAGAGATCAGTTATTTCTTTAGCTGCTTGGTGATACATTTTCCTGAGATCATTCTGACAATACTATTTTTCAATATAATAAAATATGCAGGAAACGGCAAACACTCAAATACCAAATGAAGCAGCATTTTCAATAAATCAGAGAAGGTTTCAGCCAATTTCGCTTCCCACAGTCAGTTCAATTAAATTACGGATATGAAGTTTCTTATACATATTGCTAAATAAAAAATAAATGTGGCAGAACCAATGGGGGAGATGCAATAAATTTCCTTATCACAACTGACCTGCACTTGTTACCGCGATATAGTAACCACTTTGCGACTGTTATTGCATCGTGTGAATGCGAGAGGTAAGTTGCAACCTTTTGCACGGCTTTAAAGTCCCAATTGAAAAGGCTTTAATTTTGGTGCAAAAAACGTGTGCAATCATCATCTCTATATTTATTGTACTTGCACTGAGCTATTTCCAAAAGTCTTTGGAAAGGGTGCAAGCGATGCAAAATGAGTAAAAAAAAAACCTTGCTAAACCGATATAACATCAGTTGCTATGGGTTTTGTACTTATTTTTCCCCTTAGCACGGGATATTGCATCTCCCTGAATGTTTGTAGGGTCACACAAGATTGAAATGAAAGAGTTAATATAAAAATTCTAACATAGGTCATGCTAAATGAATTGTTACTTAGGCCAGTGGTTCTCAAACTTTTTCTGACCGTGGCGAACTTGGCAATGCAAATTATTCTTGAGGCACATCTGTGTTTTGATGTTGGATTTTGCGTTGCAATTACCCATATTTTATGCACATCACAGTGTATACTGTATTGTATGTTTATATATATATATCATTTTATTTTAAAGCGCCACTTGGGTACGCAGCACTGTACATTATAATGTATTATGTATTGTAATTAATGTAGTGTAGTGTTTCATGACGTGTCGAAATGTTATCATTAAATGTAAAGTATATTATGTGCAAAATAACAAAAATGTAAGTTAAACTTGTGAAAAGTATATAACACTAACAGATTCTGAGAGACATCTGGCTCTTTGAAATCACATCACCTTTGAGAAACCCTGACTTAGGCCCACAGAACATTCAGAATTACTGAAATCTAATCCTGGCATTTCCACTTTTCTAGAATTTCTCTGAGAAACAGAAAATGGATCTCAAAAAATGATGAGGTGATGCAATGCAATGCATTAAGAACTTTGAGACCATTGCTTTGAGGCAGTGTGCTGTAAGTTGCAATCTTTTATAGGGCTTTAAGGCCCAAATGGAAAAGCCGCCAATTTTCAGACAAATGTAGTGCAAAATCATTGCTAAATTTATTGCATCACTTGCACTGAATTATTTCCTAAAATAGCGCTGGTGTGTCCAACCAGGGACAGGCTAAGCGATGAAATACGGCACCCTAGGCAGATACTGGGCTTCTCCACCGATCCGCTCAGAACATGCACCTCCTATTACTACGCCCGCAAGATCTCATGGGCTGCATCTTTTTTTGAATAGAGCAGAAAAAGATTATTATTCAATAAAAGTTTTTATCGTTAAAAATGGTGCTAATTTTGCCCCAACCAATCAGATGTTAGCTTTCAAATGTTACGGTAAATAAGAACTGGTTGGTTGGGGCAAAATTAGCACCATTTTTAACGATAAGAACTTTTATAGAATCTCCCTGTTAGAGTATAATAAAAAATATTTCATCTCCCCCATGAACTTAAGTGATATTTATTCCAGGAATGAAAAACCCATTAAGAAGTTTATTCAGTGTGTTCAATGCTTTAAAGGGCATGTTCACCCCAAAAGCTAAATTTGTTTGTATAGTGTAAAAAAAAATCCTTACCTTACTCTTCAGCTCCTTATTGTTCTCTGAGTCCTGCAGTGACTGTCCCAAGTCCAGGAAACTGAAGAGTAGGAGCTGTCTGTGTGTCATCCGGTCCCTACTTCTTCCTTGTCCTCCCTGAGGACTCTGACATGCGCAGGGGAGCCATTTCCCCATCTCCCACCCTCCCTACATGTCTGCCCCACCCCCTACCTTTAAATTTAAAATTCTGTATTGTAGGACACCCCTGCCCACCCCCAACCCCCAAGTTAGATTTGTAAAAAAAAAAGCAGCAGAAATGTACTTACGCTCTTTCGTTCCCTCAGCTAGACTTTATTATATACTTAGAGAAATTGCATGAACTGGATAAAACATGGTACTTGCAAGGGATACTTTTTATCATCACAAAAGTGCTCTGGATACAGACAGATATTCAGCCAAATTTAGCTCCAGATTTTTCATAATATGCTATAGGTTCAGAAAAACCTGATTTCAATTAAAATAAACTAGTCATCTACACCCCATTACATTGAATGAGTTAATGCTACCCATCCCCCCACATTTATAAACCTACAGTATTGCAGAATCACCGCACTTTTGGTTCGGTAATGGAAAATCAGTGTTTATGGGCATAACCTGATGATGGTATTGTTGCCTCTGTTCTTGATTGCTGATGAATATGTGGGATGCAGCACTGATATGAATAATAACGTATTGCTGGTGTGCTACAATTTTTCATTTTCATTGTTTTCTCTGGATATCTATTGCAAATTCTATTTCATAATATCAAGCCATTAAAATGTAATAAGCATTAGTAGGTGTCAGATATCTGTATCAGTTAAGCGCTGTTGTAGGATACAGAAGTTATACATTAATCAGGGGTAATATATTTATCATTAACATTCTTCCTGCCATGCAGGATTTGTCTCTCCAAGTCAACTGGTCAATGCAATGCTTTCAATTGAATCGCTTCAAAACCAATTCCTTTTTTGCATTCTGTTTTGAAAGCCAAGAGACCACCGAACCCTGATTGGTTAGGGTGGAAATCTTTCAGCCAACTGGACAAGCATCTGAGATATTTTGGTTGATTTCTGTTTAGTCGTATTTACAGAGTAACAAATTTGGATCAGTAAAGAATGGAACAAATAATTAAAAATCCCTTCCCATGTGTAGTTCTGCAATCCATTCATTTTTACTCAAACGTAAATCAAAATATAATATATGTTATAAGCTAACAAATTGTAGCTTACGAGTGACATAAGGAATTATAGTCTCCAGCCCTGTTTGACTTTTACAGTACATTGTCTATAATAATTTACATTTTGCCTAGCAAGACTTGCAACAATACAAAATGCTTGTAACCATTCATTCCAAAAATATCCATTCACCCATCTTGTTTATGATTGGTTACATTCCATAAACTGTCTTGGTAGTGACAAATCAAGATTTGTCACTTTGATGAGTGAAACAAACATATTACAAATGTAAAGTCTATATAAAAAATACCCTTGCAAATAAGAATAAAGTTTGAAAGTTTGAAAACAGACAGAAGCCATCTCTAGCCAGATACCCTTACTGATATGCAACCAGGTATAGGAGGGGCTTTAGACAGAACTGAATGATGTCGGTACCCAAGGTCTGTGGTAAACTTTAGAAGGCTCAACGCTAAAAAAAACTTTACTAAAATCAAGGTAGTGAGTGATTCAGATTAATAATTAAAGTGCAGTTTTAACAAATAATGATGACCAGGTTTGGAAACAGAGACATATAGCTGGATTAAAGGATACAGTATGTTCACTCATGCATGCTATAGTAGTGCACAAATGCATCCCAGAACTGTCAGAGGAATCAACGGAGGAGCATGATCGCAGGTAAGTTTAAAGGTTTTACTTGTTAGATTAATTGAAGAACTGTATATTTGTTTCAAGGGAGGCACATTCAAAGAAAGTTACCAGATACCTGGTTTTCAGCAATTATTTTCAACATTATTATTTCACAAAGAACTTTCTTTGAGTGTGCCTCCCTTGAAACAAATATATTGATATTTACCTGATGTGGGTCAGACCATAGGGGGTGCATGTCACAATTTACCTGTTTTGGACTTCACAAGCTTGCTTTATTAATTGAAGAACTGGAGGTAAGACTAGTAATACTAGTTGTAAAATTACCATGTGGTGGAAAAATAGGTATTTTAAAACTATAAAATATCAACAGGGTCTAAAGGGGCAAGATATGGGTATTTACCACTTTATAAATACCTTAATAAAAAAAATGTATTTCATAAAATGTTTCCTACATTGCTCTCAATAAAACATTTAATAGAATGGGCAGTACCAAATATATACTGTGTTATGTATAAAAACACTAATTGCATATTAATGGAAAAATCCTACATCTATCAGTAAATCACACTGCAAAGCTCAATCTGTAGCAGCTCCCTTACCAGGCTGACATATTTACTGAAAATGTGTTTCTCTGCTAGGAAAACCACCACAAGTGGCCCAGTGGGCAAAAGGGGTGTAAACCCTAACGCAAACATAACAAAGCATTTTCAGCAAATATCTTAGTAACCACAGCTACAAGATACATGAGAGATGACTTTATTTGATTTTTTTATGGTCTATAAAAGTTGTTTTATAGACCATTTATAAAATAAAATACATGTAACGGTAAGCAGTATTACTCCGAGGTTTGTGTAATGCTGCATGACTTAAATTCAGTAATTGTTTTCCTTACACTTAGCATCCCTCTTCCTCTCTTAACAGGCTCCACCTTTCATTTGACCTAACTTTTTTGTGAGGGTAAGCATGCTCAGTAATCACTAGAAGCTAGTGCTGGAGGGGGGAAATTTCCACCATGCAATTTACACACACCACTCTAGTTACAGCAAAACCACTCAGTAGAGTTTATGATAATAAGGAACTTGATTGACAGATAAGTGGAAGAATTATAGTTTACAGTAATGGTTTTCTAGTCTTTCTGCCTTAGTGGATTGTGATGCAACAAGTGGTTTAAAACTTTCTGAATCTCAGAAGTTTTACCTAAAGGGGAACTAATGTCACTGGACAACATTGTCAAAGCATACAGAGCACATCACAAAGATATAACAAGCTTGACTAGACAAGTTGGGGTTGTTTACATTGGAGAAGTGATGTTTGCGCAGGGATATGATCACTTTATACAAATATATTAATGGGCCATGCAATAAACTCTCTGGTGCATTGTTCACTAATAAGTCATATCAGAGGACACGTGGAATCCTTTAAGGTTGGAAGAAAAGAAGTTTCATCTTCAGGTTAGGAAAGTTTTCTTTACAGTGAGAACGGTGAAACTGTGGAACTGTCTTCCAGCAGATGTGGTAATGGCAAATTCATTGAATAGCTTTAAAAGTAGCCTAGATAAGTTTCTAAAACTAAAAAATATTGAGAATTATTATTAACATCTGATTTTGCCCCAACCAATCAGATGTTAGCTTTCAAATGTTAAATAAGATCTGATTGGTTGGGGCAAAATTAGCACCATTTTAAACGATAAGAACTTTTATTGAATAACCCAGAAAGTGTCTATAAATGGCACGATTGTCAGACAAAATGGCTATGCATATACATCGTGTGTCGCAGGTTGACCCCAGCGATTGCATGTGTGTATGCACCTTGAGTGGTCTCGGTATACTTCACATGCTCTCTAGTGTATAGTAGATCAAAACAAGGAAGCTGCAGCCTTGCCCCCTGGAAAATGACAGCCAATCAGAGACCTGCCTCTGTTACACAAAGATCATGCTACAGCAAATCCTGCCACTTAGACACAAAACAAAGATTGAACAGCGTGAATTGTTTGTTTTTTATAAAACAATGTATGTTCCCCCACACATAATATTGCTTTTAAACATAAAAACAATGCTTGCAGTATAATTCCTATCAAGATTTAAGTAAAAAATATTCAAGGGGATTTCAACCTATAACCTCATGGTCTGTGTCCTTCTCAGAGCTTTAGCCTGTTAAGCCACCAGCACTAATGCAAAAAAAAAAAAAATAGATACATTTAGAAATGTTATCATTTTCTATGAACAGAATGGAAGCAAAGAAACAACAGGAAAATCAGCTGACTATTTTGTGTTGTTCTTGGTAGGCTGTTTACAATGCATGCTGAGTGGAAAATAAACTGCTGGGTAAGCAGCTTTCAAAGTCTTTTCAGGGACTTCCATTTTGGTGTGGAAAAAAATTAAGTTTAGTTCTCCTTTAAGTATTCATTATTCAATATCTACTGTACACCTGTTGCATTTCTAATTTATCACTCTTGATCCTTCTACTGATACCTCTTTATAGGAGCTGTGCCAGACTTCACCAAAGGATTCCCACTAAAGATTATGTTATGCACCTGAACATACCTGTACCTGAAGATCTCCGTGGATGCCGTACGGGCGTGCGCGCCATGGGTCTCGGCCTTCTCCTGGAACTATGGGGAGGTCTGGACATCTATGCTGGGGATAGATGTCACGGGACCTATTTAAGTCATCCATGCTGTCCTGGCCCTTGCTGCCAGTACAGTGTTTCTTACTCAGCTTTTGCTTCTGTGTGCTCCTGTTTTCCAGTTATACCTGCAAGTTTGTTCCTGTTTTCAGTTAAACCTTGGTCTCCATCAGTGTTCCCTCTAAGGTGTGCGCGCACACAACTCTGCAGGCCTGCGCACACAGGGTAAAGTGGTGCACACTCAAAAATCTGCTGGAAAATAAGTGCCGTGGAATGTAGCGCACACAATTTACATTTTTTTATTTTTTTTATTTGTTTCTGTGCACACATACAATTTTCAATTAAAGGGAACATTGGTCTCCAAAATCTCCATACCTCCAGCTTCCAGTTACACCTTGGTCTCCATACCTGCCAGTTTGCTCCAGCTTCCAGTTATACCTAGGTCTCCATACCTGCCAGTTTGCTCCAGCTTCCAGTTACACCTTGATCTCCTTATCTGCAAGTTTGCTGCTGCTTACAGTCCAGCCGTGGTCTCCCTATCTACCAGTTGTATCCTGCTCCAGGTATGTCCTGTTCTTCATACCTGCTGCCTGATTATCACCTGCCTGCCTTGCTTACTCTTTCCCATCCTACTGCCCTCTCCACATTGTTGGATTGGCTTTTGTGGGGCTCTCCTCTATAGCTGAGACCTGGTGCCTGTTTGCCGCACAACATCCTCATCATCAGAGGCTCAGGGGAAGACCAGCAGGTACTTGGATTGTGTGTCCAGAGGGGGTCTCATAGGAGTCATTTCTGGATGATCCTTAACAGATAACTTTAAAATATTTTCATAGAACTTCTCTACTGGCCAAATCAACAATAATATTGAAACCTTACTAATAAGAAAGTTCTATGTAAGCAACTAATCAGCACAACCAACCTTACTTAAAACAAATAGTACTAGACTGGTGAGTATTTCTAAAGCTGTCCATACACATGAAAAATGTTGCTAATTTCTTTATTATTACCTCCGCAACAAAATTTCCCCAATCAATGATTCAGCAATAACCTTGAGGCAACCATTGTGAAAACAAGATGGTTCCTTATACGGACACATTAGCTGATATAATTGTCTCTCTTCATCCAGCACCAAAACAGCATGAGAAATTGTATTGTATTTCACTGACTTAATTTGGAGTCCTGGCACATTTAATAGTGCTCAATTTAATTACATCCCTGCCTATATAAATTTGTTTATAATTTTAAGTTTGAAGTTGTAATATATTTAAGTACAGTTATTTTATAAAAATTAGCACCGGCAACAAGAAAAGTTGGGTCAAGTGTAATTGCATTTCTTGGCAAGAATATAAAAGTATGGCATTCTGTAAATAGTTCAGGCATAGATAGCCATTCTGGCAAAGTTAAATCACATCAGGAAGCAATAATCAATACCCCATAGCAGTGAACAAAACTTCCACGTAAGGCTTAATTAGTGCTGCATTCCATAAAAGGAAATTAGCTTTCTGCAGTGAAACAAATGATGTTGCTTAACAAAATTAGCAGTACTTTAGTTTGGTGGAGATTTCCCTGATACCATTATATTATCGAAGAATCCAATGAAAGACTGTTAAAAACAATTTCAAGGAAGAATGTAATTAATTAGTGAATGGGGATTAAAATATTCTGTTGCAGAAACCAAAGGAAAAACATTCAGATTAGCAAGGCTTGATGAATAGAACAAAAATGCAGGACATAAAAGATTTAGTTTGTATCAAGTGATGCTGTTACCATAGGCCGGTAATCACGAAAAAATTGGTTCTGGCAAGAATAGTTTCTAATTATACAGGTAAGATTATTCCTAGCATCAAAACCGCATTGTTGGTTATCAAGAGAGATGTCTTCAGGGAGAGGCAGTATGTGTGTTTGGAGAAATTGTGATATAGTAAAGACATCAGTGAGGAGGATTACATGACTGCTATGGCATCACAGAAAGATTTAAACAAATTGGAATGGGCAGCAACAATTCCAACATTTCAGAGATCAGTAGGGGAAGGAGATACTTCTGAGGAAGTTCCATTCCATTCATATATCTCCAGAACCACTGAACAGATGTTATATACATTTTATAAGTTAAACCAATAAAAACAATAAACTGTACATGTAGCCACCAGTAAAGAAAGTTAATAGAAAAATGTAAATAATATGTCACGTCCACAGATTACAGTAGTACAGCTGGTGAAAATAGGTTTGGAATAAATTAACGGTTTAAATAGCAGTGGTAACTTACTGTAAATGGTTCTGGGACCTGGGAAATGGACCAGTGAACATGTCACTGCGGGAAGAACAACAGAAAAACGTGCGCTACTTCTGGGTTTCCGCAGGCCGTTTTTAGTAATCCTTGAACACCCTATTTGGGAACCCTCGAACGTTTGATTCTTAAATCGGCCATTCGAGGATTCCCAAAGGCCGAAAGTCCCGTGGCTGGACATTCAGGGATCCTGCTGCTCAACCTGGGACCCCCTTCCATGTCTTTAGAGGGACCATTGTGGCCCTTACAAGGGCCCTTTGGGGCTTACGGGGTCCCGCAGCTCGAACACATTAACCAATCACATTTGAATAATAAAGTTCAAATATGAGGGTTTGCAGGGGCTGAATAAATTGGGCTAAAATAAAATATTTACAAAATTGAATATATTGCTACTAAGAACTGATGTATGCACTTAAAGGTATATATGGACAAAAATGGAGTTGACCACACCAATTCTCAAAGGAGCAACCCATCAATTGAAATTTTCCAGGTTGTTTGCAAATTGTTAACAAAAGGACCATTTAAAGACAATATAACATCAAACAACATAGTGTAAAGAATATGAAAACAGGCATGAAGGTCCAAGTAACCTTCTAAAAAGAAAAAAAAATGGAATAGAAAGAATTGAAGGTCACCATGTATATAACTAAATTATTAACTGTTGTGTTTAAGAAAAGTAACGAAAAGTAGTAAGACAAATTCATCTAGACTTGTCTAATTAATCTTAATTGGTTTATGGCTATTTAGTCCAGCATTACACCAGAGAGAAGTCATGTAATAGATTCCCTAGTAAGGAATCTTATGGATATAAAAATATCAAGGGCACAGTTAGAAGTGTCAGTCAGTGCAGGACCCAAAACCCCTCACTTCCTGTGTGCAGGAAGGAGATTCAATTTTCCTTGCGTTCAATTTAAGGATTTTAAAGTTGCAAAATAAAAAGTTTTAACAGTACCTCTGTGGTGGTGAGTAGCCCGTTCATTTGCTGAAATTATTTTGGATTGGATCTTGGTCTATCTAACACTGAGCACCAACTACCTCAGTAGAACTGTGGGTTAAGCTACTCCTAGCTGTCTTACAGATGCATCCATGTTATGTAAAAAACAAGTTGGATATGTTTCTCCTATTGGGTGTGTTTGTTCTGTAGGATGATTGGGTTTGTGGATGCTGACTGCCTTTTTGATCCAGGCTTCTGTTGTTGATGAACTTGTGCCTGTTGAACATCCCTGTTACATCTTCCCATGTGTGAGCCTCATGTTTCTATACAATGATATTATGGGCCTATTTAATAACAAAATGTTTGTCTGTGCTAGTAATCTGCAGCCACCAATCAGATGTTTACATATTTCTTTAGCTGCAGTAGACAGTAAAAAGGAAATATTGAATTGGTTCCTGTAGATGGACCCTGAAATGACCCAATGGTGGATTAAATCTAATTTTACATTTTGTAGAACCTTTTTAGAGAATTTGTAATACTCTGTTTCTTTCCCAGCAGTAGTTGTTTGCTAAAAACTAAGCAGTGCAGTGAGAAGCACATTTACAAATGAAACATTATTATTTATTGTTCTGGCTCTGCGAGCAAAACAGTTTACATCAGGTTTACATCATAAAGGTTACTGGTTTTACCAGAGTACAAAAGGTCTTCTATATCATTGGAGCCTTCACTCTTCATGATAAAGGGCTAATGACATGTCCACTCTGAGCATTCCAGTACTTTGTCTTTCCTGACAACTAAATCTACTGCTTCTCTGAGAAAACCAGAATGCAACATATAGGACTGGTTGCCACCTTTATGCGAGTGGAAAATCAGTGATGAAATAATATCAATTTTACATGTTCTATTCCCTAGATTTTCAATCTCCATGATGATCATGGTTTCTGACAACAGCCAACATCTACGGTTTCTGCTATCGTGTTCGGAGTGGTCTTAGAACAGATACAGCCAGTATGACTATACGCTACCTCAATCTTTTACTGGCACCAAAATATCTGTTACCCCACACATTCCTTTATGCTTCATACAAAAAAACAAAAACAAGGGTACATTTTAACCTGTAACCTCATGGGCTAAAAGTTTCTAAAAGTGGAACATTCTGAGTCACCACAAAGATTAAGATACTCTTTTGCAATGAACAGAAGCAAAAAACACATTTAAAAAAAAAAAGGGGGGCAGGAAAATTAGCTGTGAATAATGACAGTGAATAAATGGGTCAGGGGTAGTGGTAATAGGTGCACAAACTCATAAGGTTCCTTGAAGACTACATGTGCTGTGAGCTGTAGTGGCAACAACATGGAAGCCTTCTAAGTTACAAAATCTATTTCTCACATGTAAGTAAATGCAATTTACTAGAGAGAAATCTTACATTGTACAGGTGTTCTGGGGAGAAATGCTTTCACATTAGGATTTACAAATTAAGTTTAGTTCTTCTTAAATGTTTTTGTAATAATGGAGATGGGAAAGAATGACTGCACCCAATCAGATTTAGGTTGCAGGATTAATGCTAATCAGGTGAATTGAAAAAATGGTGACCGCACACAACCAATAGGTGAAAAGGGTCCTTAACCCATTTATTAAAAGTGAAACAACAAAATTACGTTTCGGGGGGCCTAGCCACCCTTCATCAGAAGGCTAGGCCCCCGAAACGTAATTTTGATGTTTCACTTTCAATAAATGGGTTAAGGACCCTTTTCACCTATTGGTTGTGTGCGGTCACCATTTTTTCAATTCACCTCACTAAGGACGTGTCAGAACGTTCAACTGACCAGCACCACTAGGAAATCGACTAGTGGCACATGCTAGTGCCCAGGGTGTGCAGCTTCTTCTCTATTTAATGCTAATCAGGTTGCAGGACTAAATCTAAGTTTCAGCCAGCTGTTGGATTAGATATAACTACAAGGACCAAGGGGAAAATTTATAAACAATCGCTATTTTTGGCATTTTGCTATCGCAGGACATCACGATGACAAAGAGCGCTATTTTTAAAAACACTTGTTTTTGCTTTCGCGGAAAAGTATCGCTGCGATGACATGTGACTGTCGTCTTCACCTTAATTATTGCATTAAAGGGACAGTTCAGTGGAAATGATCAATATTTGTTAAATTGTTAGTTTGTGTAATGCCTTCTTAGTTATTCTACATATTCTCTCCCATTTTGAAAAATCAGTTGATTTCATACCCTTTGCTGTTCCCTGCTGTTGACATTAATGAGCTGGCGTTTCAGGTTCTTTCCCAGGATGCACCACATCCTTGGAATGTTCCTAATAGTTATTTCTACTGATTGGCTGTTGGATGGGTCAAAGATGCTCAGATCTCTACTGAGCAGCTGAATCAACCCAGGCACTGGGTCAAGGGCAAGACCATAGCAGTGTCTACAATGGGTCCTGCAATCAGGAAGTCAGTATTTTGGTTGCATTTATTTATACACAGACACAATGCTGAATGGGAAGATTAAGGTCATTGGGATAAAAAAAATACTGCTTTTTTCTGAAAAGCATATGTATTTGCACTGAACTTCCCCTTTAAGTCTAGTAACACGGTGAAAAGAGAGCTAGAGCTATTTTTGTCATTTTTTTATTTAACCTTATAGGTGATAATTATATAATATAATAGGTGAAATTTCGTCTTTTTGACACCTTTTCTGCCTTTTGTTTTATTTTTTGCAGTTTTACCAGAATTTTCACCAAACATCATTACTTACTGGAATGTTCCATTAACATGACTATTTCTTACACAGCACTATGGTATGTTCCCATATTAATGGAACTGGTTTGATAATTAATGAAGTAAAAGGGTTCCAGGCACTCTCAGCTCTTGTGCAAAAAACTAAATTTTATTCAATGTGCAAAACACATAAGCTACTTAGCCAGCTACAACCAGAAGCACCCAGGCAGATGGAACTATTGAAGGTAGAGTGCACACTTTTCTGTTTAACTGAAAGAAAGTGGTTTGATAATTAGCTGCAGTTTGCTGAAAATAAGCAATGCTAAAAAATGTCCTATTAATGAAATAGAGAAAATTCGCCTTTTAAGTTTTACATTATCTTCCTATTAATAAAATAGATAAAATTCGCCTGGGTGAGTTTCAGGGCTTGTTCACACTACATCAGTTTGTATCCGTTTTTCAAACGCAGGTCCGTTTAAAAAAATGGACAGACGGTAAAACCCCATAGGATTTCATAATATCGTTCACACCTGCTGCGTTATAATCCGTTCCGTTCCGTTCCAGTCCGTTTAAAAAACGCACTGCATGCAGCATTTCTGTCTGTTTTTTCATGCATTTTCTATGGAAATCTATGGAATACACATTGTTAAAAAATGGATAGAAATGTATGAAAAAAATGGATACAAACTGACAAACACATGCTGTGCGTTACTATCAGTTTCTGTCAGTGAGCCCTTACACTATTTATCATTTTGTTGCTGTAAAAAACACCACATGCGTTAGGCTATTTTTAAAGGGTATCTCCACTCATATTTTCAAGGTTTGGGAATCCAGTTCTATTGAAGAACGGGAGGTAAAGGAGCTGTGTCTTACATTCCGTTCTTCAATAGAACACACAGGAGCCAGGAGAGAAGGTAAGAAACTTACCCGCTCGCTCGCTCCCCCGGCGCGTAGTCTGACAGGTCCCGATGGACCTTGTCTTCTATGCGCATGCGGGATCTATGCGCATAGAAGACAAGGTCCGTCGGGACCTGTCAGACTGAGTGCCGGGGGAGCGAGCGAGCGGGTAAGTTTCCTAACTTCTCACCAGTCTCCTGTTTGTCCTATTGAAGAATGGAAGGTAAGGCACAGCTCCTTTACCTCCCGTTCTTCAATAGAACTGGATTCCCAAACCTTGAAAATATGAGTGGGGATACCCTTTAAATAACAAAGATAGGTGTTCAGTGTGTATTAACCAATTTAACACTACTTTGAAAAACCACCAGGGAGTATTACCTATTTACCATCATTTGCACTGAACTTAACTTTTTGCCACATTTTCAGCATTATTAGTGCTACTTTTTGCTACATAATTTTCGTGTGATAAAAATTCACCTTTTTAATAGCTTTATAAGAAAAGTTGGAAGTTTAAAAAATTGTGGTGAAGTCTGGTGCCAAAAATAATGCCCCTTTATAAATATGTCCCTAAGACCCCCATTTGACTTTATTAGTAATTAAAGAAAATCGGAACCTTAAAAAAAAGCGATCTTCAAAAAGCGAGAAAAAATTAAAAAATGAAATCTCAGATCATATTACAGTAATTGCTGGAAAATAGTCTAAAACCACACTGGGTACTTATTAGTATTGAGAAACACTCCACAATGTACTGACACCCTCTATGGACCCATTGGCAGGCTAAATAAATGGCCACATGCATTTTCGCCACCTCAGACTTGGCAATGTATGGTGAAAAGTAGCGGTAATGACTTTTCGTCACTGGTTATCACTGCTTTTTAAATTGCAAAAAGTCCAAATTTGGCAAAAAGTCTGCAATAACGGAGGCAAAAAATGTAACAAACCTTTATAAATATGCTCCCAAATGGGTACTTAATAGATCTCTAATGAAAATCATTTGTTTTGAAAAAGTCCCGTGAGTGCTTCCTAACTTGCAGCTTGCAGTTGTATAGTATAGTGTATATATATATATATATATATATATATATATATTATAGCAGTGGTGTGAAAAACTATTTGCCCCCTTCCTGATTTCTTATTCTTTTGCATGTTTGTCACACTTAAATGTTTCTGCTCATCAAAAACCATTAAATATTATTCAAAGATAACATAATTGAACACAAAATGCAGTTTTAAATGATGGTTTTTATTATTTAGTGAGAAAAAAAACTCCAAATCTACATGGCCCTGTGTGAAAAAGTGATTGCCCCCCTTATAAAATAAGTTAAAAAAATAACTTAATTGAGATCTATCAGTCTGGTAAAGGTTATAAAGCCATTTCTAAAGCTTTGGGACTCCAGCGAACCACAGTGAGAGCCATTATCCACAAATGGCAAAAACATGGAACAGTGATGAACCTTCCCAGGAGTGGCTGGCCGACCAAAATTACCCCAAGAGCACAGAGAAAACTCATCCGTGAGGCCACAAAAGACCCCAGGACAACATCTAAAGAACTGCAGGCCTCACTTGCCTCAATTAAGGTCAGTGTTCACGACTCCACCATAAGAAAGAGACTGGGCAAAAATGGCCTGCATGGCAGATATCCAAGGCGCAAACCACTTTTAAGCAAAAAGAACATTAAGGCTCGTCTCAATTTTGCTAAAAAAACATCTCAATGATTGCCAAGACTTTTGGGAAAATACCTTGTGGACCGACGAGACAAAAGGTGCATGTCCCTTTACATCTGGCGTAGAAGTAACACAGCATTTCGGCAAAAGAACATCATACCAACAGTAAAATATGGTGGTGGTGGTAGTGTGATGGTCTGAGGTTGTTTTGCTGCTTCAGGACCTGGAAGGCTTGCTGTGATAGTTGGAACCATGAATTCTACTGTCTACCAAAAAATCCTGAAGGAGAATGTCCGGCCATCTGTTCGTCATCTCAAGCTGAAGCGATCTTGGGTGCTGCAGCAGGACAATGACCAAAAACACACCAGCAAATCCACCTCTGAATGGCTGAAGAAAAACAAAATGAAGACTTTGGAGTGGCCTAGTCAAAGTCCTGACCTGAATCCTTTTGAGATGTTGTGGCATGACCTTAAAAAGGCGGTTCATGCTAGAAAACCCTCAAATAAAGCTGAATTGCAACAATTCTGCAAAGATGAGTGGGCCAAAATTCCTCCAGAGCGCTGTAAAAGACTCGTTGCAAGTTATCGCAAACGCTTGATTGCAGTTATTGCTGCTAAGGTTGGCCCAACCAGTTATTAGGTTCAGGGGGCAATTTCTTTTTCACACAGGGCCATGTAGATTTGGATTTTTTTTTCTCACTAAATAATAAAAACCATCATTTAAAACTGCATTTTGTGTTCAATTATGTTATCTTTGACTAATAGTTAACGGTTTTTGATGAGCAGAAACATTTAAGTGTGACAAACATGCAAAAGAATAAGAAATCAGGAAGGGGGCAAATAGTTTTTCACACCACTGTATATATATATATATATATATATATATGGGAAGGAATTCTTCACACTCCGTGGCACTTTGAATGCCCGGGTGCTACCGTATAATTCCGATATCCAACAAATCTTAGACACGGAGCACTCCATGCACTTTAACCTAAAAAAAATATTTTGTACACAGTAGGTCTGTGTACTTACGCGTTTTGACCCCTACCAACGACAGCCACCATTGGTTTTGTTAAAGTCCAAGGAGTGCTCCATGCTGATATATAATATATATATATATATATATATATATAAAATTATCAATAGTGGTCTTCAAATTGTAATGCTGCACATGATTCCCTAGCTAATAGCTGTTAAAGGAAAGGCAAGTAAAAGGCTCTCTCTCCATTAGCTGATTGTACCAGCTTATAAATAAAGGGTTTGGCTGCAGTTTTCTGTGGATTAACCTCTTCACTGCTGAAAGATCGTTGGAATATACTTCAAACCACTTAGCAAAAAAAACCCATTACAGACTGGAAGGTTTCCAACCTTATCCTATTATTTAAGACTTGTCTTGACATCATATTTCACAATGGCTCAAGCAATTTCATTCATATCCTCTACTCATTTGATTAGATTCCATAACCCGTGCGAACAATAGGAACAAAGACTGGGGGTTATTTTGAAGAACAAGAAAAACGTGTAACTTCTACAAAGCAGAATAACGTGGTATGTACAGAAGGTTATGGTTAATATGCTTGAAATAAGGGACAACTAGATCCCTCTAGGAAATCTTCAGAATACAAGACCTACAAAAAGCTGCATTTCAATGTGGTCTTGGATTAAAGAGAACTATTTTTGCGTCTGATGCAGACGTGCAGTATTAAGGACTTTAGTTATTTTATGATTCTGAGGAGGAATATGTAAAACAGATGGTTTAATGAATATGATTTTGCTTATTATATTGTTCCTGAAAAAAAGGCTGTTAGCAATAACACTACCTGTAAATTAATAGTACATATTATTATTATTATTGTGGATTTATATAGCGCCAACATCTTCTGTATTATTACACAATTACATGTATGCATTCACATCAGGGCTTGCCCTGTAGAGCTTACAATCTAAGCTAATTTATTTGACTTATACCACCTATGAGTATGTCTTTATGATTGTAGGGGTAACCCATACAAAATCCTTGAATCCCAGAGTGGATTCAAACTCAGGACTTCAGCGCTGAAAGGCATCAGTGCTAACCACTGAGCCACCGTGCTGCATATTAATTGTATCAGACATAAGCTGGTGCTTTGTAAAGTAGATCATGGATAGAGTTGTTGGTGTACAATCTACCTTGTATGGTTGGGTCCACACAGGCACTAAAAGTGTAAACCCCTATAAGGTGCAGTTGTCCCCTGCAAGGAGTATTATTAGGAAGTGTTCCAGTAGGTGAGCCTTCTGTCAAGTTGAACTGATGTTAGCGCAATGTCCGCAGAGATTGGATATTGTCTATACATTGTCCCTGTATTGTTAACTGATTCTCCTTAGATAAGGGAAAGAACCTTTTCAGTAAGTTGAGCATGATTTCATTATTTTATTATGCATTTGTATTATCATTATATTAAAACCACAAATTATCATTATAAAAAACTAGAATAAGCAAAGCTGTCTCATGTCTCTATATTTACAGCTTTGGTCCGCGTCCCAATCTTTGTTGTGCCGTCAGTCCTCTTAATGACTTCTAGTGCCTGAATGGATAGTTTCTGGCTACTTTCACCTTTATTATGTACAATTTCTACAGTCTAATTTCCACGTAGCATTGCTGCCTTTTATGTTTCCACTAACCTTTGGGGTCATAGGTAGCAAGAAGAATGATGTCATGACCCTTTGGGTTGCAATAAAGGTTTATTTCTGTCAACCAGTCTCCTCCTTAATAGGATGTCTGGGCCATCTGACAGATTTCATGTTGGTTCAGAAAAAAATTAGTTGACCGTGAAAAACCTACACAAAACCTTTTTATAATGAAAAAATAGTCCAAATATCTTTATATTCCAAGCAAGTACAAGGTGTGCCAGTTGTCAGAAGGCTTTCTGCATTATAATAGTGGATAGGAGAAAAATTATTTCACAATGTCACTAGGACATGTCGTTTTCTCCTTCGCAATATTGCCAAGATCCGCCCTTTCCTCTCTCGCTCCACTACTAAAATGCTCATGCATGCCCTTATAGTCTCCCGTCTTGACTACTGTGACATTCTGCTACTTGGTCTCCAGGCCTGTCATCTCTCTCCTCTCTGGTCTCTCTTAAACTTGGCAGCTCGGATCATCTCACTCTCCTCCAAAAGAGGATTTTAAAAAGCCAAAGGGCTGCGGGGAAGTGAGAGAGCCTGTTGTATGGATCCAGTGTGTAAGAATGAGAAATGCAAAAGTTTGCTAATCGTATTGAAGTAAAAGAAATTTAAAAAGGTTAGCAGTTAGGACCTTCCAGACTAGGGTTACGTTGACATGGTTGGAAGGCTTTTCATTCATGTGATCACAGTAATGTATAGTAAAACCCCTTTGTTTATAAAGTATGCCAGTGTGCAGATAATATGATATTGTATGGGGCCTAGGAATGTGCATTGATTACCTTTTCTATGTTTGCATAAATGTTTGACCAGATCAGTGGCACTTCTGCATAATTGGAGTGCTTCCACAATCCTTGTATTGTATGTATTTATTGGGAGGCCTGGTCAAGCCTCCATGTGGTAATAGCACCCCCAACACGCCCCTTTTATGGGAGGTCCTATGCCTTTAATATAAAGCAATGGATGGCCTCTTTCCTCATTTTAAAAAGCCAAAGGGCTGGGGGGAAGTGAGAGAGCCTGTTATATGGATCCAGTGTGTAAGAATGAGAAATGCAAAAGTTTGCTAATCGTATTGAAGTAAAAGAATTTTAAAAAGGTTAGAAGTTAGGACCTTCCAGACTGGGGTTACCTTAACATGGTTGGAAGGCTTTTCATTCATGTGATCACAGTAATGTATACTAAAACCCCTTTGTTTATAAAGTATGCCAGTGTGCAGATAATATGATATTGTATGGGGCCTAGGAATGTGCATTGATTATCTTTTCTATGTTTATATATATATATTTTTCTTTCTTAACCGTTGAAACTTTACTTATGTAAATTTAATTTATCTGTATAATTGCTTGCACTTCACCTTGTTTGTATACTCTGTATTTTATAATGTACAGTGCTGCATACCCAAGTGAGGCTTTATAAATAAAATTATACATACAATTATACATACATTTATTTTTAGTACTTTCTGTTCCTGTATTATTTTGGGCCTTTCAAATGTAAAGAAAATCATGAAAAGCCTAAATCTGGCCATACACTACAAACCTACCTTCCGACATTACAACAGCTGCCTGGATCGTAATTACAAATGGATCCAGCCAGGAAAATCTGCAGGAACATCGGCAAGTAAAATTTCTTCTCCAGTCGACATTACAGTAGATGCCGTGACTGGTGGCTAACATTGGAAGAGCAGTAAATGAGAGAAGATTTTTATCTTTATGGGGGTAAACATGCCCTTTAAACAGCAATGTCTTGGTTATGGAGTTCACAAATAAATCTTTTAGGAAACACCAAATGACAACTGACATTGCCCTAACTAAAAACTAAAACCTGATATTCAAAGCTTTGCATCCTGTTTAATACAAGAGGAACAGCAGAGACAACTATCTAGGCAATTATTAAAAGGTGAGTCTTGTACCACAGCTGATAGTGACCTTTCGTAAGCCCAGTCTATGAACATACGGACTTAAAAGAAAAAACGCAGCCACTAACAACTTGTCAATAAAATCTAAATAGTTGATGCTTTCGCTTTAAGAATTCAGTGGCATTTTAAAAATACCGCATATACCTATTTCACATGACACAGTTTCTTGTTATGTTTAAACACAAAGTTCAGGTTTCTGAACTATTTATTGATGGATTGAAATCTACCAATATACAGCACTCCACCTTGGTGCCGGTAATGGTACATAGGAGCACAGCCGTACTGTTACTATGTATAGAACAAACAGGGAGATTCAATAAAAGTTCTTATCGTTAAAAATGGTGCTAATTTTGCCCCAACCAATCAGATCTTATTTAACATTTGAAAGCTTACATCTGATTTGTTGGGGCAAAATTAGCACCATTTTTAACGATAAGAACTTTTATTGAATAACCCTGAAATCTCTTAGTACAGCACCCAGGTTTTGCTTTTGAAATGTATTTCTTTATCATAATAACAAGCTCAAAAAATAATGCAACGTTTCAGGCAAAAGCATTATTAACATACATTCCCCCTTAACAAGGCTCCAGTCTCTATCAAAGAACCAGGACCTTGACCACATCAATATTCCCCACCTTAGATATAGTGAGTCATTACAGAAAACAGATCTGGGTTGCAATGCATCCAAAATAGATCTCACAAAAACAGATGTAAATCATAATCAAATCCAGAGTCCCTAGGGATCCCAACTTCTTAACCTACCAGACTTCCCTTTTCTTTTAATGTTCTAAAAACCCAGGTAATGCAGGTAATTCCCATGTCCCCCTAACCATTCCAGTTTGATTAGGTGGATGGTGGTGTGTCTATAAAGTTGTAGTGTCCAGGAGGAATGGACATAACATTTGGTGTTGTGGTTGCGATGTTTGGGGGCCTTGGCCATGCTGTTTAAAAGTGTGGGTGTGCCATCTAGGGGCGTGGGTTTGATATTTTGGGTCATGGGTCTCAAGTTTGGGGTGTGGTGTTAGGGGGGTGTCTGTGATGTTTGGGAGCATGGACAGGATGTTTGTGGATGTGGGTGTAATTCGTGGACGTATCTTTGGCGGTGTGGTTGTAATGTATGGGGGCAGGCCATAATGGGGTTTTTTTTGGGGGGGTTGACCACATATCTGCAATGGTTGCAATGTTTGGGGTTATCTTTGGGAGGTAGTCTTGATGTAAGAGCATGACCGTGATGTTTGGGGGTGCGGCCATGACAGCAATATCTGGGGCGTGGTCACACCATTTGGGGCACGGTTGCAATGTTTGGGGCATGGCAGGGGCGTGGCCTTGATACTTGGGGTATGGCAATGACCATGATGTTTGGGGGCATGGTCATGATGTTTTGGGTCATTTTCCATTGCTACAGCACATTGCAGGAGGCTCTGCTTTAAATTTCTTAGCATGACAATAACCGCAAATGTGGTTCGTAACGCCAATAGAGATGGGATCTGGATCTGACAAGGAACTCCCCGGTTCCGAAACTCAAATGTTTCGTTTGAAACCAGACGGATCGTTTAGATTTCGGGACTTCGGAGCAAGTTTTCGATTCTTGCTATATATACGTTTCTTGCTATATTCGAAAATTCTCTAAAATATCCTTGAACGTTCAAAAACCCTCGAAAATACAATCGAAAACACGAAAACAGTTTTCGATCGTATTTTCGAGGATTATTGAACGCTCAAGAATATTTTTGAGAATTTTCAAATATAGCTTGGAACGTTCGATAAAAATCGAAAACTTGCTCCAAAGTCCCAATTTTAAGTTCTGTTTTCGGATTTTCAGGATTTTCCCGAGATCCGAAAACCTGAAAACGGAACGAATAGTAACATAGTCTTTCCAGGGTTTATATTTGAAACTATCCAGGAGCAAATTGTAATGTGTTACAGACCTTAAGGAAAATATCTCGTTCCCTCTGTTATAGAAGCTGTTGTTCTGTGTGTGCAGCCCTCTATTGTGTGGGCTTTTTGTCTGTGTTGCTGAAGTTGGGCAGCACACAGAGCCCAGGCTCTTTGTCTGAGTTGCTGAATTGGGGACTCACACTCTGCAAGTGACGTGCAGGCTTTTTATTGGTCAAACTGGACTTCATGGGCTTCGGCCCTTTCAGAGGGTGTTGCCGTTATGTGAATGTATTCAGGGGTGTGGCTGTGAGGTGAGCGCATACATACATACATACATACATAACAAGATTTCTACTTGCCTTTCAGTTTTAGAAATGTATCCAGGTCACTTTTAAAGCTATTCAATGAATTTGTCATTACCACATCTGCTGGAAGTTCCACAGTGTCACTGTTCTCACTGTAAAGAAACCTTTCCTAACCTGAAGATGAAACTTCTTTTCTTCCAATCTTGCTCCTTCTCTAACGTAAACAGCCCTAACTTTTCTAATCTGCCTGCATAGTCAAGCCCCTCCATTCCCTTTATTATTTTAGTTGCCCTTCTCTGAACGCTTTCTATTTCCAAGATGTCACTTTTGTATTTGGGATTCTAAAACTGCACTGCATATTCCAAATATTCCTTAAATCTATTCCCCTCGAAACTGGGGAGCTGCTTAAAGATACAATCATAAAATGGACAACAGTAATACCTTACCTAGATGGAGAAGACGAACAAGAAATTGCCAACTGAAATATGACAGCCTCACCAGCTGCCAACAACAGGCTAATCCAATTTTATATAATCCATCAAGCTTATCTTACCCCACACAAACTGAGACATATACACGGACCATCTGCAGCCCGATGTCCTAAATGTGCTACCCGAGGAGCTAACTTTTGGCACTTGATTTTGGATTGTATAGAGGTCCAAACATTTGGGGGAAAGGTAACTAACTTCCTCACCATCTTATTGCAAAATACAGTATCCTTAGAACCTGCTATATGCCTCTTCTTAATAATCCAGGAAAATAGGTGGACCCACCACAAAATCACCTTAATTCAATATGTCTAATTTTATGCTAGAAAATGCGTATTATTGAAATGGATGGCTTCTAGTACACCTGACCTTAAGATATGGATTTCGCTGGTAAACAGAGATATAGCATATTATAAACTTATATACATTCATAGAGGATGCCCAAATAAAATGAATAAAGTATGGGGACCATGGAAAAATGATGACAATACCACGGGCTGAGAGATATAAAGACACCATAATTTAGATTTTAAGTATCAAGCTAATACATATAAACAAGTCAACCAGAGACAGTTGGAAGTTAAAATGGATTTATTGTTACATATATTAACATTACAAATATCTTGCAAATTATTAAACATAAAACTGTTAACAGTTACTAATACCCACAGAAATGTGAATACGCTCAATATTAATGACATACAATGTAAATTGTTTATAATATAATGATCTATTGTTACAATGTCATAATATCTAATCCTGTGAAAATTCAATAAAATGAGTTTATCTATAAAACTCTATAAACAAGACAATATCTGCAAGCTCTAGCCGTTGCTGGTTGGCACTGCTTGCTACAGCTGAGTTAGTTGTCTGCTAGAACCCAAAAATATTTTTCCAATAGAGATTCACACAGCAAAGAGCCACACTACAGATTAATAAACAGATCGCTAGTCAGACTTTCGGTAAGAATTGGGGTACTGGTAAAAAATGCTGGTCGCGCTGAACATTTTGTTGCAGATATTTAGGATCCAATCACCTGAAATATCATACCAGCCAATCAGGTCAAAATATTGTCCCATGTACTGGGAGTAATGGTAGCCGTACGACGTTCCAGTTCGGTCCATTCATTTTGCATCCTCAAATCATTTGCAGTGCAAGGGAAAGAGGCGTTTCTAGGGTTTTGCCACCTGAGCCAAACTATTGAATGCTGCCCCTGACCACTTGCATTTTTTTTCCTGCTCTGCACTGACTTCCTTTCGTAAAAAAAAAAAAATAATAATTAACGTCACCTCTCGCATATTCGTGTTGCCTCATTAGAGCGACGCCCCTGTCCATGCGTATACAACCATATATCCCTTTTATTGAAATTCAAGGTATATTTTATGTTTTAAATCTTCCTCTTTTGGCAGGATGATGTTGGAGCCCTGCTGGATTTCCATTTGGAAATAGACAATATTCATCCCAACATAAAATATACCCTGAACTATATGTTGAACTATTGACAGGAAACAGAACGCTATTTGTATCAATATCCCCAAGTAGATCAGATAACAAGCTTTTAATCGTAGGTCCACACAGTAACATGTCATTGCTTGCTTTAAATACAATTTCAGGGTTATTCAATAAAAGTTCTTATTGTTAAAAATTAGCACCATTTTAAACGATAAGAACTTTTGCTAGTGAAGGTTCTCATTCATCCAGGTCATGGTATATCTGTTGTATTCAATTAGATCAACTGGACTTGAAGTTTAGTTCTTGAAGACGTTTCGCTAGTCATCCGACTGGATCTCTCAATTCGGAATGACTTGTACAAGAATCTGTGGCAATTATGTACCCTGGAAAATCCCAATTAGCATATCACAGCCAGGTGTTAAGGGCGTGATTGGATAGTGGCTAAGAGGTGTAATAGGAACGCCCAGAGTAAGGTGTCAAAACAGCATGGCAGACAGTTGGTGTCGAACCCCCCCACCTCTATTTAGGATTGATTTCTTTATTTTCACATAAATGGCCTCCTTAACACCTTTCTTGAACCAGTCACGTTCCTTTGCCAATATGTTAACATTACAATCTTCAAAGGTATGTCCTTTTTCCTTAAGATGCAGGTACACGGCTGAGTCCTGACCCGAGGAATTGGCTCTTCTGTTCTGGGCCATACTTTGATGCAGTTGCTGTTTGGTCACCTTCACATACAAATCAGAGCATTCTTCACTGCACTGCGTATATGATGTCGCTTTTTTGCTGCCTCAGTGTATTGCTCGGTTTAAAGCAGACAGGGATACAGTGTTTTTTGAAAATTATTCTTAATTTCTGGGAGACCCATGCTACATATGGGATGACCATGTTCTTTCTCCTGTCTTGCTTTTCCCCTTCACTGTTGGTATTCGTGTTCTTTTCTTTCCTTTTGCTTCTTCTGACAAAGGCCCAGTCTGGATATCCACAAGTTTTAAAGGGCAACTATAGTGAAAAAAAAACTTTGTCTGTATACAATGTATAGATCACTTAGTATAAGCTGCCTTACTTTCATGTTTCTGTGTGGCTTCGTTTCTTCACACTGGCAGAAGTTTGTACCAAGCTGTGTAGTCCCCCTCCCCTCTCTGTCTACTCCCCCTCAAGCAGTGACGGGCTGTATACAGAGTCCGAGCATTGTCAGTTGAAAGGACTTTAAATGAAGTGCTGACATCCTGTTGACCCCTCCCTTCCAGAGCTAGACTGCAAGCAAAGTGTGGAATAAAGTAGCAATATGCTGAAGGGAGGGGCAGAGGGGGAGAGAGGAGGACAAGTGGTGCTGAGATTCTTTACAAGTAAATTACTGAACTCTGCCTGTTCTCTAACTTTGCTAATTGTTATTTACTTTTTACCTAAAGTTCATATCTCTCCCCTGCTTAGCTGAGATCATAATCACTGAAGAGAGAGTCAGTGTAACAGCAGCTTGTAGTGAGACCTTCACAAACACAGTGACACTGCTTGTTGTCCTGTTACATTTCAGTTGCTTTAGTCTATATATTTCATAGATTGCACTGTGTGTCTTGTTTGGTATATAGTCTGTATTACTGTATTATATATACTGTATTAGTGTTCCATTTGAGTCACTGGTTTTGTATGTATATAAGATTTTTTTGGGGGGAGGGGCTGTTTTATAGTGTGTTATGCTCATATTGCTGGGTTAATGGTTTATTGATTGTGTTTAGCACTACAGCATTTGACTATATGTTGCACATGGTACATATAGTGTGGGTGAGAGAGTGTGTGACAGTACTGCAGGGGAGCTTTGGATTGTGTGGGTGTGTGCCTTTGAGTGACAGATGAGGTGTAGCAGCTCCTACAAATCACAGCATATTCAAAGGCTTATATCTCTGGGACTATGAAGAATTTAAGGAAACTAAAGGTACCCTGGTGGTTGGGATGACTTATAGGATACATTAGAAGAAATTAAAAAAAAAACAATTTTCTCACTATAATTGCCCTTTAAGGGCTCCTCTGAGATGTTTCATTTCTTTAGCCTTCATCTCTGTGCTAGTGGGGATGTTCTCAGCTCTGTGTTGCAGGGTTCTGATGACCCCCAGCTTGTGATCTAAAGGGTGGCGGGAGTCAAACATCAAATACTGATCTGTGTGTGTTGGTTTTCTGTAAACCTCTACTTCCAGTTTACCATTTTCCCGACTTCTACCAAGCAGTCCAAGAAAGCCAGTTTGTTGTTTTGTACCTCTTTCCTTGTAAATTTGATGTTTTGGTCTACCGCAGTTTCTACCAGGACTTACTGTAAATGCCCAATCATTCATCCAAGGATCATAGGGGTAAGATAAGGAAGTCATTGAAATACAGTAAGAAGACGATACATTTAATTTCAGTTTCAAAATATTTAGGTTGTTGCTACAGTATTTGCCGACCATCTGTTTTCTGCCTGCTATTGGTGGTGAATGGTATTTGATCAGAGACCTTTGGAGGCTGCATTATATAACAGATGGCTAGGAGCCACAGATGACCTGTCTTTCATTTGAAGTCTTTTTAATGGAAAAGCCCTGAAAAAAATTTCAGACTTCAGATAAGCTGGAATGTGAATGACCATATATTAAAGTAACCTGCACAGAGTGAACCATTGAGATGAACAATCAATAAGGCAATCAATATTATGTTCTTTTTGTATTGTAGTCATCAAGAATAAGATGCAGCTCCTCATTTATTTCATATGGACCAGGGAATGCTACTAAACTGTTTAGTTACATATTACCTTCGGAAGTCGAGAATTTACATGAGAATGAAACGGTTTCTACTTGTACAGTGAAGGTACAAAGAGAAGAAACAAATTATACATAAGAACAATATTATTATTCTTGGTTTTTTTTTACTTTTAGCTCAGTCCATTAAATTCATTTGAAGTTTCAACAGAAAAATGTCATCATGGAAACCAGTCATTTTGCCAATTTTACAGTCCACTATCTGTCTCTTCAGGTAAGTTCAGAGTTCAGAATAAAAAAAAAATAAATGCGGGGAGATGAAACCTGGTTCAGTCACAAATAAAATATATCGTGTAGCGAGTCCCGGTTTCGAAACCTGTCTTTAATTTGGAAAAAAACAGCTGATACAACGCTAACTTCTAAATTTCCGAAATTCTGAACTGGCTATGTTAAAGGGAAAGTCCACCCCTTAGAAAAAATATTAGTATATTAAGCAGGACCCCCCTTAACCAAGAGTTGGTTACAACTGTTTAAATCTGCTCCCAGCAAGAGAAATCATAATTACAAGTTCACGATCCACCGCCGCTTCCTGTCTCTCCACTCCCTCTCCACTGCTGCTGCTTCGTTCTTTATCCCTTCCCAAGCAGCAGCACTTGAGGCTCGTCCAGGAATGGCAGTCAGCAATTGGCCATGACTGACTGCCCGTAAGAGGCACAGCAGGGGATCGTAGAGCTTGTAAGTCCAATTTCTCTTGCTGGGAGCAGATTTAAATACTATAACCAAAATAGACTCTAGGTTTAGGGGGTCCTGCTTAACATACTAATTTTTTTCCTAAGGGGTAGACATTACCTTTAAAGAAAATAAAAAATCAATTTGAAAATTGAACATTAAAAATTAGATCACAAAAAATGTGTTTGAAAATTCGAAAGATCTGACCAAATATTCTAGAATTGCGATAGAAAATTCTAAAAATTTTGACTCAATTGGGTTTAAGTTATTTTTTTCTGCAGATTTTTTCTGTTATTGTGTATAATCCCTTATTATAAAGAATCAATGTTGTCTACTGTCTTATTTGCTGCAATGCTCCATCCTTTATTGCAGGCCATATATTACTACTTAGGGATAGGCATTGCGCTACACTTTTTTACATCGCATGCTATCCCCATTTTTGGTGCACATTGCATGCACTACAGTAGGGCAACATCAGAGAAAGAGCAGTGCCCCAGCCCTTAACAAATAGGGCAAGGCTAGTTTCTATTTAGTTATCCCATTGACTAATCTAGTAGTTGGGCTCGGTAGCAGGTTATCTTGTTCTAGGTGACCCTGCAAAAATACAAGGTTTACATTAGGTCTCTTTAGTAGCGTGTTTATAGAGAAGATCCCATTTCTGTTGGCTAAATGTTACTAGTTGTTTTGGAACTTCAGATATTGATTTGTTAATTTTACTCTCATTAACAATTAGAAATGGACACAAACCCAAGTTGGGGCCGAACTTTATGAGTTCGGATGAACTCGAACTATTAGAACTAGTTCAGGCTCGAACTAGTTTGTTTTTTCGGACTCGCGGCTGTATTTTCGTTAATAATCGGAAAAATCCATAATTCACGAGTTGTTCGCTAACCTTCGGTTCGGTAACCCTCTAAAGTATTGTTTGCTAACCCTCGAATGTAGCCTTTGGCTTTCGGTAAACCTCGAATGTATCGTTCATTTTCGGTAACCCTCGAACGTAAAGATAATTTTCTCTAACCCTAGAATGTATCGTTCGCTAACCCTTGAATGTAACCTTCGACTTTCAATAACCCTCAAATTTAACATTCGTTTTTGATAACCCTTGAATTTATGGTTCTATAACTCTCAAATTTTCCATAACCCTTGAATGTAGCTCAAGCAAACCTGACAATTGCCCGATCATAAAGTAAGAAGTGTTTAAACAGGTTTTGGTGATAGTGACAAGTTCCCAGACCATTTCCCAGGTGCCACTACCATTTACAGAAAGTTACCATTGTTAGTTTGTTTCTGTAACACTTTCAAACTTTTCGAACTATTACTTCCCTTATTGACTTTAATGGGTCCATTCTCGAACTTTCAAACTTTCGAACTTAAAGTTAGAAAACGGAACGTTACTTTGGGCCATCTCTACTAACAATATGTTTAAAACTGATTCTCCCTGCTAGCAGCTTGAATGGAGCCCCCTGCTGAGATCATTAGAAATTGCAAGGTATTTCAGGCTAAAAGCTAGTGGACAGATGTACATGTTTATTTATATAGCGCCACTTGGGGACGCAGCGCTGTACAGTATTAAAATACAATAAAGTCATGCAAGGGGGATAAATACATAGATAGTTCAGTACATAAATATATAACTTATTAAAATATAAGTGCTAGGGCTTTGCCACAAGAGGTAATGAGGTCCCTGCCCCGTAGAGCTTACAATCTAGTTAGGTAAATTGTCCTTATGCACAGTGATAGAGCCCATACAATGGCACTAATAAACATTTGTTTATTGTATTGATACCAGTATTGAACTGAACTCAAAAATCGAACAATAACATATCAATTAACCCCCAGGCTTTAGTATAGTTACTGGCACAGCTCTATCCATTTATATCGGGACAGAAAGGAGCAAGAATATTTTTACTATAATAAGGTGTGCACCTGTAAAAAATATAGACAAATGTGTTCATTATGAGATACTATCTCATGATACAAATAGGGGTGTAATTGCAGGACCCCGGGGGCCCCCACAAGATTGGACAAAATCTTTACTTCCTACGTGCAATCAGCTATTTAAAAACAGCTGATTGCGGATGTTCTCCAGAGGGGATAGTGGGCCCTATTAACCCTGCCCCCCAAACCACCCCCCAAGGTCACGGGCCCTGATGTTTCACCACTGAATACAAATCTAGACCTTGAAGTTTTATATGGCCACAAAACTCCTTACATCAAATATCCTTGCTTGTGATGGTTCTCATTCATCCAGGTCATGGTAAGTCTGCTGATCTAACTGAATATCCTAATATTTTATAATAGGGGGGCATTAGTCAATATATATTGAATATAAAAAGAGTAATAGTACTAAGTAGCTTGAAGGGGCTTGCTGCTTTGTCCTTTACCTCAAGAGGACCTGTGGACTTCAGAATAAAACCTCTGAAATGTAAGCCAGGGAGGTGTGCCCCTCTTTATCATTGGTTATAAACGGGTGAGGGGGCTTTTAAGGCCAAGGCCACACTAGGATGCAGGGAGGAACGTGTAATCATGCATGCCAGTAATTTAACCCAATCGGAGTGCATACGATACACACCAAAAATCTGAAAACGGCTCAGAGCACATCGCATGTAGTGGGGCCATTCCCATAGGGTTACACAGGTCTGCGCAATGGCTAACATTGATTTTGGTGTGGCTAATATTTTGGTGTTGCACTGAATGCAATACTGCTCGTTAAATCCCCCTACGGAATCCAAGGAATCCAATAACAACAGAAATTCATCCCCTCAGTTCACAAGACAACTTAAACTGTGCAGTTTTTCCACCTAATGAAAAGGTAAAATTATTTAACCATAAGAGGATTGTATATATATTAATCAGCCATAGATACAATGATTATGCTAGTTTTCTAATCAATTGTTGTTTCCCTCATAGAGCAAATCCATAACATTATAAAGATAGATCTACATGACAGGATAAACATCAGTCCTATTGTATAGTTCTCCTTATTTCATACTATGTATGAAATAAATTATCACAATGAATGTATTCATAGCGCTTGGTTACCTTATCATTATGAGTGAAATGATTGGCTTTTACACAAAAAAACCCTGCTTACAAGACTAAGACACTTTATTTTATGCACAAACCCCTCTGATATGTATCTAGTCACTGTGCATGCAGGAATGATTAATACTCAGTGTCAGATCTAATAACATCAATTCATTCCAATGTATGGTTTTAGGTTTTTGATTGTTTCTAAGAAAATATGCTGTCAGTTGCTGAAATGGAAGAAAGAATGATTATTGTGATCATTTATTGGAATAGGCAGAATGGATGAATGACTCAGCTGGCAAATAGTTATGATCCATAAGCAATGTCCGCAGAAAGAAGCAGGAGTCCAGGTTGGCGGATATAGTTTCCTTCACAATGAATAAATAAATCTGAAAAAGTAACTCAGTCTGTACACACAGAGCCAGAACTTAAATTTATTAATCTAGTGATATAATAGCATATGGAACTGTACATGTTCAATTTAGAAATTCCATTCTTATTTGTATACAGTTCATGCGCAGCTATTTTTATTAGGTCTATATTTACAAAAATAAAAAAGACTTATTTGCTGCTCTCATGTCTCTGAGACTTGACCCTTTGGTCTAGTAGACAAAATATTCAGCATTTATACCTGCCTATACTTTTAATGAATTCCCCCCACACAATAGGATTTGAGGTGATAGTTATGGGTAGAGATGGCTGAACTTCCGAAAGTTTATTTCGTTTTCGAACTTCCGAACTTGGGAAATGGGGATAAATAGTTCTAAAAGTTCACATTAAATACGGCTAAAATAGCAATGGTAACTTACTGTACATGGCTCTGGGGAATGATCTGAGGAACGTGTAAATATTACCAACACTTGTTTTAACACAGGGAGATTTAATAAAAGGTATTATCATTAAAATTGTGCTAATCTTGCCCCAAACAATCAGATATTATTTAACATTTGAAAGCTAACATCTGATTGGTTGGGGCAAAATTAGCACCATTTTTAACAATAAGAACTTTTATTAAATTACCCTGTAACTTTCCTGACTATTGAGCTATATTCGAGCGTCCACATTTTTTGAGAGATACGGAAATCAAACACAATATTAGAGGGTTACCGAATGCCGCATTCTAGGGTTATGGAGCGCTAAAATCAAGGGGTATCAATTTGAAAATTCAATAATCAAGTTCAGATAATTCGAAATCCGTAATAGTTCAAAAAATTTGGGTTCGGGTCAAACTCGGGTTTGAGTTCAAGTTCTAGTCCATCTCTATTTATGGGAGGTTTGGGTTACCAAGCATCTGCATTCACTTTAATGTGAATACCTTGTTTACTCATTCATCCTAAATAAAGTGTAATGTTGGGTCTGATAGTAATGTGTCCAGAGAAATCGGACAATGTTTCAGTAGATCTCTGTCTCCACATTGTCCTTTATCTTACAATTTTACTTTGACATATGACAGCAGATGAGTATATAGATATTGTTACTTAGCTTGGCATGGTCACCCCTATATACTTCACCAGGCTTGGTTTTGGCTCTGTGACATAAAGTAAAACCAGGTTGATTCACAACAACATACCGATCCTAGAGGGAACCCCATTAGCAGAACACGATTGTCACCTATAAGGATCCTTCAGCAGATGTGTCTGTGGTCTGAGCGTTGCTCCTTCTGTTTGTCACCTGTAACTAGTAAAATGATTTAATTGGATGGAAATTCTCAATTTTAATTAAGAGCTCAATAGATGTGTGTTAACATTACAATGTTCAAAATGAAAATGTACAGGTCTGGCATCAGCATTGAATAAATCTGATTTTGCATGCATTTATAATGTCTCACCAACAAGCAGAACACAGGCTGTTTGGTAGTTAATTGAGGCGATTATGAATATTTTATTAACCCTCTTAAGGTCAGCGGATTTGTAAAGGATAACGTTAGTAGTGACATTTCAATCTTTTTTTTCTATTATTTCATCATCACCAGTGTACAATTTAATTCCATGGCTTTGGAATAAATGACAGAACAAAATTAGAATTAAATGTTCACCTTGGAGACACAAACATTTATGGAGACATCCAACGTAAATAACATTTTCAGACTTGATATCACAGACATTGCAAAACTAGCCTTTCAAGCTGGTACAGCATTCTCAAGTTCTATAAATGTAAAGGCCTATCGGGGAGATTCAAAAAAAGTTCTTCAGGCTCATTTACCCAGACTCGCTGGGCAAATATATGGAGTTAAAGTCATGCTAACCTGTTGGCTACTGATTAGCATGACTTTAAATCGCAAGCCCGCGTATCCGATGATTGCAATTCAATATTGTGTTTGCGCTAGTTTTAGTGCCAGCAAATAGCAAATACGATATTGAATCGTGAAAGAAGCAATAGCGATAGCGGCTCTGGGTAAATGAGCCTGCTTATCGTTAAAAATGGTTCTAGTTTTGCCCCAACCAATCAGATTTTTAACATTTGAAAGCTAATATCTAATTGGTTGGAACAAAATAAGCACCATTTTTAACGATAAGAACTTTTATTGAATCTCCTTATGAGTTTTAAAGGACAACAATACCCAAAAAAACATCTCCCCCATTACATGTCCACACTTCCAGCAGCTGTAATAACTTACTCTCATTTACAGTCATGCTGCACTCCCTTAGTTATCACACAGCAAAGATGAGTGCTAAAAGCCTGCCTCCTAGACGGCCCAGGGCCATCATTAACATATCACTTGTCATTGGCTGGTGGGAATGTCTGTTACAACCTTTCTCTTCCTTCTCTGCCAGTCAAACAAACTTGAAATGTCCTGTTGCTAGAATACAGCCTACATAATCAAGCTAATCAATGGTGGGTAGAAGAGTGTTTTCTCGCATGCTAGCTTTGAATGACAGTTAGAGGCAAAAAGAATCGTTACACCCCCTTCACAGCATGGCTAATTGAAGGCTAATTGAAGGCTGAGAGACTCAAAATCAGGGAAAAAAATGTATAGGGAGGGCTGCATACCTTAACTGCTTTAACTTAAAGCAGTTTTAAAAAAAAAATGCATTGAGGCAATACAGATATCCTTTAAAGGAGAACTACTGCGTATAGTTTGGGGGGGATCACAAATAATGATCAATTCCGGTAAATATTGGCAGGTTTGGCACCCCTGGTGCACTAGAATGGCAGCACCACAAAGTGGGAAGACTTATGTACCAATCACTGTGGGAAAACTTATGTACCAATTAATGTGGGCCCACTTATGTACTATACACTGTGGGCAAACTTATTTACCAATCACTGAGGGCAAACTTATGTACCAATCACTGTGGGTAAACTTTTGAATCATTCACTGTTGGCAAACGTATGTACCAATATCTGTGGGCAAACTTATGTACCAATTACTTTGGGAAGACTTCTGTACCAATTACTGTGGGCAGACTAATGTACCAATCACTATGGGCAAACTTATGTACCAATCACTGTGGGCAAATTTATGTACCAATCACTGCAGGCAAACATATGTACCAATTACTGTGGGCAGACTTATGTACCAATCACTGCAGGCAAACATATGTACCAATTACTGTGGGCACACTTATGTACCATTTACTGTGGGTAAACGTATTTACCAATCACTGAGGGCAAACTTATGTACCAATTACTGTGGGCACCAATCCCTGTAGGCAGACTTATGTACCAACACTGTGGTACCAATCACTGGGCAAACTTATGTACCAATCATTGTGGGCATATTTATGTACAAACTACTGTGGGCAGACTTATGTACAATTTACGGTGGGCAAACTTATGTACCCATTACTGTGGGCAAACTTGTGTACCATGCAAACAATTCTCACACCGGCACTCACTCATCTCACCCAGTACTTCTGTACAGTTGCCATGCACGCCCAAGGACTCTATAATTCCTCACGAACTCCAAATCAAATATGCAGGACAGCACTTGCTTTCTTTGAAATACAAAGCTTTATTTTCACAAATGCTAAAAACATGACTCTCGGTCAAAACACTCTCATAGGCATATTTGCAACAGGCAGGATATGTTTTGGGTCACATGACCCTTTCTCAAATACAACCATACTATAGTTTACCATCTCTTTATACACTCTAGTTGTATCGCCACCTATTGATCACCATGAGAGTTAAGGTTAAAAACATTTAAAAACTTACACACTATAAATTAGGCACCAGCTTGTATAGGTTCAGATAAGATTTCTGACATTGTATTCTAGGTTCAAAGCTTTTCTTCCAACAAAAATGGAACAATATATTCTTCAAACTAGTCGTGGCTTGTGAGGTGGTTCCTACGCGTTTCGCTGGTTTAAACAGGATTTAAAACAGCGAAACGCGTAGGAACCACCTCACAAGCCACGACTAAAGGGGCCACACCATAGCAGAGAGGTGCAACTTCAAAAAAATCAAAAACTGCTAATGGAAATCTGCAAGGTTTTTTAGTGCTTTTTATTGTTTTTAATTGCTATAATAAAGTTTGTTGGCAACCTTATTCCTGTGTGCAGAGGTTTTTGGGAACTATACAGACCAAGCAAGCATCAGAACAGCACAGAGTGAAGCCTACATTACCCCTAGTGGTGGATAGACACAAGTGAGTGGTTGAATTTTAATATATGGAAGTGTCATTTTAAACTGGTTTTTTTACAGAGATCTTGATCTTAACTTATTTATTTTTTATTTTTTACTTCTTGTTTTAACCCTTCCCCTACCCATACCCCCAAGCGCAAGCAAGATACTTTTAAAGATTTTATAAACAATTCAGTGGACAACTTGCAGTGCAGCCACCCTATTTAAGGAGACATTCCCTACCACACCATAGCGCGGAAGTAACCCAATCTACTATTATTTCATCTATACTAACATACGCACACTCAGTTGTTTAATAAAAGTACATTGCGTTATCATCCTGCTGCTGGGGAGGGCTATGTCTGGTGTCTGGCACAAAAGCTGCAGGAGGACCTGGGCCTCTGTTGTTTCTCCACTATATTCAGGCTTACTTACCCAAAGCCACAGCGATATTAAACAGTCATCCTAACAAATGTAATATTTAAACATTTTTAATGCCAGCTAATAGTAACCAATATAATCACATACAAGGTACAGCTAGTAGACAGAGAGACACAGAACGATAGAAAAATGCAAAGGTTACGATAGATAGATAGATAGATAGATAGATACATAGATAGATAGATAGATAGATAGATAGATAGATAGATAGATAGATAGATAGATAGATAGATACCGGTACATAGATAGATAGATAGATAGATAGATAGATAGATAGATAGATAGATAGATAGATAGATACATAGATAGATAGATAGATAGATGGATAGATACAGACAGACACACAGACATAGACAGATTGATAGACAGAAATATATAGACAGACAGACAGATAGATATAGACAGATAGATAGACAGACAAACAAATAGATAAACAGATAGACAGATAGACTGATAGATAAACAGATAGACAGGCAGACAGATAGATAGACAGAGAAATAGACAAATGGATAGATAGATAGATGTTCTACTGATTGGCTGTTGGATGGGTTAAACATGCTTAGATCTCTACTGAGCAACTGAATTAGGGCGCTGGGTCAAGGGCAAGACCATAACAGTCTCTATTAGGGGTCCTGCAAACAGGAAGTCAGTATTTCAAAAGCATTTATTTATACACAGACAAAATGCTTAATTGGCAGGTTACTGTCATTGGGATGGGTAAATACTGCTCTTTTTTCTTAAAAAAGTTGCACTGAAATTCCCCAAGAAATTAAGACAGATAATCAGCACTGGAATGTGACGCAGATGAATGAAACCAGGTCCAGCTAATCAGCACTGATTGGGTCTGCGTCATAACTGAATGCAATCAAAAGACAATCAGTAATCCTCGAATGGCCAAATTCAAGAATCCTTGAACGTCCAAGGATTCTATTCGGCCGTTCGGATAGAATCCATCTGCTCAACCCGGGACACCCTGGAGCTTAAGGGTCCCATAGCTCAAAACCGGGACTCCCCTTTGCCAGTGACACAGCCAGCGCTGTCAACATCAACGTCGCCAGTGTTGAAGACCTCTTGATCCCAAGTCTTCTTCTTTCTTTCCTGCCAGTGCCACTTATAAGTAAACCCCAATACTTCAAATCATGCAATACAGGTGAAGCATACAATAACCACAATTCGGATGCTGTGAAAAGTGCAGGTTTATTTTTCAACATGTATGCTACTTGTTTCTGACTTTACTTGTCGTTTCGTGCTTGAGAAAGGAACCGGTATAGTGGAGGCCATAGGTACAGCATTTTTAATCAAGACACTCTAGATTCCCAGACCTGAATAGACCACAATACTCTTCTGTCCTAGTCATAGTCACAGTCAATATATTAGCAGGAGGGATCATAGGCATCAAAGCCCCAAGGCGTTAAGGCAAGGAGGACATAATCATAGATGAATAACAGAAGCAAGTGGAGGTAAACAATGGTCGGCTTTATCAGCAGATTTTGGGATAGCACGAGTGGCCACCTCCCTCCATTTTAAAGGATCCGTATGCTGTAAAACAGGGGGGGAAAGCTGCTGCTCCCAACTAAACTTAACTTTGATTTACAGCCTACTTATCCTTTTACCTTGACATCATGTATATAAAATCTGCATGCTGCAGTGAGGTGGCAACTCTTAGCAAGAAAAATTCCTTAGCCTACCTATCAACTTGTACTTTTCTTTAGGTATTATTACTATTTCAATAGGTAAAGATTACTGCTGGCCATATATTTACTCGACATTCAACGATCAAGTAAACATTAACATTGAATTTTTCTAAAATCGTGTGTAGAATTGATCAATTTTACTCAATATTAGACATTATATCGATTGTAAAGTGAATGCAAAATGATTGTAACCGTATATTTTGTGAGTTTACAATCAAAATAAGATGAACATCCACCGCACTTTATATAGATGTACTGCGACATAAAAATAACATCAAGTTCAAATCTAAATAACCTAATAGATTCTTCAGTTTCTAGGATAACTCAGGAAATGTGGTTTAGTTCCTTTTAATAAGAATATGAAATAAGAAGAAGAAAAAATATATTTTGTTGTTTTTTGGGACTCTAAATGTTATTAGTTAAAATATTGGTATAGCCATGTCAGATATCTTTTATCTCCCGAAAATAAGAGGAGAGTTTTTCATAACTACGGATTACGATAGCGATGCTTTTAGACTTCCACAGTAATCACTAAATATGCTGCCATTCATTTGGTCTACAAATATGCTGTCTCTGGTTAACATGGGATCGGGAAAGGATCTTTACATGATATGAATAAATGTGGAAATATAACAAAGTTGACCCCTATAGTATAGACAATTGCACTTTGCCTGTTTGATTTGAGAAGCATTCACTCAAAAAAGAAAATTTTGTTTTTGTTTAATTCTTGTTTTTCTCATTATCTGGTCCCAAAACACAAGAAAATTGTCTAGCTAATAAACAACCAATGAAATTAATCTACTAGCATCTTAAATGACATTTCTATAATTAGATTGTATAGTATGCTAAATATGCTAAAATATTGTTACTCGTTTGGCTTATTCATTTAGACAATCTGCAGAGAAAGTAGCTATAAAGGGCACCGGTAATCAAAATGTGTCACAATCATGTGATTAATGTCTATAGGTATGGATACAATTATGTAATAATCTGTATTATTGTAAATGACGCTTTAATTCCCATCAGGTTAAAATGTTGCATCCTGCCTGAACAAGGTATTTTGTGTATTGGGTAAATGTAGATACCAACAGGTAACTTTATTAAGTATGGTTAGCAGGATGAAAGGACATCATGTGGTCCCAGTCCTCTGTATTGTAAATGCAAAACAGATTCCAGACTCCATAATCTTATGGATTAAGACAACTTGTTTCCTTGGCTCCCTCTGCTGACCAGCAGCCGTATCTGTGATTGGCTGGTCATGGCCTCTTCTGCTAATTCCGTGCACGGAGCGGCAGAAGGGCTTGGACCAGCAGCCAAGTCTGCAATTGGCTGAGTCATAGTGTGGACTAGCCCTTAATCCTCCTTAAACAGTTAAGCTAGTTTGTACCTGTCTGTGATAATTGTAAAGGGTATTTATACTGAAAAAAATGTAAAAAAAAAAATTAAGGACATGTCCACCCTCACTACTTAATTTTATAAACAGATTATGCTATACTTAAAGGGTATGTCCATCCCCTAGAAAAACTTAATATGATATGCAGGAGCAAGTTCCAAATTGGTTAATATTATTAAATATTCTCGCAGACAGAGAAATCATACTTACAAGTTCCCAATCCACTACCACTTTATCCCTCTCCACTGTTGCTCCGTTCTTTTTTGAGACGCACCAAAAAATGGTTAACGCAAAAATTCCCGCGATTTCCGATGTGCACGCATTTAGCATGCACCATTTTTTTAATGCAAACATGGCACAACGTGCGGCAACGGGCAGAAATCGGGTGCAATAACGCTTGCAACTGCGTGCGTGATTTAGTGCGTTGTAGTTGGGCCTCAGACTCACATTAGCTATCTTAATAGCTGTATGTAGTTTTGTAGACGTCATTTTACAAACAAATATAAGGTTCACAATAGCACAGAAGGGTGTCTGGTAATGCAGAGTATACAATTCAGAAACCCAGTGCAATAATAAGTACTTGACTTTTTTGAAAAGTAGTAATTTGTGAAATAAGTGGAGGCCGACAGTACAACAAAGAAATGCCTCTTTGATTTCTCCAGAATTGCCTTTATATCATCAGTGTCAAGCTGTGCTTGATTAGGGGGTGTTTTAAATTTAAATCCAATAACAAAGAGACATTTTCACCCTTAAAAGAACATTGGACAACACAATGCACTATCAACGGACTATCATTTTCTTGTTGAATAAATGACCATAATTCTAGTTAACACTTAGAACATGTGGTCTACATTTGCAGGTGTAAATAAGAATGTTACAAGAAACCTGAAAGGTTTTCTCGGGAAAATATCTTGGCATTATGCTGCTTTATTGAAAATGCATCAAAGTCCAGTGAAATGAAATAGATAATATACAAAAAGGTTTTTAAGATTTAGAAGGTAAAAAATGCAGGGATGATTTGAGAAAATGATAAGGAAATAGCATGTAAGAAATTCTGCCTACATTATCTGGATTTAAATATTCTTTAATAAAACAGGTATGGTATTTAGATTATTTTATTGATATTAACAATTTTAATGGCATCTATAAAGCATGTCCATCCTAACCAATATGTTTAAACTAAAAACTGTTAGTTTAACATCTAACAGGTTTGTGTCCTCTGTAAACATTGTAGTCTGATTACATATAAGCTTCACCTCTTTAGTACTGATACGTCTGTATCTGCAGGACTATTACACTCAGGGTAGGGTTGGAAGATATGCCTATTTGGCAGGGACTGCCGTGAATTTCGGTAAAGAAAACCCCACACCTCTGCCCACACCCCATCCATTCTCTGCAACATTAACCATCCTGGTTTATCTCTATACTCTACTCCTTCAAACTCCTTTCACTGTCCCCTCATATTGAATTTTGTTAGGACAACATACCCCTCTGCTTCCCTCCGATCGAACCAGCTCGTTTTTTAATGCACTGAGCACTTTAGGTTTGCACTTCCGGTGACTTTTGGGATATGATGAAATTATGCCATCCTATAATGAATTTATTTAGGGTATCTATTATCTTTTAATATTGTATATAGCTGATGTTTAGATTCTTTTATGTGTAGGATTTTTCATGAGTGTTTTAAAAAATTTCTAGTATTTTGAATTTTATACTTTTTTCCGCTTCATAATTCTGGTGGTGTTTTTTTGCCTTCCTCTGGAATAATAGTTAGGCAGGAAATGTGGTTATTGCTGAATGGGTAGAACTGGATAGATCTATGTCTTTATTCAACCTCAAATACTATACTATATTTATGTGTATATTGGAGGCCCCATATCCATATGTCAAATTTCAAATAAAATTCCTGTAGCATTAGTTTTGCACTACCTTGTAGCGTGAAAACTAGTGCATGTACAATGCTGGTGCAACCTCCTAACCATCCTAGTTCCTGCGATGCAGTATATCACATTAAGTGAAAACTGCATTGTGGAATCCAGAAGGTAAAAGGAGCTTTGCGAAAATTATTACATCTACTTGAGAATTTATTTGACCAAATGTCTTATAATGCCCCATACATTACAGAGGGTGTGCAAGTACAATATAGCAGAATACCTGTTAAGCAATAAATACACAAGTTTTAAGAAAAACAAACATTTTACTGGTGACTGGAAACCCCCCAAAACCAGCCAATCACTATCACAGCTGCCAGTCCAGCTCCTTCTGCTTGCTTCAGTGCACAGAAAAGGCATGGAAGACAAGCGAAAGGCAGCTTAGAGAAGGAGGGCTGGTAGGTATATTAAGAGGCCAAATTGAGCTATTTAGACCTTGCGAGGTCTAGGTTTTAGGGGTTTCTGGTCTACAGTAAAATTTTCTTTAGTGGGTGGACATTCCATTTAATAAATATCTCCAGGATTTCAACCAGCAGTACAGGAAACTTAAGTGTTTCCTGTACTGCTTATAATGAATGTAGCTAAAGTCGCACACACAATGATATTTATAAAGACTTTCCCCATACACAAGTCCAAATGTCTCTACCCATGTGTAAATATATTTTGTAATGTTGCCTTATAATATCCCACACATTACAGAGGGTACCCCAGAACAATAATGTTTGGTGTTCTGCAACTAGAACAGGATACAACTCTGTAATACAAACACAAGTTTGAATAACAAGCTCCAGAGTTCCAAACACCAGTACAGCTAAATTTTATGTAAGCAGTTTATGAGTGCTTCTATAATAAATGCAGCCAAAGCCACATACACATGTTCCTTATGTTCAGGTAAATAAAAGTAGAAGTGTAGCGTACGAAGTGCACAGACTCCATAATAGTGAACTTTATTCAAGAAACATGTGTGCTACATGTTTCAGACTGATGTCCTTTCTCAAGAAAGGAGAAAGGAAGTTAACTTCCTTTCCTCCTCTGGATCAACAGTTAGGCAGGAAATGAGGATATTGCTAGATGGGTTGAACTGGATGGACATATGTCTTTATTCAACCTCAAATACTATACTATACTATACTATGTAGCACACGTTTCTTGAATAAAGTTTTCTATTATGGAGTCTGTGCACTTCGGAATTATTATTTCTCAAATTTTTTAAAACGATCCAGCTACATGTCGCAAATTGACTAATGGCAGCTATTTTTATCAGTGCCAACCCCCTCTTAGCTATGAAAATAAGAATTCAGGGGTTCCAAGGCTTAATAAGAAGTTTGCAACTTTGCACATTAAAAAACAATCAATCCTCGAACGCAGATCTAAATATCCGGAAAAATCTGCGATATTTCAAAATTACAAGAAATCTTGAAAAACTGTGCGAATGCCAAAATAGAAAGTGCGTGACATTTCCAGAACTGGGTGGTGTTTTTTCGGGCATTGATACGTGTTCCTCAGACCATGTACCGTATATACTCGAGTATAAACCGACCCGAGTATAAACCGAGGTACCCAATTTCACCTAAAAATCCTAATAAAGTTATGACCCGAGTATAAACCGAGGGGTAGAAACTTGGCACTCAAGATGTTGGAAACTACAACTCCAGCTAATAAAGCATGCTGGGAGTTGTAGTTTCCAAACATCTTGAATGCCAAGTGAGGGTGGCATTCAAGATGTTTGGAAACTACAACTCCAGCATGCTTTATTAGCTGGGAGTTGTAGTTTCCAAACATCTTGAATGCCACCCTCACTTGGCATTCAAGATGTTTGGAAACTACAACTCAGCTAATAAAGCATGCTGGGAGTTGTAGTTCCCAAACATCTTGAATGCCCCCCTCCCCCTCAGTTCAGTTTGTACCTGTGGGCTCTTCTCCCTGTGGACTCTTTCCCTGTGGACTCTTCTCTTTCCCTGTGGACTCTTCTCCTGTGGACTCTTCTCCTGGACTCTTCTCCCTGTGGACTCTTCTCCTGGACTCTTCTCCTGTGGACGACTTCTTCTACTTCTCCATCCATCCGCAGGTACGGTATCAGCATTCCGGCAGCCGCGCGCCCATTCCTGTACTGGCGCGCCGGTGACGTCACTGCCCGGCGCCGGGCTTGGCGCCGGGCAGTGACGTCAGGCCGGCGCGCCAGTGCAGAAGGATGGCGCGGCTGCGGAATGCCCAGGTAAGTGGTTGACTCGAGTATAAACCGAGTCCGAGTTTTCAGGCTGATTTTTCAGCTGAAAAACTCGGTTATACTCGAGTATATACGGTATACCATAAATGCGGTGGAATTTTTGATTATTAATCTCCCATTGACTTTAATGGTCTCACTCGCGTATTTTTTAGCAGATTTTTTTATACAGATTGCTGTTAAAGGGCATGTCCACCCTTAAAAATAGTTTTTGATATGCTGCTCCCCCATGTGGTAGCCCAAACGCATGGTTAGTATTTTCCAAAAGCTCCCCAAACTCTTACTTACTCCCCTCGTTCCTCCGCTGCACTGCCGGCCCTCTGCTTGCGAGAATGCAAGCAGAGGGGCGGGACCGGCAGTCGCGTCTGTGATTGGCTGCGGCAGCCAATCACGGACGCGGCTGCGGTCACTCAGTGCCAGGAGGAAAGAGGAGAGGTAAGTAAGAGTTTGGGGAGCTTTTGCAAAATACTAACCATGCGGTTGGGGCTGCCAGACATGGGGGAGCAGCATATTAAAAGGGTTTTATGCTAGGGGGAGGGATAGTAGAACGGAGAGGAGAGGGAGGGAGAGGGAGGGGGAGGGAGGGGGAGAAGGGCTGCAGTACGCATGACAAATATCTACCGGAGGCAAGGTAGCAGGCAGAGCCCTGCTAGCCTCCTGGTGGACAGTTTTTGGGGGTTCTACAGGAGAACCCTATGGAGCTGGGATGTGAGGTAAGGATTACACTACACTACATGGTGGGGCCATTACTGGTGGGGATTATAGTTTTGGGGGTGGACATGCCCTTTAATTATCGACCTCCAGGCCCAACCATTCGTTTTTTTCGACCATTTCTCTGCATAGTTATATTACTTCCTTTCCACGGAAATCCCCACTGTAATTTTCAGGGATTATAACGTCCCCATTGACAACAACAACTCTGCTACCTCCAAATTTCTGTCACTTACCTCCTCCCTTAACCTCTCTCAGTGGTACACACACAGATGCAGACTTGCTCAACCTAGACCCCTCTTCACCTCTCCAACTGCTTATCAATATGGCCTCTAGAGATAGCCAGATCGCGAATCCGAACCCGTTTCCACGGCGGATCTCTGAGATCTGCAGATCGCCAATCCAGAATTCCGTTTTCTGTCAATCTCTCTACTGGCTTCCCATTACCCAAAGGATCCAATTTAAGCTGCTAACCTTATCCTACAAGGCTCTCTCCAAAAAACCCCACATATATCTCTGATCTGATAAACAGATACTACCCAAGGTGTAACCTCCGCTCTACTAATGATCTTCTCCTCTCATCCACTCTGATCACCTCTTCCCATGCCCATATACAGGACTTTTCTCATGCTGCCCCTCTGCTCTGGAACTCTCTTCCTGGCTTTATACGTCACTCGCCATCACTTCATATCTTCAAAAGCAACCTCAAAACTTATTCTTCAGGCAAGGTTACAATCTGGACCTGGACATTTCTACAACTCTTACTGACCCATCGTTGAATCACTCTGGGGTGTACCTGCAGGAGCCAGCTGATCACTGCAGAGCTTATGGGCTTGTGGCAGGCCCTACTACCGTCCAACCCCCCCCCTGAACGCAGGGGTGGCGGGGGCGGTGGTTATGCCACTAGACCCGTTAGTTATAATCCACTGACAACCTGGTTACCGCCTACTGATCTGCTTCACCTTATGTTTCATCCCCATCTCCTCTAGACTGTAAGCTCTTTTGGGCAGGGCCCTCCATCCTATTGTACCACAGTAATGCTGTAACTTACCATACTGAATGCTGCTGGACAAGCACTTGAATTATTTGCACTTTGTATTACTTGCACTACTCTTGTATGTAACATGTATGTCCCATGAAAAGAAATAATAAAATATTTACAATAAATGTGAGTGTGTGTGTACTCACTTTTCTCACATATATATATAATTTATATATATATAATTTAATTGTAAAGGGATTAAAGCACAAGAACACCATGGGGTTTCCACCTAAGGGCTAGGCCACACTAACGCGTTTTTGCGCAAAAATTCCCGCGACTTCCCATGCGAATGCGATTGCGCATCCGTTCGCGTTTTGCGTGCACCATTTTTTGACGCAATTGCGTGCAAGCTTTGGTGCATTGTAGTGTGGCCTCAGCCTAAAAAAGCACAAAAAGGCTTCATACTCAGTTGGTTAAATCAACAGAATCAGAAAAGCAGAGCTAGTTTCACGGTCTTCACGGCAACTATAAATAAACCTGGAAAAATCTGCCATTGCAAAATGAGCCCCCTACCCAGTTTTTTTGTCTGGCATAACTAATTGTTTGTCTCAAACACAAACCAGGAATAAAGGGCAAAACATTACCGGCTTTCTAACTATCTAAACAGTTTCTTCCCCCAGGCAAACAGGCTCCTGGTTACTGACAATCTTTCAACCTGCCTTTAGTACTTTCCTCTCCTTCTCCAAGGTCATTGGTCTTTATACTGTACTTGTTCTTATCTACTTTTGTACCTTTGTTTACCATTAGCGATGAGTCCTAGTTTCAAACAGATCCTGGTTTCGAGAAGGAACTGCAGGTTTCGAAATTTATGGAATTTTCAGAAATTTGTAGGGTGGAATAGTGTTGAAATTAGAGTTGAATAGCAAAAATGAATACTTGATTTCTTGCTATTACACAGTGGCATAACTAGTAATCACTGGGCCCCACAGGAAAACTATGTTGGGGCCCCTATTCAGTAGTGGAACTACCGCCCCCTCCACCCCTGTTGGGGCTACAAGGAGCCCTAGGGAGGTAAGAGAGCCTGCACCATAGGTCTAAGATCAGCTGTTTTTAAACAGCTAATCGCACGTATTAAGTAAACATACACACAATCAGACTGGACCCAAACTTCCAGTTCCGGTCTTTTAAACAGCTTTTAAAAACAGCTGTTTAAAAACAGCTGATCGTGGACCTTTGGCGCGTTGGTGAGGGGGTGGGTCATGGACCCAGCCTCCAATCTGGCAGGGATCCCGGACCCCTGCAGTTACGCCCCTTTGTGGCCTTCATCTACAGAGGAGGCTATATGTAACGCTCTGGATTCCCAAGTATTCCTTCAGTCCGAATACCCCAATCTACAACCATTATCTTCACCAATAGACAAGCCCCCGTTTGCCGGGAGGCTAGATGCACCTCACCGAACACGGTTACCCCCTGGACTTAGAGTGCAAGGTATTCAAACTGAGGCCGGGAATACTGGAGAAGTCCAAAGTGAAACAGACAGGCAAGGCACAAGGAAGAGTGACAAAGGTCAGAGACCAAAATACGAGGTACAGACTAGGAGCAGGCAAGAGCAGAGTCAAAAACAGAGCAAGAGGTCAAAAACAGGAATCAGGCCGCCAGGCACGGTACAGAAGTTGAGCAAGAAGTGTAGTCAGGAACGAGCAGAGGTCAGGGCAGGCAGATACGAAGGGTCAATAAGGCAAGAGTCAATAAGAGAATATACGAAGAAAAGCACACCACCAGCAAGATAGGTAAACTAACCGCTATATTGGGCAAGGACCAATGGGCTAAGGGGTTTAAAAAGACTAAAGGGACCAATAGGAGGACAGCAAAGAAGAAGAAGAGAGCAGATTGGATAATGGAAAGAACTGTCACTTTAAGCGTGGAACGCCCTTTCACAGAGTATAAGAAGGCGCGTTCGCACGCGCCCATGAGGATCGCTGAATCGGAAGTCGCAAAAGAATTGCGAACACCGCCGAAGACCGAGGAGTGCCGGAAGCCACTGGAGAAAGCCGAAGGCACTCTGACGTGGAGGACACGCCTGCGTGATCCCCAAGCAGGCACGTTTGCTATTACACAATATGATTGCGTTCTACAGGAATTGTGGGGAAAGCTAGTTTTTCTGATAATAATGTTTCTAGGTTTGTTTGTTTTTTTACTTTTTGGCATTGGTCCATATTTCCCATGATCCCTGTGCTACTTGTCCAATGTTAATCTTGAAACGAAATCACACTACACGTTTGTAGGAGATTGGTGAAATATTCCATCAAATTGTGACATTGCACAAATAAAATATTTTTAGTTTGGGCTCATTCACACTAGAGCCCAGTGGAATATTGTGTGGGTTACCGCACAATGCATGTGCCATTCGTAGCGCTTTAATATAACCCCACCATTCATTTACAGCGATGTAAATTGCACCAAAACACGCTCTAGTGTGAACGAGCCCTAAATGTTAAAGGAACAATATAGCTCCTAATTCCCATGCTGTCGCACAACCCGAGATATCAGAAGCAGAATATCCAAGATCCTGCAGCTTTGCACTGTGTCCTTTCTGGCTCCCTGGTGGACTTAACACTGGCTGGTGGACTGGAGGGATGACTTTGCACTGGCTGGTGGACTGGATGGCTGACTTTACACTGGCTGGTGGACTGGAGGGCTGATTTTACACTGGCTGGTGGACAGGAGGGCTGACTTTACACAGGCTGGTGGACAGGAGGGCTGACTTTACACAGGCTGGTGGACAGGAGGGCTGACTTTACATAGGCTGGTGGACTGGAGGGATGACTTTACACAGGCTGGTGAACTGGAGGGCTGACTTTACACTGGCTGGTGGACTGGAGGGCTAACTTTACACTGGCTGGTGGACTGGAGGGGTGACTTTACACTGGCTGGTGGACTGGAGGGGTGACTTTACACGGCTGGTGGACTGGAGGGCTGACTTTACACTGGCTGGTCGACCGGAGGGGTGACTTTACGCTGGCTGGTGGACTGGAGGGCTGACTTTACACTGGCTGGTCGACTGGAGGGATGACTTTACACTGGCTGGTGAATTGAAGGGCTGGTGAACTGGTAAATATGCCTACAATACAACTTGTTAAATATAGGTTGCCCACGCATACAGGATGGCCACATGCATTCATATACACTTGCATGCATAGATAAACGCAGACAGGCACAAACATGCATAGATACAGATACAGTTTCATACACACGTACAGACACACAGATACAGGCACACACAAACACATGCATACAGAACAGTAACTAAACTTAATAAATTTCTCCTCTGACTACAGTTCCTATCATTCTTCATTCCTACACTATAACCTGAGGCCTAGGCAGTTCACAAAATGGATACACACAACCTAGCCCCCCAGAAAGTGTCTGTCAATACCATGTCTTGAGCCTCAACATTAAACCAAAACCACGAGGAAGTGTGTTCTGTCCCACCGCCAGTGTGGAAATAATGTGAGTGGAATTCTGTCCCCTGTACAATATTCTTTTTTATTACTAGTTACAACTACAACTTACTGTCTGTTCTGCTCCATTCCCAGGTGCAGGCTCTGTAAGTTGAAGCACACATCCCCCCTTTCTCTTCTCCTTCTATACACTGAACTCCCATGTTTGCGCCACCTAGTAGAATGTAGATTTGCAGGAAGGAGTTTTTTTTTTTAGGTGACCACATGAGGTGCCATGAGCAAATGTTTCAGTTTGCTTCAGTGGCTCCCCCTCCTCCCCCTCTATTAGACCCTTGTACTCAAGCACGTCAATGTAAATTGGTGGTGTGTCGGAGGCCGGGAAGGACTAGTGCAGAGCTGCAGGATTGTGGATCTTCTGTTTTTAATATCTCAGCTTGTGAGACAATAAGGAAGATAGGCACAAGTGCTCCAGTCTCCAAGTGTATTATAGATGTGTTTTAAAGAAATTTATAGCAGATACTGGTTTGGGGTCATAGAAAAATGATTGTAAACAAGTTGGCTTACCAGATTACAAAGACTTTATGAGGATGTTTCTGCTGATGTTCTAAGAAGACTTATTGAGGCTGCCATTCACTGTAAATGTTAATGGCATTCAATGTGAATCACAATAAATCTGCACAACACTATATTTGCCTTGGATTTCAGTTGACTAAGCTGCAAAAAGTTATCCATGTTACCTACTGCTACTGCAGACTTAGAAGTTTCTATCGATTTTGAAGGTGTAGTTGACTATTTGGAGACTTCATGAATAGCTTGGTTTACTTCCAATAGTCATTTTCATGCATTTCTTCACAAACATACAGCATTAGCAAAAATATAAAAGGTTCACTAGAATGACCAGTCCAAACAACGTTTAACTCTGCCCCCCTCTCCCATTAAAACAAAGGAAAACAAAGCTATTACCTGGGAAATGTCTGTGTCTATTCCCCCATTAATGCAACACACTGAGCATGACCAGGCCATTTAACAGGGGAGGGGGGAGGCACCATTGACTTTCTCTACATGAAAGAAACTTTATTATGCTGCATTTCTATCAAGAAATCAATTATAAAGACAAGTGATAAATTGTTGAAGTTACAAACACGCCTAATGGCCTCACTATGGAGAAGACGTTCTTGCACAAAAAAATGTTAATCCATTAAAATTATAGACCTCACAATAAACCCTCTGTGCATTGTTCACTAATAGTTTTTATCACAAGGACATGTGAGCATCCCTTAAGATTAAGTAAAGAAGTTTAGTGAGAAGTGAAAACTGATTTCCAAAAAAACATGATTCTGGTTGGTCCATTGCATAGATTTCATAGATATCTTTCAGAAAGTTAAAGGTATTAACAGTTACTCAACCCCACTTTTGGCCTAGGGCCTAAATAATGGGAACACATGTTCAGCTTCTTCCCATTGAATATGTCCCAGAATAAGGTAGGCGCATAGCTTAGACAATACAGTTGTTATAGCTAAAATAACTTAAGCTATAAATGTTCTCCACCTCTCCAAACCCTACTTTTGCATTATCAATATTTTCCAAAAATGTCCTTTAAGTTCCTTACCTGACCCAGTCCCTCGCCGCTCCTCCTCTGCTCTGCATCTTACGCCACTCCACTTCCTGGTTGCAGCTGTCAGTAAAGGCACAATGTGACGTCACACCCTATCGCCTGACAGCCACGACCAGGAAGTAGAGTGGCTGTCAGCGCAGAAGTCCTCTGCTCCTGTGCTTGCTTCAAACGAGCTTGCAACAGGAGCAAAGGGCAGCACCTAGGCGGCGAGGGACCGGGTCAGGTAAGTCCCTTTAAGGGCATATTTAGAAAGTATTGATAATGCGAAAGCGGGTTTTGGAGAGGTGGAAAACACTTATAGCTAATTTATTTTTTTGACTGGACATGCCCTTTAAAGGGCATTTTTATCTCCCCCACCCCTCCATTGTAATTTCAATTGCAATGCACGATGACCTAGACCTCGCTAGGTTAATGTATGCAAAATTGGACTCCAAACTTACTCACCAGCCTCCAATCCATCGCCGGCCTTCTGCTGCTTGTTTCAATCATGAAAACAGAACAAGGGGTCGGACTGGCAGCCACTCATTGATTGTCTGAGAATCCGATCTGCTTCCGCAATCGGAACAAGTCCAATTTTGCACACATAAACCTAGTGATAAACCAATTTTTCCAATTAGCATTTGAAAGGATTTTTCCCTCTATAAACGGTGAATTTTGGCTTCTCCTTGATCAACTCTTAGGTAGGAATTAAAGGTAGGATAACATTTTGAACTAGAGGTTTCTTTGTTCAGCTACCATGTTACTTTGTCAGTTCTCAGTTATATGTTAGGACAAAATGCATTTTATTCTATAGATTTTCTATAACTGCCTCTTACACTTGACTTTCTGCATTCTCAGCAGTTTCTGTAAATTAGTATCTGGATTTCACTGCAGGTTACAGAATTTACAAACCAAAATAAACAATGGTTATTGGAAATCTTTGCACATGTCCATATTCTAGCATGTAACTTCCTTCACACAACAAGCTGTGTGTGGATTGATATCAATGGTAGAAATTACCAGTAAAGATATCCGAACTTCGCAAAATTCGGTGAGCTCGAGGACCCGCAAATTTTCGAGAAAATTCGAAAATCCGCGAGCGGACCCATTAAAATGAAAAAAATCCTCGAAAATACGAGTAATCCTCGTAATTTCGAAAATTACCAGAAATACGAGTAATTTCGAAAATTTTAAAAAATACGTATTTTCACACATTTTCGAAAATACAAGAAATCCTGGTAATTTCGTAAATTTTCGAAAATACGAGAAATCCGCAGTTCGGAAGGTGGAAAATCCGGAAAAATCCGCCGTTCGTGAACGTGATAAATCCGCGGCGGATCCGGGTTCGGATCCGCGAACTGGCCCTAATTACCAGCCATTACGTATCCAGATCCTCTTAACAGAATGTGTTTTTATGTTACCTCTGCCATTTTTTACTATTGTATTTAGAAATAGTTGGAAACTAGACTTTCTGGTTTTGTCTGCAGTTCTGGTTTATCCAGGGATAATTTTTTTTGCCTTCTTCTGGAACAACTGTTAGGTAAAGTTAAAAAGGACGGTGAAAGGTTTGGACTTGATGGACGCATGTCTTTATTCAACCTCAATTACTTTGTTACAATGTTCAAAGATTTCTGAACGTTCGTGACACCCAGGCAAAGTCACTGTGGCTTGCCGACCTCTTGATCTGAAGTTCTGCAGTTCTGCAGGGTTTGTACCTCTTTATATAGTTTTGGTGAAGGACCAAATCCAATTGTGATCATTTAATATTTCAATGCTTGCAATCATATAAATATATATATTGAATAAAATATTAAAATATTGGTTAATATGTAATCATATGATTGCAAGCATTGAATTGTTAAGCAATCGGGGGGGCACTGGCGGCAGCAGAGACATCGCCCGGTGTTGCCGACATCCGTGGAGTTAGTATCGCTAGTGAAGAGCCCCTAGGACCCCCAACAAAAGCACTTGTCGGTGCCTCTAGGGCACTTATAAATGCCAGGGAGCAGGGTCCCGGGTTTCGAGCTGCCCTCAAACATCCGGCCACGGATTTTTGGGCATTCAATAATCCTTGAACGGCCGAATTGAAGAATTCTCAGGTGTTAAAGGGTTCTCAAATTTGAACATTGAACAATTTGCTATTCTTCCGCCATTGACGTGCTCCCCAGACCATTTCCCAGGAGCCACAGCCATTTACAGTAAGTTACCACCTTTAGTTTATTTATAATTTAACCAAACTTTTAGAATCATTGCGCCCATAGTACAAAAAAAGTGGAGTGCCTCCGCCTTCTGTACTTGATCTACTTCTATTTAATCTGTTTATTAATTACTTAGAAGCGGGTATTCAAAGCAAGGCCTTTGTCTTTGCTAATGATACAAAACTATGCAAAGCTTTGGAAACTTCAAATAATGTGTAATTTCTGCAAGCAGCCTGTGAGGATCTCCTGCAATACAGTTTTTTACCAATTGATGTCACTGTCCCTCTGTTAAACCTGAACCAGGATCCTGAACTTCCACTTACCACCACCAGTAGGCCTTTTCAAGTTTCTGGACCATTACTACTAATTACCTTCACCTGCCAACTTTTTTGCCTCTATAAGGACACCCCCTTTACACCATTGTCAAGATCGTCAATTGTAATTGACTCCTCTTGTTGTCCTGGATCCTGATCTCTGATTCCTGTTCCCAGTTCTAGTCATGTGTCCTGATCTCGATTCCTGGTCCTAGTCCTGTATCCTGATATCCAATTCCTGGTTCTAGTCCTGTATCCTGGTCTTCAGTTCATAGTCTTGTATCCTGAGCTTCGGCACTTAGTCCTATATTCTGATCTTTAAATCCCGTTCATAGTCCTACTCTTCATCCTATTCCAGTTACCATACCTGCATTGGCCCCTGTCCTTTTTGTCCAGTCCCTAGCTGCTTGCCTCTCCTGTTCCCATTGCTTCATTTCTCTTTCGTTATCTTGTATTTTTCCTTCTATTCCTGTTTCTATTTTCGTATATAGTCTTGTTTATTAGGGTTCTGTTTGTGGGGGTTGGTTTGGGTTATTGCTTTGTGTTTGGTGAGTTTGGTGTAATAAACTGGTTTTACTAGATCTCTGGCTGCCCTTTTGGTACTTTTCCGCCTCATGACTGCTTTGCAGCAGCATGTATTTCAGGGAGCATTACACAGACTTCAATAGATTATCAAAATGGGCAGCAGAATGGCAGATGAAATTCAATGTTCATAAATATGTGATGCATTTTGGGTTTAATAATCCTTGTGCCACCTGTTCTATTAGATAACTGACAGCTGTAGCAAGCAATGCCAGAAAGCAACGGAAAGAGCAACCAAAATATTGTCTTGTATAAAGAGGGGAATAGATTCAAGAAAAATATTATTCTTCCTCTTTACAAAACACTGGTAAGGCCTCATTTGGAATATGCAGTGCAGTATTGGAATCCCAAATATAAATCTTGGAAATGAGTCTCTGGAATGCAGGTGTAGAGGTGGCCTGGAGAGAATAATGTCTGACTCCCATGTAAATTTCCTATCCTTAACATTGTTTTTATAACTAGAAAGGGAAAGTTTAAGTATAAACTTTGAATTTGGCTTTACCCTTTAAATATGGCTTCCATGGGAATGGAAAGTTAGGTCAGTAGTTGGGTGTACCTGGGTCTGTGTGGGGGGTCGGGGGTATCACCATTTGTATTTATGACCATGAAAAAAACTGTTTTGAAATATCCACATTTGAGGATTGTTACCATTATAGTCTATGGGAAAAAAATGTCCAGAAATAACACCGTAACGCTTCGGCGGATTCCTTAGCTAGAAGATAGCACACTTCTCCTATATGCCCCGTACGTCTGTACCGAATTTCATGTCTCTAGCTCAAAAACTGTGGGAGGAGATACGGTCCAAAAAAGCGGAAGAATAAAACGGAAGAAGAAAAAGAAGAAATAGAAAGAACTGTAATTTGGCTTTTTCAAGCCAAATTAATTGACACTCATTATTATCTTTTGGCTATTAAATAAAATGACTGTGCAAAGAATCTTTACGGCAATTTGTGTGTCTTTGTTTCACAAATTAAATAACTAAAATAAATGTAGTCAGTGGCATAACAATAGCCCCCGCAGCGGCGCCCAAGGGCTAAGAGAGCCTGTGATCTCTACAGAATTTTATTACTATCAGCTGATTGTGCATATTAAACTAAAGGTTCATGTGTTCAGCTGTTTAATGGTGACCATAGACTCTACATTCCGATCGTACAATCCGCGGGTCTTATGATTGGATTGACGGTCGGGGGAAAAAAATTTCAGCTGGTGCGATGGGGAGATTATTGAAAGATCATTGAAAGATCTTTTAGGCTGGGTACACATGGAGGGACTTTTTGTCCCGACCGAGCGTTTGCTACGAGCGAGTGCTCGGCCGGGACAAATGTCCGTCGGTCGCGGCAAATTCATCCTCGGTCGAATTTGCGAGCGATCGATCGGAATTTACCGACACATCCGATCGTTCGTTCGGCCGATTTGGCCGAACGAATGATCGATGTCGGCCGTGGCCGCCCACACCAGCCAGTATTTTCGCCCGATCAACTGAAAGTGACGGGAATCAGTCGGTCGGCCAAAAATATTGGTTGGTGTGTACCCAGCCTTAATGATTGTCCATACACAACGGTCATACGATATCAGGATATCCCGATATCATACGACCACAATCTAAGCATCTGTGGACACCATAAAACTACAGCTGATCATGTGTACCTTTAGTTAAATACAAGCGATCAACTGTTTAAAAACAGCTAATAACGGTAAATTCAATGGAGCAGGGGAGAGGAGGGGAGTGTCAGCAGGGGTGTCAGCCTGGCCACCAAACTTGCAGGGACCCCCGAAGTTTCGCTACTTAATGTAGATGGATTTATCAAGACCCAACTGAGCCTGAAAGGACATTATTACTTCCTCAACACCTTGTCCAATCATATATTGACCCAATAATTGAACACCAATAAAATAATGATCAACAGTAGTGTAGAAGACAAGAGCCTTTATTGTAAAAGACCTGTTTCTATGTTAGTTGTATAGTATTGCTTTACTTTATGAAATCCAATGACTTGTATGCCATTATTATACTGTATTTCATCTTCTAAACGAGAACATCTAATGAGGGTGCTGGATGGAGATGGTTTTAGAGAAAGATATCAGACATCAAACAAAGAACATTCTAGCTTTGGAAACAGATTAGACAGGAATGTGTCAGCTTAATGCTGATCCAGCCTTATCTTCACTTTGACAGAATCAACCATATTTCCTGCAATGCATCAACATCTAAGAAGCAAGAGCTATGACTTTGGGAAATATTTTTCAGACAGATATAATATTAACCAGCATCAATGGAAAAATTAGACTGTTAATCTGAATACTGCATTTTTGAGGTTCTCTTTTATCCTCCAGGCATGAATGGGGTCTACCAGAAACCAGAAGCAAATCAGGATTAAATATTCTTTGATGTTTTACATAAGGTAATGATGTCATTAATAGGATAGATACTTTAAGCATTAGAATATACACATCATACGGCATTAAATGTTGTTTCTTTCACAGAGCTTTGCTTGCCACTAAGGGTATGCCAATAACCTTAAAATGTAGTCTTTCTCTAATCTCCCTCTAAGGTCTAGTTAATGTCCTCTGGTTATAAGTACATTAACATGTAAAGTTTAAGCATATTTTTAACAGTTGTAAATGTTGTAGGTATTGTCATGCATTTTGGTCTTCCTTCTTAAAGGGCATGTTATCAGTTATCTGCCCACAACCCCAATTGCTATTTTTACCAGTTTATTACATGCATTTGTAACCGGGTGTTTAAAGATAAGTTGTAGTCCTTTCTGGCAAAGGTATCTGCTCAATGAGCTTTTTATAAGCTTGAGCATGCGCAGAGGAGGCAGTAGATGAAACAGCAGTCAATTGGCTGTGATGTCAGTTGTTACAGCTTGATTGACTGCATGGAAGGAGGGGCTAGCTTACTCTGCCAGAACGGGGACAATAATTATAATAAAAAATATCTGGTTAGTAATGCAGGTAATTAAGTGCATAATATATCAGTGGGGGGAAGCTTACTGACAATTGACAGTTGTTTTGTTGTAAGGGTGGACATGCCCTTAAATTTTAAGCCTTAAACAAACATATGGAGAGAAAAGCACATTTGATAATTATAAGATATATCCCAAGAGATAGTTTAGATTTTCAATGGCCTAGTGGCATTGTCTTGTTGCTGCAATTCTTCTAATTGCTTAATTCCTCATCGTTCCCTCTGCTCTACCATGCTTCCCAATTTGGCTTGTTCCTGCCATGGATGGCTCCATCTGATAAGGTCCATGTCAGAAGCTAAAAGTGCCCACCAGGAACAAGCCTAAAGCTGGTGGGATGTGTCAGATGAAGAGGTGTTAAACAAAGTAATCAGATTTAGAAGTATAGGATTTGGAATTACAGTCAGACATCAGGATTTACAGTAATCTCTCTTGCAGTGCACATGGCAAAATTCTCCTGGAGGAGAGACAGGAGGCAGAGTCCTATATGGACTCTGCCAGGATTCTGGTGGTTACTTTTTTGGGATTTTACAGGGACATTACAGGAGAAACATTTGGAGCAGGGATGTAAGGTAAGGATTTTATTACACTACACAGTGAGGCCAGTAGATGGTTAAATTATAGTTTTGGGGGTGGACATGCCCTTTAATGTGATTATTGAGGTTGCGCTGATTGCAAACTGATTACATTTAAACATGATCACTGATGACTCAGTTGCTGCATGTTGTTATTAGGTGTTCTGACATGACAACACTATGTAGCAATATTTTTTACATTTATATCATTAAATCTGAATCCAGGATAAGAAATAAGCAGAAATAAGGTGAATGGGATTGAAATTTAAGCTTGTGCAACCATCATAAGAAACTTAATAAGGGAACTGTGGTCCAAAATTGATAAGAATTGCTCTCCTGAGAATTTTTGCAATATATTTCCATTGTTTATTTTGCATAGTTTTGAAGATATTTACATTTTTGTGTGTGATATGGCAGTAGCATCATCAGGTCCCCTGCACTTCCTGCTCTGAAACCATGTCAGTCAATCTGCCCTGTGTCTCCTCCTCCCCTTTGCCACCCCCTGGTCCCTCCCAATCGTGGACCCCATGGTCCCTCCAGTTGCAGGCCCCCTATGGCCCATTCTCTTACAGCCCCTTGTGGCCCTGCCCACCCATGGGTGCCTAAGCCACGCCCACTCGTGGGTGCCTATGTCCGGCCCACTCACGGGTGCCTAAGCTCCACCCACCCGTGGGTGCATAATCCCTATCCACCCGCGGGTGCATAAGCCCCGTCCATCCGCGGGTGCATAAGCCCCGCCCACTCACAGGTGTCGTGGGCCACTCAGACCCCCCCCTCCCCTACAGAAAACTCTGTGGAAACAGCCTTTTCAGGCAGAGTGAGAACTCTGCCTGGAAAGGCTGTTTTCACACAGTGAAAGAGAAGGGGTGTAGATTCCCTTACCTTCTCTGTCAGGACTTCACACAGCAGAGAGGAGGAGGGACTTCCTGTCTCCCTCACACACTGAGGGAGTCTGAGGCTGTGCTCGCCGGTGGCATTGTGCAGGAGAAGCCTTAGGAATGTCACATGTCAGCCTCCCACCCATTAACTTTCTGGTCAGTCATTTCTGTATATCTTGGGCTGTGGAGCATATAGAGAGGTGGTTGATGGCTCGTTTTAAAGGTAGGAAACTGGCCTTTCATTTAAACTCAACTTGTTTGGAGACCACAGTTCCCCTTTAAACAGAGCATTGTATACAAAATAATTCTCTTTTTACCCTTTCAGTGCCAGCAGAATTCACAACTTTGCGTGCGTTAAATGCCAGAAGAATTTTCAGGATTTTAGACACATTTGGTTCAGTCAAACCTTGCAGTAAATAGGTTATATTACAGATCGTTTTTTTTTTTGCACAAAGCGTACTTTAACATGGTAACAGAGTTTTGTAACTTTTCTGGAGACTCTAATGGATTTATGGGTAAAAATTTGCAAAAATCTTACGGTTTCTAAAAGCTCTGGTACTCCCGAATACAATGATACCAGATATATGTAGATACCCCACTTTTCCTGTACAGGAACCCCCCAAACTAAAACTGCATCTTTAAGAATATTGCACCAAATTGAATTGTATAACCACTTCTGACGGTTAACATTGAATATCTACCAAATTAACTAAAATATCACCACAACTGAGATATTTTTAGACACTACATACCCACAGGATATTATGAGTGAGGTAAGTTTCAATCAAAATGCAGATACCTGGGCACAGCTCTTCGTCCAATTGTAAGTTATTTTCTCACATAATCCTTTTTTTTCTCAACTGTAAAATGAGAGACAAAATCAAATGCGAATTTCAGCTAAAAACTGTGGAGGAAAGGTCAAACGCATCTCAAATATGAAAGCCTAAAACCTTCCGAATAAAACGGTATGCCACATTCATGGGTGTACCCAGAGACATGGCTACCAATTAACCCAGAGCGAGACCAGTGCAACATGTCAGTAACAGCAAAGAAAATTAGCCAACTCTGTATTTGAACAGTCTGCAGTTTTTCCCACAAAATACCCCCCTAACTCAGAAATACCCACAATATACACAACTTCGGCTATGTAACGCTATATTTCTTTCATTCATACCACCAATGGTGTGGGTGCAGTTCTTCGTAGAATTTCACACTTTTTGCAGATTTTCTAAAAAAAATTAACATCAAACATTCAAAAGGTAGAAATCATGTCAAAACCTCATGGAATGTAAAAAAAAGTTACTAAATATCAAACTCCCAAATGTCCTGAACCAAACAGTATGCCATATGCATGGTTACACACGCGGACGTGGAAGTGAAAAGCCACAAAGTGAGACAATGCACGATGGCTCAGAAACAGCAAAAATATTCAGCCAACTCTGAATTTGAACAGTCTGCAGTTTTTCCCAAAAAACACTCCCCTACAAAATATATATTCCTGAAATCTACACACCTTTAGCTATGTAAGTTAGTTCATTTATACCATCAATGGTGGGGGCGCAGGTCTTCGTAGAAGTTCGCATTTTTCTAAAAAAATTAAGAAAAAACAACTTCTAAGGGTAGAAATCATGCCAAATCCTCATGGAATGTAAAAAAAAGTTACCAAAAACCAATCTCCCAAATGTCCTGATTTAAACAGTATGCCATATGCATGCATCAACGTAGGGCCCAGCACAGATGAGCCAATTCCTTGGGTCAGGACTCAGCCATGTACCTGCATCCAAGATTGTAATGTTAACATATTGGCAAAGGAACGTGACACCTTACTCTGTGCGTTCCTATAACACCTCTTAGCCACTATGCAATCCCGCCCTTAACACTTCTGAATTGAGAAAGCCAGTCGGATGACTAGCGAAACGTCTTCAAGAACTAAACCTCAAGTCCAGTTGATCTAATTGAATACAACAGATATACCATGACCTGGATGAATGAGAACCTTCACAAGCAACTAAAATCAACTTTCGAAGATATTAATCATGCCAAAACCCATTGAAATGTAAAAAAAATTACCAAATATCAATCGTACAAATGCCCTGAATCAAACTCTATGCCATATGCATGGTTACACACAAGGACATGGAAGCCACTACTCACCAAAGTGCAGTGGCCCATTAACAGCAACTTCCCAGATGTTTCAATCTAAACACCCCTCTCACATAAACCCCCCCCCAAAACTATATATTCTCAGAATCTACACACCTTCAACTAATCGAAGGTGCAATTTTGTAATTCATACTATCATTGGTGTGTGCGCAGATCTTCGTACAATTTCACACTTTTAGCAGATTTTCTAAAGAAAAAAAAACAAGTTTCAAAGTTAAAAATCCTGTCAAACCCCCAAGTAATGAAAATAAAAGTTACTAAATATCAATCTCCCACATGTCCTGAATCAAACAGTATGCCATATGGCTGGGTGCACACAGAGATAGGGCCGCCAACTAACTCAAATTGACAGCATGCAAACGTGCAACTACAAGATAAAATCAAAGTGTTCTGTAATTTCAAATAGCTTTCTCTTATTCAAATGAAACAGCCCCAAAACTTGGAAATGTCCCCCACAAATAAAAAAACCCACTAAATATCAATTTCCCACATGTCCTGAATCAAACGGTATGCCATATGTATGGGTGCACACAGACTCATGGCCACCGACTAACTCAAATGGGAAGCATGCACAAGTGCAATTGCAAGGGTTCTGTAATTTGAACAGCCAACACTTTTCAAAAGAAACAGCCCCGAAACTTGGAAATACCCCCACAAACTATACATTTTTAGAATTTACACAACTTCAGCTACGTGACGGTGCCAAGCTTTCATGCATACATAAAGAATTCCTGACACAGTAATCCATAGAACTCTGTGTTTTTAGGAGATTTTGTGAAAAATAAAATGATTCAAAGGTTAAAATCCTACCTAAACTCACTTGGCAAGTAAAAAAAAACCACTAAATGTCAATCTCTCACATGTCCTGAATAAAATGGTATGCCCTATGTCTGGTTGTACACAGAGACATGGCCACCAAGTAGCTCAAATGGGACCCAGGCACAAGTGAAATTACAAGAAAAAATCAAAGTGCTCTGTAACTTGAACAGCCTACACAATCCCGAACCTTGGAAATAACCCCACAAACTATATATTTTTGGAATCTTCAGCTACGTTACGGTTCCAAGCTTTCATACATCCATAAAGAATTCCAGATGCAGTAATCCATAGAACTCAAATCCTACCTAAACCTACTTGACAAGCAAAAAACCCACTAAATGTCAATCTCCCACACGTCCTGAATCAAAAAAAAAATCAAAAAATGCCACAACCCACCCCCCATGCAAGTGTCACGCAAGTTTCTGCACACTTTACTGATCCTAAAAATTTGATCTGGCCTTTATTTGGTACCTGTTCAAAATTTCCTAATAAAATAGGCTTACAGTAGCTTCCCTTGAAATCAGACAAATAATCATCTGCGTTTACTTTACCAATATCGCCAGGGATATTGGGAAGCTTGGAGAAGTAAAAGTTTTGGCTAATTTATGGCTTTAGTGTAAAAAAAAAAAAAAGTGTGTGTATCGCTTTAAGAGTTTTTCCAATTTTCCAATTCGAAATCAGATCGGAAAAATCACTTCCCGGAAATAATTTTCCAGGAAATGATTTTTCATTCATTGGCAAAGATCAATAATTTGGTGATCAGAAGTGATCACCATATTTTGATCTCTGTCCCCATTTTTTTCCTAAGTCTTTGCTAAGTCTTTGCTTTGAGTTTCATTCACAAATAGAATAGTAACCTGTCACACAGGTACTGAACTGCGATCTGAATGGAGATTGCAGTGCAGTACCTCCACTACACCATCAGGGGCATCTAGGGGGAAGCCTAAGGGAAGACCCCAGTGAAGCACTAAATCCTGTGACATCACCGGGGTCTCCCTTTCCGCACGTACTCGATCTGCTCCCACACAGGCACTGCAGATCAGGTAGGATATCTTTGGGTCCCCTCATCGGTTTTAGACAAAACTGATGGGGGATCGAGGGGGCTAGGGGGGCACTTGAATGGTGCGCCCCAATCGCCCCTAGCACCCGCAATTTTTTTTTTAAAGGGACATGCACAGAACATGTATATACATTCTGTGGCAGTTTGGTATTTTTATCCACAGAACGTATATACACGTTCTGTGGCACTTAAAGGGTTAAATCCCTTCGCTCAGCTGCACCTCTTCATATTTCCTCTATCTCTGCCCGTACCCTCCGCTCATCACAGAACCAGCTCCTGTACAGAACCCCCACTCATACTGCTTGCTCTCGCCTTAAATCTTTCCCTCTTGTGGCTCCCATCCTCTAGAATTCTATTCCCCCCTCTCTTTGTCAAGAAACCTCAATTAGCAGGTTTAAATCTACCAGCATCTAACCAGCAGGTTAGGATGTAAGTGCTAGGCCACACTGCTGCATTTTTTGTGCGTTTGTGCTTGCGTTTTTTTTTCCAGATCATTGAAAACGCGGCAACGCACTGAAAATGCGTGTTTTCAGGGTGCGTTGCGATTAGCGTTCCACATTTTTAATAGCAATCGCATGCGTTTTCCTATACCTAATGAAGAAAACGCATGCGCAAATGCAACAAAATCACACATGAAATCGCATGCGATTCCGTGTGCGATTGCGTTAGCAGCGCAGTGTGGCCGTGCCCTAAGGGTAGATTTAAACCTTCTTATTGAGGGTCCTATCTGGTAACCAGCACAGTATATGAGTATATGATTGTGTTATTTGCACTGCATAAGACTCTCTCACTTATACCCATTCCATTGTTTCTGTAAGTTACCCTCCTATGCTCTAAGGGTCAGGGACCTAGTTTCCTCTTATGGCAAGGCTCTAGTACTTATATTTACTTATATTGATCCCCTTGTATGACTATTTTGTAGTTTGTTATTGTACAGCGCTGAGTCCCAAGTGGCGCTTTATAAATAAATTTGTAATACACATACATGGCTGGCCAGGCGGCTGGATGTCCAGTATTGTGCTTTTCTGTTTTTACATTTTTCTGAATGTACTTGAACAATGAGCTCTATATACTTAAATAAATGGTTAACATCCTATAAGAGTAATATGTTTTTCAGTTCTGTCCTTTTTATCGATTCCATGATGATAGTAAAAAATGTGCAACTTGTCAGCAGTGAAAACAGCATTTTTGTATAATATTGCATCTCTCAGAACCCCAGGGAATGTGTTTGAAATGATGCACAATAGATAAGATTCTGCCTTTCCTTTTCAATACAACAGGGTTGCACCAGGTGAAGTTAGAGAATTTAATAGACCAATTAACTTGTCCCAATGTGAAGCCATTTCTCCTGCAGGGAATGTGATTTTTTTTCCAACTACTTGTGGCACATGTTGCATTTTAAAATCGTGGACTTAAGAAAACACAGGAATCTTCTTTCTCCTACACATCGGATGTGAGAAGAATCCTCATCTTTATGGGAGTTGTCACATTAATTACATTTCTAAATGTTCTAAAAGTTTCTGCCAATGTACACATTATTGTGTATATCACATGGTGTTAATATATAACTAAAATAAAACCCTACGTACTGCAGATATGCCGAAAACCTCATATACTGCAATCTGCTTTCTTATTACCTTACCGCGATTCAAAACTGTGTAATACCATGTGATTAAAAAACACATGGTGGCAGGTTTATAATGGAGTAAAAAATCAATTTGTGTTCTCGCTGCAATTATTTTCGCCGTGGCGATATACATAGGTAATTTCACCATTTATCAGGTAACATTACAGGGGATCTTTAGAAATTAATGCAATAGCGGTTAAAGGAACACTAAACCCACTATTTAAAGTATATGCCATCCATTTCTATTATTCACAGGGAGGTGAGAACGCTTATTTCCACCTCCCTGTGAATAATAGTACGCTCGGGGGACACTGGAACTTACCTTACCGCCGCTCCACTCGCAAGCCACTCCTTCACTGGCAGCTGCTCTGTCCTGACCAAGCGCCCTATCTTAGGCGCATGCGCACCAACACAAAAGATAGCAAATGCAATGGATTGAGATCCTGCACACTTAAACCAAAGAAATGCAAAAAGAGAAAATAGCTGGTTGCACCAACACTGTAGCCAACAGTAAATATATCCAAAATGATAAATATAGCTGGGCACACCAGGGAATAACAGTTATAACTGTTTGTCTGATGAAGGGACCACAACGGTTCCGAAACGTCACTGAATAAAAGTATATTCACTTAGGACTGGTGTGCCTAGCTATATTTATCATTTTGAATACAAAAGATAGGGCGTGCGTTCGGGACAGAGCGGCTGTCAGTGCAGGAGCAGCTTGTGTGTGGAGCGGCGGTAAGGTAAGTTCCATTGTCCCCCGAGTATACTATTATTCACAGGAAGGTGGGAATAAGCGTTCTCACCTCCCAGTGAATAATAAAAATGGATGGCATATACTTTAAAAAATGTATTTAATGTTCCTTTAAACATTCAGGGGGCAATTCTGTACATGTGGAAGACGTTCCAGTTAACTTTATTGTAAAATAGTTAAAATCAAAATCGATGATTGTTTTATAAGTAAATGAACAAAAATCCAAAATAGTCTTATCCCCCCTGGACATTTACTTGTTTTGGCAAACCCACCATGGAGAATAGTAATGTGCTGACATCTTCCAGTGAGTATTAAAACCTATTTCCAGGCTAGACATGTGCCCACTAATGCATTATAACCACCTCAGACTTCGACATTTTTGTATTATCTCAACGCCAAAAATCACTTTTAGTCCAATTCTGGTAAAAGCAGTGGCGATAAAGGGTTGCACCTTTGTAAATATGTTCCATAATGTTCATTAGAAAATAGTATACACTCCAACATTACTCCTTTAAAGGACAACCAGAGTGAAAAAACAGCTAGAACTAGAAACAAAGTACATATTGCATTGTAAATATTGCACATACACAGGCCAATTACAGTAAAGATATGGGGTTTTAAAGTTGTCCAAAGGGGGCTGCCATCTTGGCTCCTCCTCCTGTACCCACTCGGTATCACACACACGCAATAGCCATGCCTTATTGACTGAGGGTAAATAGCAAAATCATCTCTATTTTGTATGTATACTTACTTGTAGTTCTCTAATTTGCTCAGTACAGTATGGCTAAGGCCACTCTGAATAGGCCACCAGCGTGCTGGAAACAAGCGCATGCGATTGCGCATGCATTACCCACACGCTTATGGTATGGCCACATCAATTAGCCACAATAGTGTCCGCTTTTAAAAGCATGATCAGATGGCGCTTAAAAGGGAACTAGTGTGGCATCGCCCTTGGTCTCCCATTGTTTACCCGATCCTTTTTGAATTTTAGATTATACAAAGAATACTGGAACCTGTCTTTGTTCAAGCTAGATTTCAAGTCTCACATTTTTAACCCCCTAATCACCAATGTTAGAGCTTTTTGTAGTGTCCATACACGGCTAAGGAAAGATTATTAAAACTACTGAATGAGCTGTTTCAATCTCTTCCCATGATTATAAATAATGAATGCAATTAAGCCAGTTTGATTTAAAGCTTTCAACCATTCAGTCATCTCTAGACTGCTAAGTTACTTCATTACTTACAATTAAAAAAGAAAATAAAGATAGACATGTCCTTCAATGGCAAAAATTATTAGAAGGGCAAGCATGACTAATGGTATCTATAATTTTCCTAACATTAGGCATGGGACATAGTGGGACTTTACTCTAAGATTATACAAAGCAACGATCTACGATCAGTCTCAAGACTGGTCAGACTCTGTGGGACATATTTTATAGGATGACATTGGTAAATACTAAAATACTAATGGCCGCATGAGGACACATATACATCGAGATCGATGCACAAAAGGCTCTTCCCTACGCGTTTTGTGGATCTCTGTCACTTCCTCAGGTTTTAATTTATTTCTAATAAAGCGTCAAATCCTTTTTACTACATCGTAGTCCAATTGCCTACCTCCTGGATTCTTTGTGGATGTATGTATGCCAACAGGGAGACAGAAACTTTGAAGGTATTTGAGCACCGCCTACCTACAGGAAAGCGCTCCCGGAACACAGGTTCTAAAATACTAATATCGTTTTAGCGTCTGCAGTGTTGTTTTATGATACTGTCCTAAAGTAACACAATGGTCATATAATACTAAACCTTTCTGTTTTTGTAAGCAAGCTAATACTTTAATGTGCCTGTTTTCTAGGAGTTGTCTGTTTCTGTGTGCTTTTTTCTCTTCTCATGTTTAAAGGGCATGTCCACCCCCAAAACTAAAATTTAATCCCATACTGGCCTCACTGAGTAGTGTTTTTTTAAAAGCCTTTACCTTACACCTCTGCTACAAATGGTTCTCCTGCAGTGTCTATCCAAAGTTCAGGAAACTAAAGAGTAGGAGGTGCCTTCCTCTGTGAAAGGTTTCTGCCTCCTCCTTGTCCTCTGAAAGGACAGGTGCATGTGCAGGGGAGGTCTAAAGATATGGTGGGGCATCCTATCCCACCCCTAATCACAAAGTCCATTTGTTTAAAAAAAGCTGCAGAACGCTACTTACGATATAGCGTTCTGTATTGCGGCAGCTGCCTTTCTGATTGGCTTTCAGCCAATCAGAGACACAGCTCCTGGTCCGGCCCCTGCTTGCTGGAACTGCAAGCAGAGGGCTGAGATCAGAGTGCTGGGGGATTGAAGGATTGTAAGTAGAGTTCTAGAGCTTTTTAAACAAACGGACTTAGCAGTTGGGCATGGGATAGGGTGCCCTACCATATGTTAAAAAAATCTTTTGCAGGTGGACATGCCCTTTAAGAACTTTTGAAAGTCGTCAGTGTCAGTGTGTTCTCACAAAACAGAAAGGTGCCATTCAGGGATTTTCTTCATTTTTCTACAAATCCCTCTTCCCTATTTTATGTACAAAACATTACCTAGTATGTGTCATAAGACATCTATATACAGTCAATCACATTTCCCTCCCTTGATATCAGTAATAATATCATTAACATGAGAATGCTGTTATTTACAGTAACTTCACAATGTTTGTTGTATTGAATGGCATTGGATTGCTGCCTGAGCACAGTTCTTCTAGTGAAGATGCCCTTGAGTGTGATAAAACTATAACTATCTTTTTTATGGTGACTGTTTATGCGTTTTAAACAACTGGCTGCCGAGTTTCCAGTGTGCATTGTGTTTTTTTTTAAACTTATAACTGTTAATAAAAACAATAACAATGTATATCTATCTAAATCAAATATATAGAGAAGAAACATTTCTTCATTCAACAACAGAAGGACATACATCGTAGATAAACTCTGCATTAAATCAGGGTATAATAGCATTTTAATATATTTTTGAGCTATGAACATACAGAAGAGAAATCACGTTTGGAGTGATTGCACCAAACAGGGTTTATTCAATGATCCTTCTGCAGACAAGCTGCTTGGCAGTAGTTGATCAGCCTGGACTTTATGATGGGAAGGTGAGGGGGAGCATACTGTACAAATGCCCATCATTCCTCAACATCATTTGGCAATCCAACAGGCCTCCACACACACACTAGATTGTTGGCCAAAACAGTAATTTCGCCTATTTCTGCTAAAATGATCTAGTGTGTGTACACAGTTTAAGACACAAGATCCTGACAGCAAATATTTACAAAGGTAGAAAAATATACTGTTATCCACTGATGCTCTGTATTTCCAAAGCACGAGAGTTAATGTTTTTTCTAAGCAGTGGATTTTCCTCTTCTTGCCCAGAATTACAGTATCACATGGAACAAAGGCTACAGGGAACAGAGTTTAATGGATTGTGATTACTGTTCTGGAACAGACTGAACCTCTCTATAGTCTATGAGAAGCTGATGTGAACTGAATTCAAACAAAAGACAGATAATGGATTTTACTGCAACTATTCATTTGAAGAAGGATGTTATCTCATAATTTACAAGAACATGGATCTCTAAAAAAGGGTTATGGACTGTAGAAATAATACACCTATTCAATTAAAAAAGACACAGGGTTTTCAGATTTCAGTGAATCCTAGATTTTTTTCTCCCTTTTCAAAATATTTTTACTTTGATGCAGTAATTAATCTTCCATGGAGGTAGGTAATCCTATCAGCAGAGCTATGGTTTGTCTTATTACTGTCTCTGTGACTTTCTAGCATGTAGACTATAGTAATGCTGAAGTGCTTTTTCTTAATGTCTGTTCTGAATCACAGCCAGCTCTTTTATAGCATATTACACAGATTGCCTTTATAATAGATTTCTTCCTTTGCTATTCTGAGCGCCTGGCTCACAGTCTGGTGGAGACTTGCAGCTATTGGTTGAGCTAAACTAGTCTATAAATGTTTTCGGGGGGGCACCTGGAAGCTTCATGTAAGGCATTAACAACCTGATTATTTACTTCCATAAATTAATAAAATACATTTCCTATAGAACATAATTGGAGAAGGCATTAAAGTCACATATAACTAATTGTATTCAGTTCTTACGTATTAAAAACATAGGATCACCTGACGCATTTTGGACATATAATCGTCCTTACTCATAGGCTCTAAATAAGAAGGATTATACATCCAAAACGCGTCTGGAAATCCTATGTTTTCAATATGTACCGGTAAGAACTGAATAAAATTTATCATATGTGACTTTAAGACCACATGGTGGAGTAGAACTTATAGGACCTAGAGAGCAATCTTTAAGCAACGCTTGCAGTGTGTAAGCGGACCCAGCGAATGGTCTGGGGCGATCGGCATCAAGGCCACACTAGCAGAGTGGTGAGTCTGTGATTACAAAATGAATAAGAAATGTATATATTTGTTACCCCTGCAACATTGGCAGCTACAATAAGGGAAGCACCATGCCAACAAACAAAAAACAAGGTTGAGGGTCACACCTGAAGAAGGGGGCACCTTGAACTCTTAAACATTGTGAGTGTATGTATGGTCACTAATAAAGTTTGAATTCACATTGGAGTGCGACCCTTCACCTAGTTTTCTGTTCCTTGAGTTCTACATTCCAGAGGGAGGAATTATTGAGGTGTCTGTACCCACAAGTTGCAATAGAGTGCACTTACCTTTTGTTATATTGTGAACTGTATAAGCACCTTGCCACACCAAAGTGACAGGGCCCGGGGTATACACACCAGAACCCAAGGATAAAAATAGTGAGTACTGACAACTCACCACAGACACGGTAGTATGGAAGAGAAGTCTAAACCTGGAGTTCACCCTCCTATTGTTACATACTTACTTCTCTCATAATTGGAGAAGGGAGATATATAATTTAGGAGAACTAATCTATGTACATGTACATCAGATAAAGATTATTACTAATTGTTCAATAATTGTTGTAATTGTTGAGATTGAATGGGAAAAGAGACAGTGCAAATGCTGGTTTATCTTGTCTGGCCATGCTGTGTAAAGGAGTTTGGGGCTGGTTCATGTGTAGAGCCCAAACCGGCCAGGTTGAGCAGCCCTGCTTGCAACAATAGATTGTCTATCAATTAAAGAACACAACACTCTTTCAGAAGGAAGAGCACCTTATTATAATAGCAGTAATCCATGTCTCACCTCTCAGTTTGATGTGGTTGTTGGGATATTTACCTTTCTAACATGGAGTTTGTTTTATTTCCCAACATCCCAGTATCACACAGTGTGGTCACTGACCATTGTGTTCTTTATACATGCTCAGTCCTAAGATACTGCAGGTATCTTTTTACAGCTGGTAGTTAGTCACACCCACTAGCCAATCATTTTACAGGACATATTATGCAATGGAGCATGTGACTGAGGTCAGGGGTTTGGACAATGTACATATACACAGTTAACACACACATCCAGTTCTTCAGGGGGTTACATTTACTTTAATGCTATTAACTGTACAGTTTATTGCTGTTTTTAGAGGGGATAATTTCAGATTCTGGAGTGTAAACATTTGGGTTTAGCTCTCCCAACTAAGTGCCTACTCATGATTGTCGCCCGAAATGGGTGCACATACACATCGTAGATCACTGGTCGGCTCCAGAAATGTTTTTCCGCACATGTTTATGAAGCTTTACAGGGCGATGCACCAGGAGTCACTATCAGCTCCCAGGTGCATTAGTCCCTTTGATGTTTTATGCAGATAGCGGCTCCTGGTGCATTGTGATGAAGGGCTAATTTTTGCACAGCTTTAAGTTGGTGCATAGTCCTATGTATGTATGTTGGTGATAGCGTATATATGAAAGAGATGGTGGTTTTAAGAGGGATAGGGAATGAAAGTAAGAATGTGAAGTTGGAGGCGTTGGAAAAGTGCACTGCTTTTAAGGAGACTAGTAGACGATTTTTCTTGAAGCAGTCAGCGTGACTTCTCTTCTTACTGACTTAGTACTATTGAGGATCAAGCAACGGATCTAAGGAGATGACGCACCCAGGCCACCACTCTGGAATTGTAAGCTTTTATTCATATATCAATTAAATGGCACATCCACCCCCCAAAATTGAACCCGACGTTAGCCTCAGATTTGTAAAATCCGATTCTTACTATACTTACCAGATCTCGTTTTATCGCCCACTCTTTGCCGGTCTGGCACCTTTTGCTGCTTCCGCGATTGGAAGAAACAGCAGAAGGTGGGCAATGGAACGAGGGCTGGTAAGTATAGTTAGAATTATATTTTACAAATTTGAACCTAGCGAGGTCTAGGTATGGGGATATTTTGTGCAAGATCCTTGTTTGTTTTTTTCAATTTAAGAGTTCAGTGCACCGAACAGAAGGAGGGAAAAATCCACTGCGAATGCCAGAAACCTCTGAGAGGAACTGTTAGCGAAAGGAAAGCATTACACCAGAAAAAGGCTCCTACTGTTCATTTTCCTGTACTGTATTTTGGCCATGCAGGACAACCATATGCAGAAGAGACAGGTAGGGGTCATTTAACACTACAAAGTGGGCTCAACATTGGGGCAAATTTCAGTTGGGGGTGGACATGCTGTTTAAGGTAAAAAGGAGTGCAGATCGAGTTAGCTAAAAGTACGAGTGACAGGTCTGGGATTATACACCTGGACCTTGCCCAACATGCAGACATTTGTATATATGGGCCGGCTTAGGAGATATCGGTGTTGCCTTTGGTTCACCCCTGCACTACACTGTTTAAAGGATAAGTGCACTGTAAAATCAAGTTATGTTCATTTGGAAACTGCAGCTTTAAAAATACCATTGCCATATGCTTGTGAAGGTTCTCATTCATCCAGGTCATGGTATATCTGTTGTATTCAATTAGATCAACTGGACTTGAAATGTAGTTCTTGAAGACGTTTCGCTAGTCATCCAACTGGCTTTCTCAATTCAGAATGACTTGTACAAGAATCTGTGGCAATTATGTACCCTGGAAAATCCCAATTAGCATATCACAGCCAGGTGTTAAGGGTGTGATTGGATAGTGGCTAAGAGGTGTTATAGGAACGCCCAGAGTAAGGTGTTAAAACAGCATTGTACATGGTAGACAGTTGGTGTCGAACCCCCCCACCTCTATTTATATTTGTCAAAAGAAGTAGAAGTAGAAGAACACAAATACCAACAGTGAAGGGGAAAAGCAAGACAGGAGGAAGAACATGGTCATCCCATATGTAGCAGGGGTCTCCGAGAAATTAAGAAGAATTTTCAAAAAACATCGTATCCCTGTCTGCTTTAAACAGAACAACACACTGAGGCAGCAATTGGTACATCCGAAAGACCCAATACCTAAACACAAGAAAAGCGACATCATATATGCAGTGCAGTGCAGTGAAGAATGCTCTGATTTGTATGTGGGGGAGACCAAACAGCAACTGCATCAACGTATGGCCAATTCCTCGGGTCAGGACTCAGCCGTGTATCTGCATCTTAAGGATAAAGGACATACCTTTGAAGATTGTAATGTTAACATACTGGCAAAGGAACGTAACTGGTTCAAGAGAGGTGTTAAGGAGGCCATTTATGTGAAAATAAAGAAACCAAGCCTAATAGAGGTGGGGGGGGTTCGACACCAACTGTCTGCCATGTACAATGCTGTTTTAACACCTTACTCTGGGCGTTCCTATAACACCTCTTAGCCACTATCCAATCACACCCTTAACACCTGGCTGTGATATGCTAATTGGGTTTTTCCAGGGTACATAATTGCCACAGATTCTTGTACAAGTCATTCTGAATTGAGAAAGCCAGTCGGATGACTAGCGAAACGTCTTCAAGAACTACATTTCAAGTCCAGTTGATCTAATTGAATACAACAGATATACCATTGCCATATTTTTTTTTTTTACCTATGCCCCTCCAGAGCCTAGCTTTGTGCCTTGGAAGTTGCCGACATCTTGTTACTGGTTTGTTTTGCTGAATGTTAAGCTCCGCCCCTCTGAGATTTCCTCTGCTTTCTCCTGCTTGAGCCTCAAACTGTAATGCCTGTGAGTTTTGTGCACATGCATGTGCACGGAACTCACAGGCTTTTTTGTTTCAAGCTCAAGCAGGAGAGTGCACGGAACTCACAGGCATTACTGTTTGAGGCTCAAGCAGGAGAAAGCAGTGGAAATCTCAGAGGGGCGGAGCTTAACATTCAGCAAACCAGTAACAAGATGTCAGCAACTTCCAAGGCACAAAGCTAGGCTCTGGAGGGAAATAGGTTAAAATAAAAATATGGCAATGGTATTTTTAAAGCTGTAGCTTCCAAATGAACATAACTTGATTTTACAATGCACTTATCCTTTAATTATAGCTGCAGCTACCAATGAGCTGCTGAAAAACTTTATAGAAACAAATCTTTAAAATTTCCCATTGAGCTAGGGACCTGATGACACCCAAATACTTTTGGTGGCATATGTTATAAGATGGGGGTGTTTTTTTTTTAAAGTGGTATGGCTAAAAGTTAATCCAATAAAACAGATAGTCCTATGCACTCTGTCCAAGTGTGGGTGCTAACTCCTCTATATCCAACCCTTGGTGGACCATAGACATCAAGAATCAACAGAATTGAGGGTCGCACTCCAAAAACACTATTCCATTTTTATTAGTGACCAAAAATCATATCACACATCACACATTTCACAAATGATATCCCACATTTCACAAATGATATCACACATATCGTACTATGGCTAAAAGTTGCTGTGCGTGCCACTTTTTTCTTTTTTTAAAATGCGTCAATGCATCTCTAGAAATTTTTAGGAAATGTTTGCACATATGATCAATACTGTGAGTTGTCTAGTTAGATATTTTTGCCTGCACTGCAACTAAATAAAGGGATTGTAGCATTTGTTTTTGGGGGTCACTTTCTGTGGTCCACTTTAATTATTTCTAGTTCATCTGCTCTTTTCTCTGCCAGTACCTTTTGGTAATAGTCAGACATCTTTTATACAACTGCATACATTCTATCAGTTTAATAACTGTGAGTGGGTGAGTGCAGCTGAATAGGTAACAGACAAACAATAATAGCAAATAAGATTTGTCAAAAGGATCTGGCAAAAATCTAAATTTCCCTCATGCTATGTTCATAAACAGTAAGTAGGAATTTTTAAATTGCATACATATTTTGTGCTAAAGACCTTATTCTAGCTATTGATAAAATGTATATTGTTTACTACATTTCCATAATACGCCTCTTAGACTTTTTGCACTGCATATGCGTTAGACATTTGTAAATGAGGCTTAACTATTTAATGATGCATACAATGTACAATGGTATTTCGTGCTGTGCTCCCCATCTCAACCAGAATGTGTTCTGCATGACTCATAGTGATTAAAGCAGGGAACATCAAAAAGCATTATGACAATACATCTGAATTATAATCAAGAAAACACTGCTCAGATTTGTTTTATAGCTCGCACTGTGATGTGAACAAGAATTTTAAATTAGTAACTTATCCCAATTCACCTGCCAAACATCTTGAGCATTTTATAAAGCAAAATAGGCACACAGTAATAATGAACAAAGATACCCCCCAACATATCTTCTGTTCAAAGCTGGGACATAGAAGGGCCTTATCTACGCTACATGTTGCTCTAGTCCTGGACAACCCAGACACCTCCCTGGGACAGTAAGACTAGCTGGGACGAATGTTAAAGGAGCTGTTCAACCCACAAACAAAAAATGTTATACTTACCATCCCAAACCCTGAAAACCTCAACCTCATAACCCTCAAATACCTCTCTGGCATTCCTAAACTAAGATACTAACCTTGCAATCCTCCATTCTTTTCCCAGCCTTCTGGCTTAACCCCTTTCTCTGTGAAAAATCAGCATCTTTTTTGGTGAAACAAACTGTTGAATTCGTAGAATTTCAAAATTGAAAGCAAAGTTGCACATGCTCAATGAATTCTCTGGCACCCCACACTCTATCCCCTCTTCCAGAGCTGTCAAGTATCTATTGTGCGTCCTGCACTCAACCTCTCTGTAATTAAGACTAATGAAAACATATGAAAAACATATCTCTCTACTTTTAACACTACGGATTATGTTTTCATAAAATAATTAAATGCATTTAATTTAAGTGGGCAGCATGGTGCTAACCACAGATGCCTTGCAGCGCTGTTTTGCTGAGTTCGAATACACCCTTGGAAACACCTGCAAGGAGTTTGTATGTTGTCCCGTGCTTGCGTGGGTTTCCTCCGGGCACTCTGGTTTCCCCCACAATCATTAAGACATACAACATGAGGAAAGAAGTCCCTTCCCCATAGAGCTTACAATGTAATTAGGTGTGTAACATAGATACATAGGAAAGTAACATCTATACGACCAGATCGCACTCCACACACTGGTATACCAACACCTGGGTGTTTCGCCAAAGTAAAGTACAAGCAATCCATCGACTAGAGCACTCAACGGGTCTTAAGCAAAACCATTCTTTATTACACCATAGTGATCATAGTGACAGCCCCTCACTGGGCTGTCATCAGGATACGACAACAGCCCCGTGAAACGCGTTGATCACTATGGTGTAATAAAGAATGGTTTTGCTTTAGACCCATTGAGTGCTCCCATTGATGGATTGCTGATACATAGGAAAGAGTAGAAGGGTCATAATAATAACTAATTACTACTATTACTTATAAGTAATAACTTATGTCTGTGCAGGTACTTCCTGTTTTTTCCAGCATTAAGTCTTAAAGGATAATTGTATTGCCTCAATGTATTTTTTTTTAATTGCTTTAAAAAGAGTAAAGGTATGCAGCCCTCCTCATACATTTTTTCCTGATTTCGAGCCTCTCTTGAAATTCTGTCTGCCTCTGTTAGTCAAAGCTAGCATGCGAAAAAACACTCCACCCATCCTTGATCAGCTTGATTATGTAGGCTGTACCCTAGCAACAGGACATTTCAAGTTTGATTGACTGGCAGAGGAGGAGAGAGGTTGTAACAGACATTCAGTCCACGAGGTCACTCCAGCACATAATAAAATATTCATAATGTTGCTACAATAAAACATTACCCTGTTACCATACTATAAAGTGAACATATTAAAAGACATTTTAAAACCATTGAAGTATATTATTTGAATCCCTTAGGTGGACCATCTCAGAATAACAGATGTAGTTCTGGCTTGATCTGTAGAAGAAAGTTACAGACATTCCCACCAGCCAATGACAAGTGATATGTTAACCATGGCCCTCGGCAAGCTAGCAGGGGGGGTTTAAGCACTCATCTTTGCTGTGTGATATCTAAGGGAGTGCAGCACAGTTTGTGTGAGTGAGCGATTTCAGCAGCTGAAAGTGTGGATATGTAATGGGTGTGTGTGTGCTTTTTTTTATATATTGTTGTTAAGTAAGCATGCTTCTCTCTAAGTCAGAGGGGAGGAGCAGTAGTCAAGTGATGTCACTCAACCAACTGGAAGCAGGAAATTTGAATGTTTACTGCAATATGATTTCATAGGCTGCAGACAGAGATCTGATCGATGGCTCATTTTAAAGAAAAGGCTTTCATTTAACCCTAACTTGTTTTGAGACCACAGTTGCCCTTTAATTCCAATGACAGATCCAAACTTTCTGCCAAAATTCATACCCAGTACCACAGTCAGAATTAATTCCTCATAGCCTGAAAATAAGTAAATCCCTTAGCGTCTACACTGAAAATAATACCTCAACTCTTAGAAATACAGATTCACTTTTTATCCTCTTCCCTGGAAGCAAAAAATGGTCTCAGTCCTTCAACTGCCAGCTTTGTTGAAATCAACCACCCTTATTTAAAAGGCAAGTGTGGTCTTTGAACAAGGGTTAAAGGGCATCACCACCCTCGATGTAAAATTTTGATATAATGTTGGCCATCCCTTCCCACCCCCAACCGCTATATTAGATGTGTAAAAAAAGAATCTCAGTAATGAATGGAGCAATAGTGCACACCAGACTTGCACAAATTTGCTTGCTTTATTCACACGTGTAATGTTTCGTTATTGTGCAAAATCTTCATTGTTCTATGATGAAGATATCGCACGATACGTTACACATGTGAAACGTTACACATGTGAATAAAGCACGCAAGTTTGTTCAAGTCTGGTGTTCACTATCGGTTCATTCATTACTGAGATTATGGCCATTGGTCATGGCACAATAGGTAGCACCCAGCCAACATATACTTTTAAGAAAAGTGGTGGTGCGGTAGAACCCCTACTTAGAAACAACGGCCTCTTTAAAATATGTTGATATATCATACTTTGTCCTATGAATTCATTACTGTATGCCTGCTATGCTTCTGGATGCCTCATGGAAACAGAGTAATTTAGAAACCTGTACTGAGCATTTACTGAGCCTGGGCATGCTCAGAAAGAGGCAGACATGGGATTAACTTTCATTCATTGGCTGTGATGTCAACTGTCAGATCCATAACTGACAATTACTAACTGGAAGAACCAGGAAGCAGAAACTGGGGCAACAAGACATTGTGCAGGATTTCAGGTTAGACTTATATATTTCAGATTTCAAACTATTACAGTTTAGGGTTTTAGGGGGTGATTTACCTGTATGTTTTCATTTTAGGGCTGGACTTGCCCTTTAAAAAAAACAATCACATTGCTACTTTCAGACCTTGCACCAGCAGCATTCTGATCCAGCTTCCTGCTTGCCAGAATTACAAGCAGGGGGCCGGACCAGCAGCCAGTCCCCTACGAACACTGCTTTCTCCTGTCTTAAACCATTCTCTCTTGCTGCTCCCTACCTTTGGAACTCTCTCCCTCTCTCGCTTCGCCAGGTGACATCCATTAACTCTTTTAAATCTATAATGTTATCCTACATTTCTGAAAACCAGCTATTAAAGCTATTGAGTGAACTTGACATTACCACATCTACTGGTTGTATGTGTCATATAAATGTACTTAGATTGTAAGCTCTTCGGGACAAGTCCTGCTGTGAATGTAACCATGTTATTGTAAAGCGCCACTGAAGATGTTGGCGTTATATAAATCTATAATAATAACGTTCAAAATTATTCTTATTACACATCTATACATAAAATAATCAATATATGTAATAATACACATTATAACTATAATAAAATGGGTGTTGAGAATCTTTACCCCTCTCACTCCTCTTAGCATCTTCTAGTTACTACTCCCTCCTCGGGGGGGGTCTATGTTTACGTATGACGTCTGCCTGTGTACGCCCCTTCCCAAATCTGGCGTATACAGTGAGAGCCGGCACCAATGAGAATCGCGTAATGTTCCGAGTCATCTATTCTGTTCCGCTATTGGTCAGATCACAGAGGTGGGAGGGGAAGTAGCCAGCAGGAAGTGACGCTATAGTGACAGTTACAGAAGGGCCGGTGTTTAAGAGAACGGCGGTAGAAGGAGTGGGAAGTGTAAGTCCCATTGAAGTTGTTATTTTTTTTTGGGGGGGGGAGGTTTTAAAAAGTATTTTTTGCCTATAGATTAGATGGTCCTTAAAGTAAAATGTATCTAAAAAATCTCTAGTGACTGTGTGTGTTTTACCCTCACTGAGGGAGATGATCTGCATGTTATACCTTCAGTACCTGTTTGATTTGAAGAAAGGAGACAGAATGATTTTGTGCTGATATTTTCTTGTTTTGGGGACATTGCTAAAAATGATAAAAAAAACATATTAAATCCCCCCCCCCACCATGCAAACCTAGGGTAGTGACCCCCAAATCCTGTTTTCATAGTACTTACCTTTCTCTCCAACACTCCTAGGGCCTGATATCTTACCTTGAATGCCTAGGGTCACTCAACTGCTCTCTGCTTCTTCCTGATGCACTTTTTTGTGCGATAATTATCATGCTGTGCTCCGTTTTCGGAGTGCACGCGTTCACCATTTTTTTGTGGATCACATGCCCGATGATAGCAGACTATTTTTCGCAGATCACTTCACAAATGGATGGTAATGTGCGTGAAATGTGCGCTCGCTTTTTACGCATTTTGCCATCTGGGACAACGAGGCCTCGGCCTTACTACTTATATAACACTATAAACTTTTGATGTTTGAGCGATGTTCCAACAACTGCCTGGCCTGAACGATATTACGATTATAAACAATGTTGGCAGAATTAACTGCTGCTCCACTCGACATTACAATTGGTCCGACATTCATCTTCGATCAATGTCTTATCAGTGTAGTGTTAAGGTAGTGTATGGCCAGCTTGTGTGTACAACATCATCAACAAATATTATCACCAGGACCTGGGGCTGTACACTGATTTATTCATGATTTACTCACTGGGTAAGAGGGTTGAAACCAAGCTACCCAACGTAAATAAAACCTTGCAAGCACCTTCTATTTTATTTGTTTTTTTTAGTGACTCACTGAATAGTAGGGCACAGATGCCATGTGAGTTATATTTCTGTACTGCAGAATTTTAATAAATAGAAATGACGTTGGTTTTTTAAATTAATTTAACTAGCAGAAGGTTTATAAAAGTGCTACATTTTTGTATTAGCTCTATAATACTAGTAATAATAATCCTAGAGAGCTTTATGGCAGTGTTTATTCTTATTGTAAATGTTTTTGGTACCACATCCAATGTCCATGAGTGTTCATACAGCATTATTCGCTGTTTTTAACTATTTACAATAAATGTGAAGCTTTATCTATGTACTGACTTGAAGCATCTTTTTCCGGACGCATCTCGTTGCTCCCGATACCTTTTACGGTACCACATCCAGCCCTGACACATCCCTTACTCTTGTAGTGGGGTAATGAGAAAGCATCCTACCAAAGAACAGCAATGGAGTGTAAATCTTTCCAAAAATGCTGTCAATTGGTGACTATCAATTATTCAGGTTACCACACACCCTGCAATCATTTACCATAGATTGATGATAACCAACAGGAAGACTGATCTGGCAGTGATAGTCGGGTGTGGAGTCAGTCTATCCAATCAGATGGTCTGATTCCATTTTAAAAAATGTATAAACTTAAAGGAGATCTAAACCCAAATTTTTACACTCCAGAATATGAAAATATCTCTTCTAAAACACCAATAAACTTTAAAATGTCACTACAGTAAATAGCATTAATGTATAGGTAATCCCCTGAATAACTGGGTAAAATAACTGTGTGTACAGTGATTGGCCACACCCCTGACCTCAGCCACATGCTTCCTTTCCTAATTTATCCTGTAAAAAGATTGGCTAGAGGCTACTAGTGGGTGTGACCAACTGTTACAAGTTCCTGTAGTATCTTAGGAGCATGTGTAAAGAACACAATGGTCAGTTGTGAAATAAAACACAAATCCCATGTTAGAAAGCAAAATTTCCCAACAACCATATAAAAATGAGAGGTGAGACACAGATTCTTGTTTTTATATTTAGGTGGTCTTCCTTCTGAAAGAGTATTGTTCTGGGGCTTTAGTTGTCCTTTAAAGTTTCAGCTATACATTAATTATTAAACATCCCACCCTGGGCACTCATAAATTTTCTCAAATAACATTGTATTATAAGGTAATGATCATTAAAATGCAGGTTGTTTTTTTGTAACTTATACAACAGTAACAGTAATAATATCTTGGCATAATTTTTAGTATATCAGACAATTTTCTACAGATGGGGAAACTGACTTTTGTCCAAAGTGTGAGAATAACCTGATTCAAAGGACAGTTGGGAATTAACAAAGTAATATGCCTCTGCCTACTGCGGAAAGACAGCATAACTTCTTATCATACATTTCACTGATGTTCAACCTATGTAACATATTAATAGTATATACATTTTAGTTCTGTACAATAAAATACATTATAATCTTCCACTGGTAATCAATTGATCATAGCACATTTGTTAATAAACAGGACTTATGTTATCAAGTGTAATGTTTTCATGCAGATGTCTTCTGATGAGGAGAGCCGTGCAAGTCCTATTTTGCCAAATGATTCAGACCACGGCAGTTCAGTATCCTCAGATTTTCAGGTACGCCCAAGGAATGTTAAAAACCCAATATATTTAACTTATTTTCTTGAATTCTTTATATAATCTGTTTTTCTGGTTGTTACTTTATTTATCGGCAGTTAAGGTTTTTTTCTTTTTTTGCCTGTTTTGGAATAGGTGGCTGTTCTCCATAAGTTGTGAAGGTAGTTGATACTTGTGTCCCGAGTTTGAATATTTCTTCAGTTGGTGTACCAGCTGTTACAATTATTAAACTCTCATAAGAATATAAGATTGTTGAAGTTATCTGACTATGCTTCTCCTTGTACATCCTATTGATTGTGGTTTGACTTGCTTTTTTTCCTTCCTGGTGTTTTACAAAAAATGTAGACATGGTTGATCTTCTATTCTAATTTCACATTGTGGGATAGCTTGCAGAATTTCCCCCCTATCTTTTTATTTTATATATTTTCATTGTTCTTGATATTAATTTGAAACCTTTTTGAGTTTCAATTCATTTTGTACTTTTTAAAATAAATATTTGTATAGATACTGTATAAAGATATCAGATTTTATTTTGTATTTCCCATTTGTTTCTTGTTTGAGTGGTTTATTGGTATTGCCTGCTATGTTGTATGGTGCAAGTTCAGACCAGGCAGCTATGTCTCTGCTTGCATCAATTATTTTTAATATATAAAACCAGTTACCTGTTGATTTGTGGACACCAGTAGGGCTATGTACCGAGAGCCGCTATTGCAAAATTGTCTTAAAGTTCCGTTAATGTCTTAACGGGGATTTATCAACACTTAACTGACTTTTAGACGTAAGTTCCGATGTGTGCGTTATTCTCGTTAACTTTGCGCGTATAGACAACGCAAGTAATTTACCAAATTTTTACACAATTAATGCGTGACTATAACGTGATATTTTAGAACGTTTGTAACGCCACCACAATAATGGTCTTAATCAGAGGTTAATAGGAACAGGGCAATGTACAGAGAGGCGGTATATGTGCGCATTGCTATCGTGTGATTTCACCCTCACAATTGGCCCATTTTGTAATGTGTAATTGTTTGGCCCAGACCAATCACAAATCACGCATGCATATGTGTAGCAAGCAAGCTTTTCTTGATGTTACTTTATATATGCAACGCAAATAATTGTTGCTTCATTTATATTTAAGAATGTATGTTCATTGTGAGCTATAGTGTGTGTTGCTAAGCCAATTAGTTAACTACTTAGCTAGCCACTACCTACTACCACAAACCGACCATAACAAATAACAGGAGCAGATTTTGTTAATGGGGAAGTATGAGTGAACTTATTTCTCTGTAATTTAAGTCAATATATAAAAAGTGGCCTATGGATGTTTCTTGTTAGCGAGAGTACGTACATTGCTTATGTACCACAATTTACGCAATTCCACTACTAAAACACACGCTAAGCTCTTAACATGACTTTACCGCTATGTATCAGGACTTAAGCAACTTTAGTACTAAAACTCGTTAACTTTTAACATGACTTTCTAACGCAAACACTTATGTACTATTAATCGCAAACGGTTTATTGAATACAAGTAACGCTCGTTAACTTTACACAATCTTTGCAATAGCGGCTCTCGGTACATAGCCCTACAGGTGTCCAACCATAATGGGTTCACTAGTTACATTTGTCCCTGAGCTATTTGGACACAGTAACTATCCATTGTCTAGAACATCCATTAACAAAGGGGTGAATTCCATAATTGTTGTCATTGAAAGGCCAATATCACAGCTCTTTACATAGGAGAAGATGAAACAGTCATTGCAATAAATTTTTGTTGAAATACAGAAACATCCCTCATTTCCACTCATTTAAAAGGCCACTATACTCACGCAAACAACTTTACATTATCTGAAACAACAATATGAAAGAACCTTGGTTTGTAAATAAATTATTAATGTTTAGTAAGTGTTCCTAATTGCCCCCACCCTCCCTTACTCACTTCCTCCTTGTAGTGTCTACGACTGTGCGCAGTTGTGGTCGTCCAATGGTTCCCAATCAGAGTGCATGACATTACATAGTAACATAATAATTGAGGTTGAATAAAGACATACGTCCATGTATGTATGTACAATTTTATTTATAAAGCGCCACTTGGGTATGCAGCGTTGTACATTATAAAATACAGAGTATATAAACAAGGGGATAAGTGCAAGCCATTATATAGATAAATTAAAATTAAATACAAATTCATACATTGGTTAAAGGAACTGTAAACGTAAAAAAATAAGCGTTTGCCAATCGTTTCTATTATTCACAGGGAGGTGAGAACGCTTATTCTCACCTCCCTGTGAATAATAGTACGCTCGGGATACATCCGAACTTACGTTACCTGGCGCTCCACTCGCAGGTCCTTCTGAACTGACAGCCACGCTGTCCTGCTCTCCCGATGGCGCGCCTATCTTTTGTAGTGGCGCACATTCGAGGAGCGAGTGGAGCGCCAGATAAGATAAGTGCCGCTGTGTCCCCTGAGCAAACTATTATTCACAGGGAAGTGAGAATAAGCGTTTTCACCTCCCTGTGAATAATAGGAACGATTGGCAAACACTTATTTTTTAGGTTTACAGTTCCTTTAAAGGGCATGTCCACCCTTATACAACATTTTTGCCTTAAGCTAGTATACCTTCCCACAGCCCCAACCGCTATAAAATAATTTTAAAGGGCATGTTCACCCTAAATAAAAACTTTTGGCACACAATAGAATACATTATGTGGCCAAGGGGTTTTATGGTAGGGGGAGGGATAGCAAAACGAGAGGGAGGGGGAGAAGGGCTGCAGTACGCATGCCAAACTTCTCCCGGAGGCCAGGTAGGAGGCAGAGTCCTATATGGACTCTGCTATCCTCCTGGTGGGCAGTTTTTGGGACTTTGGGGGGGGACTACAGGAGAACCTTATGGAGCTGGGATGTGGGCCATTAGTGGGGGGATTATAGTTTTGGGGGTGGACATGCCCTTTAAGAAAGTGCCCCGATCTTTACTTACCTTCCCTCTCTCCTCCGACGCACAGCCCGGCCTTCTGCTTGCAATACACTGCAAGCAGGGGGCGAGACCGGCAGCCGCGTTCATGATTGGCTGAGAGGCAGCCAATCACGGACGCGGCTGCAGGCTTCTCAGAATGCCGGGGGAGAGAGGGAAGGTAAGTAGAGTTCAGGGGACTTTCTTAAAATTGTTTTTTAGCGGTTGGGGCTGGGGAAAGGCACCCTAATATATGGCAAAGGGGTTTTATGGTAGGGGGAGGGATCACGAAACGGGAGGGGGAGAAGGCCTGCAGTACGCATGCCAAACTTCTCCCGGACGCGAGACAGGAGGCAGAGTCCTATATGGACTTTGCTATCCTCCTGGTGGGCAGTTTTTGGGACTTGGGGGGGGGGGGGGTGGGGACTACAGGAAAACCTATGGAGCTGGGATGTGAGGTAAGGATTTTATTACACTACATGGTGGGGCCATTAGTGGGGGGGATTATAGTTTTGGGGGTGGACATGCCCTTTAAGAACACACATATATATAATATATATATATATATATATATATTATATATATAATATATAAATAAATTGATATAAGTGAAACAAGCCTTGACACATTAGGAATGATATCCCTGTCCCAAAGAGCTTACAATCTAAGTGGGTAGGACAACATACAGATACAAGGGGTAGAGGGGTACAAAGTGCTTGAGATGGCTAAAACCATTTGTTGTGCTGGTGTTTAGAAAGGTAGGATAACAGTCTAGATTTGAAAGTATTAATGGATGTATTAATGGAGGTGAAGCGATTGGGGAGAGAGTTATAAAGGTAGGGAGCAGCAAGAGAGAATGGCTTAAGGCGGGAGGAAGCAGTGTTTGTTGGGATTTTGTGGAGATTTCCTTGTGATGAACGGTGGGCATGGCCAGGAACACAAGGGACCAAGAGAGACGATAAATAGAGGTGCAGTAGAGTGAAGGTATTTAAAGGGCATGTCCACCCTTAAAAATAGTTTTTAATATGATGTTCCCCCATGTCTGCCAGCCCCAACCGCATATATTTTATTTTCCAAAAGCCCCCCAAACTCTTACTTACCTTTGGGCCGCACTGCCGGCCCTCTGCTTGCGAGAATGCAAGCAGAGGGGCAGGACCGGCAGTCGCGTCTGTGATTGGCTGAGCGGCAGCCAATCACGGACGCGGCTGCCGGTCATTCAGTGCAGCGGAGGAAAGAGGAGAGGTAAGTAAGAGTTTGGGGAGCTTTTGGAAAATAAAAAATATGCGCTTGGGGCTGGCAGACATGGGGGAACAACATATTAAGGGGGTTTTATGCTAGGGGGAGGGATAGTAGAACGGGAGGGAAGGGGGAGAAGGGCTGCAGTACGCATGACAAATATCTACCGGAGGCAAGGTAGCAGGCAGAGTCCTGCTAGCCTCCTGGTGGACAGTTTTTGGGACTTTAGGGGGGGTCTACAGGAGAACTGTGTAATGTGAGGTAAGGATTACACTACACTACATGGTGGGGCCATTACTGGGGGGGATTATAGTTTTGGGGGTGGACATGCCCTTTAAAGTCTAAAAGAAGGGTATTGAATATAATTCTTTGTTTGATGGGAAGCCACCCTATTGACTGGAGTATCTGGGTTGCGTGTTCTCTTATGGAGGAGGGTGAGATGATCAAGTCCAACCTTTTCAACCTCCTTTTTTACCCTACCTAACAGTTGATCCAGAGGAAAGCAAAATTATTTAGTTTTAGAAATTTATCTAGGCCACTTTTTTTAGACAATATCTTGCTATCTCTGGCATTGTCTGCTACAGCCAAGTCTGTTATATACCAGAACACCCAAATCTTTTTCTATTAGAGATTCACTTAACACAGAGTTATTATGGTATAGGTGGAACAAGGATTGTTAAACCCTAAATGCATCACCTTACATTTATCAACATTGAATCTTATCTGCCATTCTGCTGCCCATTTTGATAATCTATCTAGGTTAGCTTGCACCTTGCAGCAATTGCAAATCATTTGATGTTTCCAAAGCTGTGCATAGTTTAGTGTCATCAGCAAAGACAATGCCCCCTTCTAAGTCATTTATAAACAGATTAAAAAGATTGCGGGGGGGAAAATGTGGATTGATCAAATTAATGGATTGCACACGCAGTGCACTAGTGTGGCCACATCAATTGGACCACACTAGTGTGGGCTTTTAAAAGCACAATCGAATCGTGCTTAAAGGAGCATCAGTGTGGCCTAGCCTGAAGTTCTGCACAGCCTCAACCCCCTGACTTCTTTTCTCTGCAGATTCTCTTAATTGTTGCAGAAAGTGTGCTGGCAGGCAGCCAAAGAGCCTAGTAAAAGGTCAGGGAAGGGGTAAATCTTACAATTTCTGCTTCTGTAGAGACAGGTCCTTCCCTTTTAAATGCTGTGATTCAAAAAATTATTTCTCAGGCTCTTCAGCTCAGATTTAAACTCTGAAAGAAGTTTTGAAGTAGTGGGATCTTGCTGTATCTAAAATTTAAAAAAAGATACCCTTTTAAATATTTGTTTTTGTAGTTCTAACAGAACATTTGTAGGGCTATGCACGGAGAGTACCACCTTACTTTTGTTCTAGGAAAGACTAACCTGTTCTGGTTAAATTAATCAATAAGAGGTTTTTCATCTTTTCTTTTGGACCAGGATGAATACGATGAGCTTTTACGCTATGCTGTGGTGACTCCAAAATTTGGGCCTCATTTCTTTGGACAGAATCAATTGATCACCGAACAAATACAAAGTGACAAGTTTTCAAAGAATACCTTTATGCAAGGAATTTCTTCAGGTAATTTCCATGTAAACAGATAATTCTTTTATTGACATTGCATTACTAACTAGAAAGGGAAAGTTTTATAAACTTTGAATTTGGCTTTAAAGACCGCATTTTGGAAGGGAATGTGTGTGTTGTGCTGCAGATTTTAAAACTCAATAATGCCAATGAAGAGGACATTGTTGTTTTTTACTTACCCTTTAAATATGTCACATGCATTAAAGGTAGGTCAGTTGGTGTGTGTGTATTTATATCAGGTTGGGGGATAAGATACTAACTAATTTTGATGATTGGTCAAAATGTGTTTTTTTGACTATAGATACCCTTTAAATATGGTTGCCATGGAAATGGAAGGGTGGGTCAGTAAGTGTGTGTACTTGGATCAGGTTGGAAGTTAAAAAAAAACAAACTTTTGATTATTGATCAAAATTTGTTTTTTTTACTTTAGTTACCCTTTACGTATGGCTGCCATAGTAATGGATAAGTAGATGAGTAGGTGTGTGTACCTGTGTCAGGTTGGGGGTTAAAAAAAACCCCTTTTTGATGATTGGTCAAAATTGTTTTTTTTACTTTAGTTACCCTTTAAGTATGGCTGCCACAATAATGGATAAGTAGATTAGTAGGTGTGTGTACCTGGGTCTTTTTTGTGTTTACAACCATAAAACTATCTTTTATTGAGGAAAAATCTTTTTTTTTTTTTTATTTAGCCACCCTTCAAGTATTGCTGCCACAGTAATAGATAAGTATATCAGTAGGCGTGTGTACCTGGGTCTGATTGAGGTTTTTGTGTTTACAACCATAAAACTATCTTTTATTGAGGATATATCAAAATTAGTTTTTTTTTACTTTAGTTACCCTTTAAGTATGGCTGCCACAGTAATGGATAAGTAGATCAGTAGGTGTGTGTGCCTGGGTCTGGTTGAGGGGGTATGTCTTTTTTGTTTTTACAACCATAAAACTATCTTTTATTGAGGATAAATCTAAATTAGTTTTTTTGACTTTAGTTACCCTTTAAATATGGCTTCCATGGGAATGGAAAGGTAGGTCAGTAGGTGGGTGTACCTGGGTCTGTGTTTTGAAATATCCACATTTGAGGGTTGTCACCATTATGGTTTGTAGGGCTGCTCAGTGGGACTGCCACTGGTCACTGCCCCTTTACTTCTTTCTCAGTACAGTCTGAGGTGTAAGGAGGCAATTTCGACTTCAATGTAATAATAGCATTTCCTTTTGCTGTTCATCTTGCGTGACATAACCCATCCATTAGCTGGTGGATTTTCCATTTTGGAGATACCTCAAAAGACACAATAATGCAATAATGCCGACGCTGCAAAAATCCATCTTTAAAGGCTAACTCCACTGCTAAAATTACTTTTCAATACAGTTTTATTGATGCATTTCCCTGTAAGTAGGGAAAGTATTGTAGTGCAGTATATATAGAATTGGGAGCTCATGTCTGAAGGCCAGGCTAGTCATAAGGTGCATTAAATGGCACACACTGCAAAATAAGTGTCCAGCACCACCCAACATTACTCTGCTGGTGTTTTTCAGGAGCACCCTTCTCATAGACCTGCCTAATAGAATCTTTCTGTGTTCCAGTCAATAAATAGTGAGTACTGCTTCATTAGAACATTAAATAGGTGTAATATTTATACAAAATTGATTTCTTTAGTTCAGACCGATTTAAATAATCTACTATATGGGATTGTATTAAGATTGCTTTAACTAGATATGTTCGACCCCAACAAAAACATCTTACCTTGGCAACAAATACAAGCTAAATACAAATTAGATAACACAAAATTGTACCAATATCTACATAGGTCCCACTTTTTCACTAAAATGTTTAAGGACAACTCACAACCCAATCAGTCTATATTTGAAAGAATATGTTTAAATAAGGTTAACTCCAAGGGCTCGATCACAGACATATACACCATAGTATGGCACTCTAACAAGAGGTAAAGATCCCACCAGTTATAATGGAAACAAGATTACTAACAAATCTATCTGAATCTCAATGGCGACAAATTTTGTCCCAGTCCCCTAGATGCTCAGCCACTATAGTTAGCAAAGAAAAATTGTACAAAATTCTATATGATTGGTACACAACACCAGCCTACTTAAATAAAATTAACCCTCAATATCCGTCAATTTGTTTTAGAGGGTGTGGTTCCCTGGCAGATCAATTACATTGCTGGTGCCCTAAATAACAGAAAATGTGTGAAATCTAAAATATTTCATAAACCATTCCAACTATCCGCCTAAACAGCCTTGTTTAACCTACCAACCATGGGATACAACAAACAAGCCCTAACACTTATAATGCATATATGCTCAGCAGCAAGATCAGTGTTAGCAGCTACATGGAAACAACCAAGTCCAGGACGGGAAGCCCTTATAGATCAGATTTGGTGGGTTCATGATAACGAGCATATGGCTCATACTCTACAAAATACTATGAACACGTGGTCCAAAAAATGGGATAGCTGGATGCTGGAAATGGAACCAGCTACTCTGATAAACCCTAGACCATCAAACCTGCCGGGTGACACCCAGTGGGAAAGCAGCGAAGATCTGGATCAGAAAACAGTGTTAATATAATGAACAGTACTGTCTATTTTGCATATGTGTAAAAATAACCACATTGACTATTTGATAATGTTAAGTTGAAATTTTATTTTTGTATGTTATATTATTTACAATTTTGATATGATGAAGAAAAAAAACCAATAAAAATTTAATGAACAACAAAAAAAAATTGCTTTAACAGTGGAATACAAGGCAGGTTCATTCACTGCTTTCCTTTTCTGTACATTAGGAGGTGACAGTGTAACCAGTTGGAAGATTTGTTACTATCATTGAGGTACAAGGCAGGTTCGTTCACTGTTTTCCTTCTTCCTACATTAGTAGGTGACAGTGCATGGTACATAATGTCCAATGACAGTGAAAGGTTGTCCCATGGGGGGCTGCTATCTTTGCTCCTCATTCTGTAACCAATAGCCATGCGTTAGGGACTGAGAGAATAAATAGCAGAGAATAAACTCATCTCTACTTTGTATGGATATGTACTGCATTATAACTGCACCTACATAGATTAGAAATAGTAATGCACGTTACATTTTCATTAAAATCTGTACAAAATATAGTTGTTTTCTGACTGGGTAAGCTGAACAAAGCAATCTTTTTCTGGGAAACATTAAGAAAAGTGAACTATTCCTTTAATGTATTGATTGAAGACCAGGAAGATAAGGAGATATGCCTTACCTTCTGTTCTTCAATCAATATCTCAGGAGTCAGTAACAAAGATTGCAGATACTTTTGACACAAATTTCCTGGCTCCTAATCCGCTATAACATACTATATTGCGCATGCACACTATAGTTGATTTGAACCAGGAAGCAGTCGGGACCTGTCAGTTCTCCTGCGAGAAAGGTAAGTTTCTGCTATCTTCGTCCCTGGCTCCTGAGATATTGATTAAAGGATAACTGTATTGCCTCGATGCATTTTTTTTATAATTGCTTATGATTTTGAGCCTCTCTCTGCATTCAATTAGCCATGCTGTGAACTGGGTGAATTTTGTCTGCCTCTGTCATTCAAATCTAGCATGCGAGAAAACACTCCTCCACCCACCCTTGATCATCTTGATTATGTAGGCTGTATCCTAGCAACCGGGCATTTCAAGTTTAGAGAGAGGAGGAGATTGGTTGTAACAGACATTCCCACCAGCCAATGACAAGTGTTATGTTCATCATGGCCCTGGGCCATCTAGGAGGTGGGCTTTCAGCACTCATCTTTGCTGCATATCTAAGAGAGGGCAGCATGGCTGTAAATGTGAGTAAGTGATTTCAGCTGTGGAAGTGTGGACCTGTAATGGGGATGATTTTTTTTTTTTTTAAATTGTTGTCCTTTAAATTATGGACGAACAGTCAATCGGGACTGTTGGTAAATCCTGGCCAATTGTGCTTTTCCCTATGAGACGGTACGATCAGTCACGCAAACTGTCGGCTGCGGCCACTATTGCCGTAACCGACAGTCATTTGTCCCAACCAAGTGCTCGCTAGTACCGAAGGCTCGGTAAGGACAAAAGTCCTCCTGTGTGTACCCAGCCTAAGTAACAGAAAAACTGCATATCTTAGGGCAGCAATTTTTTAACCATGTGTTGATATTGAGCTACTTCTTACTTTGAAGAAAAAGTAAGCTAAGAGGTTACTGCATTTTTTAGTACTCAATAACTTCAAGAACTAAACTTCAAGTCCAGTTGATCTAATTGAATACAACAGATATACCATGACCTGGATGAATGAGAACCTTCACAAGCATCAAAAAGGTCAAATTTGTTGCCAACTGGCTGGTCTACAGGTTCCATCATCCCTTACCACCTGGTAAAAGGCATAATAATTAACTTATTTTGTAATGTTTATTTTGTTTTAAACATTTGCATACCCTGCAACATTCCCATTTAAATAAGTACACATGTTAACTAACTCTTGCAAGATCTCCACGGCCACAATAGGATGGCACAGCAAACTTGCTAGATGCTTTGTATGCCGTTCACGTGTGCTTGCACGGCGATGTTGTGTTATTGGGTGCACAGAATGATCGTAGTGTGAGTGAGTGACTTGGTTATTCCTGTGTGTGGGCTCACTCTGCCAACCCCAAACCTGTGGTAAGATAACGGTGCTTTAAAGCAGGGTACACACCATACAATAATTTGGCCTGACCGACATTTTAGTGTTTCGTCCGAATCTGACGAAAGCCTGATCTAATGGTTCGGAAAACCATGACCGATTGTGCGGTCCTCTATGGACCGCACGACCGGTTGCGGTAACTGTCTTGTGCAGCTGCTTTTGCCACGACTGACAGTCCTTCCTCCTGGCCGACCGGTCGAAAGTCTCGAACGGTTGGTCGGGAGGAAAAATTGAAACGTGTGTACCTAGCTTTAATGTCCCCTGTTATCAGTCCAGGCGAGTGGAGCAGTAATTGTTCTAGTTGTGGGGAGGGGTTAATTATGCCTCCCTGTTGCTGTATAGACTAGTTTGTGTGATTAATGTATTAAAAGTTGGACCAATACTTACCCTTTAATTTCTGGAACTGTGAAGGTCTTTCTCGGCTCCTTGTGAGACATTCCATTAAAACCAAACACTTATATTGGGGATACTCAACCTGCGGCCCCTCAGATGTTTTAAAACTGCAAAGTGGTTGCCGAATGCAGGGAGTTAAAGTTTTCAAACATCTAGCGGGATGAAAGTTCTACATCCCTGACCTATATTTATGAGCAGAATGCATGTTTTTTTTAGGCTGGACATGCCCTTTAATCAATGATTTCAGTATTAGAAGTTTATTTTTGTCACTAATCCTGTTTTCCCTGTATTGTTCTTTTAGCTAAAACCTTGTCAGACACAGATATCGCTGAATCTTCATTTGGCGGTGTCTCTAAACCGAGGTCTCCAACAACCGCAAAAGAGGAAGGTAAGAGGAACTCCCATGTTTGTACCCTTTTTATGAGGTTGAAAAGGTTTAGCTGGTTTCATTAAAGCGAAGGTTTCATTCTCTCCCCAAAGCTGTAAAAAAAAAACCAGGTTTTGATGTGATGGTCAAATATTTTTTAGTTGGCTGTTGAAATATTAAATATTAATATTTGGAATGTGATTTACACAAAAAGTATTTGCATTGATTTTTTTTTTCTTATCAATGAAAGTGTTAATAGAAACCCCCTCCCTTCTGCTATACCCAGGGTTAGGAGCTAAAATGCTAGCATTTGGCACATTAATGGATTCATTGTCCATGGGAGGAATCTGATGCCAGTTTAAGTTTTTTAAACGGGGTATGATCTGTCTCCTTCCCTTTTGGCAACCTCCTCTGCAGATGTCCTTGTGTTGAAGCTCCTTGTTGTTGTAGTTTTGATTGTAGCAATATACATAGAGTTGGAGAGACTGCCAATTTAACTATGGGCACTCGCACTGCTTGTCTTTGCCTTTACTCCAGTCTTACAACCACATGTGTTTCAAGTACAGTCATTTGCTTTAATTACAGAAGATCAGACAAATTGGTGATTGACGTTAAAGTGCTGCAGTGGGTGGTCGCTTTGCAGGCACAGAGCAATTTGTTTGAGAAGGAAAAGGAACACAAGGGCTTATTAGGAAAGTTGGGAAATAACCTTAGATACTGTACTTCATGTTGACACCACAGTTCCCCTTTAAAGGACATAATACCAATTGTGTCCGTCTTGTCCTGCTCCTCTAGAACTAGGCCTGGCCTATGGGAAGACATATGTCTTAAAGAGAAATGTCCTATTTTTTACCATATATACTCGAGTGTAAACCAAGAAATTTTACTTTTTAAAATCATCCTGAAAGTCTCCTCTCAGCTTTTACTCGGGTTTGGGCTTATCTGGATTCTTGAAGAAGCAGCTGGACGTAGCCCTGGGAAAACAAAAGCTGAACCCTGTAACACACAGAATCCTCTTGATTTCTGTGGGTTAGGCAATTGTTGTCTTGCTCGCTCATCGATCAGTATTCAGTCTACACAGAAAGGTATGCAGGGCACATCTGCGTTTGAAGCTTTCTATAGGACTGTCTGTGGAACTTATACTCGGAACGGCTTAAACTCGAGTATATATGGTACATTTTCAGTGAGAATTTCTACTTTAGTAAAGGGACCCAATACGATCGTACCATGTATGGCTGCATGACCGACTAATCCCCATACCGCGTATGGGGATCGGTCGGGTATGTGTATGTGGTTCAAACAGCATATGTGCCGACAGATACCAATGTGATCTGTCTGTACACATGCTGTACAAATCGCATGTGTATGGCCACCTTTTATATTATGCTTGCCTGTCATCCAATTACCTTGGTAATAAAGTCTTTTAATCATGGTAATTTGCATGTGATGTATCATGATGTAGAAGGTTAATTGAATCTGTGGCTGCAACCCGTTTACTAGCGTGAATGTAGGCTTTCTATCTACAATAGATATTACATGTAATCCTTTTGGAATAGTGTTTAAATATTTCTAATCGTAATTATTAGAAGATATTTTCAAAGGATTACTGAATGTGTGCTCAAGGATAGGGACAGGGGAGGAAGGGCTGAACTTGAACCTGTTACTGTACATTTTCCATTTCCTTTTCATTCTAGACAATATTTTACACTCCACAAACTGCTGTGTCTAGGCAGGGGAGTCCTATGTATAGAAATATAAACTGCTTCTCAATATATTTGCGATTGAGCTTGCTTTACTATAAATAAAAAAGTTTTGCCCACATTTTTATAGGCTGTTTAATTAAATTGATGCTCTGATGGTTCAGGAAATTCTTTATACTTATGATTGGTGGTGATTAAAAGCTCATTTCAAATGCAAAGACCTTAGTAAGTTTTCATATGGATTTTTGAAATCAGAGCCCAGAATATATAATATTGCGCTATTTTGGCTTTCACGCTTCTACAACTATAAACTTGCCTTTTAGCAGTGTGGGATCACTGCGTTGGTTTCAGACCTGGAGAAATAATACTTTGAAATTCCATCCATAATAACTTAAAGGGCATGTCCACCCCCAAAACTATAATCCCCCCAACTACTGGCCCCACCATGTAGTGTAGTTTAATCCTTACCTAACATCCCAGCTCCATAGGGTTCTCCTGTAGTCCCCCCCCCAAAGTCCCAAAAACTGCCCACCAGGAGGCTAGCAGAGTCCATATAGGACTCTGCCTCCTACCTGGCCTCAGGTAGATTTTTGCCATGCGTACTGCAGCCCTCCTCCCCCTCCCTCTCCCTCCCTCTCCCGATTCCCTCCCCCTAGCATTTAACCCTTTTAGTATAGGCTTCCCACTGGTCCCCCAGCCCCAACCGCATCATTTTTATTTTAAGAAAGCTCCCCAAACTCTTACTTACCTCTCCTCTTTCCTCGCTGAAGTGAGCTGCCGGCAGCCGCGTCCGTGATTGGCTGCAGCTCAGCCAATCACAGACACGGCTGCCGGTCCCGCCCCTCTGCTTGCATTTCTCGCAAGCAGAGGGCCGGGAGCGCGGCGGAGGAAAGAGGGGAGGTAAGTAAGAGTTTGGGGAGCTTTCTTAAAATAAAAATAATGTGGTTGGGGCTGGGGGACCAGGGGGAAGCCTGTATTAAAAGTATGATTTAAGGGTGGACATACCCTTTAACAATATAGTGTATTTAATGTATACTTAGTGTGATGGTTGGAAAGAATTATAGTTTTCAGTAATGGACAATTTAAAAAAATATATTTTTCAGTTTAGATACCTTTTTAACCACTTTTCTATTTAGACCTTCATCTAGGAGTGTAGATCGAGACAGTGGGCAGTACAGTTTTTATTGAATAAAACTTAACCCTCCAAAAACTCATCATTTCTCGTACTTGCATGCTGGATCCATATAACAGGCTTTCTCACTTCCCCCCAGCCCTTTGGCTTTTTAAAATGAAGGAAGAGGCCATCCAGTGCTTTATATTAAAGGCATAGGACCTCCCATAAAAGGGGCGTGTTGGGGGTGCTATAACCACATGGAAGCTTGACCTGGCTTACCAATAAATACATACAATACAAGGATTGTGGAAGCACTGCAATTAGGCTAATTTACAACTACATTTAGCGGAAGTGCTACTGATCTGGTCAAACATTTATACAAACATAGAAAAGATAATCAATGCACATTCCTAGGCCCCATGCAATATAATATTATCTGCACAGTGGCATACTTTATAAACAAAGGGGTTTTAGTATACATTACTGTGATCACATGAATGAAAAGCCTTCCAACCACCTCAAGGTAACCCCAGTCTGGAAGGTCCTAACTTCTAACCTTTTTCAAGCCATTTTATACTGTATATATACAACCATCATAGTGCTATAAGAGCAGCACTTTCCAATCAGTCATTGGAGGAAAGGATTGGGAAATATGGTGACCAAACGCTGGCCCGACATTTTAAAACAATGGGCCATGGACTCACTATCTTAAAATGTATGATTATTGATTGTGTCCCTGCTATGGAGGGTGACAGGGCAAAAAGTCTCCTACAACTTGAAGCACAATGGATATCGCGTCTAAAGACGCTAGTACCATATGGTCTCAATTAAATCAATAATTTCAGTTGCTTTTTATAGCTCAGCTGTATCTTTGTAATAAGGATTAACTGTATTTATTATTATGTATTATGCCTTAGGATATTAGGTATCTCATTGGGCAGACACTGTTGCTTTATTGCCATGATTAGTGTTTATTTCACTATTTTGGAGTGTATTTCATCCATTTGGTGTCAATACTGGTGCATTGGAGGTTGCCACTGTTATGTAAGGGTTACTGCTTGTTTTGATTAAGTGTAGAGTTGTCTGCCCGATCGATCCTTTTGACCGCTCCTGGTTGCGCTGGTCTGTTATTCCGTTGCTATGCAACTGCGTCACATGACATACTGGTCACGTCTTTGTCTGTCACGTGGTGTAAGTCTCGTGTTACTTGGTTGTCTGTGACGTGCCAGGGACCCGGTGGTATGTTTTCCTTTACATTGTATTTGCTCTGCAAGATTAATAGAACAAAAACATGTGGAATTTTGGAGCAATACGATCGGCATATACATACAATATTTGTGGTCTTTTATCATGTTATTTTAATGTTGAGAGGCAATAGGGATGTGCAATAGTTTGGTGGTTTTATCTACTTTTCCTGTTTTGGGGATCCACAGTGGGGGTGTTCACATGGTGGCTATTTAAGCAGGTGTATGAGATATGTTTTTTGAGTCCTGATGACGGCCTAACTGAGGTTGAAACATGTTGGCTGAATAAATCCTTTTTGTGATATATTGAAGAGTCCTGTGAGTGCGTCATTTTCTGCATCTTGGATTGAACTTTTTGGGACAGCACCTGGGCAAGTATGGTGGATACTAGGAGTGCAATCATTTTTGGAGATATTTACTTATATATACATATATATATATAGACCTTTTTTTTTTTTGCGCTATGCACTTAATATCGCCTTATATAAGGGATTCTGGGTGTTGCCAGACCAAAAGCAATGTTAAAGATTCCTTTTCACACAGCACTGACTTTTGTCTATTTTCCTTTATTTATGATTATATTAAATTTTAGAAAATTTCCCTGAAAGGAACACTGGTTTGCTACGCATGGAGGCTTTCTCCCCTCTGCATTCTGGGGAACTTTCTCTAGGGGTCTCCAGCTCTTCCTGTTCGCAAGTGCAGCAAGTAAAAGTAAAGGAGCTTTCAGTGCCTGCTGAGGACATGGAGAAAGTAGAAGATATACTTAACATATGGAGTGGGAATCTTAAGGTAATCTTTTTCTTAAAAGAAATCTGGAAAGTTTGAATCCCAGTTTTAGTTCTACGGAGTTATTACAAGACTAGTTTTCCTTTACCTTTGGAAAAACACTAGGAAATAATTAAATGTTACTTGTTAAATATTAAAATCATTGTAATATAAATTAAAGGACATGTAAACTGTGCCAAATAATTTTTTTAACTTATCACACAGTAATTAGGATTAATTACTGACCTTCCTATGCCTTGTTTTTTAGCTCTGGGAACTTTACTTTTTAAAGAGGTAGGGTACAGCTAGTAATGTAATGAACTGTCAATCACCCAGCTCCTCCCCCTGGACCACTACATGTAGAAACTATCCATTCTATAAAAGTAAAGCTTATTTCTCTGTCACTGCATGACTAATTGATTCAGCATTAAGATCAGGAAAAGGAATAAGCATTATCTGTTTCTCTGTGCAGATAAACCCAATTCTGCAGTTAGCTGCTGTCTGTGCTACAGATGCCCCAATGTAGCAATGAGCCTAAAGAAATCAATTACAAAGTCCCCCATCCCCCCCACGCACACACGCACATACACACACACCTTCAAACTCCTGCAGCTAAAAGAAAATCTTACTTGATTCAAGCAGTGATTACAGCTGCCAGTGCTGCTTACCTTCCCAAAGCAAAGCAGTTTTACTTTCACTAAAATAACTAGGTGAATGCTATTGGCTGTAGAGGGCGCACAGATCATCTCCACTGCACATGCTCCACACTCTAGCTGTGACCCAGTTTTTGGAGGGGGTGGATACATATAGAGGAGACATGCATACCAACTAGGAGTGAGCTGAACAGGACATGAGGAGATCTAGTGACAGGGAGCACTGAGAACAAAAAGGATCAAGTTCCTGACAGCGCTAAAAATAAAGAAAAGGATAAAGGCAAGTAATTTTTTTCAGCTTAGTGTCCCTTTAAATGCCATTGGATACAGGAATGTATTTAATGGAAAATAGTTTAGATCTCTATAATCCTTACAATATTCACCTTCTGTTGTCAGATATACCAGCAAGGTAGTGTTTGCAGATAATGTATGTTATTGTTTGGAGGACCTTTACTGCAGGGCTGCAGTGATATTGAGATTCTACTGGTTTTATTGTGTAATTGAATTATGGGTATGCCATTTCATTTTACCACAACAGAAGGATGGCAGCTCCCACATACATAGCTGTATATGAAGCCATGTGTACTACTACTGTACAGTTCTTCTAAAAATTATCAGTACTTGTAGAGGGAGTTTAATAGTAGTGTGGCTGCACAGTTATCAGTGTCATCAATTTGAGATTAAAGGATAACTATCGTGTTTATAACGTTTTTTTAAAATACAGTTTTAAAAAAAAGTACTTTTGATAGGGATATAGGACTGGTAATACCTACCTCCCAATATTGTTTCTGTGAGAACCACCAGCCCAAAGAATGCTGATTCTGCCAGTCTTCCTCCTGGCTTCAGCCCTATCTTTAATACAAGAATAGTCCAGGACTAACCCGGCAAATGAAAACTGCTGTAGCTACGAGCTGTAGCTCCTAAACAAAACGATATTGTGAGGTAGAAATAATTAATCCGACCTCCCTGACCCAGGTACTTTCCATTTATAAAAATTAAAATTTTATAGTATAGTTATCCTTTTTTTCAGCGTTCTATTGGCCAGCCATGCATCTTGGCATGTATTCCTATTCAGATGTTGAACCTGTCCTAAGTTTGATACACTTCTGCTAATAACGTTTTATTTCATTTTTTTAAAGGCAAATCTGATGGCAGAATTAAGCAAATGGAGACTAACAATCATCGAACAACATAAACTGGAACTGAAAAATCAAAATGAAAATCACGCTGAGCACATTTTACAGTTGAATGGGCATATAGACAAACTTCAGGATGTCATTCAGACATATGAAAAATCAATACAAAGGAAAGACGAGGTGATTTATTGTTCAAGGTCATTCTTAAGGTGCCGATTCAATATACTTTACTTTCAGATGTTTCCCACACTGTCTGTGTGACGTCCGCAGAACCGCCTGACCCATTCTTTTGCGCGATTGACTTGTAATCTCAAAATGAATGGACCAGACAGGAACGTGAGAAGGTAAGAACTGTTGCCTGGAAAATAATGGTGTTTAGACATTAGAAAGATCCAGGGATGCTCAAACTATTGACCTTCAGATGTTTGAAATCTACAATTCCCAGCATTCCCTGGTTTCCCTCTGTAGTTGTGGAATGCTGGGAGTTGTAGATTTCAAACATCTGAAGGTCAATAGTTTGAGCATCCCTGGATCTTTCTTATGTCTAAACACCACATTTTCCAGGCAACAGTTCTTAACTTCTCACGTTCCTGTCTGGGCGACCGTAGTTTGAGGATCCCTGGATCTATCTAATGTCTGACAATTGTTTTTTTTAAATGTACAATTTTCAGGCTTGTCCCCTAAAGTAAGTACACACCAATGAGAATATTTTGAGGTTGTGTCTGATGGCGAGCAAGGCTCTTTACATTATCAGTCTCTGAGATCATCTATGATATTCCAGGAGATGTTCTGTTTTAGCCCATTATACCAGGGCCTTATTTTAGGCACTTGGAGTTTGACCTACTCTGGCATAAATTGTAACGAAAAAAATACATGTTAATGTCCTAACAGTAATAGATAGTAAAGTCCTTCTGTGCTGTTATGTCCAGCATAACTAGTATAACAACTTATTTCAAATGTGAATGTAAACGCAGGTAACAATTGTCAGCTTTGCTTAGTTAATAAATGAATTAAAAATAATATATGTGGTCATGGCATAGACTTGGCTATAGATTTTTAGACCCAAGCTATAACAGTGTCTTTATTCATGTTGGCTGGGGCAGGCTTGGATGACCAATATTCTGGTAGTGCTTCCGCTTCATAGCAAGTAGATCTTTGGTTTGTTGCACAATGTAGACACCATCTTTTTTATAGCTTGAAAATGGCTGGATATTGGCAGGGATGGAATGCTGTATATGTTGTGTTCTTGTAGTGTCCCATTACCTAGACCTCGCTAGGTCTGTATAGCAAAAATCTAATACTAAAGTTACTTACCAACCCTCGTTCCAGCACTGGCCTTCTGCTGCATTTCCCGATTGTGAAAGCAGCAGAGGGGGCTGGACTGACAGCTGCTCAGTGATTGGCTGAAACTCTGCTAATCACTGAACAGTGGCTGGTAAGCAAGAGGAAGAAATGGAGAGAGTTTTACTGTTTTAAGACAAATAGTGATCACAAAGGCTACAGAGTTATTGCAGTGTGACACAAATCCTATTTAAAAAGCGTTTTACCCTAGAGAAAAGGTGAACTGTCTAATTTAGCAGAACCAAATTTTTGGTTGACCTAAAAATTAAAAGTACTGGCTTATATATTTTGGTTTTTGGCAACTGAAACAAACATTTTTTTACTGGTCCGCCCATCTCTAATACCAGAGCACCTGCTGCCCTGAAGCAAATGTGTTAACAAATGTGTTGCTACACCAATGACTGGCTTCTAATTCTGAGAATAAAGGGTAACTGTGGTCTCAAATTATTTTCCAAACTAGTAAGAATTATATAAAAAGCCTTCCATCACACCTTCAAAATAAAACCTAAATTACATCTCTAGATAAAATTTGTGAGAAGTTATTGCTGGAAAGGTTCAGCAATATTACTTTAATAGGCTCCCCTTCTCAACTGTCAATTTTTCCCCCAAGTACTTCCTGATTTCCCCAGCATTACGTCTTAACAGAGCATGCTTCTCCCCAGGGCGAGCAGAGGTCAGGTGATGTCACTCAACCTACTGGAAGCAGGAAGTTGTAACATTCACCCCAATGTAATTTCTCACAGGCTGCAGCCAGAGATGTGATTGTCAGCTCATTGTAAAGGAAATACTGCAGGCTTTCATTTAACCCTAACTTGTTTTGAGACCACAGTTGCCCTTTAATGAGTTTCTCGATTGCTGACTTATCTTTTGCTAATTTGCAGAATGCATGGTTAAATTCTCCTTAAAATATATATAAATCTGGACAGTAATCATTCCTGTTAAATTGCAGTGATTAGATAAGTAAAAACTGAGGAATATTTTGAGATTACTGTTGTAGGGCAGCAATGACTAAAAGGTAGTACAGTAAGGGCAAAGCACTAGGTGCAAAGTAATTTCAGATTTTTTGCCCTTTAATGGAGTTTCCATAAACAATGAAAATTAAGGAGCTGTAATTCACCAACTGTCAAAGGCCTCAGTCTAAGCAACTGTTACATCAGTGTAATGTTTCCTCATATATTGTAAAAAATTTTATCTGTTGACTTGAATAATAGATTGTGCATTTGCATATTGCTCCTACTGTCTGCGTGGGAACAGTACTAATTGCAGAGAGACGGCTACCATGGAGATTGATTAATGACAAGTCCCTCCTAAGTAGTTTCTCTGTAGTCTGCAATTATCATTTAGAAACTGTATAGTAATTTTACATATCTTTCTCCTGTGTGTGTTATGACAAAGGGAATTATTTCAGAAAGTTGCTACGATGTGTTTGTTTAGTTTAAATGCTAATTCTGCCTACAGAATGTAACACTAAGGCTAATGTTTCATGTCTCTGCAACAATCCTACAAGGGCTTTGAATTTGCCCTCTCTAAACCTTTTGTTTTAAATGTCCGAATTTTCCAATTATATCAGGACTGAAGATTTCTACACTGTTTTTGGATGAGTAAATGAATGATTAGCAGGACTAAGTCAGATTCCAATGGAATACCTGCTGCAATGTGTGTGCATGTATTACACAGTACAGTTTGCAGGATACATTTTATACAAGGGCCTATAATTCCACTGGGTTGCCAGGAAGTTTGTAGTGAGAAATGGCTTTCTTTATAAAATGTTATACAATATAACTCCTAATCTCTACAGGTGATTTCTAACTTAACTCGTGCTGTAGACAAGCATAAGGAGAGAATGGAACTAATGAAAACTTTCACACACTGGCGACGTCGGCTTGCAGAGGCCAAGCAAGAGGTAAACTTACTGTTAATGCCTTTTAAGAAGCTTTGTGTATTGTGGCAGTTTTCTTGCTGATTATGATAATGTTAGCCAAGCATGCTCAGTAATCACTATGAGCCAGCACTGGGAGAGGGAATCTCCCACAATGCATTTCACACCTACCCGGAACTGCATACAGCAAAAATGTTTATGATAATAAGGTTCTTGATTAACAGTTGAAATGTAGATGCTTTCAATAATAAAATGGTACAGTGGTTGTTGGGAGGAATTATAGGGGGCAATGTAATAAAAGTTCTTATCGTTAAAAATTGTGTTAATTTTACCCCATCCAATCATGTGTTGTTTACCATTTGAAAGCCGACATCAGATTGGTTGGGGGCAAAATTAGCACTTATTTAAAAAATCCACTTTAGATTACACATTCAAGTTGTTTTTTTAGCTGCATCTTTGGTGAAGGTAAATAAAATGTAAGTAGGGATTGGGGGCTCCTGAAACACTATATAAAATTTCAATTTATGGGTGGACATGCCCTTTAAGTCTAGGAAATGTGGGCTAAGGAATAAGTTAATTTTTTTAGAGAAATGATACCACTTTGGTTCCATGGTTTCGTTACAAACAACAAAGTCATAGAGCAAATAAAATGCAATAGCTAATACGTGTCTACATTCTAGAGTTATGCCAACGGTCTGGCAGACCAACATTATAAGAATGGTCTGCTGAAAAATACATTAAAAGCGTGGCGCTTGGTTATTGAATCAGGCTGGAAAGATAAAGTGGAGAAAGCTTGTCGGACACGAGCAGAAGAAGTTTGTATTGAACTGTCCAATGATTATGATTTCAAGTTAAGACAGGTAATTTATATTGTTCCTCCTACTTATCTATTCTCTTGGTTTTTCATGCAGAAAGTAACACATTTTTTTTTGCAAAACTCCCGAGTCTCGACGTTTATTTCAGATTGTTTTTTGTATTCTCTGATACTGCCAGTTGCCCTAGAAACATGCACTGCTTGGTGCACTGCTAATATAAGAATCATAACCTTTACAGGTATATATATATATATGTGTGTGCTGATGGGACACATTCAGTAGCATCTGTGAGCCTTTCCTTGTATTCCTTTCCTACACTTAATAATTAAAGTGAGTGCAGCCTTTGTCAATATAAAATATTGAAGTTCAGAATATCTGGCCAAGTTGGACCTACAGTTGGACTTGATAATTTTGCCTGTTTTAATCCACTTCTTGTATTTTATATTTTATAATTGGGGCATGGTATCCCCTTATTCATTGTGTTAGTACTTTTGTTCCTCATTTACAGTTGAATGGTGCTCTAGAAGAAGCAAGAGCAGAAGTCCAGAGGCTCCATGCAGAAAGGGAGCAGTTTGAGAGCGGCATGAAAAAAGCCTTTATGCGAGGGGTCTGTGCTTTAAATGTGGAAGCCATGTCTATGTTTCAGAGTAGAGAAAATCAAATGGAACATGGTTAGTGATCATAAAATGAATAAAACACTGTTTTTTTTTTTAAACCAGCTATCCGTAAACCAGAAGAGACAATATATATGGATCTTGTTTAATGAATATTTAGAAGTCTCTGGTTTTGATGGAAAATGTAAATATATTTAAAAATTCCAGTGCCTGATTAGAGAATTTGTGGGTAATCACTTGTTTTTGTTGAAGGGGAACTGTCATTATAAAGTAAGTTACCGTAAAAACCTACTGTCTTTACCCACAAAACAGTCCTTGAATCACAGCTTTTAGTGCGTTGTGTGGGAGACTACGGAGCTGCAAATGTCCACCCCCAAATCTAAAATTTTACCCACTACTGGCCCCACTGTGTAGTGTAAAAAACCTTTACCTTACACCTCTGCTCCAAATGGTTTTGCTGCAGTGCCTGTTCAAAGTTGAAAAAAGTGAAGAGTAGGAGCTGTCAGCGAGTCATCTGGTCTCTGCTGCTTCCTTGTTCTCTGTGAGACTTCTGGCATGCGCAGGGGAGCCCTCCCTCCTCCCTCAATACTTCTGGATCAATCTTTGCTGCCTGGTGCCCTACCTATAAAAGCTTTTGCTGTAATGTAGGGAACCCTAGCCCACTCCCAACCCCCAAGTTTGTTGGTAAAAAAAAGCATCGCAAGTAGCCGCGTATGTGATTGGCAGCCAGACATGGCTGCCGGTCCGGCCCCGTTTGCAACATAATTCCAGGAGAACGAAGGACTGTAAATACATTTCTGCTCCTTTTTTACCTAATGAACTTGGCAGTTGGGGATGGGCTAGGGTGCCCTACAGTATATAAAATGTTTATAATATTACAAAAAATCACGTGAACAAATACAGGTCATGGTGTTTAATACTGCATTCTTGAACACCTTAATGTGCACAAGTTCAAGGTACATGGGCAGCAAAGCAACTTGAAAACATCATCAAATCCCAAAAACGAAGGGGTTTTAGTTACTATTTTATGAACATAAAAATAAAAAGCCTTCCAACCACATGAAGGTAACCCTAGAATTGAGCTGCTTATAGTCTTTGCTTGGTTGAACTTTCTTGGGTTCATCTCCCTGGCCTTTTATTGGATTAGTGTAACATGCTTTTATTTCTACACATCTACTCCAATCTAAGGCTTAGTATCTTGTGATATTGTCTCCCAAATGTTTCTGGTTACCGAATGATGTGCCTGTTGGACCATTACCAAGTTCTTTTTGTTAAGGGGGGGGCAATTGCGAGAAAGTGACTGGATATTTTGCTGTTGAAAGATTTTTATGTTTTCACAATGCAATATTTTTGGAAGAAATCACTTAGGCAAGTGATACCTCAAATTATACACAAAAGGGGGGGCTGTGGGAGCACTCCTGTGGCATAATTACTTCATAACAAATAGTGGATGTGCTACTGATCTGACCAAAACATTAGAACAAACAAGAAAAGAGATGATCAATGCACATTCCTGGGCCCCATATATCATAATATCTATGCTAGTGCAAACAGTAAAAACATGGGGGGTTTTAGTTACAATTTTATGCATAAAAGTGAAAAGCCTTCCAACCACGTCAAGGTAACCCCAGTATGGAAGGTCCTAACAATTTACCTTGGGTCATTTATCTGGGCTGACACTCCCTGCTTGGTTGCATTTTCGTGGGAAGGTTGTCTCCCTGACCTTGCAGAGTTTTTCTGCAGGAAGCTTCCATATGGTAGTAGCACCCCCAACACGTCCCTTTAATTGGAGGTCTTATGCCTTTAATACTAAGCATTGGATGAGAGGCCTTTTCCCTCCTTGTTAAAAGCCAGTAGGCGGGGGGAAGTGATAGCCTGTTATACTAATCGAACGCAAGGTCATGGAGACAACCTTCCCACGAAAATGCAACCAAGCAGGGAGTGTCAGCCCAGATAAATGACCCAAGGTAAACTGTTAGGACCTTCTATACTGGGGTTACCTTGACATGGTTGGAAGGCTTTTCACTTTTATGCATAAAATTGTAACTAAAAACCCCCATGTTTTTACTGTTTGCACTAGCATCAATATTATGATATATGGGGCCCAGGAATGTGCATTGATCATCTCTTTTCTTGTTTGCTCTGATACCTTAAATGAAACATCAGTGTCTGGGCTATATATACCGTATATACTCGAGTGTAAACCGAGGTTTTCAGGCTTTAAAAAAAGCCTGAAAATCTTACCTCGGTTTATACTTCCAGTAGCCTATCTCCTACCTTGTCCGCCGGCCGCGCAATCGCATCCTCGCTCCACAGCCTCTGCGCATCCGGATGATGTCACTACCCGTGCCGCAAATGAGAGGCGCCGGGTAGTGACATCATCCGGATGTGCAGAGATGCGGATCACGCGGCCGCGGACAAGGTAGGAAACTTTTACTTGCACAGGGAATTGGCAATACTTACAAATAAAGTAAAACCTTCTTTATTTGGCATACTGTATGCACAAATAAAGGAGGATTTACCCCTATTTGCAAGTATTTGCAAAGATGTTTGAAAACTACAACTCCCAGCATGCTTTTATGCTGGGAGTTGTAGTTTTCAAACATCTAAAGTGGCAAATACTTGCAAATAGGGGTAAATCCTCCTATATTTTGCATACAGTATGCACAAATAAAGAAGGTTTTACCTTATTTGTAATATTTGCAACTTAAGATGTTGAAAACTACAACTCCCAGCAATAAAGCATGCTGGGAGTTGTAGTTTCCAAACATCTTTAGTGGCAAATACTACCCCCTCGTTTTTATTTAATACTCGAGTCAATGTGGTTTCCTTCTTTTTTTAGCTAAAACTAGGTACCTCGGTTTATACCTGGGACAGTTAATACTCGAGTATATATGTGTTTATATAGTTGTGTTTTTTTCCAAAAAATGTTGGGGTTTATTAAACTTCTATTGAAAGCTGTCTATGATGCAAAATATATAACCTAGTTATACGCCATAACAAACATCTTGTGTAAAATTGCCCACAAGGTGACACTGTAAGACTACAAAGCAGAACATTTTCTATTGATTGTGTAGTTGTTATTGTATTTTTCATAGCATTAGGGAAATGGGCCTTGAAGATGTAATCTGGAGCATTGTTTTATCTTGTATCACCAGGCAGTGCAGCTAATCTTTTTATTATAGCACAACAGGCAGAACATCAAAGCATTTTCCTTTTTTTTTTTTTCCAAAAGCATTTTTCAAAGCACCAGAGGGTAGAGCAGTTACCACTCCTCTATCCCGAGCAGTAAAATAGAACATTCCTCACTAGCACAGCAAAATACTTTCTTAAGATCACCAGACCATATCAAACATCACACCTGGGCTGTGTGCTTCACGTCTAATGTTATTACTGTAAAATCTACAGAATGTTATTATTTGGGAAATGGCTTAAAGGGCATGTCCACCCCCAAAACTAAAATTTAACCTACTACAAAGTCCCAGAAAGAGGAGAGCAGAAACCTGCCTGTGTCTAAAAAGGTTTTTTTACCCTTACCTTTACTCTGAGAGGTTTCTGGCTTGCGCAGTGGAGCCCTCCCTCCCTCTGGATCCCTCTTTGCTGCCTGGTGCCCAACCTTAAAAGCCTTTTGCTGTAGTGTAGGGGACCCTATCCCACTCCCAACCGCCGTGTTCATTCGAAAAAAACTCATCAGGAATGTACTTGCATCACTTTGTTCCCCCGGCTTTCTGCTCTGCCGGCATTTGTGTCTGTGATTGGCTGCCTCTCAGCAATTTCCTGCAAGCAGAGGGCCGGATCAGAATGCCAGAGGCACGAAGCTCTGTAAGTAAATTCCTTGTGAGTTTTTTAGCAAACAAACATAGCAGTTGGGGGTGAGCTAGGGTCCCCTACACTACAGCAAAAGTATATATTGAAGGTGGAGATAGCCTTTAAACCCAGTGTACATAGCAGGAAGAATAGTACATTGTGCAGTTAGATGTTTGATGAAATTTGTCCTCACAAATAAATACTAATATATTAACACACTATTCTTCTCCTGGGTGTTGTATAGTCAAAAAATAAAAATTTCGTTGCTACGATTACAAACTGTTGTATCCTATGTAGGACACCTGTTGGCCATCTTTTCTTTAAAGTAATATTTGGTAACCTCCCATTTGTTTTTTTTTTATAAAATGCAATAAAGGGAGTGTTTTATAATTCCCCGCACTCCGGTTTATTAACGTTATTGATGGTGCTGTTTCCCCAAATTCCGCTCACCACTGGCAGTTGTATACAATTGTAATAAATATGTACAGGGAAACGCACTCTTTCAAACTTCAATCAGTTTATTAGTGACATGCTGGTTCACACAACGTTTCGGGGTCCTCCCCCTTCCTCAGGTGCACAATAAAGGGAGTGTTCTGTGTACATGCATATGTTTTCAAGAAAAAAGGGATATTTGCTCATTCCACTAACCTTAATGTGCACATTCAGCTATTTATTTGTGAATGAATACAAGTATTGACTTCCTGTATTAGGACCCCTATTAGTGTTGCTGCCTTACCCCATGACCAGCCCTCTGGAAAATGATTTGTTCAGTTGTGATCTGAGCATTCTTATGTGGTTCAGCAGCCAATGATCCAGAAATGACTGTGAATAAGCATCCTGGGAAGAGGGACTGTTTCAAGACATAAAATGGCAGCTCACTAATAACTTCTGTAGGGTGTATCTAAGGTGATGAAACCAACTGCTTTTTTTTTTTCTTTTAATAATAGAATATTTAAGCTTACTGGATTATGTGGATTTCATTGGGGGCAAGGATCTTATTCCTAATGTGTCATGGCATGCTGCACTATAATTCTTTTGAACTTATCCCCTTGTTTGTATACTCTGTATTTTGTAATGTACAGCGCTGCCTACCCAAGTGGCTTTATAAATAAAATTATACATACATATACATTGGAGTTCCATGCCCATATAATGACCTGCATCATTTTTTACATTTGGCTAAATTTGTAGCCATATATTTGGGCATGTGCTGATTTCTTAATCAGATCAGTCTGGTCTATTGCACTCACAGGAATGTTGCTACTTCTACAAAGAAACAAGCAGAGCGCATTTTATAATAAACAGTCTAGAACTATAAAAGAAACTGGTACATCCAACATTGGAAAAATTAGTGACAGACTGTTAACTAACTAACTAAATTATTACAGATCCCCTGCAGAGAAGAGATGAACGAAGTTCTAGTCCCTCAGTTGCTTTTCAGAGTCCACCAGTCGCCTCTACTCATGTGAGTCCTACTCCGTATGATCTTCCATCTTCATTTCAATCTTCTGCACTTACAGCTGAGCCAAATGTAAGTTTGTGTGTGTATATGGTGTAATATGTGATTAATAAAGTTTTGTCATTGTCCAGCCTGATGAAGGGGAATATTTCTCCCCAAAACATCACAATTCTGGACTATGTATATTTATTCCCTTTCATTTCTATGAAAAAGAAAAATTCAGCTTGTTGGTAAAATCCACAACATACAGTTTCCCCGTCAGGACAAATGGGTACATGCATGTTGCATATCCATTGAAGTCTATAGAGGGATGTAGCCACCAACCAGAATGCTTTTGCGTGACAGATTTTTCTCCAAGCACATGGATAAAACAGCCCCTGTTGTGTGTAAAATCAGTTATAAAAGCAGGAATTGGTTGGCTAAGGATTGTACATGAAGCCTTTCCTCTTGGGCAGTTAAATCAGGAATCAGTGTATTAGAACATGGCTTCCAAACCAACATATGTACCCTCTTTATTTATCCTGATCTATGCTGGGCAAGCCGTCTCTTTCTACACTTGAACTCATATTGGACTATGCTTGTCTTTTAAATAGAACATTCAACATGAGACCATGAAGTGCAATATGCTATTTAGTGGATCCTGTGGCCATATTTATTATACACAACTTTTGAATCAGAGTTTCATTTACATTACATTCAGAAAATTCTAATGCAAATAATTTTCTACTTCCAGGGGGATTTATGCAGGCAGCCTTATTAGCAGAAGTAACAATTTAAATGTGAATGTTAAAACTTTTTATATATGCTACCGTTACAAACAATTATAATTGTTCCCTTAGTTTACTCCTCATTTTGGACCATCGAGTTATAGCCAGCCTAAGGACGAAGGGAGCATTTCAGCTGGAATTTCTGTTCCAACTTTATCAACACAGAAACTAGTAAGTATAGGACAGAGCTTTCCAATATGTGCTGGCAGCCAGTTCAAGGTATTCTGGGCCTTTTTGGAAATTTGTGGTGGACTTCTATAAATGGGTGCAGATGATGTTGGGGTGTGACTGGAAGGAGTTAACGATAAAGTTTGATTTAATCCATGCCATTATGAAGACTACATATGTTGTAAGGTTCATGAAATATAGAAATACCCGTATATGCCGGCGTATAAGACGACCCCCCAACTTTTCCAGTTAAAATATAGAGTTTGGGATATACTCACCGTATAAGACTACCCCTCTTTCTACGCATCCCAACACCTCCTTCTCTGACATTGGTAAACACAGACATCATGCCTCCTCCATCCATCTGGCCCATCCCTGTATCCAGCCGCTAGCATGAGTAGCAGCCAAACGCAGCCTCCTGGTTCCATAATCCAGCAATCCACCTCCAGCCCTGGTTCCTGGTGACATAATCTGGCAATCCACCTCCAGCCCGTCCCACAGTTTCCTCCAGCAAACGTCACTACGCTCCCCGCGCGTCATCAGTCAGCTGACCGCCGAACCAGGAAGCTGCCCCGCCGCACCATTCGTTTTCTCCACTGCAGGTAATTGTGGCTTAAGGCAGTGACACCCGGCATATAAGACGACCCCCGACTTTTCAGAACATTATAAGGGGCTAAAAAGTATTCTTATACGCAGGAATATACAGTAACTGTTAGAAAGCGTTACAGCTTTTTGAGTTGTAGACAAAGTAACTGGGTTAAAAGGAAATAAATGAAAAGAGAATGATTCCCTATAATAGCCTATGGTTTTCTGTACATTTAAGTTAATAAATACTATAGGTTGTTTGTTATTAAATGCAGCTTTTTTTTTTTTTATAAAAGTGTTTGTTAAAGGGTATCTCCACCCCCAAACAAAGTTTTCCCATAGTGTAGGGTACCCCTGCCCATCCCCAACCGCGAGTAAGTCTGTTTTAGGGTTTTTTCTTACAAAACGAACATAGCGGTTAAGGGTGGGCAGGGGTACCCTACACTGTGGAAATGTGTTTTAATGCTAGGGGAAGAGGCTGGCATTAAATGATCTGGAGGGTGGGAGGGCTGGTGCATGCCAGTGTCCTCAGGGAGGACAAGGAAGAAGCAGGGACCGGATGACACACAGACAGCTCCTACTCTTAAACTTTTCTGAACTTTGGACAGTCACTCCAGGAGAACCATAAGGAGAAGAGATGTAAGGTAAGGATTTTTTTAACACTACACAGTTGGGCCACTAGTGGGTTAAATTTTAGTTTTGGGGGTGGACACGCCCTTTAAATTTTTTAAATACTTTTCTTTATTGGCATCCAGTTTATTTGACTTATTTCATATGTTGTTTTCCAGCCAGTGACAAGAATTGTTACATCAGGCCAACAGAAGGCTGGTAAAACAATAACAGCTCGTATCACAGGTCGATCAGAATTGGCTCAGAAGGTTAGCAAGTCTGGTGGGGGTATCATGTCTATGGCTGTAACACCACCCATGTCCTCTATTGTGGTTGAAAAGCATCATCCAGTGACACAGGTTAGTGGATACAATGAACTGAAAGCATGGCCATGTGTTATGTCTAATTGTTAATTAAGTTAGTAGGAAATACACGAACTATGATGGATGTTAGTATAAACAATAGGGGGGTTTGTTTACGTTTATTTATTAAAGGGTATGTCCACCCAAAAAATAAACTTTTTATATGTTCTTTATATAATAATAGCACCAACCTCAAACGCCATGTTCATTTTTCTAAAAATCATTTGCTTTGCCCGATATTTAATGAGATATATATCAGGCTGCACTTCCGCTCCACTTCCTCTTTAGGTGACCCCGAGCTGCAGCTTAGAAGAAAAAAAAATGTTTCCTTGCCGGACGCCAATCAGGATCCAGCATTCACGGAGCACTTATTTGGGCCAAATAAATATAGAAAGTTAGTTTTGGGGGTGGACATGCCCTTTAAATTGCACTGTTTGCTGTTTTTGATAAGGTAATTCTTTTGCTGTCCATACACAAACAGGGTTATTCAATAAAAGTTCTTATCGGTTAAAATGGTGCTAATTTTGCACCAACCAATCAGATGTAAGCTTACAAATGTTAAATAAGATCTGATTGGTTGGGGCAAAATTATGCATACCTGAGGAAGGGGAAGCTATATCCCCCGAAACGTTGTATGTCTTTTTGCTGAATAAAACACTGAAAATGAAATTGTGTGCTTTTCCAACTTTTTTGCATTTGCCAAGTATAAATCTTCCATCTCTTTCCATATGTTCCTCCAACATAAGCGATATCCCAGAAACGCTGGTCTGCACAATCAACCGCTCCCAGAATGTAACTTATCTTCAATAACTCCCGCTCACGCCAGGCTCCCTAGGATAGACACCACTAACCGACATACATTCCGGAGGACACGTATGTCGGTTAGTGGTGTCTCATTTATCCAGGTCATGGTATATCTGTTGTATTCAATTAGATCAACTGGACTTGAAGTTTATTTCTTGAAGACGTTTCGCTAGTCATCTGACTGGCTTTCTCAATTCAGAATGACTTGTACAAGAATCTGTGGCAATTATGTACCCTGGAAAGTCCCAATTAGCATATCACAGCCAGGTGTTAAGGGTGTGATTGGATAGTGGCTAAGAGGTGTTATAGGAACGCCCAGAGTAAGGTGTTAAAACAGCATTGTACATGGCAGACAGTTGGTTTCACATTTATGTGAAAATAAAGAAACCAAGCCTAAATAGAGGTGGGGGGTTCGAAACCAACTGTCTGCCATGTACAATGCTGTTTTGACACCTTACTCTGGGCGTTCCTATAACACCTCTTAGCCACTATCCAATCACACCCTTAACACCTGGCTGTGATATGCTAATTGGGGTTTTCCAGGGTACATAATTGCCACAGATTCTTGTACAAGTCATTCTGAATTGAGAGATCCAGTCAGATGACTAGCGAAACGTCTTCAAGAACTAAACCAAGTCCAGTTGATCTAAATGAATACATCAGATATTCCTGTTTTAGGACATGTGACCTGTGTCTGCATTAATAGGCTTCCCTTTTCAACTGTGATTTATTTTTTTTTACATCTGTGCAGGTACTTCTTGTTATTCGCAGCTTTAAGTCTTAACTGAGCATGCTTCTCCCCTGGGGCGGAGTAGAGGGTCAAGCTATGTCACGTAACCAACTGAAATCAGGAAATTTGCACACTCACCGCAAAATAATTTCTTACAAGCTGCAGCCAGAGATGTGATCCAGGGCTCATTTTAAAGGAAAGACTGCAGGCTTTTATTTATCCCTCACTTGTTTCAAGACAAAGTTGCCCTTTAACAATAAGTCAAAAAGATTCCTTAAGGTTCTAAGTATGTTAATGTGATATTTTGCTTTTTCTTTAAAGCAGACAATCTCTCAAGCTACTGCTGCAAAATATCCTCGGTCAGTACAGCAAAGCACCATAAACGGTCGGAGTACCAGTCAGAGCGGAAGAGTGTCCCAAGGTGGATTTCATTCCATTAAGGTTGTAGACTAATCTGCTCAGAAATTCAAATAGAAATTTACAAATCACAAAATGCCACACTAATGGACTGGAACACTAATAGCAGCGTGTTACTTACAGTCCGTCATTAAATACGAACCATTGCTTGCTGTGATGTGTGTAATTTATAAATGTTTTGTACAAATTTTCTAATTTTTTATTTAAATGCAGTTAACTATTATTGCTATAGATTTTAGTACTGTCACGGTTATAAATTACTGTAAATCTTTTATTTAACATGGAAATTTAATTTTATACAAATATATTTTCATGTTTTTTATTCAGATTTTAAAAGAATAAATATTTTCTATTCTGCTATTTCAGTTTATATTATTATATTCTTTTATTTCAAATGCATATTCTGCAAAATATCTGCCTGCAACCCCAACTTCTATTTTTACCAGTTTATTCTGGGAAAGTTACTCCCCTCCTTTTGCTCTTTAAGCTTGAGCATGTTCCAAGGAAGGCAGCAGGAGAATCTTCAACCAGTTGTTGGTTGTGATGCCAGTTGTCACAGCTTTAAGTGACTGCTTGGAGGAAGGAGATGGCTTACTCTGCCAGAATGAAGGCAATAATTATCCTTAAATATCTAATAAATAATGCATCTAATAAAGTGTTGACTATGTCATGGAGAAGTGCTTTAATATATGCTGTAGATATACAGTGTGTTAACAAACATCTTGAAGAAAGCTAATTTTTTTCTTTGTTAAATGACATCTATAGTGGTAATTTATCTATAAGACTGTACCTGCTATCTATAACTGTGTGGAAGAAAGAAGGAGTATTGCTACCTCTTCCTTTAGGAATATTCACATACACCTACCTCCCAGACTGTTATAGATGCCAATACAGTCTAAAGCTTGGTACACACAGTACAGATTTCTGAAAGATGACAGACAGGATCTGCAAGATCTTGTCTGTCATTTTTCAAAGATCTGCATACACACAGTCCCAAGCGTTCTACCTATGAACGCTTGGGGCTGTGTGTTTCCATCAGACGCGCTAGACTCCTCTATAGGGAGTCTAGCGCAGCCGATGGAAATTCTCGGTCTTTCCCGAACGAGCGTTCGGCCAACCCGATCGTTTGGTGGCCGCGCACTCGTTCGGGAAACAAAGGTACACACATAACGATAAAGCCCCAATACCGTCGGATCCGACTGTATCGTGGCTTTATCGTTACTGTGTGTACCCAGCTTAAGTGTAGATGTCAAATAGGAAAGGGTGTAAATATACAGAACAGAAACTCTTGTGCTGAGTTCCAGTAAAGCTGGACAATCCCCAATGAGTTCTTTGAAGGAGAACTATAATGTGTATAAAATTTGTGTGTTTTTTTTTAAATTAGTTTAAATGAAAAGTACTTGGTACAGGGATATAGGACTGGTAATTCCTACCTCCTTATATTGTTTCTGTGAGGAGCACCAGCCCAAAGAAAACTGATTCTGACAGTTTTCCTCCTGGCTTCAGCACTATCTTTAATACAGGAATAGTCCAGGACTAACCTGGCAAATGAAAACTGTACGTGCTGTAGCTACCCTTTATCATGCCCTTTATCCCTGATAAAGCTGTAAGGATTAAAACAGCGAAATGCGTAGGAACTACCTCACAAGCCATTACCAAGTGGATTATACCTTACCACAAGAAATATGCTTGTGAAGGTTCTCATTCATCCAGGTCATCTTATATCTGTTGTATTCAATTAGATCAACTGGACTTGAAATGTAGTTCTTGAAGACGTTTCGCTAGTCATCCGACTGGCTTTCTCAATTCAGAATGACTTGTACAAGAATCTGTGGCAATTATGTACCCTGGAAAATCCCAATTAGCATATCACAGCCAGGTGTTAAGGGTGTGATTAGATAGTGGCTAAGAGGTGTTATAGGAACGCCCAGAGTAAGGTGTCAAAACAGCATTGTACATGGCAGACAGTTGGTGTCGAACCCCCCCACCTCTATTAGGCTTGGTTTCTTTATTTTCACATAAATGGCCTCCTTAACACCTCTCTTGAACCAGTCACGTTCCTTTGCCAGTATGTTAACATTACAATCTTCAAAGGTATGTCCTTTATCCTTAAGATGCAGATACACGGCTGAGTCCTGACCCGAGGAATTGGCTCTTCTGTGCTGGGCCATACGTTGATGCAGTTGCTGTTTGGTCTCCCCCACATACAAATCAGAGCATTCTTCACTGCACTGCACTGTATATATGATGTCGCTTTTCTTGTGTTTAGGTATTGGGTCTTTCGGATGTACCAATTGCTGCCTCAGTGTGTTGTTGAACCACACCCCCTGACCCCAGTATTCACTGTCTCTATGCAGAGTTTCTATACACCAATATGGAAGTCCCTGAAAAGATTTTGAAAGCTGCTTGTTACCATAATTTATTAACCATTTAGTGTGAGTTTCTGTGTTACCTTCATTTTTGGTTTCCATTATGTTCATAGTAAAAGATTCTACATGTACCAGTGTTCTATAAATTATCTCTGTTAGCTTAGAGGTAAGAGCTCTGCTTTTAGCAAGACAAAGTAAATGTACAAGTTGCAGGTTCTATTCCCCAGACTTTTATTTTTGCTGGAATGTTAGTATTCTGTTTCTTACATCCATTATATCCATTAAATACACTGCAAAGATTACTTTTCTTTTTTGTATGTAAAATAAAGGATTATATCATTGTTAGGACAGGAGGATTGAATGTGTTTGAAAACAAAAAACTGAAAACCCTGTTCTGTGTTAGGGAGAGGGATGATCTCTGTGCTATAATGTGATTGGCTGTCAGTTTCTAGGAAGCAAGGCTGCAACTTCCTTGTTTTGATCTCTTGAACTCTACAGAGCATGTGCCTGTACGCAGACACTTAGCTGGGGGGGGGGGGGGTTACCCAGCTAAGGTGGATTGTGGGAGCTGACCCCTAGTACTCACGGGTTGTTTTCATAAATCAACCAATGACCACAGCGAAAGGATAGGTGAGACACAGCTTGTTGTATATTTGTGAATGTGTTCTGACTATTGGGACAATGTTGTCTGGAGACTTTAGTTCTCCTTTAAAGCCTTATGGTGCGTTGGTTTCATTCTGCATCCTAGGAATGCAGGGAATTGAAGTTCTAAAACACCTGAATGAATGCAGGTTGAACATCCTTGCACTAAGCAATTAAAGCAAGTGTAAGAGAAAACAAGTGTATTAAATTAAAAAAAAACTGCTGTACACCATACCGTAGGAATATTGCAGAACAATAGGCTTGGAATATACTCTGCATTATTCTTTTCTACTGAATATACTAGAAAAACTGATGCAAGCCCATTCCATTATACAGCACAGTATTGGGGTTGATAAAAGATTGAAATAAATAAAGTAAAAATATTTGCCTTTTGGTGTTGATTAACGATAACGTATCCATGTTTCTATGTGCACTCTCTGTTTATTACAGAGGATAACCGCAAAAGAAAATCCTATTACGGGATGTCTATGAATAACTGTTTCAAATTTGGAGGATTATTTATCTGGTGTATTTAAGGGAAAATAATCTTAATTTATTATTATGGATGTATATAGCGCCAACATCTTCCAGGGCACTTTATTTATATAGATAAATTCATATCAGGCCCTGCCCCGAAGAGCTAACAATCTAAGCACTTAAGATCTTACACATACAACCTATCAGTATGTCTTTATGATTGTGGGGGGAACCACTTATTGTGTCTATTATATAAACGGCCAACGATCACTTTAAGATAAATAACTTTATTTACCAGTTTGTTTTATGTTGCATAGTTTTATTCCCTATTTCAATGAACAAGTTCCATGTTTAAGAACTAAATGAGAAAATTAAAAATAAAGTGCATAGTTCACAATAAAAATATAAACAGCAGTGAAGACAATGCAATTGACGGTTAGGTTGTCTGTATGTAAAATGGATGCTCGGCAGTGCCAGACCTCCCACCCCACCCAAATCTCCTTTCAGAAAGGTTCCCCACCCACAACAAACCAACAAGAAAAACAAATCAAGATGTATGTTACTGTCTCTCTATAGCGCTCACTGTGTGAAGGATAGTGACATATGGCTATACTGTATTTTATATTGTATGGTTACGATCGTAATTGTATAATCACCTATATAATAGCGGAAGTTTACTACTACTACATGGTACTATGGCTGTGGCTACACATTTAGATTAACCCACGGTATCAGAAATTTCCATGGCCCATTATGTGACTATTTCTGTCACTCTTTAGACAAATTAAGGCTGGGGGGCCACATGTGGCCCTTTGGCTGTCCCATACCACCCACGTTACTAGAACCAAAAATAATCTTACATAGATGGAAAATATTAATTGTCTCAGGCTGGTTAATTGATTTAGATTTGTTACGTTTATTTTTTATTGTATTTAAAAAATGAGATTATAAAATCATGAATACCTACTGTATGTAATAATTGCTAATAATTAAAAAACATACAATTAATCCGGTATATTAATTTAAAGATCATGTTCACTCATTAGTGCCAGGGAGAAAGGTACCGTAGACGGGGTTTAGGGGGTGATAACTATCTGCAAGTTTTCATGGGTTGTGAACATGCCCTTTAATCCCTTTCGAAAATAAGATCAAATTAATGTTGAGCAGAACTGAGTTCAGCCTATTTGTCTGGCCCTTCACAATAGTCCAGGTTTCTCAGGCAGCCCGCTGGGAAAATGAATTGCCCACCCCTGCTCTTCTCCAATAAGCTATGACATTGTCGCACTCTTCTCGCTCTAATTAATATACTAATTTCATGGAGAGTGTGTGTAATTTCAGGGTGTCAGGGAGCTGCTGTTAATATCAAGGAGACTCCCTGAACATTAGGGATAGATGGGATGCCTGCAATCTAATTTACACTGATGACATTGTGTCCAAATGCTACATAGACTCAGTCAATCTATTTTCAATCTAAAATTTATTTCTTGCACAATTTATTTTAGTACTTTTATTAATTTTAACCTAGAATCTTCCCAATTCCTTTTGTAAAAAACACGGGGTTACACCATAAGCTAGGTAGGTTGGAAGGGTTTTGTGAAATGTGTTAAATAATTCTAGGGCTTGTGGTTATGACATACTGTTGCCAATGAAGGGGTTAAGCCAACTAGAGGAGCCTGGCAGTGAATAAGTATAAATATATAAAGCTATGCTGGCAGTGGTTATTCCCTGTACAAATAACGATGAAGCAGAAAAGATAGATTACACTGTGACCAATTGGCACTTCTGAGACTGCGGTGCATATTTATGAAGCAGCAATCGTTTAATTGACAATTTCTATACATTCCAATGATTTTTCATTTAACAGGTGAAAAAGTTTTTTCTCTACTGCAATTCCTGACTAAATACATGACAAAAAGTCAATAAGGTTTTTATAAAGTGGTGAAAAGTCAACTTGCCACAAAAAAGTGGCAACATTTGGTGGAAACCATAATTATAAAGATGCTCCTGTGTTAGGGGAGGAAAGTGTCATTGTCCATGTGTTTTCTATTGGCTGGTTTTCAGAAGAGGATGGGAAGACCAAGTGAGCAATCAGTGACACAGGAATATGAATCTGAGCTGCATCCAGATTACAAAGAGTTGTTAAACATGCATAACAACAATACCTAAGTACTGATCCTTAAATGGCGATAAGCAGTGTTTATAACCATCAGTATTTAAGAATAACTCTGCTTGATAAACATAGCTGTTACAGTGATTCAATCCAGTTGAATTTGGGACCCGTCCATTTATGTCTCAGGATATTCTGCATTTTTTGGCCTCTGTTGTTTTGCTATTAGAGCTGACCATTCGGAAATTTTCTAAAGGAAATAAAAAACAAAATCCTTAGTTTAAAATGTAGCGGTGGTAATTTTACATTAAAATAAATGAGCTTAAAGGAGAACTAAACTTCAGTTTTTCAGATCCTAATGTGAAAGTTTTTCTCCCCAGAACACCTACACGTTGAAAGATTTTTCTCTAGTTATTTGCATTTAGTAGATATGAGTAATAGATTCTGTAACAAAGGAGGCTTCCATCTTGTTGCCAGTACAACTCATAGCCCATGTTGGCTTCAAAGAGCCATGCCCCCTGACCCCAGGATTCACTATCTATGTGCAGAGTTTCTAGCATCTCTTTCTAGTGAAAGATAAAGTTTCTAAATGTACCTGTGATCACAGTTGAGTTGCTGGTGGCACACCATGTAAATGCTGTGTGTTTAGGAACAAACAGACCAAGAAGTCACAAGTTCAAATCCTCTAGTTTACTTATGAAACAATATAACATGGTCTACTGCCTGAGTTTAGTGCTTTTTCTGTTTGTTTGTTTCCATGTTTCTAGAAAAATATGAAGTTTCTACATATGTACAAACTTTATATATAGCAGCTCTGTTATTTATTTACCAACCAACATGAATTGCTGACAGTCTTCCAGTAGCAATACAAAATAGTGTACTGATTTTACTTGCATTTACTTCTATCGATTGAGAGTTCACCTGTGGTGTGTTCTGCCACAAGTGCTGGGTTAGGAAAAAAATCAGACTATTGGGACACAGGTTCGATTCCCCGTGTTCCCTTTTTTTGTTTCTATTATGTGTCTAGCAAAAGATAAAGACTCTTCATGTACAGGCTCAATATTTGTAATCCCTTGTGGCCTAGTGGTAGAAAGCTTTCGTTTTAGAAAGACACAGTATAGATGGTTGCTGGTTCGATTCCCCATACTGAATGCTGAAATGTTAAATGTTCTGTTTCTTTCATCCGTGCTAGCAAAGACATACACTGCAAAGATTACTTTTCTTTTTTGTATGTAAAGCATAGGAATTTATCATTGTTAGGGACAGGAGCATTTCTAATGTGTTTACACAAACTGCACTGATATCTGTGTTCTGTGTCAGAGGGAGGGATCTCTGAGCTGTAACATGATTGGCTGTCAGCTTCCAGGAACCAAGAATGCAGTTTCCTGTGAAGTGTCCGACGGACGCTTAGCTGGGTGTTCCCAGATAAGGTGAATTATGGTAGCTGACCCTTAGTACACACAGGTTATTTTCATAAATCACCCAGCATCCACAGCAAAGGGAGACATGAGACACAGCTTGTTGTTCGTTTGTGAATGTGCTCTCTCTATTGGGACAATGTTTTCTTGGGACTTTAGTTCTCCTTTAACTTCATACAGTAAAGCACAAAGTAACAAGACTTCTATTGTCTGTCCTGTACCATTTTCGCTTTTAAAGTACAATTATACTTACCTTGCCTGATCCTCTCTTGTTTCTCACAAACATCTATACCCAGGGTGAGGACCTAAACCACTAAGACCTTACCCCTGTGTTCACTTTCTGTCAGCAATAATACATACCATAAGATTTTATTGTGGTTCTGGACTATTCCAGCCTTTGCAATCTGTCTGTGATCTGGCCAATGGGAAGACGTGCTTCTTGCAGACCGCATTTTCCCTGTCCCTGACAGTCTAAAAGACAATTGTAGACCAGATCAGCATGGGAATCTGCTGATAGAAAGTGTACCCAGGGTGGAGTACTTTGCAGTTCAGGTTCTTTTTAACCCTATGAATCAGAATGGTTAGGCATAAACATTGGGTAGAGTTGCCATACTCCCATGGGTTCTATTTCATCTGCAGTTTCACATAAAGTCAAAACTGGAAATTCAGGGGCAGTTGCTAAATTTTGGGTCTGAAACAAATAGTTCCCATCTGAAACTGGGTTTGACACAAAACTACCATACAGTACTTCCCTAATTCTAGAGCCCCTATCTTCCCAATTTAGTAATTCTGTGGCTTACAGTCTCATGCAGAGAAGTGCTAGCACGACTTTAAAAAGGAATCTGCAGCGGTTTCTGGGTGCAAATAGCACAGCCTCTGCAACTCGATTTAATTTCGGATTTGTGCTGCTTTTATGGTGTTTAACTTTCATGAATGAAGCCAATTTACAGATTTTGCCCCAACGTAGATTGACTAAATTGACCTGGTTACTATCAGTGTACAGTTATGAATCAAATATCATTGGTAATCAACCCCAACAATGAACACAATTGTGACTTACCAGCCAGCTGCAGATGGCCCATTTGGAGCAGTTTTTCGTAGAGACATTTAATAGGATTTTCTTTTGCTAGTAAGACACCGTGAAGCCAGATCATCAACATCCTGTTGCCATGCTCTTTGTAATTTTCATTTCCTGTGGAAGACGGGGAGATATTTCTTGTTTTTATTTTCTGTATGAGAAGCTTTTTATCATATTCCTATAAGATACCAAGACAAGCATCACACATTGGTCAGGAATTTAGTAGTGATGAGTATAGATCGACTCTCTTGGAAACTCACACTCTACAGAAGTTTCCATTTATTTTCTTACACAGCATTGTAACATATTACGCAGCACTATGAGGCAGATTTCTAAAGCAGGGAAACACTACCACTTGTTCCTGAAAAATTATACAGAAATAATGATTTTTAAATAGAAATAACCCCTTAAAAGGATACTGGTTCTTAATCAAGAATAGCACTTCAATAACAGCCAATCCCAACACTGATATATCATATACTGAGATGAGTTAATCATCACTCACAGCAAGAAAAGAATCCAGTATCCCTAGAAACTAAAATAAGAGTTAAAGGGGAAGTTCAGTGCAAATACATATACTTTTCAGAAAAAAAGCAGTATTTTTCCATCCCAATGACCTTTATCTGCCCATTCAGCATTTTGTCTGTGTATAAATAAATGCAACCGAAATACTAACTTCCTTTTTGCAGGACCCCTAGTAGAGACCGTTATGGTCTTGACCTTGACCCAGCGCCTGGGTTAATTTAGTTGCTCAGAAGAGATCTGAGCATCTTTGACCCATCCAACAGCCAATCAGTAGAAATTACTGTTAGGAACATTCCAAGGATGTGGTGCATCCTGGGAAGAAGAAGGGCCGTTAGAACCTGAAATGGCAGCTCACTAATGTCAACAGCAGGGAACAGCAAAGGGTATGAAATCAACTGATTTTTCAAAATGGAAGAGAATATGTAGAATAACTAAGAAGGCACTACACAAACTAACAATTTAACAAATAGTGATAATTTCCACTGAACTCTCCCTTTAAATGTTCCCTACAGTGAGACATTGGGCTAAACAGCTCAAGTTCATTGAATAACTTCAAAAGTGTACTGGATACGTTTCTAAAACTAAAAAATATTGAAAATTACTGGTATTATTACATATAGTTCTGGTTGATCCAGGGATCCTTTCTGGTTGCCATTTGGAGTGTAGAAGGAATCTCCCCCCTTAGGCTGAGGCCACACTACAAGAAAATCACAAGTGTTATCGAATGCGTGCATGATTTCTTTGCATTAGCGTTTTCACTATTTTCACCGAGAAAACACGCAATTTGCTTGAATGCAAAACGGAAATGAACGCACAATTGCATGTGCATCGGAAATCGCAGGAATTTTCACGTTCTCGCGATTTCCATGTTAGCAAAAATCGCAGTCACAATCGCGAGCGAAAACGTGTGAAATACTCGCTAGTGTGGCCTAGCCCTTACAGCAGGTTTTTCTTTGTCTTCCTCTGGATGAACTGTTAGGTAGGGTTAATGAGTAGGCTATAAAGGGTGGATGTATGTCTTTATTCAAACTCCATTACTACTACTACTAATCCAGTGGCCCTGGCCATTAAGATCTGAGCTAATTGGCCTCTTATAGTGAATACATCTCCCTGAGGTCAGAGTTAATTGCTCTCCTACAATTATAGTAATTATTTGTCTCTATACACTGAGCACACAGATAATTGTCCCCATTCAATTAGGGCAGAATTCAGTGGCCCTAGACACTAAAAAGTGTTAAAGGGTATGTCCTCTCAAAAAATTTACCTTTCATCATTTGTTCGCTACCCCTTACTGAGTACAATCCCACCATTAAAAGCCTCCAAAACAAATATACCCTTGAGTTATTCCTCCCGTTCTGCTTCTTCGTCACCATTTCTCCTCCTGATCATCATCCTTCTGCACTGACCCCAGCCACCGGCTCCTAAGTATTAAAATCACATGCACACCTGCAGCTGTATACAGGAAGTTTCTTTTCTAGCCAATTTTCTTGCATTCCGATTGGTTGCTATTTAGGTATTCCTATTGGTCTAAATTTTAAGTGTGTCTTCTGATTTGCTGTGGCTTCACTGCATGGAGTTAAGGCAGGGATTGGCTCTCCCTGGAAGGGAGAGGGGAGAGCTTCTCATCTGAAACTAGCACACATCCTTTTGCTTGCAACAGGCTCGAAACAGAAGAGGATGGGAATGTGTTTGTGGTGATGTCATACCCCTCCTAGTCACTGAAATCGCGGGAATGCACAGGATTGTATTGGTAGTTGCAGTTTGTTTGAATCTAAAGGTCGGGTAAGAGGATTTAACTTATTTTTTAAGGGCCTTTCATATAAAACACTTATTTTTTGGCTAGACATGCCCTTTAATTGGTCCCTTTAAAATACAAGCAAGTTGGTCTTTGCGGTAAACATTTTATTTTTTGTAATAATAATAATTATGAATAGTTCCACTTTCCTACCTGTCCATTGTTCCTCTATGGCTTTAATTTGTGCTTCTGTAAATAACCACTCCTGAGCCAGCCTTTTCCATTCATCTGGCTTAAACTCTTTATAGGCCATATTCCAAAGAGAGGATCGGATGTTGCTGGTTTTTAAAGAATGGTCCTGTTTAAACGTTAACGTTTCTTCTTCTTCTCCCTCTTGGCTGTTTTCAGCAATGCCCTAGAAACATGGGATAGTATGGGAGTGGCACATGGTAGGCTTTTAGCTAAAATCACACCTCCATTTGCACAGAGGGGGCTAGGGACAGCCATACTGTTAGTATAAACTAATAACAGGGTTCTTCTAACACATTTATAAAAAGAAAACAAAAATGTTCTAGGTATTATCTAATATTGGGTTGATTAGGACAATTTAACCAACCGTTACTGTAGAAATCCTTGTGGGACTGGGTACCGTACCTGTTTTTATGGGTCATGTTCAGGTACCTGAAATTTGCAGGTACAGGTTGGGTGCTGCTAACAGACATGTGAAGCACTGGATTAGGTTGGGTTAATGATTCAAATTGAGTTTAAGTGACCCCCATTGCAAATCGGAGATGGGAAAAATGTTGGTAGGTCATGTTGGGTGCAAGTGAATACAGTTTTACTTCCACTGGTCTCTACACAACTGATAGGTACAGTTGGAAGCAATTAAAATGGATGAGTCCCCTATTAAAGGGTAACAGTGGTTGCCATTCAGTTGCCCATTATTAAAAAGAGCACATTCATACCTTTAAAATGACTCTAGGATTATGCTTCTAGCTGCAGTCTATCGAAAGTTACAGCAATATAAAGTGTGGTGCTTCCAGCTAGCACATGACCAGCACCATTTGTCCACCCCAATGCCACAGGCACTGAGCATGCACAGTTGTGTCCAACTGCCGTATCATCTGCTGCATCATAATTCCCACCCCCAAACATCTTAATCATGTTTACAGCTATCTACAAGTCTGAGAAGGAAACAAGGTTTCCTTGAATGGACAGCGAATAGTTGAAGGTCTTTAAATAGCTTCAAACAGCACATCAAGTGACTGTTACACACTTCCTTGTATATCCTGACTGAGTGTAACTTTAAAAGCCTATAACTTAAGACCCAGAAAAGCTAGAGACATTATCCTTGCCTTGTTTGAAAGGTATGATAGAGATATTTTATATAAACTGGTGTAGAGACCACAGTTACTTTTTAAGATGATTTCTCCCTGGTTTATTTTTTTTCACCAGTTTTAGAGTTACAGTATTTGTTGGTAATTTCATGAACATTACCAGAATTTATTTTTAACCTGCTTGTTATGTTTCTTTAAACATATCTGTAGTATTCAATTAGATCAACTGGACTTGAAATGTAGTTCTTGAAGACGTTTCGCTAGTCATCCGACTGGCTTTCTCAATTCAGAATGACTTGTACAAGAATCTGTGGCAATTATGTACCCTGGAAAATCCCAATTAGCATATCACAGCCAGGTGTTAAGGGTGTGATTGGATAGTGCTAAGAGGTGTTTAGGAACGCCCAGAGTAAGGTGTTAAAACAGCATTGTACATGGCAGACAGTTGGTGTCGAACCCCCCCCCTCTATTTAGGCTTGGTTTCTTTATTTTCACATAAATGGCCTCCTTCACACCTCTCTTGAACCAGTCACGTTCCTTCGCCAGTATGTTCAATTACATCTTCAAAGGTATGTCCTTTATCCTTAAGATGCAGGTACACAGCTGAGTCCTGACCCGAGAGATTAGCTCTTCTGTGCTGGGCCATACGTTGATGCAGTTGCTGTTTGGTCTCCCCCACATACAATCAGAGCATTCTTCACTGCACTGCACTGCTATATTATGTCTCTTTCTTGTGTTTCGGTATTGGTCTTTCGGATGTACCAATTGCTGCCTCAGTGTGTTGTCGGTTTAAAGCAGACAGGGATACATGTTTTTTTGAAAATTCTTCTTAATTTCTCGGAGACCCTCCTACTATGGGATACCATGTTCTTTCTCCTGTCTTGCTTTTCCCCTTCACTGTTGTATTCGTGTTCTTTTCTTCCTTCTACTTCTTTGCCAAAGGCCCAGTCTGGATATCCACAAGTTTTTAAGGGCTCCTCTGAGATGTTTCATTTCTTTATCCTTCCCCTCTGTCTAGTGGGGAGTGTTCTCGGCTCTGTGTTGCAGGGTTCTGATGACCCCCAGCTTGTGATCTAAAGGGTGGTGGGGAGTCAAACATCAAATACTGATCTGTGTGTGTTGGTTTATGTAAACCTCTACTTCCAGTTTCCATTTTCCTTAACTTCTACCAAGCAGTCCAAGAAAGCCAGTTTGTTGTTGGACTGGACTGGTCTTGGACTGCTTGGTAGAAGTTAAGGAAAATGGAAAACTGGAAGTAGAGGTTTACAGAAAACCAACACACACAGATCAGTATTTGATGTTTGACTCCCACCACCCTTTAGATCAACAGCTGGGGGTCATCAGAACCCTGCAACACAGAGCCGAGAACATCCCCACTAGCACAGAGGGGAAGGATAAAGAAATGAAACATCTCAAGGAGCCCTTAAAACTTGTGGATATCCAGACTGGGCCTTTGCAAAAAGTAGAAGGAAAGAAAAGAACACGAATACCAACAGTGAAGGGGAAAAGCAAGACAGGAGAAAGAACATGGTCATCCCATATGTTAGCAGGGGTCTCCGAGAAATTAGAAGAATTTTCAAAAAACATCGTATCCCTGTCTGCTTTAAACCGAACAACACACTGAGGCAGCAATTGGTACATCCAAAGACCCAATACCGAAACACAGAAAAGCGACATCATATTGCAGTGCAGTGCAGTGAGAATGCTCTGATTTGTATGTGGGGGAGACCAAACAGCAACTGCATCAACGTATGGCCCAGCACAGAAGAGCTAATTCCTCGGTCAGGACTCAGCCGTGTACCTGCATCTTAAGGATAAAGACATACCTTTGAAGATGTAATGTTAACATACTGGCGAAAACGTGACTGGTTCAAGAGAGGTGTTGAAGGAGGCCATTTATGTGAAAATAAAGAAACCAAGCCTAAATAGAGGTGGGGGGGTTCGACACCAACTGTCTGCCATGTACAATGCTGTTTTAACACCTTACTCTGGCGTTCCTATAACACCTCTTACCACTATCCAATCACACCCTTAACACCTGGCTGTGATATGCTAATTGGGATTTTCCAGAGTACATAATTGTCCCACCCCCCCCCCCCCCCCCCACAGATTCTTGTACAAGTCATTCTGAATTGAGAAAGCCAGTCAGATGACTAGCGAAACGTCTTCAAGAACTACATTTCAAGTCCAGTTGATCTAATTGAATACTACAGATATACCATGACCTGGATGAATGAAAACCTTCACAAGCATATTTCTTTAAACATATTTTGCAAACAAACTTTTACCTTTTTCAATGCATAGTATCTTTCAGCTTTGATGATCATGTCAACGATAAGAATGTGATTGCTCCGTGCTGCTACCCCGAGTGGAGTTTTTCCTTGCTGAAGAAAAAAATAAATTGCCTTACTGTTGCTTTATAAAGTTAAATCATTTGCCCTGTCCATTAACTTATCCAGCTATTCACATAAATAGGCTGATGCAAAAAAGGTGCCCATGTTATTAATTTGCAGCAACCAATCAGATGTTAGCTTTTAATTAGTCATTGTAGTTAGATAATATACGATTGGTTGCTGAAGATTATTAGCACAGACAAACTTTTACACCTCTTTATTGCATCAGCCCATAAATGCGGAGATGCTGCTCCCATGAGGCAAGATAAGACTTTTGCACTTGTGAACGAGTCTATGTCTATGTGGGCAGGCATATAATAATTACAAGTTTGTGAGGCCATCTATGTGTGGGCAACTCTGTGTGGGCATCTTTTATATTCCAGTCTGTGTGGGCATCTTTTATATTCCAGTCTGTGTGGGCATCTTAAATTTACCAGTTTATGTGGGCAGCTTACATGTATACCAGTCTATGTGGGCATCCTATATTAACCAGTCTATGTGGGCATCTTATATTTACCAGTCTGTGAACATCTTATATTTACCAGTTTATGTGCGCACTGTATAGGTATACCAGTCTATGTGGGTATCTTATATTTACCAATCTATGTGGGCATCTTATTACCAGTGTATGTGGGGATCTTATTACCAGTGTATGTGGGCACATATATACCAATCTACATGTGGTCATCTTAAATTTCCCAGTCTGTGTAACTATCTTATAAATACTACCGACATCCCACCCTGCCTTTTCAGGCTTCCGGGCAGAGTGGGAAAGGGTGTGTGGTGATCGGGGTGTGACATCACATGGGGCAGGGTATGACATCACACGGGGCGTGGTCATAACTCTAGGGGGGTGGGAGTCAGGGTTAGGGTGGAGTTAGGGCCTTCCAGGGCGTGGCTATCTAAAGGCGGCATGACTTGGGAGGAGACAAGTCCAGGAGAATGAGGGAGACTCCCGGGCAATCCGGGAGGAGTGGGATACCTGATACTAGTTTGCATGAGCACTTATATATACCAGTCTATGAGGCCATCCTCTATAACACAAAAGGATAATATCCCCCTTGATTATCACATCCTACATAAATTGCAACATCCAGAGGAACAAAGTGACTTCAAATATAATTTTATTAGATATGCATTAAAAAATATACACACCATACATATAAAATCATTGCAGGACAAATCAGTGATAGGGAAAAGAGATTATTGCAAAGGGTAACCAGATGAGATATAACCAGTATTAACCCTAAGTGGGAGAAACCTCCACCCAAAGCTTGTCCTATGATATGTGGGGCACCCCTGAGTAGTCAGTGCTTCTCCTAGTCCACGTAAATGACAATACTAGTCTAGGTCCCTTAACCAAATAGTGGTTGGCCCAAGCATTATTAAAAGAAAGAGAACAGCATGGGTATCTCAAATCAGTAAATCAGCGTGCAGTGGTTTCAACGCTGAGGCGAGTTAGATATCTGCATTACGCCCCCCCTTATTGTATCATCATGAGGAGGATCAGGTCTCCCAATACTTGCAGACCATGCTTTAAGTTAAAACATAGAAAGATGACTTAATCATAGGTCTGTTGTTACCTCTTTTTACTTTGTTTCTCTGGATGTTGCAATTTATGTAGGATGTGATAATCAAGGAGGACACTCTCCTACTCCTTTTGTTTGATACATTTTCTTATCACCATTATCCATTCCCAACGCCTAGTAGGAGGATTGTCCATCACATTTGCTCATTTGTTTTGCCATCCTCTATAAACCAGTCTATAGACACATATATTTCAGTCTGTTTGGGCATCTTTTATATACCAGTTTGTGTGTTAAGTCAGCCCTCCTGTTTCTGTTATGGCAGTAATGATGTAGGTTGGCTGGGAATTATCTGGTGAGTAGGGTTTATATCTCTCTTCTTTTTTTAGTACCGTCTTTCAAAATTCCTTTCTTTCCTTCTGTTCTTTCCTTACTTTGTCCCCAGTCTCCTTCTGTCCTCTATCATCATTGTCCCTTTACCCTTAATTATTCCTGTTTTCCACTTTTTCCTCCCTTGTGCATTACCAGCCTCCTTTATTCTCCATTATACTACTTACAGTATGTTCATTATTGGTGACAATTTAGCCACACAGTGCCCATTTGTGATTCATTTCCAATGTTTGCAGGGCTTATGAAAGCCAGTTTCCCATGAAACTTACACACAATAACATTAGACAAAAAGGAACTTTATGGACAATGTCGATCATTAAGCTGTAGCAGGAACAGGGACTTTCTGTCTCACATTTCTCAGTGCTATACATATATATTCATATTTATATGTGTGTTTTTTATTTACTTCCCTTGTCAGCATCCCGTAGGGTTACATTTACAGTACTGTGTTCTATATAAATACATACATGATCTAGGCATACAATGTAAAAACCAAGCACATTAATTACTATGTATCATGTTACTATACCTTATCAGCAATCTGGAGGTCACATCCCGCTTTGAGAAGCTTTTCTACTAGATCTATGTTCCTTTGTTCAGCTGCTATATGAAGTGGCGTTTGCTGCCTCTATATAGTTAAATGCACACAATATAATTAACAAAGATTGGGTTAAATAAGGGTGATTAAACAGCTGATTGTGCGTATGTTAGTGAAGGCAAACAACATCAGCTGTTTTAAACTGCTGCCAGTCTGGTACCGGTGTTTTAAACAGCTGATCCTGCATAACTTTACTATATACGCACAATTTACTGTTTAAAAAAAGCTGGTTGAGGTGCTGCTGGGAAGAAAAAGGGGGGGTGTCAGGGGCCCGGGCCCTTGCAGTTTCACTAGTGCATATATATTCATATATATTCATTCATATATAGCAAGGTCTCTGCTAAACTATGCAGAGCGTTGGAAACTTCAAATGATGTGCAATTGCTGCAAGCAGACCTAGATAGGTTATCAAAATGAGATCAGATGAAATTCAATGTTGATAAATGTAAGGTGATGCATTCAACAATCCTTTTGCCACCAACACCATAAATAATTTTGTGTTAAGTGAATCTCCAATGGAAAATTTAGGGGGTTTAGTAAATAACAGACAGCAACAGCTAGAGGAATAGTTTAATAGAGAAAAATATTATTCTCCCTCTTTACTAGAGATTTCCGAACTTCGCAAAATCCGGTCCGCTCGAGGATCCGCGAATTTTCGAAAAAATTCGAAAATTCGAAAATCCGCGAGCGGACCCGTTAAAATTAAAAATACCCTTGAAATAACGAGATTTTTTCGTATTTTCGAAAATTTTCGAAATTACGAGTTTTCACGTATTTTCGTGAATTTCCGAAATTACGAGTTTTCATGTATTTTCGAAAATATGTATTTTCGAAAATACAAGTAATCCTCGTAATTTTGAAAATTTTCGAAAATATGTATGTATGGAATTAAGAGAAATCCTTGTATTTTCGAAATTTTCGGAAATACGTGTTTTCCCGTATTTTCGAAAATTCACGAAAATACGTGAAAATCGAAAATCCTCGAATCGGAAGTTCGGAAGGCGGAAAATCCGGAAAAATCCACAGCGGATCCGGGTTCGGATCCGCGAACAGGCCATCCCTACTCTTTACAAGGCACTGGTAAGATCTCATTTGGAATATGCGGTGCAGTTTTGGAATCCCAGATACAAAAGGGACATCTTGGAAATGGAAAGGGTTCAGATAAGAGTAACTTAATAAGCGGAATGAAGGGGCTTGACTATGCAGGCAGATTATACTTTTTAGGGCTAATTATATAGAAAAGCAGTGATTTCTCAGTTATATGAGTTCATTGAAAAGTTTTAAAAGTGGGCTGGATAAGTTTCTAAAAAATCTTGAAAATTACTGGTAGTAATACATATTAGATCCTGAGAAATCATCATTTTAATCACAGCATTTACAGGGAAAGACCCGTCACTTCAGGAGCAGAAATTGTAATATGTGACCCTATCTCTGACCCTCTTACTAGGATCTTTGGCTGCCTGCCAGCACACTTTCTGCAACTAATAAGAGAATCATCAGAGAAAAGGAGGCAGAGGGAGGGAGATGTGTAAGCAGAGCAGTGTCCATGGTGAGGCTGTGCAGAATTTACTAGTGTCGCAGACACTACAAGGAGGCAGTGAGTAAGGGAGGGTGGGGGCAATTTGGAGCACTCACCAAACAATAATTTAATAACAATGCAAGCACAGATAAATATGTGAATACCACCATTTTACTTGTCTCAAATTTTAGTTTCAGATAATGTAAAGTTGTTTGAGTGAGTATAGTAACCCTTTAATAAAAGTTCCTATCATTAAAAATGGTGCTAATTTTGCCCCAATCAGATTCAACGTTTGAAAGCTAACATCTGATTGGTTGGGGCAAAATAGCACCATTTTTAACAATAAGAACTTTTAGTGAATAACCCTGTTAGTTCTGGTTGATCCAGGGAACCATTCTGATTGCCATTTGGAGTCAGGAAGGAGTTTTTTTCTCCTTTTCAGCTGGTTTGTTGTTTGTTTTTTTTGCCTTCCTCTGTATCAGAGATGGATTAAGATCAAATTGGGCATGGGCAGGGCTGACATTTGGGGCCCCATTGTACTTTTATTGTATGGGCTATTGTTCTCAAGTGGGCCCCCTGGCATTTACTGGGCCCTGGGCAGGGATGACATTTGTGTCCTCTTTGTTCTTGTATAGTTTGGCTGTGTTCTTGTATAGTATGGGCCCTATGCAGCTGTCTAGGTTACCTTAATGCATAATCCTGCTCTGCACTGGATCAACTGTTGGGTAGGGTTATTAGTATAGTATAAGGTTTGGACTAGATGGACGTATGTCTTTATTCAGCCTCCAATACTATGTTACTATGTAACAGTTAGACATACATTATGGGTAGGGTATAAAGGTTGGACTAGATGGATGTATGTCTTTATTCAGCCTCCAATACTATGTTACTATGTAACAGTTAGACATACATTATGGGTAAAGTATAAAGGTTGGACTAGATGGACGTATGTCTTTATACAACCTCCAATACTATGTTACTATGTAACTGTTAGACAGGCATAATGGGTAGGGTATAAAGGATGGACTAGATGGACATATGTCTTTATACAACCTCCAATACTATGTTTCATGCAAGGTGCAACGGCAGCAAAGGATGGATGTGGATGGTTGGAAGGGGGGGAGGGCTCCCCGATTTACAGACACCTCCTACTTTTCACTTTCTGGAACCTTGGACTATCACTGCAGGAGAACCATAAGCAGCAGAGATGTAAGGTAAAGATTTTTTTAAACTACACAGTGGGGCCAGTAATGGGTTAAATTTTAGTTTTGGGGGTGGACATGCCCTTTAATATAAAAATAGAGATTGATGATAATAACAAAATCAATGCCACCTGGCTAAACCTCATATAACTGCTAGGAATAGTTTTGATGCACTTACCATATTAGTGGCATTAATATCAAATTTAGCCTCTAAAAGAATATCCACAACTTCCATGTGATTATACAGAAGGGCGAGATGGAAGGGATTGTTTTTGTCCTGTAAAACATGTCAGAGAGCAGAGACACATTTATTATTCTCCCTCCAGCAGAATCACAAGACAATAAAATAAAAGTGTTACTAGATTCTCCTCTATTCTAATGAAATAGCTATTACAATCCCATTTTAGTGGTGTAAGGAAACGTTCCAGAGGAAAGGCTGTTTATATTTTACCTGACAGTTTCCTGTTGACCACTGAGTGACTGCCATTAAGGAAATGCTCAATGCAATGTTATCCTTGTGCTCAGCGTCTAGATCCACCAAGAAACCTCCAGCTAAACGTGTGTACATACCAACACTGCCTCTGATCTCCAGCAGACACACGTGTGCATATTTGTATCTTTATGTATATTTATAAAGTGTCACTCTGGTACGCATTGCTGTACACTATAAAAATACAGAGTGAATGAACAAGGGGATAAGTGTAATTGGTTATACAGATAAATCAAAAATAATTTTAAAAGTTCCATAAATAGGCAAAGAAGGATGAATAGATATTAGTATTATTAGATTGTGAGATATTTGGGGTAGGGCTTGATGTGAATAAATATACTAACTAACTGTACAATGTTTCACTCTATATAAGCAGGGGAGATGCTTGTACTGGTTCCTCCAGTAACGTCCTCCTTGTCATATACATAATAAAGATAGAATGCCCATAAACATACAATGAGGGAGGGACTGTTTCCAGAGGCAAGTTATCATCTAGGAAGCACAGACAGGTCCGTGGTTTTTGTAAAGAGTGTTGCAATGCACCATTACATCACATAACTATTGTCGGCTTCTCTGTAGCTCTACATTTAAAGTTTAAATAATGTGAGAATAAAAAGTGTCTGATTATCACTAATTTCTACTTACATTAGGCTTTGGACTGTAGTCTATGTTGTTCTCTAGAAGGAAGTTGACCATGGGGATGTAGCCATTCTGGGCCGCAATGTGCAGCGCGGTGTAACCGTCCTTAAAATAACAGCACAAGTCAAAATATCATTAAATTCTTAACATGCTAGTGGTATTATTCCTAACGTTATTTCAGACTATTTCAATCTCATCGATTAGTGCTTATTAGGCTGATGGCGCATGTGGCATTTTCTGCATTTTTCGTTAATTTTTCCCTGGCACAGCAAGGCAATAAAATGCAGAAACATGTTTCACCGTCATTATAATGTAAAGTATTCCTGGGTTCACTGTCATTATAATGGAAAGTATTCCTGGGTTCACTGTCATTATAATGGAAAGTAGTCCTGGGTTCACTGTCATTATAATGGAAAGTAGTCCTGGTGGTCACTGTCATTATAATGGAAAGTAGTCCTGGGTTCACTGTCATTATAATGGAAAGTAGTCCTGGGTTCACTGTCATTATAATGGAAAGTAGTCCTGGGTTCACTGTCATTATAATGGAAAGTAGTCCTGGGTTCACTGTCATTATAATGGAAAGTAGTCCTGGGTTCACTGTCATATAATGAAAGTAGTCCTGGGTCACTGTCATTATAATGGAGTAGTAGTCCTGGGTTCACTGTCATTATAATGGAAAGTAGTCCTGGGTTCACGTTCATTATAATGGAAAGTAGTCCTGGGTTCACTGTCATTATAATGGAAAGTTTCCTGGGTTCACTGCATTATAATGGAAAGTAGTCCGGGGTTACTGTCATTATAATGGAAAGTAGTCCTGGGTTCAGTCATTATAAGGAAAGTAGTCCTGGGTTCACCGTCATTATAATGGAAAAGTCCTGGGTCACCGTCATTATATGGAAGTAGTCCTGGGTTCACTGTCATTATAATGGAAAGTAGTCCTGGGGTTCACTGTCATTATAATGGAAAGTAGTCCTGGGTTCACTGTCTATAATGGAAAGTAGTCCTGGGATCACTGTCATTATAATGGAAAGTAGTCCTGGGTTCACTGTCATTTAAGGAAAGTAGTCCTGGTTCACTGTCATTATATGGAAAGGTAGTCCTGGGTTCACTGTCATTATAATGGAAAGTAGTACTGGGTCACGTCATTATAATGGAAAGTAGTCCGGGGTCACTGTCATTATAATGGAAAGTAGTTGGGTTTCACTGTCATTATAATGGAAAGTAGTCCTGGGATCACTGTCATTATAATGGAAAGTAGTCCTGGGTTCACTGTATTATAATGGAAAGTAGTCCTGGGTCACTGTCATTATAATGGAAAGTAGTCCTGGGATCCTGTCATTATAATGGAAAGTAGTCCTGGGGTTCACTGTCATTATAATGGAAAGTAGTCCTGGGATCACTGTCATTATAATGGAAAGTAGTTCTGGGTCACTGTCATTATAATGGAAAGTAGTCCTGGATCACTGTCATTATAATGGAAAGTATCCTGGGTCTGTCATTATAATGGAAGTAGTCCTGGGATCACTGTCATTATAATGGAAAAGTAGTCCTGGGTTCACCGTCATTATAATGGAAAGTAGTCTGGGTTCACTGTCATTATAATGGAAAGTAGTCCTGGGATCACCGTCATTATAATGGAAAGTATTCTGGGTTCACTGTCATTATAATGGAAAGTAGTCCTGGGATCACTGTCATTATAATGGAAAGTAGTCCTGGGATCACTGTCATTATAATGGAAAGTAGTCCTGGGATCACTGTCATTATAATGGAAAGTAGTCTGGGATCACTGTCATTATAATGGAAGTAGTCCTGGGTTCACTGTCATATAATGGAAAGTAGTCATGGGATCACTGTCATTATAATGGAAAGTATTCCTGGGTTCACTGTCATATAATGGAAAGTGTCCTGGGTTCACTGTCATTATAATGGAAAGTAGTCCTGGGTTCACTGTCATTATAATGGAAAGTAGTCCTGGGTTCACTGTCATTATAATGGAAAGTAGTCCTGGGACACTGTCCTTATAATGGAAAGTAGTCCTGGGACACTGTCATTATAAGGAAAGTAGTCCTGGGATCACTGTCATTATAATGGAAAGTAGTCCTGGGATCACTGTCATTATAATGGAAAGTAGTCCGGGTTCACTGTCATTATAATGGAAAGTGTCCTGGGTTCACCGTCATTATAATGGAAAGTAGTCTGGGATCACCGTCATTATAATGGAAAGTAGTCCTGGGTTCACCGTCATTATAATGGAAAGTAGTCTGGGTTCACCGTCATTATAATGGAAAGTAGTCCTGGTTCGTCATAAATGGAAAGTAGTCCTGGGATCATGTCATTAATGGAAAGTAGTCCTGGGTTCACTGTCATTATAATGGAAAGTAGTCCTGGGTTCACTGTCATTATAATGGAAAGTAGTCCTGGGTTCACTGTCATTATAATGGAAAGTAGTCCTGGGTTCACTGTCATTATAATGGAAAGTAGTCCTGGGTTCACGTCATCTAATGGAAAGTAGTACTGGGTTCACTCATTAATGGAAAGTAGTCCTGGGTTCACTGTCATTAATGGAAAGTAGTCCTGGGTTCACTGTCATTATAATGGAAAGTAGTCCTGGGATCACTGTCATTATAATGGAAAGTAGTCCTGGGTTCACTGTCATTATAATGGAAAGTAGTCCTGGGTTCACTGTCATTATAATGGAAAGTAGTCCTGGGTTCACTGTCATTATAATGGAAAGTAGTCCTGGGATCACTGTCTTATAATGGAAAGTAGTCCTGGGTTCACTGTCATTATAATGGAAAGTAGCTGGTTCACTGTCTTATAATGGAAAGTAGTCCTGGGATCACTGTCATTATAATGGAAAGTAGTCCTGGGTTCACTGTCATTATAATGGAAAGTAGTCCTGGGTTCACTGTCATTATAATGGAAAGTAGTCCTGGGATCACTGTCATTATAATGGAAAGTAGTCCTGGGATCACTGTCATTATAATGGAAAGTAGTCCTGGGTTCACTGTCATTATAATGGAAAGTAGTCCTGGGATCACTGTCATTATAATGGAAAGTAGTCCTGGGTTCACTGTCATTATAATGGAAAGTAGTTGGGATCACTGTCATTATAATGGAAAGTAGTCCTGGGTTCACTGTCATTATAATGGAAAGTAGTCCTGGGATCACTGTCATTATAATGGAAAGTAGTCCTGGGTTCACTGTCATTATAACAGACAGAAAGTAAAGAAAAGAAATGATATTTGAACCAGAAAAACCCTGTTATATGCAAAGAAAATCTCTAGAAATCTTTTACACAACAGACTGTGACTAAATATATAAATAGAAAAGTAGCCCTATATTGTGTGTTTATTCCTCTCAATTGGACCGGTCTGGCCTGTACAGCACATTTCAAGGGCCCATCCCAGAGATCAAAGCTTGTTAATGAGTGAAAGCTGCTGGGTGGTCTTAGGGGTGCGGTTGGGCATCCAGTGTGGGGGATGTCCAGGGGGGGTGAGTATGCCAGGGTAGGACTGGGACCTTTTGGACTAGGGGCAAAACACATTGAAGTGGCCCTTTTATTGTAGGCTGAAAGCCGAGGTGCAAAGTAGCAGCCAAAAGTTTGACTTGATAGGTCCATTGACAGGCCAGTCCCTCAGTGTGGTCATGGGGGGGGCTTTTACCCCTCTGCCTAGTCCTCCCCAGGACATGATTAGGCCAGGTGATATTGTTTATGAATGGGGCCTTGGCTTTTATAAATAAGTTCAAAGCTGCTAGTACTAATTTAGCATATATATAAAGGTAATTGGGCACTCTCACTCTAAGTTCTCATGGTATTCTATAACACAGTACTGATGGTCACTCCTATTACCAGTTCACTATACTGTATTCATATTAACCTGTAGGTTGCACTAAAGATTACACGCTTGTTATACAATTTAACAACTCATCTTTTGTGATTGCTCCAGAATATAATGTATATTTACCAACAGTTAAAGGGTAACTAAAGCCTCCAAATAATATCAATTAAATTAAAAACATTTATCTTTGTCTTGCCTCTCATTTGACTAGGGATTTTATGAAAAATGTACCTGACAATATGTTGGGATGTACCTTATTTCCCGCATTTCAAACTGACAGACACACCCACTGTTTATTTACTGACTGTTATGTTTCTGACACATGCCCAGTCTAAGGTACTGCAGGGGTGTTGTTACAGCAGGTCACCGCCCACTAGAAGTTTCTAACCAATTATGTTACAGTCCAGAAGGGATAGTTTGGTGTACATTGGGAATTAGTTCTCTTTAAAAAATTAATGAAATGGGTAATGTTCACAGTTGCTGTGAATCGCATAACCATTCTGTAAAAGGGTCATAGTGCTTCACACTTACTATACACAACATCATTAATATGCATGAACTACTGCAATTAGCACTGTTTCCAACAATTATAGCTTTCAGAGTGGGGCAGAAAATACTGGGAATTCCTTAATTAACTAAGAACATTGATTTTTTTTCCGCATTATATGGCAATAAAGGGGTTAATAGTATGTTTTCTTCTCCTTATTTTTTTATATTGTGACCAAGTAACACAATAAGTGGAGACTAAACAGTAATACATAGTATGAATCTCACAATACTGTGAGTAGCTGATGTGGAAGAGTGACAAACATAACATTGGTATCCAGTATTTCCAATGTCAGTGAGATCTTGTTTTGTTTGGAGAGATACAATCACCTGTAAGGCTCCAGGCAGAACATGATGCAGTTCAGCTTTGGAATCCTTCATATATAAAGACATTATGGAAATGGAGAGGGTTGAGAAAGGGGCAAAAATAGCGTGGAGAGCCGGCAGGGGAGATTCGTTGCTAAGTGGTTTCCATAGTTTATCTAAGAGATTTTGAGAATTGAGAAGAGAATTTGAAGAAAATGTTGAGTATAAACCATGTTATTCCTGACTTACAGCCCAGAAAAATATCATAAAGGTTCATTCACACAAGCCACTTCCCTCGCGATTCCTGGGCAATGAGCAGCAACTTAGACGATAATGAACTGTGAGTAAAATCTTTACAGTATAGTTGTCCTATAAGGTTCATACACTGGGGTGGTGCACATTGCTACACCTGAGGAATGAGCGACCGGCAAACAGCCGCCTTGGGAGATATTTGCCTGTGGGGCGGTGGTCGAATGCATTCACATGGGCAATTATCTCCCCAAGCAGCTGATGCCGGTCACTTGTTCCTCAGGTGTAGCACGTGCACATCACCCTGTGTAAGAACCTAAAAGGACACTTATACTGTAAAAATGTACTTTTTAAAATGAAAAGCACCTGAGGCAGGGAGGTAGGGCTGATTACCCCTACCTCCCAGTTATGTTTCATTGAGGAGGTAAAGCATACAGTTTTCATCTACCAGGTGAGTGCCCTAGTGCTTCCTGAATGGAAGATGTGCTGAAGCTCTCAGGAATCCTGAAACAGTTTATTCCTAATGCAGCTTCTCATAGAAATGTTATGAGGAGGTAGAAATTTTTTTAAAAACGTTATATTCACTTAGATCTCCATGAAAGGAACAGTTCACCTGTACACCATAGTGACTAGAACCAGGAAGCGGTTGGAGATTTTCATCTCTGCAGCGATGGATCACGCAAAATGTAAATATACTACCTTCACCTGGTGAATTGATTGAAGAACAGGAGGTAAGGCATAGCCCTTAACCTCCCGGGCTTTAATCAATACATTAAAGGAATAGTTCATTTTCGAGTGAACTATTCTTTTACAAGAAGAAACCCCTTTTCTAAAGCTACTTACAGACCTAAAGAATTTCCTTTGGAGACGATGGTGACAGCTGCCAGACAGCCTTGTCTGTGCAGGGTGAGAATTGGAACAACCAGTTTGAAAGGATTTTTTCTGTTAACTTTGTAAAATGAGAAATATTAAAGGGGTTTAGCTTTGTCGCTCTATATTAGATGGTCAAGGAATCCCATTTCACCCCAAGAAGGGAGAAGAGACAGAGGATACATTATCATAAACTGTGTATAAATATAATAATCCGTATAATTACTTTATATAAATAGAGATATGAGTGGTGCATACTTACATTTGTTGTAATATTGATATTGCTTTCATAAGCCCAGTAATAAATTTGCACAAGGCACGTACCCTCCCTCTGCTGCTCGGTAAAATGGGTGGCCCCACTCTAATGAAATAAGGGACAGAAAGTAAAAGAAAGTTTGTCTGTGTTAGAGTTATCATTGTAATATGAATTTTACAGACATTTTGCCATCTGCCTGTTGTTATGACTTGACCATCAAACAGCAGTGAAACTCAATATTAGTACGAGATCAATGACAAACAGAAACATTGATCTGATTAAAATGGCTGCTGAAGTCTAGTTTGTATAGAAATTAAATATGTTCTGATGATAAAACAAGGTAAAATTTCATCTTATTTTCAAACACCAATCAGACAAATACCAACGCACATTTTAAAAAGCTGGAAACTCACATTGCGAGTCTGAAATAAACTTTTATTTTTTATAGATGAGATTCCACTCCACTTTTTGGAAATGGATCACATTAAACCATAAAATGACATATGTAATCAGGGTGTTAAGGTTTAGAGCCCTGGGTGTGATTGTCCAGTTTGCCTTATGATAAAATTGTCCCTGTCTGTTAAGATGGCTGGTACCCTGAGCCCTAGACAGGAGCCTAGGTAGCCCTGTGGGTAAACTATTTTGCAAATAGCAGAAGGGTGAATGAACCCAGCAATGTGGTTCCCCACCCCTCTTCATTTAGGCACTTAGAATCCAGTGCTGATTCCATTATAAATAAACTATGGAGGAGTGAGTGTACTATGCAATGTGGACCTCCAGCTGTAATAGAACATCAGTTCCCAGCTACTGGAAATTTTCCATGTGTGTTAATAGCGTACAGTGTGCATGTTAAATATTCAACATCAGACATTGCTATAAATTTAAAAATCTAAGATTAATTTGCACTGTGCATTGGAAGGGCTTGTTTTTTTCTTCTTCTACAATTTATGGTAGTGTTTAAAAGATATTATATCTAACATGGTACCAGTGGTAAGGAACTCAGTCTGGGCTGGATTGGCTATCCAGCCCACTGTGGAATGATCCTCCCTTCTATTAAGAGCTCTATTCATGCATGGTGTTTTATTTAATGTTACCAAGACTATAAAAAAGGTATTTAATAAAGTTGTTTGTAATTCAATATTTAGAGAGAGATACACGTAAGGGTGTTACGTGATGTCAGACAGAAGTGCGTAACATACGATAAAAGACCATACAGATCCGTGACCTTTAGGCCGCAGTAGAAGTCAAGAGACGAAACGCATCCAATCTTGTCTCCTGTTCCTAATACTTTGCATGCAAGTTATAGCTAACACGTGGCCATTTTTGCAAGATGAAAATGGCCTGCTCTTTTACCATGATATGAATACATGGACTGAGATTATACACAGGAAGGCAGCTAAGTATATTGCGTTAAGCAGTATGCGCTTTAGCTTTGCCATTGTCTTGCTTAATATGAATTTAACTCTGATTACGATGATGGAACAGGGACTGTGATTGTTTTGTATAATATATTTTTAAGCAGTTATAAGAAGTTTTATTGTGCCATATGCTAATTCTTTTATTGAGTGTTGCACTGTATTGGGAACTTTCCTCTAGTAATTATTAGCATTAGAAGGGTTGTGTGTGTACCTCATTTGGTTGATCTATTTCTTTCCAGTTCATCAGTAGAGCCCTACTAATTGTCGTGCCCATTCCTTGCAGCGAGGTGTAAAGCAGTGTTTCCCTCTGGAGGAAGAAAAAAAAACAAAAACCGTAATAAATATCATTTTAGAAATTGTTTTGTATGTGATTTGCTGTCCCAGTTGCCTTGCATAGCTTTGCACCTACATACTGCACTTACTGCACTACTACTAAGATATTGTTGGTTTAAAGGGCATGTCCACCCTTCAAGAAAATTTTTGATATTATATTCCCCCTGTCCCCCCAGCCGCTATATTTTTATTATTAGAAAGTGCCCCAAACTTTACTTACCTTCCCTCTTTCCCGCCGCACTGCCAGGCGGGACCGGCAGTCGCGTCTGTGATTGGCTGAGCGGCAGCCAATCACGGACGCGGCTGCCGGAGTTCAGTGCGGTGGAGGAAAGAGGGAAGGTAAGTAATGTTTGGGGCACTTTCTAATATAAATCTATAGGGTTGGGGCTGGGGGGACAGGGGGAATATTATATGGAAAGGTTTTTACGCTAGGGGGAGTGAATCCTAATGGGAGGGAGAGGGAGGGGGAGAAGGGCTGCAGTAGGAGATAGGAGGCAGAGTCCTATATGGGACTCTGCTATCCTCCTGGTGGGCAGTTTTTGGGACTTTGGGCGGGGACTACAGGAGAACCATATGGAGCTGGGATGTGAGGTAAGGATTTTATTACATTACATGATGGGGCCATTACTGGGGGGATTGGATTAGTTTTGGGGGTGGACATGCCCTTTAAGTTATCCTATCTGATGATCTACAGAATCAATTGATGTCTGGTTGACGTTAATGGCAAAGCCAACCCTTCGAGACAGATCTTATAATAATAGCCTTAAAGGGCAAGTCCAGCCCAGAAATAAAACTTACATACAGGTAAATCACCCCCAAAACCCTAAACGGTAATAGTTTGAAATCTGAAAGTCTAATCTGAAATCCTGCACAATGTCCTGTTTCCCCTGTTTTGCTTCCTGTTCTTCCATTAACAATTGTCAGTTATGGATTGACAGTTGACATCACAGCCAATGACTGAATGTTAATCCCCTGTTGCCTCTTCTGAGCATGCTCAGGCTCAGTACAGGTCTCTAAATGCTCGTTTCCATGAGAAATCCAGAAGGATAGCAGGCATACAGTAATGAATTCATAGGAAAACATATTTATCAACAATTTTAAAGAGGCCATTATTTCTAAAATATGTTCTTATGAGGGTGGAGTTGTCCTTTAAACCAGATGTTAAAAAAATATAGAATGTAAAAAACCGTGTCCACAGTTCACGTAAATGGGATAAACAGAGACGTGCCCACTTGCTTTAATATATTGTATTACCTTACTGTGGCTGACTTGTTGGCAGCAGGAAATATGCCAGGTTGGCCAACTGGTTTGTCTGGATTCCATGGTCAGGGAACCTGTCTCTTTCTTTGTTGTAAACTTCTTAGATTTACTAATTTTAAAGTGTGAATAAGTAATAATGTCCATAATAATGTAGCCCTTAAAAGAACACTAGTTCTGCTTTTATGAAAGACTGGCTTAATCAGTGATTATAGTCAAATAAATATTTAATGAATCAGGTTGTATGTCAGAAAATCTCCTTTTATTAAATTGTAACAGGGCAGGGCAACATTCCTGCCAATTCCTCATTCAACGACACATGGAGATTTCCTAACAAAAGTGAAAGCACACAAATATATGCTATAATATGTTCAAAGCACAAAAAGCACGCTGCCCATATCTAAGTAGGTATTGTTCTCTGACTATTATCTTTAAGGGTATGTACCCTAAAAATAAACTGTCCAAAGTGTAGCAGTAAATTGTACTTCCTGTGGCTCTATTTTGGGCCTTTGTTTTCCAGAAGTTGCAAACATGAGATGGACTGGCAGCCGTGTCTGTGATTGGCTGAGTAAGCAAACACAGACACGGCTGTCGGCTGTGCAGACCGCATTTCTGCTGCTATTTTTTTACAAATCTAACTGGCGGTTGGGGGTGGGCTGGGATGCCCTACACTACAGAAAAAGCTTTGGAAGGGTAGCCATGAAGGGATCCCCGAGGGTGGGAGGGCCCCCTGTACTTGCCAGAAACCTCAACAAGGGCAAGAAAGCAGCAGGGACAGGAGTCACACAGACAGCCCTACTCTTCACTTTCTGGAACTGTTACTGCAGGAGAACCATTTGGAGCAGAGGAGTAAGGTAAGGATTTTTTAACATTACACAGTGGGGCCAGTAATGGTGGAATTTTAGTTTGGGGGTGGACATGACCTTTAACAATCTCATTCAGCACAATATTCCTTTAACAGATTCTAAACATGAAGGGAAAGTTGAGATTGGAACATACCTTGTCTTTATCAAACGTGGATAATTCTAGAGCGATTAGTTTTTCAACCATGATAATATGTCATTTTCAGCAGCCAGTGAAAAGCTTTTCTCCCTTTCTACATTGTAAAGAGGATAAGGCAATAAATAAAGTTTACTTCAATAATTCTGTTTCCATCATTTACATGTGTAGCTGCACCACTAAACGAAGAAGTAAACTAGTAATTTCAGGTTTTGAAAAGGATTTGCGCTGCACTACCATCACGTGACAGAAGTCACATGGTACACTGGTACACTGCCCATCTGTGACCTGCCCATCTGTGGGGGATATGTTCCAATACCAGACAATTAAGGAATATGGTTGCTTGGAAATCTGCAAGCAAACCAATATATTATTCTATTATTTTATCTCTTGGAGCACGTGTTCCATAGGCAGTATTTATAACAGTCCCACTACTACCGGTATTTTTGCAACTACGATGGTAGTTTAAGACCATGTTACAACTGCCCAGTATGGCACATTGCCAACCCCCAGTATTTTATGACTGTGATGTAAAATAATGTTTATGGCAGAAAATACCAATAGTGATCATTACTTATCAAACACAAGGCTGTTTATTTTGACTTTGTAACATAACGGTTGCGACTGTAAAGATTGATATCGAAATTTCCAATAGTGCTCTTTTATAAATACGACCCTATTAATCTCTTTTTACCTGCAAATTCTTCTATACATGTAGTAGTAATGGAATAAACATTTTATTTTCTATTCCTCATTCTATTATAATACAGATCTATGCGTGTACAGTTGTATGCTTTAAACAGGACTGCCCAACCTGGCTTAGGTTGGGAGACACTAGCTCTGCCAAGTTGCCAAGGCCCTGTCCCTAGTCTGTACGACTCTTACCTATATTTGAAACATTTAAACTCTTGCTCCTGTCCCCGTTCCAATGAAATTATATGGGGGGTGGGGGTGGATTCTTAACCACAAGATCTCACCCTTGGGTCTAACTTGGAGCAGTAGAACGTATCCTTCAAAGGAGGATTGCAGATTCCGGGTTCGCCCACACACACACATATACACTGCTATGCTGGGTCTGACTAATGGGAAGACATGGGTTGCAAATGGTGTGCCTTTCCATTGGCAAGTCCCAAAAACAGTGTGGGGGTAGGGCAAACCCGGACTTTTCCTAAGGATAATTCTGTGCTACAAGGAGAAGACATAGCAGGTTAGGCCCTCATCCTGAATACGTTTTAATGAGAGGAGGGAAGAGGGGAGGGATAACTGCCCTATAAATTGGATGTGATTTTGCTTGTAATATTTAGGAATATGGAGAATACTGCGTAGGACTATGACCTGGAATTGAGGCTTCTACTATGGTGAAACATCCTGTGCATCTTAAACTCCTTTACTATTTTGTGATTTAAACGTACTGAGGATTTCCCTTTTACAGCAAGCCAAGTGCTACAAGTGATATATTGTTTAGCCAGATTGCTGGCTTTGAGATAAAAGAAATGATCTAACACCCTCCAGGCAGTTCAACACAATTTATCATGTAGAACAAAGAGGAATGTGGAGATAAACAGACTTTGATTCACTGTCAGCGCAAACTGGTTCCATAGTCAGGTGATTCCCCTGTGTCAGAATAATTGCAGATGAATCCTATTAAAGTTACACCGAACTTCCAAAATAAAAAACAGAGATTTTGTTTTCATTCTTCCTCCAACTAGTAATGTAGTAGGTTATGAGTACCTGTGCAGTAAGCATTTCTCCCAGTAGATATACATATATAGGTTATGGGTACCTGTGCAGTAAGGATTTCTCCCCAGTAGATAACATATATATATTATGGGTACCGTGCAGTAAGCATTTCTCCCCAGTAGATATACATATATAGGTTATGGGTACCTGTGCAGTAAGGATTTCTCCCTAGTAGATATACATATATAGGTTATGGGTACCTGTGCAGTAAGCATTTCTCCCCAGTGGATATACATATATAGGTTATGGGTACAATACCTGTGCAGTAAGCATTTCCTCCCAGTAGATATACATATATATGTTATGGGTAACTGTGCAGTAAGCATTTCTCCCCAGTAGATATACATATATAGGTTATGAGTACCTGTGCAGTAAGCATTTCTCCCCAGTAGACATACATATATATATATGGGTACCTGTGCAGTAAGCATTTCTCCCCAGTAGACATACATATATATATTATGGGTACCTGTGCAGTAAGCATTTCCCCCAGTAGATATACATATATAGGTTATGGGTACCTGTGCAGTAAGCATTTCTCCCCAGTGGATTATATATATAGGTTATGGGTACCTGTGCAGTAAGCATTTCTCCCCAGTAGATATACAATATAGGTTATGGGTACCTGTGCAGTAAGGATTTCTCCCCAGTAGATATACATAATATATTATGGGTACCTGTGCAGTAAGCATTTCTCCCCAGTAGATATACATATATAGGTTATGGGTACCTGTGCAGTAAGGATTTCTCCCTAGTAGATATACATATTTAGGTTATGGGTACCTGTGCAGTAAGCATTTCTCCCCAGTGGATATACATATATAGGTTATGGGTACAATACCTGTGCAGTAAGCATTTCCTCCCAGTAGATATACATATATATGTTATGGGTAACTGTGCAGTAAGCATTTCTCCCCAGTAGATATACATATATAGGTTATGAGTACCTGTGCAGTAAGCATTTCTCCCCAGTAGACATACATATAATATTATGGGTACCTGTGCAGTAAGCATCTCCCCAGTAGACATACATATATATATTATGGGTACCTGTGCAGTAAGCATTTCCCCCAGTAGATATACATATATAGGTTATGGGTACCTGTGCAGAGTAAGCATTCTCCCCAGTGGATTATATAATATAGGTTATGGGTACTGTGCAGTAAGGATTTCTCCCCAGTAGATATACATATATAGGTTATGGGTACCTGTGCAGTAAGCATTTCTCCCCAGTAGATATACATATATAGGTTATGGGTACCTGTGCAGTAAGCATTTCTCCCCAGTGGATATACATATATAGGTTATGGGTACCTGTGCAGTAAGCATTTCCCCCATAGTATACCAATATAGGTTATGGGTACCTGTGCAAGTAAGCATTTCCCCCCAGTAGATATACATATATAGGTTATGGGTACCTGTGCAGTAAGCATTCTCCCCAGTGGATTATATAATGGTTATGGTACCTGGTGCAGTAAGCATTCCTCCCCAGTGGATATACATTATAGGTTATGGGTACCTGTGCAGTAGGATTTCCCCCCAGTGGATATACATATATAGGTTATGGGTACCTGGAGCAGTAAGCATTTCTCCCCAGTAGATATATAATATATAGGTTATGGGTACCTGTGCTGTAAGCATTTCCCCCCAGTAGTATTACAATATAGGTTATGGGTACCTGTGCAGTAAGCATTTCTCCCCAGTGGATATACATATATAGGTTATGGGTACCTGTGCAGTAAGCATTTCTCCCCAGTGGATATATATATATATATATATATATATATATATATATATATAGGTTATGGGTACCGGTGCAGTAAGCATTTCTCCCCAGTAGAAATACATATATAGGTTATGGGTACCTGTGCAGTAAGCATTTCTCCCCAGTGGATATACATATATAGGTTATGGGTACCTGTGCAGTAAGCATTTCCCCAGTAGACATACATATATATATTATGGGTACCTGTGCAGTAAGCATTTCTCCCCAGTGGATATACATATATAGGTTACCTGTGCAGTAAGGATTTCTCCCTAGTAGATATACATATATAGGTTAGGTTATGGGTACCTGTGCAGTAAGCATTTCTCCCCAGTGGATATACATATATAGGTTATGGGTACCTGTGCAGTAAGGATTTCTCCCCAGGGGATATACATATATATAGGTTATGGGTACCTGTGCAGTAAGGATTTCTCCCCAGTGGATATACATATATAGGTTACCTGTGCAGTAAGGATTTCTCCCTAGTAGATATACATATATAGGTTATGGGTACCGGTGCAGTAAGGATTTCTCCCCAGTGGATATACATATATAGGTTATGGGTACCTGTGCAGTAAGCATTTCTCCCCAGTGGATATACATATATAGGTTACCTGTGCAGTAAGGATTTCTCCCTAGTAGATATACATATATAGGTTAGGTTATGTGTACCTGTGCAGTAAGCATTTCTCCCCAGTGGATATAAATATATAGGTTATGGGTACCTGTGCAGTAAGGATTTCTCCCCAGTGGATATACATATATAGGTTATGGGTACCTGTGCAGTAAGGATTTCTCCCTAGTAGATATACATATATAGGTTATGGGTACCTGTGCAGTAAGCATTTCTCCCCAGTGGATATACATATATATGTTTTGGGTACAATACCTGTGCAGAAAGGATTTCTCCCCAGTGGATATACATATATAGGTTATGGGTACAATACCTGTGCAGTAAGCATTTCCTCCCAGTAGATATACATATATATGTTATGGGTACCGTTGCAGTAAGCATTTCTTCCCCAGTAGATTATATATATATATGTTATGGGTGCAGTACCTGTGCAGTAAGCATTTCTCCCCAGTGGATATACATATATATGTTATGGGGTACAGTACCTGTGCAGAAACATTTCCCCCCAGTAGATATACATATATATATTATGGGTACCTGTGCAGTAAGCATTTCTCCCTAGTAGATATACATATATAGGTTATGGGTACCTGTGCAGTAAGGATTTATCCCTAGTAGATATACATATATAGGTTAAGGGTACCTGTGCAGTAAGGATTTCTCCCTAGTAGATATACATATATAGGTTATGGGTACCTGTGCAGAAGCATTTCTCCCCAGTGGATATACATATATAGGTTATGGGTACCTGTGCAGTAAGGATTTATCCCTAGTAGATATACATATATAGGTTATGGGTACCTGTGCAGTAAGGATTTTTCCCTAGTAGATATACATATATAGGTTATGGGTACCTGTGCAGTAAGCATTTCTCCCCAGTGGATATACATATATAGGTTATGGGTACCTGTGCAGTAAGCATTTCTCCCCAGTGGATATATATATATAGGTTATGGGTACATACCTGTGCAGTAAGCATTTCTCCCCAGTAGATATACATATATAGGTTATGGGTACCTGTGCAGTAAGCATTTCTCCCCAGTGGATATACATATATAGGTTATGGGTACCTGTGCAGTAAGCATTTCTCCCCAGTGGATATACATATATAGGTTATGGGTACAATACCTGTGCAGTAAGCATTTCTCCCCAGTGGATATACATATATAGGTTATGGGTACCTGTGCAGTAAGCATTTCTCCCCAGTGGATATATATATATAGGTTATGGGTACAATACCTGTGCAGTAAGCATTTCTCCCCAGTGGATATACATATATAGGTTATGGGTGCCTGTGCAGTAAGCATTTCTCCCCAGTGGATATACATATATAGGTTATGGGTACAATACCTGTGCAGTAAGCATTTCTCCCCAGTAGATATACATATATAGGTTATGGATACCCGTGCAGTAAGCATTTCTCCCCAGTGGATATATATATATATATATATATATAGGTTATGGGTACCTGTGCAGTAAGCATTTCCCCCCAGTAGATATACATATATAGGTTATGGGTACCTGTGCAGTAAGGATTTCTCCCCAGTGGATATACATATATAGGTTATGGGTACCTGTGCAGTAAGCATTTCTCCCCAGTCGATATACATATATAGGTTATGGGTACCTGTGCAGTAAGCATTTCTCCCCAGTCGATATACATATATAGGTTATGGGTACCTGTGCAGTAAGCATTTCTCCCCAGTCGATATACATAATAGGTACACTGTGCAGTAAGGATTTCTCCCCAGTGGATATACATATATAGGTTACCTGTGCAGTAAGGATTTCTCCCCAGTGGATATACATATATAGGTTAGGGTGCCTGTGCAGTAAGCATTTCCCCAGTGGATATACATATATAGTTATGGGTACAATACCTGTGCAGTAAGCATTTCCCCCAGTGGATATACATATATAGGTTATGGGTACCTGTGCAGTAAGCATTCCCCCCAGTGGATATACATATATGTTATGGGTAACTGTATATAAACATATATATGTATATCTACTGGAGAGAAATGCTTTATCCCATCTTATCTCCATTCAGTTTACTGAAGAACAGGGATAAAGGAGGTGTTCTTACCTACTGCTCTTCAATAAAACCTGCAGGAGCCAGCCCCTCCAACGCGTCCTCTGATAGGTCCTGACGGATCTGTATGCTATGCGCACTGATTTCAATGGTCCAGCTATGGGATAACGCAGCGAACTGCTGCAAAAACTGTCAGTTTGTGCAGCGTTTTTCGCAATGTTGCGCAATCGGAGCACATGCGATCCGCAAAAAAATGGTGATCGCATGCACTCTGAAAATTGGAGTGCAGAGCACCAAGTGGGGCCACACCAGTTAGCCATGCGTTTTTTACCACGCAATCGGGTGGCAATTGCGGTCGGATTACAGGTTAAAGCAAAGTAGTGTGGTCATTTTGAATAGTGTGTGATTGCAATTAAACAGCCTTAATTCTAAGGCCTCACGCACAAACTATATGGTGCATTACTAACAATGCTCAACCAAATGTCTTCACATGTGCTATTATCATTGGGTGTCATGCTCTGTATCATAGGAGTGTATGAGGCTTAACTTCACACTTCAACTGTTTTAATAAGTGGTCCCTAAATGTTTTCCTGATCACTCAAACCTGAACCTTAAAAATAAGTACACTACTAAGAAATGCATTGGACAGAGCTTTGAGTTGTCTGAAGAAGGTACACTCACGTACCGAAACGTTACACTTTGGTGTACTCTGTGTATGCACACATAAATAATACACAGACATTTAGACATGATGTGCATGGTGTTTATTCCTTTGCTGTGCTAAGATCAGGTTCACTTCATTATCCTCCCCTACAGCTTTGTACCATGTTGTTCTATACAGCATAAAAAACATTCTTCCTACCCTCTAACATTTCCCTTTAAGTAGGTAAGCTTAATCATTGAATCTCTCTGCACCACCCAGACACTTCTACATTTTTTTATATTAATGATTTCATATATTATTACATCATAGGGATGAAATCACACCTGGCAGAAGATGTAATGAATGTAAAAGTACTGGCAGGTCAGAAAAAAATATCAGCTTCAGCTTTGGAACAAACAGAACCCAAATGAGCTCATAGAAGAAAGGGAACGGCACTTGAGTGGAATCTTCCTGCTGAGAAGTTTCTAACTCAAATGTTGATTTAAAAAAAAAAGTGGTTTCATTCTCCTCTAAACACTATTAAAAGATATAGAAGAGAAGTCGTTTCAAGTGCAAAGTTTTTTGGGGTCAAAATTATGATGTCATGCTGATGTCATAGCGACATCACAAAAACAATACACCCAGACATATTTGAACTTATCAAAAAATATAGAATAAGAAGTCACAAAAAAGTGCAATGCTTATTTGAGTCAAAATTTAAATCTGCAAAATTATGTCATGCTGATGTCTAAATGACATCATTAAAAATATGCACCCAGACACATTTAAAACTATAAAAACATATAGAATAATAAGCCACACCAAGTGCAAACCTTTTTTGGGTCTAAAATAAATCTATCCAAAATTATGATGTCATGGTGACATCACTAGAATATGCACCCAGACACCTTTGAAACACATTAAAAAATATAGAATAAGAAGAAATTACACCACAGCAATGCTTTTTAAGGTCAAAATCCAAATCTGTGAAAAATTATTATGTCATAGTGACATCACTAAAAATGCACCCTAGTAACAATAAGAAGTTGCACCAAGTGCAGTTTTTTTAGGGTCAAATCCCAAATCTGTGAAAAATTATGATGTCGTGATGATGTCATAGTGACATCACTAAAATATGCACCCAGACAAATTTGAACACCATTAAAAATATAGAATAAGAAATTACACCACATGCAATGCTTTTTAAGGTCAAAATCCAAATCTGTGAAAAATTATTAGTTCATAGTGACATTACTAAAAATGCACCCAGTAACAATAAGAAGTTGCACCAAGTCAGTGCTTTTTAGGGTCAAAATCCAAATCTGTGAAAAAATTATGATGTTGTGATGATGTCGTAGTTGACATCACTAAAATATGCACCCAGACAATTTGAACACCATTAAAAAATATAGAATAAGAAATCACACCAACTGCTATGCTTTTTTAGGGTCCAATCCAAATTTGTGAAAAATTATGTCATGCTGATGACACACTCAGACATATTAAAAAAGTATTAAAAGGTGTAAAATAAAAGTTCATCGTTAAAAATGTTGCTAGTTTTGCCACAACCAATCAGATGTTAGCTTTCAAATGTTAAATAAATCCGATTGGGGGGGAAAATTATCACCATTTTAACGATAAGAACTTTTATTGAATCTCCCGATAGAAGTCACACCAAGCTCAATGTTTTTTGTTGTCGAAATTAAAATCTGTGCAAAATGATGATGTCATGCTGAAGTCATGTTGACAAATTAAAAAATGCACCCAGATATATTTATACACTATTAAAAGAAGTAGAATAAGAAGTCGCACCAAGTATGATTATTTTTTGGGTCAAAATTCAAATCTGTACAAACTATGTCATGCTGATGTCATACTGACATCAATTAAAATATGCACCCAGACACATTGAGCACTACTAAAATATGTAGAATAAGAAGTCGCACCAAGTGCAATGCTTCTTTGGTCAAAATCCAAATCTGTGCAAAATTATGATGTCATGTTGAAATCACAAAATATGCACCCAGATTTAAACTCTATTAAAAGATATAGAATAAAAATAACAAGTGCAATGCTTTATAAAGTAAAATACAAATTTGTGCAAAATTATGATGTCATAGGGACATCACTAAAATAGCACCCAGACATATTTGAACACTATTAAAAGATATAGAATAAGAAATCACACAAAGGGCAATGCTTTTTAGGGTCAAATACATATTTGTGAAAAATTATGTCATTCTAATATCATAGTGACATAACTTATTTGCACCCAGACACATTTAAAAACTATTTAAAATGTAGAATAAAAAGTTTATTCAAATGCAATTTTTTTTGGGGGGGGGGGGTCAAAATCCATATGGTGCAAAATTATAATGTCATGCTGGTGTCAAAGTGACATCACTAAAAAATGCACTTTGAGCAGTATTAAAAAATGTAAAATAAGAAGTGAACCATGTGCATTGCTTTTTGGTGTCAAAATCCAAATCTGTGCAAAATTATGTCATGATGATGTGACCACACAAAAAAACAATCCAGACACATTTGAACACTATTATACAATACTAAATCACACCAAGTACAATACTTTTAAGGTCAAAACCCAAATCTATTAAGAAAAAAATTGATGTCATGCTGATGTCAAAATAACATCTCTAAAAAGAGCAAATCTGTGCAAAAAAAATGCACCCAAAACATTAAAAAAAGTATTAAAATGTGTAAATAAGAAGAGTGCACCAAGTACAATGTTTTTTGGGGTCCAAATTGTGTAAAATCACAATGTCATGCTGATGTCATAGTAACGTCAGTAAAAAATGTACTCAGAAACATTGAGCACTATTAAAATATAAACAGAGAGATTCAATAAAAGTTCTTATCATTAAAAATCATCCAAATCCAAATCTGTGCAAAATGATGTCAATTGACATCACTAAAATATGCACCCAGATATATTTGAACACTATTAAACAATATAGAATAAGAAGTCATGCTTATGTCATAGTGACATCACAAAAAAGCAGCCAGACTCATTTAAACATTATTAAAAGTGTAGAATAAAAACTCAAGTGCTTTTTTGGGGTCGAAATTCAAATCTGTATAAAATTGATGTCATAATGATGTCATAGTGTCATCACTAACAAATGCAACCAGAAACATTAAACCACTATTAAAAGATAAAGAATAAGAAATGACATTAAGTGCAATGCTTTTCGGGTCAGAATCCAAATCTGTGCAAAATTATGTGTCATGCTGATATCATAGTGACATCACTAAAAATGTACCCAGACACATTTAAACACAGTGAATCAGAAAAAATTAACCCAGACACATTCAAACACTATTAAAAGATGTAGAATAAAAACTTAAACCAAGTGCATTTTTTTGAGTCAAAATCCAAATCTGTGACAAATTATGATGTCATGTGATATCCTAGTGACATCAAAAAAAATTCACCCAGACACATTTGAACACTGTTAAAGATAAAGAATAAAAAGCTGCACCAAGTGCAATGCTTTTTTTGGGTCATAATCAAAATTTGTACAAAATTATGACGTCATGCTGATATCATGTGACATCAATTAAAAATGTACCCAGACATATTTAAAGACAGTGAAATCAGTAAAAATGCACCCAGACACATTTGAACACTATTAAATATGTAGAATAAGAATTTGAACAAAGCGCAATCATTTTTGAGGGTGAAAATCAATATCTGCACAAAATTATGATGTCATTTGATGTCATAGTGACATCTAAAAATGTACCCAGACACATTTAAACAGTGAAATCAGAGGAAACTGCAACCAGACACATTTAACACTATTAAAGATTTAGAATAAAAACTCGAAACCAAGTAAAATATTTTTGGGTCAGAATCCAATCTTGTGCAAATTTATGATGTCATGCTGATGTCCATAGTGACAGCACAAAAATTGCACGCAGACACATTTGAACACTATTAAAGATAGAGAATAAGAAGTCACAACCAGTGAAATGCTTTTTTTGGGGTCAGAATCGAAATCTGTGCAAAATTATGAAGTCATGCTGATGTCATAGTGACATCACTAAAATGTACCCAGACACATTTAAACAGTGAAATCGGGAAATAATGCAGCCAGACACATTTAAACAATATTAAAAGATGTAGAATAAGAACTCGAACCAAGTAAAATAATTTTTTTGGTCAGAATCCAAATCTGTGCAAAATTATGAAGTCATGCTGATGTTAGTGACATCACTTAAAAATTTACCCAGACACATTTAAACAGGGAAATCAGTAAAATAATGCAACCAGGCACAATTAAACAATATTAAGATGTAGAATAAGTACTCAAACCAAGTGAATTTTTTGGGGGGGTCAGAATCCAATCTGTGCAAAATTATGATGTCGTGATGATGTCATGCTGATGTCATAGTGACATCACTAAAAAATGAACTAGACACATTTGAAACACTATTAAAATATATAGAATAAGAAGTTGCATCAAGTGCAATGCTTTTTTTGGGTCAGAAATCAAATCTGCAAAATTATGATGTCATGCTGATATCATAATGACATCACAAAAAAATGCACCCAGAACATTTGAACACTATCAAAAGAATAAAGAAGTCCCACCAAGTGCAATGCTTTTTTGGGTCAGAATCCAAATCTGTGTGAGAATTATATTATGCTAATGTCACAGTGAAATCACTTAAAAATGTACCCAGGCACATTAAACACAGTGAAATCAGTAAAAAAAAATGCACCTAGAACACATTTAAAGACTATTAAAAGAGTAGACTAAGAAATCCCACCAAGTGAAATTCTTTCTAGGGTCAAAACCCAAATCTGTAAAAATGTTTAAAATTATGATATCATGCTGAGTTAGTGGCAAAACTAAAAAATGCACCAGACACAGGTAAACCACTAGTAAAATATATAGAATAAGAAATCACACAAAGTGCAATACATTTTAGGGTCTGAATTCAAATCTGTGCAAAATTATGATGACATGCGGATGTCATAGTGACATCACCTAAAAATGTATCCAGACATTTAAACAGTGAAATCAGCGAAAACTGCACCCAGACACATTTAAACACTATTAAAAGATGTAGAATAAGAATCACACCAAGTGCATTCTTTTTAGGGTCAAAATCCATATCTGTAAAAAAATATATATATATCAGCTGATGTAATAGTGACAAACCTAAGAAATGCACCCAGACACATTTAAACCACTATTAAAAGATAGAGAATAAGAAACCACACCACGTGCAATGCTTTTTGGGGTCAGATTTCAAATCCATGCAAAAATTATGATGTCATGCTGATGTCATAGTGACCACTTAAAAATGTACCCAGACACATTTAAACAGGGAAATCAGTAAATAATGACAACGGCACAATTAAACAATATTAAAAGATGTAGAATAAGTACTCAAACCAAGTAAAATTATTTTTTGGGTCAGAATCCAAATCTGTGCAAATTATGATGTCATGCTGATGTCATAGTAACATCACTTAAAAATTTACCCAGGCACAAACATTTACCCAGAATAAGTACTCAAATCTGTGCAAAATTATGATGTCATGCTGATGTCATAGTAACATCACTTAAAAATTACCCAGGCACAAACATTTACCCAGAATAAGTACTCAAACTGTGCAAAAATATGATGTCATGATGATGTCATGCTGATGTCATAGTGGCATCACTAAAAAATGCAACAGACACATTTGAACACTTAAAATACCATATATACTCGAGTATAAACGAGTTTTTCAGGCTGAAAAATAGCCTGAAAACTCGGACTCGGTTATTACTCGAGTAACCTCTTACCAGGCATTCCGGCAGCGCGCGATCTTTTTCTGCACTGGCGCGCCGGCCTGACGTCACTGCCGGCGCCAAGCCCGGCGCCGGGCAGTGACGTCAGCCGGCGCGCCAGTACAGGAATGGCCGCGCGGCTGCCGGAATGCCGATACCGTACCTGCAGGAAGCCCTTGGATGGAGGAAGAGCCCACAGGGAGAAGAGTCGTCCACAGGAGGAGAGTCCAGGAGAAGAGTCCACAGGGAGAAGAGTCCAGGAGAAGAGTCCACAGGAGAAGAGTCCACAGGAGAGAAGAGTCCAAGGGAGAAGAGTCCAGGAGAAGAGTCCACAGGGAGAAGAGTCCACAGGAGTCCACAGGGAGAAGAGTCCACAGGGAGAAGAGCCCACAGGTACAAACTGAACTGAGGGGGAGGGGGCATTCAAGATGTTTGGGAACTACAACTCCCAGCAGCTTTATTAGCTGGGAGTTGTAGTTTCCAAACATCTTGAATGCAAGTGAGGGTGGCATTCAAGAGTTTGGAAACTACAACTCCCAGCTAATAAAGCATGCTGGGATGTTGTAGTTCCCAAACATCTTGAATGCACCCTCACTTGGCTTAAGAGTTTGGAAACACAACTCCCAGCATGCTTTATTAGCTGGGAGTTGTAGTTTCAAACATCTTGATGCCAAGTTTCTACCCTCGGTTTATACTCGGGTCAATAACGTTATTAGGATTTTTAGCTGAAATTGGGTACCTCTGTTTATACTCGGGTCGGTTTATACTCGAGTATATACGGTATATAGAATAAGAAGTCGCATCAAGTGCAATGCTTTTTTTGGGTCAGAATACAAATCTGCAAAATTATGATGTCATGCTGATATCATAATGACATCACTAAAAAATGCACCCAGACACATTTGAACACCTATCAAAAGATAAAGAAGTCCCACACACGTGCAATGCTTTTTTTGTGTTAGAATCCAAATCTGTGTAGAATTATATTATGCTAATGTCACAGTGAAATCACTTAAAAATGTACCCAGGCATATTTAAACACAGTGAAATCAGTAAAAAAAATGCACCTAGACACATTTAAAGACTATTAAAAGATGTAGAATAAGAAATCCCACCAAGAAAAATTCTTTCTAGGGTCAAAACCCAAATCTGTAAAAAAAGTTAAAAAGATTATGGATATCATGCTGATGAATAGTGGCAAAACTAAAAAATGCACCCAGACACAGTTAAACCACTAATAAAATATATAGAATAAGAAATCAGTGCATTTTAGGGTCTGAATCCAAATCTGTGCAAAATTATGAAGTCATGCTGATGTCATAGTGACATCACTTAAAAATGTACCCAGACATATTTAAACACAGTGAAATCAGGAAAAAATGCACCCAGACACATTTGAACACTGTTAAAAGATAGCGAATAAGTAGTTGCACCAAGGGCAATGTTTTCTTGGGTCAGAATCCAACCAGGCACATTTAAACACAGTGAAATCACACATAAAAATGTACCTAGACACATTTGAACATTATTAAGAGATATAAGTTGCACCAGTACAATGCTTTTTTTGGTCAAAATTCAAATCTGTACAAAATTATGATGTCATGCTGATGTCATAGTGTTATTACTAATAAATGCACCCAGACACATTTAAACCACTATCAAAAGATATAGAATAAGAAATCATACCAAGTGCAATCCTTTCTAGGGTAAAAATTAAAATCTGTGGGGCGGAGTCTAACACTGCTCAAGATGGACCCACCATCCTAGAGCTCCCGAGGACTCGATTAAAACTCCACAAAGCTAACATAGCAGCGGGGAAGAGGAGAACCGACCACAAACATACCTTGTGTAATAGGAGGCATATTTCACCGGAATGGTGAAGCGGAAAAACCAACAATCACGTCCGCAAACGCCGACGCCTCAGACTCCTATAGACAGATTTATAACACGTGGTGTGGTCTTGTCGCAGGCCTCAGAGCCGCCTTCACCTACATAGAGTAACATGTCAGCTTCCCCCACGAACCCCATGAGGGAAGATAAATAGCACTGAAGCCCTTCTAACAGCCTCAATTCTACAGGATAACCTGGACTCGCTCCATGATCGCCTCTCTAAGACACTTACCGCAGCATTGAACAGGGCCATAATGGAGCTACGGGCGGAAATCAATAGTATTGGCGAGTGCACGGCAGGCTAGGAGGAGAAAGTTGATGGCATAATCCACCACCAGGGCAACATGGAGGATGATGTCCTTTTCCTCCGACAGGAGCTAACAACCCTCCATGAGGACCTAGAGAACCGCAAAAGGCGGCAGAACCTAAGAGTGCGCGGGGTTCCACTGGATATACCAGACAATAATCTGAGGGAATACGCCACAGGACTTTTCTCTTATCTTTGTCCCGAAATACCCAGAGCACTGGAGGTATGGCTAAAATCCTATCTAAATCACAATTTACAAATATATTCTGATTTATCTCCACGGAGGCTGGCTAAACGTCGTAAGATGAAGACAGTCACATCCCAATTGAGGGACCATAAGATCCCCTATAAATAGGGGTTCCCTTTTCACATTATTGTTAACCAAAATGGGCGACAATACAGCCTATACGACCCCTCCTCGTCAACATCAACCTCCAAACCATTTGAAGCCAGGCTGGGACACAGTAGGCCAGAAGAGGCCATCCTCTTCTAACCGTCCACCGGATTAAAAATCTCGGAACTTTAGGCCGCTTGTAATTACCGCATAAGCGGTCTGGAACTATAAAACGCTTTCAAGGATTTATCAGTTATTCAGCTTTGAGGAAGAATCACCTAACAGTTTTCCTGCAGATTAATTTCTAACTTTAGGAATAGCCCAAATGGGCAATACAACAACAGGCTTCACTCAGGTTACGTCATACTGCACCCCAATATTTGCAGGAAATGGCAGCTAAGGACACTGGATATAGACCCAATAAATCAAACTTCCTTGGCCATATGGGCAACTTAGTACCTCAATATTAACACCACTATGCATAAGTATAAGTATCTATACGTACCTATAAGCTATCATAATATTAGTATTGGTAACTGAAATAAATATTTGTTTTTCTCCTCTCCTTACCTACTGACTATCCAACCTCTCTCTTTCTTCCCAACTTAAAGGGCATGTCCACCCCTGAAATCGTTTTTTAATATAGCTCCCCCATGTCCCCCAGCCCCACCGCATGTTTTCGTTTTTCAAAAAGCTCCCCAAACTCTACTTACCTCCCCTCGATCCTCCGCCGCACTGCCGGCCCTCTGCTGCGAGAATGCAAGCAAGGGGGGCGGACGGCAGTGCGTCTGTGATTGGCTGAGCGGCAGCCAATCACGGACGCGGCTGCCGGTCATTCAGTGCAGAGGAGGAAAGCGGAGAGGTAAGTAAGAGTTGGGGAGCTTTTTGAGAAAAAAAAAACATGCGGTTGGGGCGGGGGACATGGGGAGCATAATATTAAGGGGGATTAATGCTAGGGGGAGGGAAGTAGAACGGGAGGGAGAGGGAGGGAGAGGGAGGGGGGGAGAAGGGTGCAGTGCGCATGGCAAATATCTACCGGAGGCTAGATAGCAGGACGAGACCTGCTATCCTCCTGGTGGTTAGTTTTGAGACTTGGGGGGGGGGGGGTTTACAGGAGAACCCTATGGAGCTGGGATGGAGGTAGGATTAAATACACTACATTGTGGGGCCAGTAGTGGGGGGATTATAGTTTTGGGGGTGGACATGCCCTTTAACTCCAGGTATCCCTATATGGAGGGACTATCTGAGCAATTGAATCACAAGATATACTGATAAACATTATTTGACCGATATAAAAACAAGATGGTTTCTGAAAGTGTTTAAATGTAAATGCACACGCATTTTCAATCTGTATATCCAGCTTCCTTTTTCTTCTCACTTTATCTCCACTATCCCTTCTCTTACTGGTATGATTGACATACCAGACATGTTGGTAAAATGCTAGAAGACTCAATAATTTTTTCCTGAGCAGATTTTTACTTTAAAGTTTAAGTAAAACATGACCTGACTTTACCTTTTTTCTTCTATGTATCCAACTACCTCTATTTCCTAATCTTATCTCCACTATCCCTTTTCCTTAATGGTATATAGCACTTAAATACCTCAAAATGTAATATTTCCCTCCTGAATGTAGTTTTACGGTAAACCACAGATAATATATGATATCATTTCATCTTCTTCCTCCTTTGTATCCAGCCTCTTCCTTTTTTCCAATCTTATCTCCACTATCCCTTTTTAATTCTATTCAAAACCACGGGACAACTAGAGGCCGTAATTAGACCAAAGAGATAATAATGATGGTTCTAATACTGAAGATCTCCTCTCTCCCCCTTCCCCCCCTCCTCATGTACCTTTTGGGAGACATACAAAGAAATAGACCCCAAGGGTAGATATATCCTATTATTGGGCACCATCAATCATACCCCCATATTATTACTCAACATATATGCACCACACACATCCCAACTTCAATTTATTAAACGTACTTTACATAAGATACAACCTGCCCGTAACACAATCATAGGGGGAGATTTCAATATGACTCTCTCCTCAGATATAGATAGACAGACAATAAAACCCACAGATCAGAAACAAATATGGCGAATGGCCTTAGCTCTCCACAAACTTATAAGACAACACAAACGATATGATCTTTACCGTATAAGAAACCCCACTACAAGGAGCTTTTACATTTTACTCCAACCCCCATCGTTCTCATGCCAGAATTGATTTCTTTCATACACCCTTGGTCAGATCATACTCCTATAGAAATCAACATCCCCCTCAACACCTCAAGGCAACACTCAAATAACTGGCGACTAAATGAAATAATACTCATAGATCCACAACTTAGATCTCAATTATATAAGAAACGAACAGAATTTTTCCATATAAATGAGGGTTCGGTAGAATCAATGTTCATCCTTTGGGGTGCACACAAAGCCACCATTAGAGGAGGTAATATCAATACTCTCACATCCAAAGAAGAACCGCTCACATACTATCGCCTGTATCCAAACAGCATTACGAAATCTAGAACAAAGCCATTACCATAACCCAACATTCACTTCCCTCAGAAGAATATTAGCCTAACGCAATCAACTTAAAGATCTGGCTGTGTACAAGGTGGAAACCTCATTATCCTGGCTCGAAAGATATTATTATGATAAGGGCACCAAAGCCAACACTCTTTTAGCCTGACAACTCAAAAATAAACAAATGGAAGCTACACCATATTATATACAAACACAATCCGGTCAAACATATCATTCCCCTCAGGATATAGCCAACGCTTTTGCCAACTACTATAACTAATTATATAACCTATACCCGCATGTTTATGAGGATTCATTACACGAAGAACAAACAAAGCAAAGCCAGATTACCACAACTCACGTCGCTAGACTCCGACTCTCTCAATAGACCCTTCACAATTATAGAACTTACCTCAGTAATTAAGAGTATGCTCTCAAAGAAAACACCGGGCCCGGACGGCTACACATACTCATACTATAAGACATTTAGAGAAATACTGGCACCTTAGTTACTAAATCTGTATAACTCTTTTTTTAGAGGGCTCCCCAATCCCATCATCACAACTACCCATATTGTTAGTCCAAACATAAAGGGTATGGAGAAACCAAACTAGGGCACAGACTGTGCTGTGAAAAACTCGTGTTTATTCACCAGATATCCACACGACATGTTTCGAGCGACATGCGCCCTTTATCAAGTGCCTCTGAGGCACTTGATAAAGGGCATGTCGCTCGAAACATGTCGTGTGGATATCTGTGTGAATAAACACGAGTTTTTCACAGCAACAGCTGTGCCCTAGTTTGGTTTCTCCATACCCTTTATGTTTGGACTATAGATATGTAAGGGGAGGATTGGAATATCCCCTGGATGGTGGATGAAACCTATACATATACCAGCTGCCCGCCTCACCTACTATATTATACCCATATTGTTGTTATCCCCAAAGCAGGCAAGGACCATACTAAGTTCGCCCCATTGCACTTTTGAACACAGAACAGAATAGGAAATTTACTACCAAGGTGGGTTTTGTGAGGGACAGGCAGGTTGGGGACAAAATAAGAAAGACGATAAATTTGGTGGAGATCCTAACATGCACACATCAAGAAGGTCTTCTTCTAAGTTTGGATGCGGAATTCAGGGGAACATAGGACAAGCTATCCTAAACCTACATACAACACCTACAGCTCTGGTATGCATCCCCCATGCAAAATCTGATATATTTTCATTACACAATGGAACCCGACAGGGCTGCCCCCTCTCTCTCTGCCCCCTACTTTTTGTACTCTGTATAGAATCATTGGCAGCACAAATCAGATGACATCAGGGAATTCATGGGATACAAACCCGGCAAGCTGAATATAAATTAGCGTTATATGTGGACCATGTCCTTTTAACACTCACTTCACCCACTCAATCTTTACCACATCTCCAATCACTTCTCAAAAGATTTGGCTCCCTGTCAGGTTACAAAATGAATAATGACAAAACTGAAGCCATTCCTATCAACATATTAGCCTCCACCTTATCTTACGACCTATCGTTATAAATGGTGCACCGAAGCAATAAACTACCGTATTTAGGAATCCATATTACACCCAATTACAATTTCCTCTATAAAAAGAATATTTTCTACCTATGATGAACAAGATACACACAGATTTACAAAAATGGCGTTGTCTTCAAATCTCTTAGTTTGGTAGAATTATATCAGTCAAAATTAATATTCTACCAAGCATTTTATACCTTTTCGAAACACTGCCAATTTAGATCCTCAACACTATTCTGCATAAAATACAGAAAGAGGCAATGGATTTTATTTGGCAGGGGAAACATCACCATATTCCCCACACAGTTCTGACAGCTGACAGAGCCCATGGGGGCTTAACCGTACCTAGCTTCATCAGATATTATGAAGCAACTCAGTTGAGAGCAATCGCACATTGGTCCCACCCACATACCCAGGCTCTCCTCTTCGAAGTGTACAGTCTCGATGTGAAATAGAGTGGTTAAGAAATATGCTGTCTCGGAACACCCCTCCACTCTGCTCCCTTTTATAGGGAATTCATGTTTTCCCTCTGGGAATAAAACAAAATACCATATTTGGTCCCTACATAAAGGGTTGACCAGGGTCAGAGATCTATTGCACAAACTGACAGGGGAATTTCCCACCTTCCAGACATTTTACTGCAAATTCCAAGCTCCCAAAAATTTCTATTATTTCTATCTCAAATTTAAACCAATTGAAACATTTTGTACAAAGAACTTTCCCTTCCCTTATATTCCATCCGCTAAAAGGATTGGCAAAAAATTTCTATATTGGCCCAAGACAAAAGAAATTAATATCATCAATATACCGGATACTGCAAAATCTGACAATGGAATCAATCGGTTCTCATAAATATATTTTAATATATTTATGAGAACTAATTGGTAAGCTGAACTGGGCATAACCATCCCAGAATCTACATGGACGGAAATCTGGCAAACAGCCCAGAAACCCCCCATCTGTACGCTATACAAGAAAAATATCTATAAAATTATGCTCAACTGGTACCATACTCCATATCTGCTTAATAAATTTTTCCCTTCTACATCTAGTATCTGCTGGAGATGCCAATCCTCCACTGGCACCTTATACCACATATTCTAGATTTGCCCTTTTATACAAATATACTGGTCAAAGATACAGTAAATTATGCAAAAAGTCCTGGGGAAACCGTACAGCTGAATCCTATAAACGGTTTACTAAACGCTCCTATTACAGGCTTATCCAGGACAGCACAAAAACTAGCCACTCATATTTACACAGCAGCACGCTGTGAAATAGCCAGACACTGAAAAACTACCTCTCCACCACCACAGCCAGCACTGATTAACAGAATCAACAATATTATAAGGATGGAATATCTGACAGCCTCAATGGAGAGCAGAATCCCCAAATTTAACAAAATCTGGCCAACATGGAGCAAGTATATGGGAGAGGTGGAGGTGCTCCCCCCCCTCCCATCACCCTGGTAACCAGCCCTATACAAGTGCACACACAATAACATAGCCCAACTAGGGAAATATAGGAGACATATTGTAGTTCTATATTTTGGTTTTATGTTAAATGGATAATAATGTTTTAATAATATTTTTAAAACTTTTGTACAAATATATATGCATATAAGGCAATATTTTGTAAAGGATGCAGAGATATTTTTGACAATACAAATATTTAAAAAAAATCCAAATCTGTGCAAAATTATGATGTCATGCTGATATCATATTGACATTACTTAACAATGTACCCAGACACTTTTAAACACAGTGAAATCAGAAAAAAATTTACCCCTGACACATTTAAAAACTATTAGATGATTTAAAAAAAAAAAAAAAACAACCCAAGTGCAATGCTTTTTAGGGTCAAACTCCAAATTTGTTTTTAAAAAAAATTATATCATGCTACTAAAGTAGTGACAAAACTTAAAAATGCACCTAGAAACATTTAAACACTATTTAAAGATGAAGAATAAGAACTCAAATTAAGTGCAATGGTGTTTTGAGTAAAAAGACATATCTGCCAAAAATTATGCTGATGTCATAGTGACACTAAAAATGCATTCATACACATTTGAACACTATTAAAACATATAGAATACGGTAAGATATCACACCAAATGCAATTTTTTTTAGTCAAAATCCAAATCTGTGCTAAAAAAATGCACCCAGACACATTTGAACACTATTAAAAGATAGCGAAAAACAAGTTACACCAAACGCAATGCTTTCTTGGGTCAGAATCCAAATCTGTGCAAAATTATGATGTCATGCTGATGTCATAGTGACCACACAAAAATACACCCAGACACATTTAAACACCATTAAAACCTGTTGAATAAGTAGTCCCACCAAGTGCAGTGTCTTTTTCATGCTGATGTCATAGTTTCATCACTAAAAAAATGCACCAGAATGCACATTTAAATATCATTAAAATATATAGAATAAGAAATCACACCAAGTGCAATTCTTTTTAGGGTCAAAATCACATTTAAACCACATAAAAGATAAAGAATAAGAAATGACATTAAGTGCAATGCTTTTCAGGGTCAGAATCCAAATCTGTGCAAAATTATGATTCGCTGATATCATAGTGACATCACTAAAAATGTACCCAGACACATTTAAACACATGTGAAATCAGAAAAAATTAACCCAGACACATTCAAACACTATTAAAAGATATGTAGATAAAAACTTAACCAAGTGCATTTTTTTGAGTCAAAATCCAATCTGTGACAAATTATGATGTCATGCTGATATATAGTGACATCAAAAAAAATTCACCCAGACACATTTGAACACTGTTAAAGATAAAGAATAAAAAGCTGCACCAAGTGCAATGCTTTTTTGGGTCATAATCAAAATTTGTACAAATTATGACGTCATGCTGATATTATAGTGACATCAATTAAAAATGTACCCAGACATATTTAAAGACAGTGAAAATCAGTAAAAATGCACCCAGACACATTTGAACACTATTAAAATATGTAGAATAAGAATTTGAACAAAGCGCAATCATTTTTTGAGGGTGAAAATCAATATCTGACAAAATTATGATGTCATTCTGATGTCATAGTGACATCACTAAAAATGTACCCAGACACATTTAAACAGTGAAATCAAGAGGAAACTGCAACCAGACACATTTAAACACTATTAAAAGATTTAGAATAAAACTCGAAACCAAGTAAAAATTATTTTTTTGGGTGATCAGAATCAAATCTGTGCAAATTTATGATGTCATGCTGATGTCATAGTGACAGCACAAAAAATTGCACGCAGACACATTTGAACACTATTAAAAGATAGAGAATAAGAAGTCACACCCAGTGAAATGCTTTTTTTGGGGTCAGAATCGAAATCTGTGCAAAATTATGAAGTCATGTGGATGTCATAGTGACATCACTTTAAAATGTACCCAGACACATTTAAACAGTGAAATCGGTAAATAATGCAGCCAGACACATTTAAACAATATAAAAGATGTAGAATAAGAACTCGAACCAAGGAAAATAATTTTTTTGGTCAGAATCCAAATCTGTGCAAAATTATGAAGTCATGCTGATGTCATAGTGACATCACTTAAAAATTTACCCAGACACATTTAAACAGGGAAATCAGTAAATAATGCAACCAGGCACAATTAAACAATATTTAAGATGTAGAATAAGTACTCAAACCAAGTGAATTTTTTGGGGGGGTCAGAATCCAATCTGTGCAAAATTATGATGTCGTGATGATGTCATGCTGATGTCATAGTGACATACTAAAAAATGCAACTAGACACATTTGAACACTATTAAAATATATAGAATAAGAAGTTGCATCAAGTGCAATGCTTTTTTTGGGTCAGAATACAAATCTGCAAAATATGATGTCATGCTGATATCATAATGACATCACAAAAAAATGCACCCAGACACATTTGAACACTATCAAAAGATAAAGAAGTCCCACCAAGTCAATGCTTTTTTTGGGTCAGAATCCAATCTGTGTAGAATTATATTATGCTAATGTCACAGTGAAATCACTAAAAATGTACCAGGCACATTAAACACAGTGAAATCAGTAAAAAAAATGCACCTAGACACATTTAAAGACTATTAAAAGATGTAGATAAGAAATCCCACCAAGTGAAATTCTTTCTAGGGTCAAAACCCAAATCTGTAAAAAATGTTAAAAAATATGATATATCAGCTGATGTAATAGTGGCAAAACTAAAAAATGCACCCAGACAGATTAACCACTAGTAAAATATATAGAATAAGAAATCACACAAAGTGCAATACATTTTAGGGTCTGAATTCAAATCTGTGCAAAATTATGATGACATGCGGATGTCATAGTGACATCACTTAAAAATGTATCCAGACACATTTAAACAGTGAAATCAGCGAAAACTGCACCCAGACACTTTTAAACACTATTAAAAGAGTAGTAGAATAGAATACAAATCACACCAAGTGCAATTCTTTTTAGGGTCAAAATCCATATCTGTAAAAAAATATATATATATCATGCTGATGTAATAGTGACAAACCTAAGAAATGCACCCAGACACATTTAAACCACATTAAAAGATAGAGAATAAGAAACCACAAACGTGCAATGCTTTTTGGGGTCAGATTTCAAATCCATGCAAAAATTATGATGTCATGCTGATGTCATAGTGACCACTTAAAAATGTACCCAGACACATTTAAACAGGGAAATCAGTAAATAATGCAACCAGGCACAATTAAACAATATTAAAAGATGTAGAATATATACTCAAACCAAGTAAAATTATTTTTTGGGTCAGAATCCAAATCTGTGCAAATTATGATGTCATGCTGATGTCATAGTAACATCACTTAAAAATTTACCCAGGCACAAACATTTACCCAGAATAAGTACTCAAATCTGTGCAAAATTATGATGTCATGCTGATGTCATAGTAACATCACTTAAAAATTTACCCAGGCACAAACATTTACCCAGAATAAGTACTCAAATCTGTGCAAAATTATGATGTCATGATGATGTCATGCTGATGTCATAGTGGCATCACTAAAAAATGCAACTAGACACATTTGAACACTTAAAATACCATATATACGAGTATAAAAAGAGTTTTTCAGGCTGAAAAATCAGCCTGAAAACTCGGACTCGGTTTATACTCGAGTCAACTCTTACCTAGGCATTCCGGCAGCCGCGCGATCTTTTTCTGCACTGGCGCGCCGGCCTGACGTCACTGCCCGGCGCCAAGCCCGGCGCCGGGCAGTGACGTCAGCCGGCGCGCCAGTACAGGAATGGCCGCGCGGCTGCCGGAAGCCGATACCGTCCTGCCAGGCGCCTTGGATGGAGGAAGGACCCACAGGGAGAGAGTCGTCCACAGGAGAAGAGTCCAGGAGAAGAGTCCACAGGAGAGAAGAGGTCAGGAGAAGAGTCCACAGGGAGAAGAGTCCACAGGGAGAAGAGTCCACGGAGAAGAGTCCACAGGGAGAAGAGTCACAGGGAGAGAAGAGTCCCAGGAGTCCACAGGGAGAAGAGTCACAGGAGAAGAGCCCACAGGTACAAACTGAACTGAGGGGGAGGGGGCATTCAAGATGTTTGGGAACTACAACTCCCAGCATGCTTTATTAGCGGGAGTTGTGTAGTTCCAAACATCTTGAATGCCAAGTGAGGGTGGCATTCAAGATGTTTGGAAACTACAACTCCCAGCTAATAAAGCATGCTGGGAGTTGTAGTTCCCAAACATCTTGAATGCCACCCTCACTTGGCATTCAAGATTTGGAAACTACAACTCCCAGCATGCTTTATTGTGGGAGTTGTAGTTTCCAAACATCTTGAATGCCAAGTTTCTACCCTCGGTTATAACTCGGGTCAATAACGTTTTAGGATTTTTAGCTGAAATTGGGTACCTCGTTTTACTGGGTCGGTTTATACTCGAGTATATACGGTATATAGAATAAAGAAGTCGCATCAAGTGCAATGCTTTTTTGGGTCAGAATACAAATCTGCAAAATTATGATGTCATGCTGATATCATAATGACATCACTAAAAATGCACCCAGACACATTTGAACACTATCAAAAGATAAAGAAGTCCCACCAGTGCAATGCTTTTTTTTGTGTTAGAATCCAAATCGTGTAGAATTATATTATGCTAATGTCACAGTGAAATCACTTAAAAAAGTACCCCGGCATATTAAACACAGTGAAATCAGGAAAAAAAATGCACCTAGACACATTTAAAGACTATTAAAAGATGTAGAATAAGAAATCCCACCAGAAAAATTCTTTCTAGGGTCAAAACCAAAATGTAAAAAAAGTTAAAAAGATTATGGATATCATGCTATGTGATGAATAGTGGCAAAAAAACTAAAATGCACAGACACATGTAAACCACTAATAAAATATATAGATAAGAAATCAGTGCATTTTAGGGTCTGAATCCAAATCTGTGCAAAATTAGAAGTCATCTGATGTCTAGTGACATCACTTAAAAATGTACCCAGACATATTTAAACACAGTGAAATCAGGAAAAAAAGCACCCAGACACATTTGAACACTGTTAAAAGATAGCGAATAAGTAGTTGCACCAAGGCAATGTTTTCTTGGGTCAGAATCCAACAGGCACATTTAAACACAGAGTGAAATCACACATAAAAATGACCTAGACACATTTGACATTATTAAGAGATATAAGTTGCACAAGTACAATGCTTTTTTTGGTCAAAATTCAAATGTACAAAATTATGATGTCATGCTGATGTCATAGTGTTATACTAATAAATGCACCCCGACACATTTAACCACTATCAAAAGATATAGAATAAGAAATCATACCAAGTGCAATCCTTTCTAGGGGTAAAAATTAAAATCTGTGGGGCGGAGTCTAACCACTGCTCAAGATGGACCCACCATCCTAGAGCTCCCGAGGGACTCGCATTAAAACTCCATCAAAGCTAACATTAGCAGCGAGAGGAGAGAGAACCGACCACAAACATACCTTGTGTAATAGGAGGCATATTTCACAGGAAGTGAAGGGGGAAAAACCAACAATCACGTCCGCAAACGCCGACGCCTCGAGCTCCTATAGACAGATTTATAACACGTGGTGTGGTCTTGTCGCAGGCCTCAGAGCCGCCTTCACCTACATGAGTAAACTGTCAGCTTCCCCACGAACCCCATGAGGGAAGATAATAGCACTGAAGCCCTTCTAACAGCCTCAATTCTACAGGATAAACTGGACTCGCTCCATGATCGCCTCTCTAAGACACTTACCGCAGCATTGAACAGGGCCATAATGGAGCTACGGGCGGAAATCAATAGTATTGGCGATTGGCGAGTGCACGGCAGGATGGAGGAGAAGTTGATGGCATAATCCACCACCCGGGCAACATGGAGGATGATGTCCTTTTCCTCCGACAGGAGATAACAACCCTCCATGAGGACCTAGAGAACCGCAAAGGCGGCAGAACCTAAGAGTGCGCGGGGTGGGTTCACTGGGTATACCGACAATAATCTGAGGGAATACGCCACAGGACTTTTCTCTTATCTTGTCCCGAAATACCAGAGCACTGGAGGTATGGCATCTACTAAAATCTATCTAAATCACAATTTACAAATATATTCTGATTTATCTCCACGGAGGCGGCAGAACTCGTAAGATGAAGACAGTCACATCCCAATTGAGGGACCATAAGATCCCCTATAAATAGGGGTTCCCTTTTCACATTATTGTTAACCAAAATGGGCGCAATACAGCCTATACGACCCTCTCGTCAACCTCAACCTCCAAACCATTTGAAGCCAGGCTGGACACAGTAGGCCAGAAGAGGCCCTCCCCTTCTAACCGTCCACGGATTAAAATCTCGGCAACTTTAGGCCGCTTGTATTACCGATAAGAGGTCTGGAACTATAAAACGCTTTCAAGGATTTATCAGGTATTCAGCTTTGAGGAAGAATCACCTAACAGTTTTCCTGCAGATTAATTCTAACTTTAGGAATAGCCCAAATGGGCAATACAACAACAGGCTTCACTCAGGTTACGGTCATACTGCACCCCAATATTGCAGGAAATGGCAGCTAAGGACAAGATATAGACCCAATAAATCAAACTTCCTTGGCCATATGGGCAACTTAGTACCTCATATTAACACCACTATGCATAATAAGTATCTATACGTACCTATAGCTTCATATATTTAGTATTGGTAACTGAAATAAATATTTGTTTTCTCCTCTCCTTACCTACTGACTACAACCTCTCTCTTCTTCCCAACTTAAAGGGCATGTCCACCCCTGAAATCGTTTTTTTAATATTATGCTCCCCCATGTCCCCCAGCCCCAACCGCATGTTTCGTTTTTTCAAAAAGCTCCCCAAACTCTTACTTACCTCCCCTCGATCCTCCGCCGCACTGCCGGCCCCCTTGCTTGCGAGAATGCAAGCAGAGGGGCGGGACCGGCAGGCAGTCGCGTCTGTGATTGGCTGAGCGGCAGCCAATCACGGACGCGGCTGCCGGTTCATTCAGTGCAGCGGAGGGAAAGCGGAGAGGTAGTAAGAGTTTGGGGAGCTTTTTGAGAAAAAAAAACATGCGGTGGGGCTGGGGGACATGGGGGAGCATAATATTAAGGGGATTAATGCTAGGGGGAGGGATAGTAGAACGGGAGGGAGAGGGAGGGAGAGGGAGGGGGGAGAAGGGCTGCAGTGCGCATGGCAAATATCTACCGGAGGTAGATAGCAGGCAGAGACTGCTATCCTCCTGGTGGTTAGTTTTGAGAATTTGGGGGGGGGGTTTACAGGAGAACCCTATGGAGCTGGGATGTGAGGTGGATTGAGGTAAGGATTAAACTACACTACATGGTGGGCCAGTAGTTGGGGGGATTATAGTTTTGGGGGTGGACATGCCCTTTAACTCCAGGTATCCCTATATGGAGGGATATCTGAGCAATTGAATCACAAGATATACTGATAAACATTATTTGACCGATATAAAACAAGATGGTTTCTGAAAGTTTTAAATGTAAATGCACACGCATTTTCAATCTGTATATCCAGCTTCCTTTTTCTTCTCACTTTATCTCCACTATCCTTCTCTTAATGGTATGATTGACATACCAGACATGTTGGTAAAATGCTAGAAGACTCAATAATTTTTTCCTGAGCGAGATTTTTACTTTAAGTTTAAGTAAAACATGACCTGACTTTACCTTTTTTCTTCTATGTATCCACTACCTCTATTTCAATCTTATCTCCACTATCCCTTTTCCTTAATGGTATATAGCACTTAAATACCTCTCAAAAGTATATTTCCCTCCTGAATGTAGTTTTACGGTAAACCACAGATAATATATGATATCATTTCATCTTCTTCCTCCTTTGTATCCAGCCTCTTCTTTTTTCCAATCTTATCTCCACTATCCCTTTTTAATTCTATTCAAAACCACGGGACAACTAGAGGCCGTAATAGACCAAGAGATATAATGATGGTTCTAATACTGAAGATCTCCTCTCTCCCCCCTTCCCCCCCTCCTCATGTACCTTTTGGGAGACATACAAAGAAATAGACCCCAAGGGTAGATATATCCTATTATTGGGCACCATCAATCATACCCCCATATTATTACTCAACATATATGCACCACACACATCCCAACTTCAATTATAAACGTACTTTACATAAGATACAACCTGCCCGTAACACAATCATAGGGGGAGATTTCAATATGATCTCTCCTCAGATATAATAGACAGACAATAAAACCCACAGATCAGAAACAAATATGGGAATGGCCTTAGCTCTCCACAAACTATAAGACAACACAAACGATATGATCTTTACCGTATAAGAAACCCACACTACGGAGCTTTTACATTTTACTCCAACCCCCATCGTTCTCATGCCAGAATTGATTTCTTTCATACACCCTTGGTCAGATCATACTCCTATAGAAATCAACATCCCCCTCAACACCTCAAGGCAACACTCAAATAACTGGCGACTAAATGAAATAATACTCATAGATCCACAACTTAGATCTCAATTATATAAGAAACGAAGAAAGAATTTTTCCATATAAGAGGGTTCGGTAGAATCAATGTTCATCCTTTGGGGTGCACACAAGCCACCATTAGAGGAGGTAATATCAATACTCTCACTCCAAAGAAGAACCGCTCACATACTATCGCCTGTATCCAACAGCATTACGAAATCTAGAACAAAGCCATTACCATAACCCAACATTCACTTCCCTCAGAAGAATATTAGCCTAACGCAATCAACTTAAAGATCTGGCTGTGTACAAGGTGGAAACCTCATTATCCTGGCTCGAAAGATATTATTTATGATAAGGGCACCAAAGCCAACACTCTTTTAGCCTGACAACTCAAAAAAACAAATGGAAGCTACACCATATTATATACAAAACAATCCGGTCAAACATATCATTCCCCTCAGGATATAGCCAACGCTTTTGCCAACTACTATAACTAATTATATAACCTATACCCGCATGTTTATGAGGATTCATTACACGAAGAACAAACAAAGCAAAGCCAGATTACACAACTCACGTCGCTAGACTCCGACTCTCTCAATAGACCCTTCACAATTATAGAACTTACCTCCGTAATTAAGAGTATGCTCTCAAAGAAAACACCGGGCCCGGACGGCTACACATACTCATATAAGACATTTAGAGAAATACTGGCACCTTAGTTACTAAATCTGTATAAACTCTTTTTTTAGAGGGCTCCCCAATCCCATCATCACAACTACCCATATTGTTAGTCCAAACATAAAGGGTATGGAGAAACCAAACTAGGGCACAGACTGTGCTGTGAAAAACTCGTGTTTATTCACACAGATATCCACACGACATGTTTCGAGCGACATGCGCCTTTATCAAGTGCCCTTGAGGCACTTGATAAGGGCGCATGTCGCTCGAAACATGTCGTGGGATATCTGTGGGAATAAACACGAGTTTTTCACAGCACAGCTGTGCCCTAGTTTGGTTTCTCCATACCCTTTATGTTTGGACTATAGATATGTAAGGGGAGGATTGGAATATCCCCTGGATGGTGGATGAACCTATACATATACCAGCTGCCGCCCCTCACCTACTATATATACCCATATTGTTGTTATCCCCAAAGCAGGCAAGGACCATACTAAGTTCGCCCCATTGCACTTTTGAACACAGAACAGAATAGGAAATTTACTACCAAGGTGGGTTTTGTGAGGGACAGGCAGGTTGGGGACAAAATAAGAAAGACGATAAATTTGGTGGAGATCCTAACATGCACACATCAAGAAGGTCTTCTTCTAAGTTTGGTGCGGAATTCAGGGGAACATAGGACAAGCTATCCTAAACCTACATACAACACCTACAGCTCTGGTATGCATCCCCCATGCAAAATCTGATATATTTTTCATTACAATGGAACCCGACAGGGCTGCCCCCTCTCTCTCTGCCCCCTACTTTTTGTACTCTGTATAGAATCATTGGCAGCACAAATCAGATGACATCAGGGAATTCATGGGATACAAACCCGGCAAGCTGAATTAATATAGCGTTATATGTGGACCATGTCCTTTTAACACTCACTTCACCACTCAATCTTTACCCATCTCCAATCACTTCTCAAAAGATTTGGCTCCCTGTCAGGTTACAAAATGAAATAATGACAAAACTGAAGCCATTCCTATCAACATATTAGCCTCCACCTTATCACGACCGCAATGCTTATTTGAGTCAAAATTTAAATCTGCAAAATTATGTCATGCTGATGTCATAATGACATCATTAAAAATATGCACCCAGACACATTTAAAACTATAAAAACATATAGAATAATAAGCCACACCAAGTGCAAACCTTTTTTGGGTCTAAATCTAAATCTATCCAAAATTATGATGTCATGGTGACATCACTAGAATATGCACCCAGACACCTTTGAACACCATTAAAAAATATAGAATAAGAAATTACACCACATGCAATGCTTTTTAAGGTCAAAATCCAAATCTGTGAAAAATTATTATGTCATAGTGACATCACTAAAAATGCACCTAGTAACAATAAGAAGTTGCACCAAGTGCAGTTCTTTTTAGGGTCAAAATCCAAATCTGTGAAAAATTATGATGTCGTGATGATGTCATAGTGACATCACTAAAATATGCACCCAGACAAATTTGAACACCATTAAAAAATATAGAATAAGAAATTACACCACATGCAATGCTTTTTAAGGTCAAAATCCAAATCTGTGAAAAATTATTATGTCATAGTGACATTACTAAAAATGCACCCAGTAACAATAAGAAGTTGCACCAAGTCAGTGCTTTTTAGGGTCAAAATCCAAATCTGTGAAAAATTATGATGTTGTGATGATGTCGTAGTGACATCACTAAAATATGCACCCAGACAAATTTGAACACCATTAAAAAATATAGAATAAGAAATCACACCAACTGCTATGCTTTTTTAGGGTCAAATCCAAATTTGTGAAAAATTATGTCATGCTGATGACACACTCAGACATATTAAAAAAGTATTAAAAGGTGTAAAATAAAAGTTCTTATCGTTAAAAATGTTGCTAGTTTTGCCACAACCAATCAGATGTTAGCTTTCAAATGTTAAATAAATCCGATTGGTTGGGGAAAAATTATCACCATTTTTAACGATAAGAACTTTTATTGAATCTCCCTGATAGAAGTCACACCAAGCTCAATGTTTTTTTGTGTCGAAATTAAAATCTGTGCAAAATGATGATGTCATGCTGAAGTCATGTTGACAAATTAAAAAATGCACCCAGATATATTTATACACTATTAAAAGAAGTAGAATAAGAAGTCGCACCAAGTATGATTATTTTTTGGGTCAAAATTCAAATCTGTACAAACTTATGTCATGCTGATGTCATACTGACATCAATTAAAATATGCACCCAGACACATTGAGCACTACTAAAATATGTAGAATAAGAAGTCGCACCAAGTGCAATGCTTTCTTTGGTCAAAATCCAAATCTGTGCAAAATTATGATGTCATGTTGAAATCACTAAAATATGCACCCAGATTTAAACTCTATTAAAAGATATAGAATAAAAATAACAAGTGCAATGCTTTATAAAGTAAAATACAAATTTGTGCAAAATTATGATGTCATAGTGACATCACTAAAATATGCACCCAGACATATTTGAACACTATTAAAAGATATAGAATAAGAAATCACACAAAGGGCAATGCTTTTTAGGGTCAAATACATATTTGTGAAAAATTATGTCATTCTAATATCATAGTGACATAACTTATATTTGCACCCAGACACATTTAAACACTATTTAAAAATGTAGAATAAAAAGTTTATTCAAATGCAATTTTTTTTTGGGGGGGGGGGTCAAAATCCATATTGGTGCAAAATTATAATGTCATGCTGGTGTCAAAGTGACATCACTAAAAAATGCACTTTGAGCAGTATTAAAAAATGTAAAATAAGAAGTTGAACCATGTGCATTGCTTTTTGGTGTCAAAATCCAAATCTGTGCAAAATTATGTCATGATGATGTGACCACACTAAAAAAACATCCAGACACATTTGAACACTATTATACAATACTAAATCACACCAAGTACAATACTTTTTAAGGTCAAAACCCAAATCTATTAAGAAAAAAATTCTGATGTCATGCTGATGTCAAAATAACATCTCTAAAAAGCCAAATCTGTGCAAAAAAAATGCACCCAAACACATTAAAAAAAGTATTAAAATGTGTAAAATAAGAAGTTGCACCAAGTACAATGTTTTTTGGGGTCCAAATCTGTGTAAAATCACAATGTCATGCTGATGTCATAGTAACGTCAGTAAAAAATGTACTCAGAAACATTGAGCACTATTAAAATATAAACAGAGAGATTCAATAAAAGTTCTTATCATTAAAAATCATCCAAATCCAAATCTGTGCAAAATGATGTCATATTGACATCACTAAAATATGCACCCAGATATATTTGAACACTATTAAACAATATAGAATAAGAAGTCATGCTTATGTCATAGTGACATCACAAAAAATGCAGCCAGACTCATTTAAACATTATTAAAAGATGTAGAATAAAAACTCAAGTGCTTTTTTTGGGTCGAAATTCAAATCTGTATAAAATTGATGTCATAATGATGTCATAGTGTCATCACTAACAAATGCACCCAGAAACATTTAAACCACTATTAAAAGATAAAGAATAAGAAATGACATTAAGTGCAATGCTTTTCAGGGTCAGAATCCAAATCTGTGCAAAATTATGATGTCATGCTGATATCATAGTGACATCACTTAAAAATGTACCCAGACACATTTAAACACAGTGAAATCAGAAAAAATTAACCCAGACACATTCAAACACTATTAAAAGATGTAGAATAAAAACTTAAACCAAGTGCATTTTTTTGAGTCAAAATCCAAATCTGTGACAAATTATGATGTCATGCTGATATCATAGTGACATCAAAAAAAATTCACCCAGACACATTTGAACACTGTTAAAGATAAAGAATAAAAAGCTGCACCAAGTGCAATGCTTTTTTTGGGTCATAATCAAAATTTGTACAAAATTATGACGTCATGCTGATATCATAGTGACATCAATTAAAAATGTACCCAGACATATTTAAAGACAGTGAAATCAGTAAAAATGCACCCAGACACATTTGAACACTATTAAAATATGTAGAATAAGAATTTGAACAAAGCGCAATCATTTTTTGAGGGTGAAAATCAATATCTGCACAAAATTATGATGTCATTCTGATGTCATAGTGACATCACTAAAAATGTACCCAGACACATTTAAACAGTGAAATCAGAGGAAACTGCAACCAGACACATTTAAACACTATTAAAAGATTTAGAATAAAAACTCGAAACCAAGTAAAATTATTTTTTTGGGTCAGAATCCAAATCTGTGCAAATTTATGATGTCATGCTGATGTCATAGTGACAGCACAAAAAATTGCACGCAGACACATTTGAACACTATTAAAAGATAGAGAATAAGAAGTCACACCCAGTGAAATGCTTTTTTTGGGGTCAGAATCGAAATCTGTGCAAAATTATGAAGTCATGCTGATGTCATAGTGACATCACTTAAAAATGTACCCAGACACATTTAAACAGTGAAATCGGTAAATAATGCAGCCAGACACATTTAAACAATATTAAAAGATGTAGAATAAGAACTCGAACCAAGTAAAATAATTTTTTTGGTCAGAATCCAAATCTGTGCAAAATTATGAAGTCATGCTGATGTCATAGTGACATCACTTAAAAATTTACCCAGACACATTTAAACAGGGAAATCAGTAAATAATGCAACCAGGCACAATTAAACAATATTAAAAGATGTAGAATAAGTACTCAAACCAAGTGAATTTTTTGGGGGGGTCAGAATCCAAATCTGTGCAAAATTATGATGTCGTGATGATGTCATGCTGATGTCATAGTGACATCACTAAAAAATGCAACTAGACACATTTGAACACTATTAAAATATATAGAATAAGAAGTTGCATCAAGTGCAATGCTTTTTTTGGGTCAGAATACAAATCTGCAAAATTATGATGTCATGCTGATATCATAATGACATCACAAAAAAATGCACCCAGACACATTTGAACACTATCAAAAGATAAAGAAGTCCCACCAAGTGCAATGCTTTTTTTGGGTCAGAATCCAAATCTGTGTAGAATTATATTATGCTAATGTCACAGTGAAATCACTTAAAAATGTACCCAGGCACATTTAAACACAGTGAAATCAGTAAAAAAAAATGCACCTAGACACATTTAAAGACTATTAAAAGATGTAGACTAAGAAATCCCACCAAGTGAAATTCTTTCTAGGGTCAAAACCCAAATCTGTAAAAAATGTTAAAAAATTATGATATCATGCTGATGTAATAGTGGCAAAACTAAAAAATGCACCCAGACACAGTTAAACCACTAGTAAAATATATAGAATAAGAAATCACACAAAGTGCAATACATTTTAGGGTCTGAATTCAAATCTGTGCAAAATTATGATGACATGCGGATGTCATAGTGACATCACTTAAAAATGTATCCAGACACATTTAAACAGTGAAATCAGCGAAAACTGCACCCAGACACATTTAAACACTATTAAAAGATGTAGAATAAGAAATCACACCAAGTGCAATTCTTTTTAGGGTCAAAATCCAAATCTTTAATTAAAAAATGATGTCATGCTGATGTCATAGTTACATCACTAAAAAATGCACCTAGATATATTTGAACACTATTAAAGGATAGCGAATAAGAAGTTGCACCAAGCTCAATGCTATCTTTGGTCAGAACCCAAATCTGTGCAAAATTATGATGTCATGCTGATGTCATAGTGACATCACTTAAAAATGCACCCAGATACATTTAAACACAGTAAAATCACAAAAAAAAGAACCCAGACACATTTAAACACTATTAAAAGATGTCGTACAATGTTTTTTGGGTCAAAATCCATATCTTTGCAAAAATGATGATGATGTCATGGTGAAATCACTTAACTTGATTTTACAGTGTACCTATCCTTTATGTTCAGTTGGAAGCTGTAGCTTTAAAAATGCTGTTGCCATATTTTTTTCCTATGCCCCTCCAGAGCCAATCTTGGGAGCTTGAAAGTTGCTGACATCTTGTTTCTGCTTAGCTGAATGGTTAGCTCCGCCCCTCCGAGATTTGCAGCTACCTCCCGATTCTTCATCTTCAAATTGTAAGGCCTGTCCATTCCAAAGTGCATGCGACGTGATGTCAGTGCGTGCACAGACGTATGCGCGCTTGACGTCATCTCAGTGCACCATGTGTGTGCTCAATGAGATGACGTCAAGTGCACACACCATTCAGCTAAGCAGAAACAAGATGTCAGCAACTATCAAGCTGCAAAGGTAGGCTCTGGAGGGTCATAGGAAAAAAAATAGGGCAACATTATTTTTAAAGCTGCAGCTTCCAGCTGAACATAACTTGATTTTACAGTGCACTTATCCTTTAATAATGCATTCAGACATATTTAAACACAGTGAAATCACAAAAAAAATGCACCCAGACACATTTGAACATTATTAAAAGATATAGAATAAGAAGTCACACCCACCAAGTGCAATGCTTTTTTGGGTCAAAATTCAAATCTGTATAAAAGTATGATTTCATGCTGATGTCATAGTGTCATCACTAAAAATGCACCCAGAAAAATGTAAAGCCTATTAAGAGATATACAGCGAGATTCAATAAAAGTTCTTATTGTTTAAAATGGTGCTAATTACCATGTTAGCTTTCAAATGTTACATAAGATCTGATTGGTTGGGGCAAAATTAGCACCATTTTAAACTATAAGAACCTTTATTGAATAACCCTGATAGAATAAGAAATCACAACAAGTGCAATGCTTTTTAGGGTCAAAATCCAAATCTGTAAAAAAAAAATATGATGTCATGCTGATGTCATAGTGACATCACTAAAAAATGCACCCAGACACATTGATCACTATTAAAAGATATATAATAAGAAGTGAGACCAAGTGCGATATTTTTTTGGGTCAAAATCCAAATCTGTGCAAATACGTGTTGAGGTCAACATGACTTCACTATAAAATGCACCCAGACACATTGAGCACTATTAAAGGGTATCTTCACCGGTAAAATATTTTTTTTCCTATTCAGTTTAATTGAAGAACAGGAAGTAAAGGAGCTGTGTCTTACTTCCCATTCTTCAATAAAACCTGCAGGAGTCTGGAGAGAAGATTCGGAACGTACCCACTTATCTCTTGCTCCTCCGCCGTGTCCTCTGACAGGTCCCAAAATGTCATGCAGATATCATTACTAGTTTGGAAGAATTGGAGACCACAGTTACCCTTTAAAGGGCATGTCCACCCCTTTTTACAAATATTTTCTCTAGTGTAGGGCTCCCTCCCCCAGCCCCAACCACTATATTATTTTGTAAAAAATATCCCCCGATCATTACTTACCTTACCTCTTTCCCACAGCGTTCAGTCCCGGCCATCTGCTTGCATCAAACAGCAAGCAGGGGGCCAGACCGGCAGCCACGTCCGTGATTGGCTCAAAGGCAGCCAATCACAGACACGGCTGCCGACAATGTAGAATGCCGGGGAGAAGAGGTAATATAAGTACAGATCGGGGGAGATTTTTTACAAAATAATACAGCGGTGGGGCTGGGGGAGGGAGCCCTACACTACAGAAAAGGGGTTACGGGCAATTTGAGGGTTACTGAAATCGAACGCTACATTTGAGTGTTATTGAAAGTCAAAGTTTACATTCAATGGTTACCAAAAATCTAACTATATATTCAAGTGTTATCGAATTTGAACGCTACATTTCAGGGTTACTGAAAGCCAAAGTTTACATTTCGAGAGTTATCGAAAACAAACATTACATTCGAGGGTTACCAAACGATACATTCAGAGGTTACGGAAAATCAAACATTACATTCTAGGGTTACTGAAAGCTAATGCTACATTAGAGTGTTACCAAAAACAATCATTACATTCGAGGGTTACCAAAAACAAACACTACATTCAAGGGTTGCCCAACAATACATTTGAGTGTTAAGGAAAATCGAACATTACATTCCAGGATTACCAAAACTGAACATTACATTCGAGGGTTACTGAAAACGAAAGCTATATTCCTGGGTTACAGAATTAACCCAAAATTCAAGGGTTAGCGAACAGTCCTTAAATTCGATAATTTTAGAAAATATATCGAAAATGCGTCTGCAAGTTCAGAAAACCGAACTAGTTCGATAGAGTTCAGATAGTTCGAGTTAGTCAGTCTGTTAGTCCGACTGACATGCAGCGAGTAGAGACGTCAGCTGGCAGATGAATAAGGGCGCCGGAATTACTTGTCTCTCGAGTGATTTTGGACTCTACATCTTGAAGGAAGCCTGTCTCAGTCATATCTAGGCGAGTTAAGTCCACTAAACGTGTTAGGGTTGGGGGGGGGGGGAAGGTTTAAAGGGCAATTATAGTGAGAATTTTTTTTTAATTCCTTCTAATGTTTTCTATAAGTCATCCCAACCACCAGGGTACTTTAGTTTCTTTAAATTCTTCATAGTCCTCGAGATATAAGCCTTTGAATATGCTGTGATTTGTAGGAGCTGCAACACCTCATCTGTCACTCAAAGGCACACACCCACACAATCCAAAGCTCCCATGCAGTACTGTCACACACTCCCTCATCCACAAGTACCATGTGCAACACATAGTCAAATTCTGTAGTGCTAAACACAATCAATAAACCATTAACCCAGCAATATGAGCATAACACACTATAAAACAGACACCCCCCCAAAAAAAAATCTTATATACATACAAAACCAGTGACTCAAATGGACATCACCAAGTAAACACTAATACAGTATATATAATAATACAGTAATACAGACTATTTACCAAACAAGACATACAGTGCAATCTATGAAATATATAGACTAAAGCAACTGAAATGTATCAGTTTCACTGTGTTTGTGAAGGTCTCACTGCAGCTGCTGCTACACTGACTCTGTCTTCAGTGATTATGACCTCAGCTAAGCAGGGGAAGATATAAGAACTTTAGGTACAAAAATAAATAACAATTAGCAAACTTAGAGAACAGGCAGAGCTCAGTAACTTACTTGTAAAGAATTTCAGCACCACTTGTCCTCCTCTCTCCCCCTCTGCCCCTCCCTTCAGAATACTGCTACTTTCTCCCACACTTTGCTTGCTTGCAGTCTAGCTCTGGAAGGGAGGGGTCAACAGGATGTCAGCACTTCATTTAAAGTCCTTTCAACTGAGCATGTCCGGACTTTTCATACAGCCCTTTACTGCTTGAGGGGGACTAGACTGAGAGGGGAGGGGGACTACACAGCTTGGTACAAACTTCTGCCAGTGTGAAGAAATGAAGCCACACAGCAACATGAAAGTAAGGCAGTTTATACTAAGTGATCTGTACATTGTATATAGACAAATTTTTTTTCACCTTTAAGAAAAAAGTTTTTGCACAAATTTTTTCCCCCCTAGGAATAACCTAGCTGTCGCTTCTGTTAGTGTGAAGCCTGAGTTTCTTGACTCACATTGCCTCATTAAAGAGAGGCGGTCCTGGTCAGCGTACAGCTTGTATAAGTGTAAATTTGCTGTCCCCTCAAAAAAACCTCAAACACAGCAATTAATGTCAAAACCCCTGGCACCAAAAGTGAGTACACCCCTAAGGGCAAAATGACCATATTAGAATTTTCCTTCTCCAGTGTCATGTGACTTGTTACTGTTACAAGGTCTCAAGATGTGAATGGGGTCCCAAAGGGCTGATTCCTGTATTGAGATATAGGGGCATCAACTGGGATAGGTATAATGACAGATACCATCAGAATGTTCTATAAAAATGGCCATGTATAGCAAGCTATAGACGAAGAAAAAGGGTCAGGACCTTTCTTTTTTCTTGAACAATATATGTCTATTTGTAATAAACATTATATGTAATATACAATATATATATATATGTATAATAAGTGAATTGTAAAAAGTTGCAAAAGATCATGGTCTCAAAGGGTAAGTGGGTCCAAGAAGGAATCATCTAACTGGAAAGTGCTGCTATTTCACATTCACATTGTCTTTCTAGGTTATTTTTACATAAAACAATCCACATAGTAATTACCTTATCCACGATATTTAACTCTTTCAGATGCAGATCATTAATGAGATAATCCACTACGTCATTCTTATTGTTCTGAGCCGCAAAGTGCAAAGCATTCATCCCATCCTGCAAGAATGCGTCAGATTTATTACATACACTTATTTATTATATATACAATATATAAACATACTGTATATCTTATTCACTGGAGCATGCTATTACTGCTAGCAGTGCATTCAAAAGCCATGAAGCAAAAGCAATCAGAGATAAGTTATAGTTGCAGCTTGGGAAATCTACTTGATTTGGGTCCCACCCATCTGCCATGACCCTAGAGAACATATCATGTAGAACTAATGAATGAAAGTGCAAAGTGGGTACTTAGATGTCCCCTGGCAGAGTGTGCAGTATGTGATCTCATATGCAGTCATGGGATCTCTGACTACATGCTGGGAACATATGGCCTCAGGACTTTCTATAAAATAACTAGTACATGAATTTGTTTTTATTAGACCCTATTAGCAGTTATTATATAATCGGATTGTTATTTGCATTAAGATCTATTGTGACTTGCAATTGTTCATTAGTGTGAACCCTTTGGTCTACATTGGTCTTTAATCACCATATTAGATTGGAAGTTTAATCAGCATTATAATTCCTGAAGCCTCGTACACACGTGCGATCACGGATCCCGACCCGTGTCGCACGATGTGTCCGAACGTACATTTCGGACAATAATAGGCCCGTGTATGGGCCCTTTAGCGTCCGAAATAACCGGTCAATCGGAGATCCGCCCAGTCGGTCAAGGGAACGATCCCTGACCGAACGCCCGTTTCGCCCGATAAAGTAAACATACACAGGCCGATTATCGTACAAAACGAAAGTTCAGACACATTGTGCATTGCGGGTCGGACCCCGTCATCGCATGTGTGTACAAACTTAAGACATCCATTTATTGTACTGAATAAATATTTACTAAAGGGATTACAATAGTTTTCCCAAATACAGAAACAACTAATAGCCCCAAATGATACTGTCCATTGTACGTACTGTACACTATAATAAGAAAAGAGACACAAACCTGATTTGTAGCCTTCTGATTGACTCCTGCTTTAATCAGCATTTGCACAATAGTCAGATCTGCAGACCAGGCAGCAAGATGGAAGGCAGTCAACCCATGCTAACCAGACAAAAATGGCACATAATAATAACATGCATACAGCGACCTGACATGGGAATATTCTAACCGGGACATTTTTATTAGGAAAGGAATCTGTGTTATCTCTAATGCAAACAAATTGATTAATTATTTTTGTAAAACATTAAAGGACCATTAAACTTATGCACCATTAACTTTAGAGTTGTAATGCTAACATGCAGTAGTGACCCTTCTTAAAGCAATGGAACAAGCTAGTGTCAAGTAGTCTCATTGCTATGGGTGCCATCGCTATACAGACAAACTGGCAAAACCGGGCAATGCATCGCTGGACGCTATGACAAAAAATTTACTCAAAAACGCTAATGTAATAAAGGGTAGCATGACGGTAAGACCATGTTTGCGGCATCTTTGTGGGTATTGCAAAAGACACCCACACAGCCACAGCAAGCAATGTAACATTCTCATAATGGCAACTTTTACAGGGCTTTTTAATAGCTGTTGTTAAATTCCCGAAAAAATGTAACACCTTATCACAATGCATCGGACTATTATATATGAATGACATCAGACAGAATATTACATCACAATCACACCAGGGATCAATATTGTCAGCCTCACCCTAATAATGTTTTGTTATCTTTATTTATATATCTGTTGTATTCAATTAGATCAACTAGACTTGAAGTTTAGTTCTTGAAGACGTTTCGCTAGTCATCCGACTGGCTTTCTCAATTCAGAATGACTTGTACAAGAATCTGTGGCAATTATGTACCCTGGAAAATGCGAATTAGCATATCACAGCCAGGTGTTAAGGGCAGTAAAGAAACCAAGCCAACCGGTAAATAGAGGTGGGGGGGTGTTTTTTTCGACACCAACTGTCTGCCATGTACAATGCTGTTTTGACACCTTACCCTGGGTGTTCCTATAACACCTCTTAACCACTATCCAATCACGCCCTTAACACCTGGCTGTGATAAGCTAATTGGGATTTTCCAGGATACATAATTGCCACAGATTCTTGTACAAGTCATTCTGAATTGAGAAAGCCAGTCGGATGACTAGCGAAACGTCTTCAAGAACTAAGCTTCAAGTCCAGTTGATCTAATTGAATACAACTGATATACCATGACCTGGATGAATGAGAACCTTCACAAACTTTATTTATATTATTACAGTTTTCCAACTATCAGCTATAGATTCCAACTATGCTTTAGGTGGTTTCCTGTAAGCAACAAGTCTGACATATTTTTATGGGATAATTCCTGTTTAATTAAATATATTTATAGAAAGTTACTTACTTTATCTGCAACGTCTACCCTGGCCTTACGGTTGAGAAGAAGGGAAACAGCCTGCATGTGATTTCCAGCTACAGCAAAGTGAAGTGCTGTACGATTCAGCTAAGGGGAAATAGCAAGATTTATAATTGGGCATCATTCTACAGTTTCTATTGAAACCAATGGTTATTATTTACCATCATGAAAGATGTAAATAAATGTTTAAATGCATAATTTGCTTTTATCTAATAGATGATTATTAATCAATCTGCAACTGACCATTCATTAAATTCATTGATTCATTGTTTTAGTCTTATTTCTAAAATAAGTTGTTACAGTAGTGGGTTTATTGTGATAAGGAGACTAATGTTCTTTCCTGGTCTGCATATCATTTGCACCACATGTTGTCTTGTGAGCTCCCTAACACATGTTCTCTTGTGAGCTCCCTCTCTTGTGTTCTCTTGTGGGCTCCCTAACACATGTTTTCTCATGAGCTCCCTACCACATGTTCTCTTGTGAGCTCCCTAACATGTGTTCTCTCATGAGCTCCCTACCACATGTTCTCTTGTGAGCTCCCTAACATGTGTTCTCTCATGAGCTCCCTACCACATGTTCTCTTGTGAGCTCCCTACCACATGTTCTCTTGTGAGCTTCCTACCTTGCTGTGATTCAGTGCCTTTGCTTTTTAAAGATAAATTAAAGTTTCAATGCAAGTTAAAAGAAATGTGCATTAGGTTATTTTGCTCTTTTGCAGTGTTTAAGGCTGAGACCCAACTGCAACCCACAAAAAATGACGATGCGTGTTTTGTGAGCTTTTGTCATGTGCTGTGTCCGTTGTATCTGCCAGGGTGTTATGGGTAAGCACAAAATTACACATCCTATTGATTTGTTTCCAATTTTATCAGCTTTTAATCTAATAAAACAGCTGTAATTTTGCAGGATGTGGTCATTTCCTGAGTTTCCCAGCCCTCATTTTGATAAATAATTAATTTACTGACTGCTTGGCCTTTTTTAGAAAGGTTGCATATAGGTCACATGTAGGTGACCCACTGTGGGAAAACTAGAGATCTGCAGAATAAAATAAATGATTTCTCCATGATTGGAGAATGATTTTCTCTATTGAAAAATACAGTTATCTCGCTGTCAGGAACTATAGATTTTATTCAGGATCACATTTCTGCTTTAGTTCTCCTTTATTTAAAAATAATAGTGAACTAGTTTTCACATACACTTCCTGTTTTGCAGGAACCTAATGTTGCTCTGCTTTACAGTCACATTAATATATAGTATAAATACATACATGTAACAAACAAGGGTAGTGTATACCATACAATACAGTGTGTGGCAGTGATACCATTGTATTGCGGCTTTGGTCTAGTGAGCTTACAGTCTGGAAAAAAGGGATAAAACACAAAGGAAAGTAATTGGGTAAGTGGACCAAGATAGGTGAAGGTCTTGCTAGTGTCCTAGTTCAGATTATATGTTTACCTAAAGATGTAAATTCAAGGTTACTTTTAAAGATCTTGAGGGATGTGGAGTGATGAAGCAGAGAAGGGCATTCCAGATTAAGGGCAAGGCGCACACCTTTTTGTGTAGTCTTTAATGGCTGAAATGTTGCCTATGATTAAGTGATTAGATTATAAGTTCTTTGAGCCTGGGCCGGATGGGAATGTATTAAATAAATGTGAAGTATTGCGCTTCTAAACAGTGTCAGACTGGCCCACAGGGTTACAGGGGAATCCCCCAGTGGGCCCACAGCCCATTCACCCAAGAAAACTGCTCAAATTTAAATACAGAGCCAAAGGGACAGTAAGAAATGCATTTTAATAAACAATAGGAGTCAGTAGGAATAAAATAAATATGTAAATGAGTGATAATAGAGATATGAAATGTTAGAAGGGCCCCTAAACTCATCCTGGTGGGTCCCTGGACTCAGACTTTCTGGTGGGCCCCAACAGTCCAGTCCGACGCTGCTTCAAAAAAGCATAGATTAGTTAATCAATCAGTCGTCTGTTGGTCGGGAATATTGGGCTGGAGTTGGCCTGTGTGTGCTAACTATAAATGGAGAAGGAACCCGAGAACTTCAGCTTCGTACACACGTGCGATCGCAGGCCCCGATAATCGGCCCGTGTATGGGACCTTTATTGGCCGTTTCAGCCATTCGGTCGGGGATCGTTGCCCAACCGGCTGGGCGGATCTCCGAACGACCACCTGTTTCGGGCGATAAAGGGCCCAATTATCGGCCGAAACGAACGTGTGTACAAACCTTAAGCTTTGTGGCATCCCCAACAAGGAGACACAAGATAAAGAGTTGGTGCCACTGTGGGAATTACAAATGGCAAGATTAACTTTGTAAGAATCATACATGTGTGTACCCAGCTTAATCCTCCAAGATGGAAAATCTGCAATAGTGAATCTGAGTCAATCTGGCCCTAAATGTACATGGAAAGAGGTAGGAGGAGAGTGCAGTACCCTGGATACCTAAGGGGGTTAGAAAGTAAAGTAATAGAGGGCAGTCCACACTAACAAATGCTGAACAGAGGTCCAGAAGGATGAGTAGGCAAAGGCAGCATCAGGTAGTCAGTTTAGAGAGGGCTGCTTGTAATAATATATCATTTCATACTATGTCATATAATATAACTATCTTCCATCACATTCAAGGAAAACATTGAAAGACTGGATCCCATGAGCTGTATGTACTTACATTATTTTTAGCATTTATGTTCGCCTTTTGTTCAATTAGCCGATTCATTGCCAGCACATCATTCCTCTTAGCAGCTTCATGAAAGGCCATTTCCTTCGGTAAAACTGTAACACACATTGACACGTCTATTACGAGAGGACATTAGGTAATTTCTCTCTAATTCCTATTTGCTATTTTATAGTCATTCAAACTGAATGTAGTGTTTCTTTTCCATTCTGCCAACTAGAAACCACCAGCCCCCCCTTTAAGACTCTAATTTGGCCCCTTCCTGCTTCATCTACAGTGATAGCCGGTAGGGCAGGCATAGGCAACCAGTAGATCTCCAGATGTTTAAAAAGTCACTGTCTGCAGAGTGCTTGTAGAGCAAGGCTGAGAGTTGTAGTTTTCAAACATCTGAAGATCTACTGGTTGCCTATGGCTGCGGTAGGGGTTGTATATGTGGGAGAAAAGCCATTAGTTATGTAACAAACAGATATTATGTTAGACATGATCAACACTTACCTGCGGCAAAGAACTCTAAAGGCCGTTGCACTTACAATGAGAATTCCTGGTCTGGAAACACCCATGAGAAAACTTTGTGTTTGCTCAATAAACTTTTAAGTAAACGTTCAAAAAAAGTATCTCAGTTTCCTGTTTCCCAATCCCAATTCTCTGGTAGAACTCTTCTTGCCATCTTTGATAAGGGTAAAAGTATTTGACATATATAAATCTAAAGATTAAAGAGGAATTTCATAAGGAAATAAAAATCATTAGTATTTAAATGATTTATATATATTACAGAAACCTAGATTTTCTACATATTTCAGGCTTATTTAATAATAGGTGCAAACCTTTGTCTGAGCTGTTAATTTACCTCAACCAATCAGACAATACGTTTTATACTGGTCTACTACAGTTAGAAAACATTTGATTGGTTGCTGCAGATTAAGAACACTTGCAATATTTTGCACCTCTTATAGAATAAGCCTCATATCTTTGCAATGCTTGAAGCAGTGATTTTTTCTGATTAATTTTTGGATGAGCATCTGAGAATCTGAACCAACCCAGAGGCAAAGTTAGTACACTGGACAAAGAACATATACGGTTCGAAACATGTAGTGTGGCGGGTATTTTTGCACCTGAATAAACAATACCACTTTTTGGGTTGTATTAATCCCTGCTGTGGAAATAATTTTTTCATTCTACATATATCTACCGCAATCCCACAGTCACAGAAGATTAAGAGATAAAACTCACCCCACAAACCAGACACTCCCACTTGTATGGTCAAAAAAGTGCTGCGTGCATTTAAATACATCAACATGATAACCCTCAATAAATAAATACATACGAAGTGCAGTGCAAACAGTTATTAAAATAAAACAGACCAACATCCTGCGGGGGATCAATAGAAGTCCCCAGCAGGTTGGACCAATATAGATACCCAATTCCCCAAAGTCACAATTCCCCAGAGTCTTTATTGGGCACAGCAGTGCTGTCAGAGCTCCAACGAGAATCCAAATGTGTTAATTAAAAACAAAACAGATCAATACTGGCCTGTTGATGTATCCTACGTGAACGGGTAAGTGAGACGTTAAACTAGTACCACATGTCCAGACAATCTGGTATTTGTGTGAGAAACCAGGTCTTCGTAGGGTCTGTCCGCCACACTCTTCTTTGGGTGAATTTGTATCCATGTACAAATGTGCCACCCAATCCCCAAAGAACTTAGCTTATACATTAGTTACCTATGGGGTATGAAAAGCCTTAGCAAAATCAAAGTATACCACATCTACTGCTATACCACAGTCCAAATTCCTACTCATTTCCTCATAAAAGCCAAGCAAGTTTGTTTGACAAGATCTATTATTCCTCCTAAATCCATACTGAATACTATTTATATGTATACTGAAAAAATGACTTTGAGTCATCTTAATCTATAAATAAATACATGTAAGTAGCAATTCCTCTGAGGTGTGTGTGTTGCTGCATGCCTTTAATACAGTACTTGTTTAGCTCAGGCTCTGACCACTGACCTGGATATTTTCCCCACATATCAACTGTCCATACTGCATACAACATGCAGCACACCAACTGTCAAACCATTCCAGCTGCGGCAAAACTGCTTACAGAAATGCTAAAACGTAAGATGTTACAAATTGGATATCTAATGAAATAGGGGACAGATCAACAAAAAAAATGGTACAGTGATAGTTGGGATGAATTATAGTTTCCACTAATGGGAAATTAAAAAAAAAAAAATCCAGTGTACATACTTTAAGGTTTATCTGTTGTATTCAATTAGATCAACTGGACTTGAAATTTAGTTCTTGAAGACGTTTCGCTAGTCATCTGACTGGCTTTCTCAATTCAGAATGACTTGTACAAGAATCTGTGGCAATTATGTACCCTGGAAAATCCCAGTTAGCATATCACAGCCAGGTGTTAGCATATCACAGCCAGGTGTTAAGGGCGTGATTGGAAAGTGGCTAAGAGGTGTTATACGAACGCCCAGAGTAAGGTGTTAAAACAGCATTGTACATGGCGGACAGTTGGTGTTGAACCCCCCCACCTCTATTTAGGCTTGGTTTCTTTATTTTTACATAAATGGCCTCCTTAACACCTCTCTTGAACCAGTCACGTTCCTTTGCCAAAATGTTAACATTACAATCTTTAAAGGTATGTCCTTTACCCTTAAGATGCAGGTACACGGCTGAGTCCTGCCCCGAGGAATTGGCTCTTCTGTGCTGGGCCATACGTTGATGCAGTTGCTGTTTGGTCTCCCCCACATACAAATCAGAGCATTCTTCTAACAGAGGTGGGGGGGTTCGATACCAACTGTCTGCCACGTACAATGCTGTTTTGACACCTTACTCTGGGCGTTCCTATAACACCTCTTAGCCACTATCCAATCACGCCCTTAACACCTGGCTGTGATATGCTAACTGGGATTTTCCAGGGTACATAATTGCCACAGATTCTTGTACAAGTCATTCTGAATTGAGAAAGCCAGTCGGATGACTAGCGAAACGTCTTCAAGAACTAAACTTCAAGTCCAGTTGATCTAATTGAATACAACAGATATACCATGACCTGGATGAATGAGAACCTTCAGAAGCATACTTTAAGGTTAGTCCTTAAAACATACTCTAGAATATATTCCTATATCAAACTTCCCATTATTTTCCCCATCACTGGAGTTAAACTCACAGATCTGTAATTACCAGGCTGTTAACGGCTACCCTTTTTGAATATTAGAAATACATTACAATCCAATCCAGAGGTATGTTTCCAGACATGAAAAAATAAGAGAACATTAGAAACAATGGCCTGGACAAAACTAAACATAGTTCCCCAAGGATGTATTTTATCCAGTTCAGGAGCTTAATTGATATGAAACTAATTTAGTTGTTTTGTTTCTAAACCATATCCACATTTACTGGCATCCCACCCCTCCTGGGAGTCTACCAGATTTTGGGGTGGTCTCCCGCACTCCTGCGTGAAGACCCCAAACTCCCGCAACCTGAACTTACCTGGCATCTCCGCCTCCGGAACGCCTACTTTTCTTTGCCATGCCTCTTTTGTGACATAATTTACGTTACGCCCCTATCCACGCCTCTTTTGGCATAAATTACGTCACGCGCAGTGGCCTGCCCCTAACCACCCCGCACCCTTCTCCCCACCCTGCCCGGAAACCAGATTCGGCAGGGTGGGATGTGTTCTATAGTGTGCACAGAAAAAATTTGTTCAAGATGTTTGCTTTATCGGCATCCACTGCAACTCTTATCACCATGGTCCAATATTTTATTTTTTTATTCATACATACACTTGCTGACCTTGAACCCTCACCTATAAGTTTTTAATATGTACAGTATAAGTAAAAGATTAACTTTAAAGAATTAATTTTTGGACTTTGTGGAGGTAATTTTTGCATAACAATAAGTTATTGCTGGAAAGGTTCGACAATATTACTTCCTGCAAGAAACCTTCCTGTTTTCAGCAATGTTACCAGCCTGTAGTAATGTGAGCAGCCTCTTGCTGTATTAATAGGCTCCCCTTCTCAACGGTCAATTTTTTTAAATGTCTGTGCAGGTCTTCCAGTTTTCCCCAGCACTAAGTCTTAGACATGCTTCTCCCATTGGGCAATGGGGTGGAGCAGAGGGTCAGGGGATGTCACAGGAAAATTGAACATTCACAGCAAGTGTTTAAGGAAAGACTGCAGACACTTATTTAACCTGTACTTGTTCAGAGACCACAGTTATCCTTTAATGTTACACAGTCTATTTATGAGTTTATGACTTTGGGGCGTTTTTCAAGCTGCCTCCATTGTAACTCCCTTCACTGGCCCATCCTGTGCACTGGGCCATGTCATCTGAGCATGTCAGATGACTAAGAATAAACTCCATATAGTAGGTTTAATCCAGTCTACTAATAAAGGTTAAAAGCCTTGGAGCCATTTGAGGTAGATTGTCGTCTCCCCCTATTTTTTGGTCATTTGGGTTTAATCACGATACTGTTTTCATCCTGCCTTTGAATCCTGTGTAATTATTGGCTATTAAACCAGGCAGCATATGATTCTATCGAGGAGTGGGTAGGGATTGCAATTATTCTAACTAGTTCGTATTGCACATATTGGGAAGTAGGGCTAGATCAGGGGTGTCCAACCTGAGCCACACCGGGGGCTAAAAGCACACATACCCACACAAGGGAAACAAACATAAAAAACAAGTAACAATTTACATACTTTGTCTTGTCTGACTGGGCAGACAAGCAGACTATGCTTAAGTTTTTTTTAGCTCAACAGATGAAAAGAACTAATTGACTTGGAGATGTTTCTAGAGGCAGTTGGAGTTGCTGACATGGAGAGTTCTAGAATCCTTTTAGCCACAATGCAATCAAAACATTGCATTCGGGAGGTCCCTATCACCTTTCTGTTATATGCTGATTGGGACACATTCCAGGGTATTTATTGCCAAAAGTTTCTTGTATAAATCTTCTCAATTAAGAAAGCCAGTCGCAGTGGTGTAACTAGAAATCACCCCCTTTCCTACTTCTTCTACAGTGGTTGTAGAGGATGTATCTGTCACAGGGAAAGTAAGAAGATGGGTCACCCTGGCTCCTGGGCCCCCTTGCCCCCAAGCTTTTCTTTTTACAAAAGAAAGGCTTTGATATATGGATAATCTTTTTTTTAAGCCTACAGAAAATATGATTTAAAGGATGAAAATGTAAATGGTTTAACAAGATATTCGGTACATTATAGGAACATTCTGTAATGTGTGGGGCAGATTTACAGTAGGATCTCATGTGATTGCCAATTTGGTTTTTGGCCATTTAAGCCAAAGGTTTCCATACAAATCAACAATCGGTACCTGGTTTCAGACTAAAAATCATTTGGGAAACAGAAAATGACAATGGAAAATTACGTACCGTACTTTTCTTGTAGTCATAGCCAAATGGTGCCATACTTAATCAGATTAATATTTGGAAACATTCATCAGATGGCACAGAATTTTAGAACATACTCACTGGGAGACAGGAAGCTAAGGTATGTTGGAAATTCAAACCCACCTATTTGAAGGATTAATGAGGTATGCACATATAAACAAATAGGTGGAGAACTCACATCAATACAAGACACCAGTCCATTCATAGTCCAAGTGAATATCTAAAGAAGAGAAGTAAGGATATCCTCATACTCATATCCCTGAGCACAATTTGCTTATTAACTTACTGATTTCATGGCTGTTTCCAGGGTTGCTCTCGGGGGCATTTATTTTCCTCACAGTCTGTACCAGTCCAGTCACCGTTTTCAAAGCCTTCTGAGCAGAGTTGCTAAGACTCTTGTCCTCCTTTTTGGGTGGCTGCTGTGCCCTGGGTTGTCTTCTGCTTTTCTTGTTCCCATGTTTCATTGTCAATTTTCTATTTCATGCCACAAACTGAGTTCCAGTAGTTAATTCCCCACTTGCATGTGCTCAGTCCCTCTTATTTTATTCAATGCTAACAAACCAACTAGTGCTGCTCCTTATGCAGATCTACAGTAGAGGGCTGGGTTGCTAGTCAGGTCTTTCATACATGACGTTAGAGTTACCCCTGTCAGTTATTGGAATGTGCAGTGTAGACTGGGACTCCCTTGCAGGCATATACAGTACATACTCTCTCTCTCAGATGACTCACCAGTACATAATACTCTGTTGTCCTTTGGGGTGTAATAAAAATGTGATAAGTTACAAAAAAACTATATAAAGTAAATTAAATCATAATATGACCACACCTGTGCATGCTAATCTAATTCTCTCAAAGGCCTACAATCATCTAGCTTGGTTGGAACTGGTTTACAATCTGATTTAGCACCTATCAAAATGACTTTCTATTTCTAGCACAAGACATTGCTCAGACAAGATGATCTCACATAGAGAAACCTTTGGGTCGTTTGGCTTTATAAATACTGTCTATTGATTTGGTTATATAAACAAAACTATGTAGATGATGTAATAAAAAAAAAAACAAGCTTTAAACAGAGAAAGATCATAGAGGGAAAACAAGATCACAAAAGCAGGAACTGCAATAAACCACAAAGGAATGGTCTGCAACAATTTACTATGGATTTTTTCCCTTCTAGCCTTGTATAAAAAAGCAAAACAGGTTCTATGCCATAGAACTGGGGAACAGGCACAACTTGATGTGAGGGACATGCTAATGAAGTAGCTGGATGCTTCCAGTAAATGTTAACACTAGGTTAGGTGTATCCCACACCTGTAACTCCCTTTCGTTGTGTCTGAACTCCCCTCTGCCCTGGTTCCAGGAGCAATTTAATCAATCAAACTGAATAGGAAGGAGACTTTTTTTGCCCTTCCTCTGGATTAACAGTTAGGGCTAGGCCACACTGAAACGCAAACGCAATAGCATGCGATTTCATGTGCGATTTTCGTTGCGTTTGCGATTGTGATTTCTTCAATAAGTATAGGAAAACGCATGCGATTGCGATTAAAAATGCAGAACGCAAAACGCAATCGCAATCGCATCGAAAAACGCGCGTTTTTTGCGTTGCCGCATTTTCAATAATTTTGAAAAATCGCAAGCGCAATCACAAACGCAAGCGCAAACGCAAAAAAAACGCAGCAGTGTGGCCTAACCCTTAGGCAGGAAATGAGGATATTGCTAGATGGGTTGGACTGGATGGACGTATGTCTTTATTCAACCTCAAATACTATACTATACTGTACTATACTATACTATACTGTACTATACTATACTGTACTATACTATACTATACTCCATACAGAAATTAACTGCAAAAATTCTTCACTACTTTCAGTGCTTCAGTGTGACCCGAAACATGTTGCACTGAAATAAATGAAGAATTTTCAGGCGTTAATTACTGTGTGGAGTCTCCTTCCAGTACATGTTAACACCTTTTTCCTAGTATTCACGTGAAGCACTTATGTGTCAGCTGTAGGTTACTATTTAGGTCAGACCTGAGCAAAGTAAGCCCAGCGGCCACATGGAGTCAGTTGGCTGATCCAGACTTGCACCCAAATCTACCTGAAATAAAAAATAATAATGATTGTCTCAGGCAGGTTAATTGAATTTTTTTTATTGTGTTAAAAAAAATGATTAGATAGTTATATGATTCATTAAAACTGATGAAATGGATCTTAAAGGGCAAGTCCACCCCCACATCTATAATCCCACTACTGGCCCCACTGTGCGGTGTTAAAAAATCCGTACCTTACACCTCTGTTCCAAATGGTTCTCCTGCAGTACCTGTGCAAAGTCCCAGAAAGTAAAGAGTAGGAGCGGTCTGTGTCATCCGGTTCCTGCTTCCCCTCTGTCCTCCAAGAGGACACTGGCATGTGCAGGGGACCCCTCCCTCTGGATCTATCTTGGCTGCTTGGTGCCCTACCTATAAAACAAGCAGCAGAAATTAACTTACGTTCCTTCATTCCCTCGGCACTCTGCATTGCCGGCAGCCGCGTCTGTAATTGACTGCCTCTCCGCCAATCACAGATATTGCTGCCGGTCCAGCCCGTTTCCAACTTCCATCAATTTATTTATGGGTGGGGATACCCTTTAAAGGACCTGTAAACTCCAATATTTTTTAAAAATGACTACCGTAAGTGCCATTCGTTTCTATTATTCACAGGGAGGTGAGAACGCTTATTCTCACTGACAGCCACTCTGTCCCGACCATGCGCCCTATCTTAGGCGCATGCGCGCCAATTCAAAAGATAGGGCGCGCGATCGGGACAGAACAGCTGTTCAGAGACTGAGCGGCTGCGAGTGGAGCGGCGGGTAAGGTAAGTTCCTGGTCCCCCGATCGTCCTATTATTCACAGGGAGGTGAGAATAAGCGTTCTCACCTCCCTGTGAATAATAGAAACGAATGGCACTTAGTCATTTTAATGTGTTTAGTGTTCCTTTAAAGCAGTGCAGTACGATATTCAGTAGACCTCCAAGCCCTCACCGACCCAATTACAGCTCGCATCAGCATTGAACGTCCGTTTAGTCGTGCGCGTGTATGCATTCGGCCGGGGGTCGTTCATTGATCTGCCAGGCTGCCGCTGATCGCCTGACAGGTCCTTTGTACTCTATATGCATGTGCTTATCTAAAATATAACTCTATAATGTTATACTTTACCTCTTTACTGGACTTTGGATTTGAAATCCGTGATATTTATTCATAAACAGCCTTTAATCTAGATACTGTAAAATGACTATACCTTTGCTCTATGTTTTGCCGTTTCTTTCTAAAAAATTTTTTTTTTAACTATTTGCCATAATTTCTATGAAATCCAAATTCAATGAACATTTTTACCTTTTTTGAATTTTAGTACACACTTTTTGCAGATGTGCAGATCTTCCTATTGTATAGTAATTGTTTCATCAGTGTTTTGAGTAAACATGGGTAAACATGAAGATATGTTTTGTTGAAGATTACCTTGCAATGGTGTTCAATAGATTACCTACCTAAAGCTACCTAAAACACGTTATTCCGGTATCATCCTGCGACGCACAATGTGTGACAAGGTGTGATTAAGGTCCCAAATCGTTTAATGTATGGGCGCACTGTCAGGCCTCATTGATGATCCAACCTGGAGGAACATGCTTGTGAAGGTTCTCATTCATCCAGGTCATGGTATATCTGTTGTATTCAATTAGATCAACTGGACTTGAAATGTAGTTCTTGAAGACGTTTCGCTAGTCATCCGACTGGCTTTCTCAATTCAGAATGACTTGTACAAGAATCTGTGGCAATTATGTACCCTGGAAAATCCCAATTAGCATATCACAGCCAGGTGTTAAGGGTGTGATTAGATAGTGGCTAAGAGGTGTTATAGGAACGCCCAGAGTAAGGTGTTAAAACAGCATTGTACATGGCAGACAGTTGGTGTCGAACCCCCCCACCTCTATTTAGGCTTGGTTTCTTTATTTTCACATAAATGGCCTCCTTAACACCTCTCTTGAACCAGTCACGTTCCTTCGCCAGTATGTTAACATTACAATCTTCAAAGGTATGTCCTTTATCCTTAAGATGCAGATACACGGCTGAGTCCTGACCCGAGGAATTGGCTCTTCTGTGCTGGGCCATTGGTACATCCAAAAGACCCAATACCAAAACACAAGAAAAGCGACATCATATATGCGGTGCAGTGCAGTGAAGAATGCTCTGATTTGTATGTGGGGGAGACCAAACAGCAACTGCATCAACGTATGGCCCAGCACAGAAGAGCCAATTCCTCGGGTCAGGAATTGAGAAAGCCAGTCGGATGACTAGCGAAACGTCTTCAAGAACTACATTTCAAGTCCAGTTGATCTAATTGAATACAACAGATAAACCTGGAGGAACATTAATGATGCCTGATCAAATGGGTGTTTCACCTGACCATGTGCCCATACACAGGTCAGGCCCACGATTACACATGACACGGACCTCGAACTTCAGAGAAAGTTCAAAAACTGACCCATTCAAGTCAATGGGAGAGTGATAGTCCGAAAAGTGTGGGTGTTTTACAACTAAACCAACAATGCTAACTAGCTCTAAAGGGCTGTGGCACCTGAGAAATGGTCTGGGGAACATGTCACTATCACCAAAACTTGTAAAAACACTTGTGGAACACAAGCGGGCAATTGTCGGGTTTGGCGCAAGCTACATTCGAGGGTTACGGCCAATTCAAGGGTTACCGAACGATACCTTCAAGGATTACCGAAAACGAACGATACTTTCGAGGGTTAGCCAACGATACATTTGAGGGTTAGCGAAAACGATCCACACATTCGAGGGTTAGCAAAAACGTTCCATACATTCGAGAGTTACCGAAAAGGAACGATACTTTCGAGGGTTAGCGAACGATACATTCTAGGGTTAGTGAACGCCCTGTAATTTGATAATTATCGAATTTACGCTAATTATCGAAAATACAGCCGCAAGCCGGAAAAACGAACTAGTTTGAACAGTTCGAGTTCGTCAGAACTCATAAAGTTCAGATCGAACTCGGGTTCAAGTTCTAGTCCATCCCTAGTTACAGATCTGAACCTGTCAATGTAGATCATGACATGTCTTTATATTCCACACATTTTGGTTTGGGGTAATTTTTACCGAAACAAACTGACAGATTTTGAGCATCATCTCATTTCTTAAAATGGAAGGAGCCAAAGAAAATCCAGCCATCCTGGGGAAGCTTCTTCATAATAAATGTGCCAAAAGGGAGGCCATAGCAGAAGATGGTCATGCTAAGAATAATGTATTATGTTCATAAATATAAACTAGGCATTCTAACACATTAAAATACAGCTTTAATTAAGGGATCTGCAGTCCTTCATAAATTTGAAATCTATGAATCCCAGCATTTCCTGTACGCTGTATCCCAACATTTCCTGTATGCTGTATCCCAACATTTCCTGTACGCTGTATCTCAGCATTTTCTGTACGCTGTATACCAACTATTCTGTATCTAGCATTTCTGTACGCTGTATACCAACATATTTGTATGTGTATCCCAACATTTCGTACGCTGTATCGAACATATTGTATACTGTATCCAGAATTCCGAACTGTATACCAACATATTCTGTAGCTGTATCCCAGCATTTCCTGACGCTGTATCCCAGCATTTCCTGTATGCTGTTTCCCAACATTTCCTGTACGTGTATACCAACATATTCTGTATGCTGTACAGCATTTCCTGTACGCTGTATCCAGCATTTCCGTTATGCTGTATCCCAGCATTTCCTGTATGCTGTTTCCCAACATTTCCTCTACGTTGTTTGCTAATATTTCCTGTACGCGGTTTCCCAACATTTCCTCTACGCTATATCCCAACATTTCCTGTACGCTGTATCCCAACATTTCCTGACGCTGTATCCACATTTCCTGTACGCTGTTTCAAACATTTCCTGTATCTGTAACCCAACATTTCCTGTACGTGTATCCCAACATTTCGTTACGCTGCATCCCAGCATTTCTGTACGCTGCATCCAAACATCCTGTACGCTGCATCCCCACATTTCCTGTACGCTGTATCTCAGCATTTCCTGTTTGCTGTATACCAACATATTCTGTATGCTGTATCCCAGCATTTCCTGTACGCTGTATACGAACATATTCTGTATACTGTATCCCAGCATTTCCTGTACGCTGTATCAAATTCTGTATCCCAGCATTTCCTGTACACTGTATACCAACATTTCTGTATGCTGTATCCCAGTATTTCCTGTACGCTGTATACCAACATATTCTGTATGCTGTATCCCAGCATCCTGTACGCTGATTCCAGCTTTCCTGTACGCTGTATACCAACAATTGTATGCTGTATCCCAGCATTTCCTGTACGCTGTTTACGAACATATTCTGTATATGTATCCAGCATTTCCTGTACGCTGTATACCAACATATTCGTATGCTGTATCCCAGCATTTCCTGTAGCGTAACCAACATATCTGTATGCTGATCTCAGCATTCTGTACGCTGTTTACGAACATATTTGTTATACGTATCCAGCATTCCTGTACGCTGTATACCAACATATTCTGTATCCCAGCATTTCCTCTACGCTATATCCAACATTTGTACGCTGTATCAACATTTCCTGTACGCTGTATCCCAACATTTCCTGTACGCTGTTTCCAAACATTTCCTGTATCCTGTAATCCAACATTTCCTGTATGTGTATCCAACATTTCCGTACGCTGTATCCCAACATTTCCTGTACGCTTGTTTCCAAACATTTCCTGTATCCTGTAATCCAACATTTCCTGTACGTTGTATCCCAACATTTCTTGTACGCTGCATCCCAGCATTTCCTGTACGCTGCATCCAAACATTTCCGATGCTGCATCCCAACATTTCCTGACGCTGTATCCCAACATTTCCTGTATGTGTATCCCAACATTCCTGTACGCTGTATTCAGCATTTCTGTACGCTGTATCCCAACATTCTGTCTGTTTCCTATATTCTGTACGCTTATCCCAGCATTTCCTGTACGCTGTATCCCAGCATTTCCCGTACGCTGTATCCCAACATTTCCTGTACGCTGTATCCCAACATTTCCTGTACGCGGTATCCCAACATTTCCTGTACGCTGTATCCCGACATTTCCTGTACGCTGTATCCCAACATTTCTTGTACGCTGTTTCCAAACATTTCCTGTATGCTGTATCCCAACATTTCCTGTACGCTGTATCCCAACATTCTGTACGCGTATCCCAACATTTCCGTACGCTGTTTTCAAACATTCCTGTATGCTATATCCCAACATTTCCTGTATTCTGTATTTCAGCATTTTGTGTATTAATTTTATTTACTTGTATAATAAGCATTTATATTAAATTTCTTTCTCAGAGGTTTACTGTGAAATGTAATGTTCCAAATCTCCAGCATATCTTATAATATGGATTTCAATTGTGCAGGGCTCCATAGAAATACCTTTGTTTAATGTTTACATGAACTGAACATGTTCAGTGTGTTAAATGAGATTTATACCTTCATGTTTCAGCAGCATAGCAATATTTCGGTTAAAGTGAAAATATACCTACAAGGTAAAATACTCTATAACTTAGTTCATAATATTTGTGTTAAAAGTAAAACTGGCTTAACTAGAACAACAAGCTAGACAGCATTGTATATTCTTACAACTAGACAAATAAGGCTACCTGTTGTGTGACAAGAAGAAACAAACAGTGACAACCTTTTATTTGGGTTTATGACCAGATGGATGTTCTGTGATAATATTCTTTTTCTAGGGGATAGGGTGCCCACAACACTACTTACCTGCAGACCTTTCTCGGACAACTTTTGGCACAAAACTTTATTAATGTTACATAAAGCAATATCCAGCCAAAAAAACATTGCAGGTAAGAAGCAACTTGGTGTTAAGAATTAAATCCAGTTCTCCATTTGTCTTTCCAAACAAAGAAGTGTATGGTCAGCATTGCACGGTTCCCAACCACTTTATCAGCAAAAGACTAATCAAAGATACACAAACAGCTTTCAAACATTAGGGCTCTGTTTTAATGGAGAAATTATGCACTGTATGTCAATTCAGAGAAATTACACAGCATTTGAAAGCTATATGCTTACCTCTGATTAAAACTGATCATATTATCTGCAGTCTGACATCACAAGAGTGCACCACCAACATCTTAGGGCAAGGTGGGCAAAATTAAACCTTTTCAAATTCAAAGCATTTTACCCATCTATTACCACACTCTTTCCAAAACAAATATTATGGAACGGAACGTTGTCCATTAACAATATTGGAAAACCATTTCATTAGTGCCATGCCTTGACTTCCACGCACAGTGGATATAAAGAGTCTCACACCTCTGTAAAATGTCAGGTTATTGTAACCAAACAAAAAAACAAACCAAGATAAAGCAATTAGAGAAAAAATGCATATTTCAGGCAATGGTCCTGTGTGTACCAAGGAAAGGGAACCATAAGAATATTTTTCCCATCTGATGATGCTCTGTAAATTGTACCGTACTTTAAAAAACTCTTTACTTTATGCCTGGAAAATTTTCACCTGGTTTGTTTGATAAAATGGTGGATATTGCTGAGCAGTTGGTCAAAAAAAATAAGAAAACAGCAATCGACATTTTCAGACACATAAGGAGCTGCAGTAATGTCAGCAGCAGAAACAGAGTATTTAACAGAGATACAGTTGAATTCACACTTTATATGACATTTTTGTTTCTCTTTCCTTCCCACACTAGAAATAGGCCACACACTTTCATTTATTAAGAGAATAAATGAAACTGTGTGGCCTCATGTACCTAGTTTCACAAATTGCTCGGCAAATGTGGCTTCCGGTATTTATACTGGATTTGCTCCTGGGGGTAAATCCCAAAAGGAATCTTACCCAGCGCCACTTAAGGCCAGCCATTAGTGGTATTAAATTGTGGAGTTAAAAGTGGTGCAAATCCTTTATTACATACAGTGCACCAGTTGCACGGGTGTCTTTTGCGAAACACATGCAGCCATTGCCATAGTTTTAAAGGAATAGTTCACCAAAAAGTGAAGTATTCCTTTAAAGCAGTGATTGAAGACCGGGAGGTAAAGGACCTATTCCTTAACTTCCTTCTTCAATCACTTCACCAGGATCCAGGACCAAAGGTAAGGTAATAACCTCGTGCGAGCCACGCTGCTCCATTGATAAATGCCAACTGCTTCCTGGTTAGTTTACTATAGCGCGCACTATCGCGCTGGCGCTATAGTGCAACTAAACCAAGAAGCAGTCGGCAGTTGTCAAAGGAGCTGCAGTGGATTGTGCGTGAGGTAAATAAAACTAACCTTCGGTCCTGGTGAAGTGATTGAAGAACGGAAGGTAGGAATAGGTCCTTTATTTCCGGTTTCAATCACTGCTTTAAAGGAATACTTCACTTTTGTGTGAACTATCCTTAAGTGCAATTATGTTTGACTTAAACTTGCACTAACCTTATAATATTGGTTACCGCGAGTTTAGCACAGCGTGCCTGGGTAAATGAGTCCCTTGGTGTAAGCATTTAATATTCTTCAAAAAATGTCCATTTGTGTCTCCAAAAAACACTCCATCAGCCTTTTGGTGAAGGGTTTAAAACAAAATAAAAAAAGATTTCTAAATTTGGGTTTCCTGTCTAAATGACAGTCCAATAGTTTTTAGTAAAATGATTAGAACTTGCCCCGATCTTATAGCCTTAGCTAACTGTACATTGATTGGCATAAAAGAGTTTGTGTAGAAACCACCCCTGGGTAATAAGTGAGACTATCATGAAATTACTATTATTCGAGACAAGGGGATCGTGTAGATAAATATCAAAATTATGAGACAGAAAGTCTCTTTGTTCAAGGCTTAAAACCCTGGGAATCCCCAGCTGATTTCAAACATGTAAAATTCCGCAGTACTTATACATGAAATGGGGTGGGCCAGGTGGGCATTTCATTAACATTTCAGCCCAAACCAACCATCACCAATATAAAAAAGCAAATATTTAAATATTCAAAAGATAATAACAGTGCTCAGTCACTCATCAGCGTGTACATATACACACCAAAGTTTGCTTTTTTGTTTTTATGTCTCGATGAAGTGCCAGTGCAGGCACGAAACACATCGGTCATGATGGTATGTATAAATAAGGTGTGACCATACACCATCTATCAGAAGTCAGTATATGTGCGGTAGCTGCAGCCCTTCCTTTATCGTGATTTTGGTTTTTAACGTAGATTGAGCTCGGTCAATAAAATGAACATCTGGAACAGATGTTAATCCAAATTTCATCCCTCTTTCCGCTACAGTATCCAAAGACCTATCCCTAATGATGAAATTAATTACCTGGTGAAAGGAACACAAACAGATAATGATGCTCTGGAACCGGTATTAATTCCAAAATTCCATTAAGAGCCTGAAGCCGACAGAGAAATCTGTACAGTTCTCTAAACTCCCTCTTCCTGCACCAGATCCTTATCCCCCACAGTAATAACCATAATCACAACACCGTTCCCATCATTTTAATAAATCATTTTCAATGACTTCTCCCCCTTTCCATTAGTGCCAGTATGTACCAAGAAATATCCTATTCTAGGCCGTTACTGAAAACAGCTGCAACTATACTTAAAAAGAAGCCCAGAGCTAATCAGACTTCTATAATATAGGAAAATTACATCGATTGCTTCTCTTGCCACCAATCTAAATAGTATACTGTGGTCTCTATAAAACACAAATATCAAACACAAGGCCGTCTGGACATTTTATGTGGGCCCCACTGACTGTACAGCATCCAAGACATACTACACTGCTACCCATTTTTGCTGTCCCAAGCAGTGGGCGTAACTATAGATCAGCCTGCTAGATGCCGCAACCAGCAACTTTACTACACGCTATCATCTGTTTAAAAAGCAGCTGACTAGGAACTAGGGGCAGACCTATAGTTAAGCCCATGCTAGGGTGCAGTCACCAATGTAACCAATGATACGTATCTAGCCTGGCGCTGGCGAGGGAGGTGTGACAAAGGGCTTCCATTGGCTTTGCTATTTTGTTTCCGTACCAAAAGAGTAATGTGGGCATTCCACATTAGAATATGATACGCCACAGGCAGAGTTCCCAGTCCAAAACAGGTGACTTCATACCCTTTCCCTGCCGAGACCCAGCACTAGGCACAAGGTGACAGTCCAAATCTGCACCTGTTAAGTATCTTAATAAAAAAATTTGGGCCAAAACTTAGCCTTTTTTTGATTTTGGCCCCTTATGTTAAACCATATACATGTATGTTACATCATCTTCCACTTTTCTGAAAGTTTCAATAAGAGTCAAAATGCTATAAAAAGAAGTGGCCCTAGTTTTATGACAAATGAAAGAAAAGATTGGTTTTATTCTGTAAAGGCAACACTTAATACAAGTCTATCGAAGCGCATGGAAAATCATACACAAGCGCATGGCAAAAGCGCACAGAAATTGACAGCATTTTTTTGTGCTTGGCAAAAGTTCCACAGCCATAAATGTTAAAAAAACAATCAGGGTTATTCAATAAAAGTTTGTATGTTTAAAATGGTGCTAATTTTGCCCAACCAATCAGATGTTATTAACATTTGAAAGCTAACATCTGATTGGTTGGGGCAAAATTCTTACATTTTAAACTGAACTTTTATGAATCTTCCTGAATTTGTTTCAAAATGATGATTGTTTTTATGAAACTTGTTTTTAATTAATAATTGGGTTTAATATATACTATTTAATATACTTTTTATCTACACTTACAAATTTAACCAAAAAAACCCACAATTAATCATGAGGCTAAATACACAAATACCCATGGCAATGTCTTTTCCCATAGCAGAATGTACCATCCGTGATAACTAATAAATACAATTTCCTTCTCAAGCATAAATTACAAAACAACATTAATATTTCCTACACACACTGAATACTTAACATTTGACAATTTGCCCTTAAATAATTTTTTAAAAATTAACCTGTGTATGTAGTATGTTCGCTTGTTAAAACTCTCTCTTATGTATCCCAACCTCCCTTTAGCAAGAATAGACACAGATTCCATGGGCAACAATTCACCACATTAAAGGGCTGTCCTTCACTCTTAAAAAATTGTATATGTTGTAGGGCTACCCTCCCCACCCACAACCGCATTATTATTTTTCAGAAAGTCCCCCGATCTTTACTTACCTTCCCTCTATCCTCCACCATATTGCCCAGCCCTCTGCTTGCATGAAACTGCAAGCAGGGGGGGACCGGCAGCCGAGTCCGTGATTGGCTGAGAGGCAGCCAATCATGCACGCGGCTACCAGAGGAGAGAGGCAAGGTAAGTAGAGTTCGGGGCACTTTCTGTAAATAATAACAATGCGGTTGGGGCTGGGGGAGGAAGCCCTACAATAGTAAAAAGGGGATTACACTAGGGGGAGGGAGTAAAAATGGGTGGGAGAAGGAGGGAGGGCTTTACTGCGCATGGCAAAATTCTCCCGGAGGAGAGATAGGAGTCAGAGTCCTATATGGCCAGGCTTCTGGTGGCCAGTTTTTTGGACTTTGGGGAAACATTGCAGGGCAGCCATTTGGAGCTGGGATGTAAAGTAAGGATTTTAGCACATACAGAGTGGGGCCAGAGTAGTGGGGAAATTATAGTTTTGCGGGTGGACATGCCCTTTAATTGTTAATGAGGCAACTAAGTGACAGTCTATGGCATAAATGAAAGGAAAAGGTAAAGACCTGAGAAGCTATAGGCTGCCATTTAGGTGCCTTATATGTTTTCTCATGGAGCACATTGTGTTAACGGCCTTTTAATTCACAAACACAAGATCAGCCCGCTGATCAAATTGTGCCACTCCATTTTATTTGTATGGGGGGAAAAGGAAAATGGGATGCAAGTGGGATCTGTATGTCAAGTCAATATGTTTACATAATATAGTTTTAAATTTATACTTACCTTTTTCAGTTAATTGAAGAACTAAAGGTAAAGGAGCTATGTTTTCAATTAAACAGCCAGGAGTAAACACAGAGAACTTACCCCTGATCTTACCCTTCGCTTTTCCTCTGACAGGTTCCGGCGGTCCCTTCCAATGTACAGCATGTGCATACAGAGAAGGGAGCTTTGGGACCTGTCAGATGAACAGCAGAGGAGCGCGATCGCGGGTAAGTTTTCTGTGTTCGCTGCTGGTTGTTTTGAATAACGGAAGTAAGACATAGCTTCTTTAACTCCTGTTCTCAAATAAATAGAAAAAAAGGTAAATATAAACTTAGAGTGGAGATGCTTAAAAATAGCAATATGCTGATCTAATAAATGTGTTGTTACTGATTTTATGAAAATATAAAAATTTGTATTTAATATTAAACTAGGTCAGGTCAAGTATTTGATTTTTTTTAAAGGATGTTCTCCTCTGTTGGTTTTCTTCTCGGCGACGTGTCTACAAATTCATTTTCGAGAAATCCCTTTGGTTCACTCAAGTGGTGTGTTTTCCTTTTATTCCAAGTGGAAGTTTTGTTCCAGGAAAATACTACTTGAAAAATCTGTCGATTGTGTTTTTTGAAGGGTTTGGCTTTGATTTTTTGGACACTGGATTCTGGTTTGTGGCAGCCGATCTGGAAAAAATGTTTAAATCTTTAACAGCCTTAAGTTTAAATAAAGTCATTAACACAGTTTCTAGAGATATGGAAAGGGATTTTTTTTTTTATTTGTTGATAACAATAGAAAAAACGGAAAGAAAAATAAAAGCAGTTCAGTTTTGGTTATTTACAGTTCAATACAGTGTAATAAAGAAAGGAGTAGAACGCAGGTGTCTCTTCGGATATCTTCGGTGTAGAGAAAATAGTTAGCTTTGTAGGTATACTAATACAGTGGTTCAAAGGTGGGAGGGGATTATGTTATATATATAGGCACTGGTTTTTATCTGTTTCCGTTTCCTCGTGATTGTCTTATTGTCCAGGTAGAATGGGTGAAGAAAGAGATAGAAAGTGTGGGGAAGGGGAGGAAGGAGGGAGAAGAAGGTATGAAAGAAAAAGAAGAGAAAACATAAGGTCGTTCTCTACGTTTATGCATAGGTACTCATCATTATGCTTCCATGTCCTTCCCCTTCCCTTCCAAAAAAGAGAAGGACATATATATACAAACATATATGTACATGAACATCTATATCTATATACATGGGTACAATTACATAATTTTAGGTTCGGAACTGTTGTGGTGTGGTTTCTTTGTAGGGGGTCCGTCAGGTTTGTTCGGTGGGGGGCTTTCGCCGCGCTGAATCAAAGTCTTTCGAAGCACGGTGAAGGATATTTCATGGGGGGGAGTAAGTCGTAAACCCTTATCATAACGAGGGGTGGGTGTGTGTAGACTCTCAGAGATTTGTTGAGGTATATGACATATTTATTTGTTGGGTTTGGTCGATACCCATTTGTTATTGTAGCGTCAGGCTCAGGATTCCAAGTTGTCCCAAGGTGCCCATATTTACAAACCTTCCTATTTTGCCCTGTAGACTGTGTTAGGTATTCATATTCTTATATCTCTTACCCTGACTATATATTCTACCTCTGAGGGAGGGTAGGTAGTTTTCCAATACTTTGGATAAGACAATCTAGCTGCTGAAGTAGGTGTCGTGCTAAGTCCATTCTTTTCTGGAGGGTTCAGGGATTGGTAAGCTCAATAGAGCAATTTTGCCAGTTAGTATGGTTGTAATATTGAATGCTTTTTGAAGTATTTGGATATATTCTCCAATATGGAGCTAGTACATTACATTGTCAGAAGATATGTAGGAGGGTTGTTGGCATCTCCAGCAAAGTGGGAGTATTGGTAACATTTATGCAATTTGTCTGGAGTATAATACCAGTGCATAAGCACCTTGTAGCGTTTTTTCTTATAAACCGTGCAGTAGACGTTTTTGCTTTTGTTCCCATATGTTTCCAGTCTTCAGTGTTTATTATTTCTAAACAAAGCGGTTTCCCACTTGGTCCTATATTGTGGTTGGGTATTGTTCAGATTGGGGGGGAGGAAGTTCTGTATCCCAACATTTCCTGTACGCTGTTTCCAAACATTTCCTGTATGCTATATCCCAACATTTCCTGTATTCTGTATTTCAGCATTTTGTGTATTAATTTTATTTACTTGTATAATAAGCATTTTATATTAAATTTCTTTCTCAGAGGTTTACTGTGAAATGTAATGTTCCAAATCTCCAGCTATCTTATAAATATGGATTTCAATTGTGCAGGGCTCCATAGAAATACCTTTGTTTAATGTTTACAATGAACTGAACATGTTCAGTGTGTTAAATGAGATTTATACCTTCATGTTTCAGCAGCATAGCAATATTTCGGTTAAAGTGAAAATATACCTACAAGGTAAAATACTCTATAACTTAGTTCATAATATTTGTGTTTAAAAGTAAAACTGGCTTAACTAGAACAACACGCTAGACAGCATTGTATATTTTCTTACAACTAGACAAATAAGGCTACCTGTTGTGTGACAAGAAGAAACAAACAGTGGACAACCTTTTTATTTGGGTTTATGACCAGATGGATGTTCTGTGACATAATATTCTTTTTCTAGGGGATTAGGGTGCCCACAACACTACTTACCTGCAGACCTTTCTCTGGACAACTTTCTGGCACAATAACTTTATTAATGTTGTTACATAAAGCAATATCCAGCCAAAAAACATTGCAGGTAAGAAGCAATCTGGTGTTAAGATATTAAATCCAGTTCTCCATTTGTCTTTCCAAACAAAGACTAGTGTATGGTCAGCATTGCACAGGTTCCCAACCACTTTATCAGCAAAAGACTAATCAAAGATACACAAACAGCTTTCAAACATTAGGGCTCTGTTTTAATGGAGAAATTATGCACTGTATGTCAATTCAGAGAAATTACACAGCATTTGAAAGCTATATGCTTACCTCTGATTAAAACTGATCATATTATCTGCAGTCTGACTCACAAAGAGTGCACCACCAACATCTTAGGGCAAGGTGGGCAAAATTAAACCTTTTCAAATTCAAAGCATTTTACCCATCTATTACCACACTCTTTCCAAAACAAATATTATGGAACGGAACGTTGTCCATTAACAATATTGGAAACACATTTCATTAGCTGCCATGCCTCTGACTTCCACGCACAGTGGATATAAAGAGTCTCCACACCTCTGTAAAATGTCAGGTTATTGTAACCTTAAACAAAAAAACAAACCAAGATAAAGCAATTTAGAGAAAAAATGCATATTTCAGGCAATGGTCCTGTGTGTACCAAGGAAAGGGAACCATTAAGAATATTTTTCCCATCTGATGATGCTCTGTAAATTGTACCGTACTTTAAAAAACTCTTTACTTTATGCCTGGAAAATTTTCACCTGGTTTGTTTGATAAAATGGTGGATATTGCTGAGCAGTTGGTCAAAAAAAATAAGAAAACAGCAATCGACATTTTCAGCACACATAAGGAGCTGCAGTAATGTCAGCAGCAGAAACAGAGTATTTAACAGAGATACAGTTGAATTCACACTTTATATGACATTTTTGTTTCTCTTTCCTTCCTCACACTAGAACTAGGCCACACACTTTCATTTATTAAGAGAATAAATGAAACTGTGTGGCCTCATGTACCTAGTTTCACAAATTGCTCCGGCAAATGTGGCTTCCGGTATTTATACTGGATTTGCTCCTGGGGGTAAATCCCAAAAGGAATCTTACCCAGCGCCACTTTAAGGCCAGCCATTAGCTGGTATTAAATTGTGGAGTTAAAAGTGGTGCAAATCCTTTATTACATACAGTGCACCAGTTGCACGGGTGTCTTTTGCGAAACACATGCAGCCATTGCCATTATGTTTAAAGGAATAGTTCACACAAAAAGTGAAGTATTCCTTTAAAGCAGTGATTGAAGACCGGGAGGTAAAGGACCTATTCCTTAACTTCCTTTCTTCAATCACTTCACCAGGATCCAGGACCAAAGGTAAGTTTAATAACCTCGCGTGCGAGCCACCGCTGCTCCATTGATAACTGCCAACTGCTTCCTGGTTTAGTTTACTATAGCGCGCACTATCGCGCCTGCGCGCTATAGTGCAACTAAACCAAGAAGCAGTCGGCAGTTGTCAATGGAGCTGCAGTGGATTGTGCGTGAGGTAAATAAACTAACCTTCGGTCCTGGTGAAGTGATTGAAGAACGGAAGGTAAGGAATAGGTCCTTTATTTCCCGGTTTCAATCACTGCTTTAAAGGAATACTTCACTTTTTGTGTGAACTATTCCTTTAAGTGCAATTATGTTTGACTTAAACTTGCACTAACCTTTATAATATTGGTTACCGCGAGTTTAGCACAGCGTGCCTGGGTAAATGAGTCCCTTGGTGTAAGCATTTAATATTCTTTCAAAAAATGTCCATTTGTGTCTCCAAAAAACACTCCATCAGCCTTTTTGGTGAAGGGTTTAAAACAAAATAAAATAAGATTTCTAAATTTTGGGTTTCCTGTCTAAATGACAGTCCAATAGTTTTTAGTAAAATGATTAGAACTTGCCCCGATCTTATAGCCTTAGCTAACTGTACATTGATTGGCATAAAAGAGTTTGTGTAGAAACCACCCCTGGGTAATAAGTGAGACTATCATAGAAATTCACTATTATTCGAGACAAGGGGATCGCTGTAGATAAATATTCAAAATTATGAGACAGAAAGTCTCTTTGTTCAAGGCTTAAAACCCTGGGAATCCCCAGCTGATTTCAAACATGTAAACATTCCGCAGTACTTATACACTGAAATGGGGTGGGCCAGGTGGGCATTTCATTAACATTTCAGCCCAAACCAACCCATCACCAATATAAAAAAGCAAATATTTAAATATTCAAAAGATAATAACAGTGCTCATGTCACTCATCAGCGTGTACATATACACACCAAAGTTTTGCTTTTTTGTTTTTATGTCTCTGATGAAGTGCCAGTGCAGGCACGAAACACATCGGTCATGATTGGTATGTATAAATAAAGTGTGTTACCATACACCATCTATCAGAAGTCAGTATATGTGCAGGTAGCTGCAGCCCTTCCTTTCATCGTGATTTTGGTTTTTAACTGTAGATTGAGCTCGGTCAATTAAAATGAACATCTGGTAACAGATGTAAATCCAAATTTCATTCCCTCTTTCCTGCTACAGTATCCAAAGACCTATCCCTAATGATGAAATTAATTTACCTGGTTGAAAGGAACACAAACAGATAATGATGCTCTGGAACCGGTTATTAATTCCCAAAATTCCATTTAAGAGCCTGAAGCCGACAGAGAAATCTGTACAGTTCTCTAAACTCCCTCCTTTCCTGCACCAGATCCTTATCCCCACAGTAATAACCATAATCACACACCGTCTCCATCATTTTAATAAATCATTTTCAATGACTTCTCCCCCTTTCCATTAGTGCCAGTATGTACCAAGACAATATCCTAATTCTAGGCTGTTACTGAAAACAGCTGCATAACTATACTTAAAAAGAAGCCTCAGAGCTAATCAGACTTCTATAATATAGGAAAATTACATCGATTGCTTCCTATTGCCACCAATCTAACTAGTATTACTGTGCTCTCTATAAAACACAAATATCAAACACAAGGCCGTCTGGACATTTTATGTGGCCCCCACTGACTGTACAGCATCCAAGACATACTACACTGCTACCCATTTTTGCTGTCCCAAGCAGTGGCGTAACTATAGATCAGCCTGCTAGATGCCGCAACCAGCACCTTTACTACACGCTATCATCTGTTTAAAAGCAGCTGACTATGGAATCTAGAGGGCAGACCTATAGTTAAGCCCATGCTAGGGTGCAGTCACCAATGTAACCAATGATCACGTATCTAGCCTGGCGCTGGCGAGGGAGGTGTGACAAAGGGCTTTCCATTGGCTTTGCTATTTTGTTTCCGTACCAAAAGAGTAATGTGGGCATTCCACATTAGAATATGATACTGCCACAGGCAGAGTTCCCAGTCCAAAACAGTGAACTTCATACCCTTTCCCTGCCGAGACCCAGCACTAGGCACAAGCGTGACAGTCCCAAATTCTGCACCTGTTAAGTATCTTAATAAAAAAATTTGGGCCAAAACTTAGCCTTTTTTTGATTTTGGCCCCTTATGTTAAACCATATACATGTATGTTACATCATCTTCCACTTTTCTGAAAGTTTCAATAAGAGTCAAAATGCTATAAAAAGAAGTGGCCCTAGTTTTATGACAACATGAAAGAAAAGATTGGTTTTATTCTGTAAAGGCAACACTTAATACAAGTCTATCGAAGCGCATGAAAAATCATACACAAGCGCATGGCAAAAGCGCACAGAAATTGACAGCATTTTTTTGTGCTTGGCAAAAGTTCCACAGCCATAAAGTTTAAAAAAACAATCAGGGTTATTCAATAAAAGTTTGTATCGTTTAAAATGGTGCTAATTTTGCCCCAACCAATCAGATGTTATTTAACATTTGAAAGCTAACATCTGATTGGTTGGGGCAAAATTCTTACCATTTTAAACTGAACTTTTATTGAATCTTCCTGAATTTGTTTCAAAATGATGATTTGTTTTTAGAAACTTGTTTTTAATATAATAATTGGGTTTTAATATATTACTATTTAATATACTTTTTATCTACACTTACAAATTTAACCAAAAAAAACCCACAATTAATCATGAGGCTAAATACACAAATACCCATGGCAATGTCTTTTCCCATAGCAGAATGTACCATCCGTGATAACTTAATAAATACAATTTCCTTCTCAAGCATAAATTACAAATACAACATTAAATATTTCCTACACACACTGAATACTTAACATTTGACAATTTGCCCTTAAATAATTTTTTAAAAATTAACCTGTGTATGTAGTATGTTCGCTTGTTTAAAACTCTCTCTTATGTATCCCAACCTCCCTTTAGCAAGAAATAGACACAGATCTCCCATGGGCAACAATTCACCACATTAAAGGGCATGTCCTTCACTCTTTAAAAAATTGTATATGTTGTAGGGCTACCTCCCCCACCCACAACCGCATTATTATTATTTTCAGAAAGTCCCCCGATCTTTACTTACCTTCCCTCTATCCTCCACCATATTGCCCAGCCCTCTGCTTGCATGAAACTGCAAGCAGGGGGCCGGACCGGCAGCCGAGTCCGTGATTGGCTGAGAGGCAGCCAATCATGCACGCGGCTACCAGAGGAGAGAGGCAAGGTAAGTAGAGTTCGGGGCACTTTCTGTAAATAATAACAATGCGGTTGGGGCTGGGGGAGGAAGCCCTACAATATGTAAAAAGGGGATTACACTAGGGGGAGGGAGATAAAAATGGGTGGGAGAAGGAGGGAGGGCTTTACTGCGCATGGCAAAATTCTCCCGGAGGAGAGATAGGAGTCAGAGTCCTATATGGCCAGGCTTCTGGTGGCCAGTTTTTTGGACTTTGGGGAAACATTGCAGGGCAGCCATTTGGAGCTGGGATGTAAAGTAAGGATTTTTATGCACTACAGAGTGGGGCCAGTAGTGGGGGAAATTATAGTTTTGCGGGTGGACATGCCCTTTAATTGTTAATGAGGCAACTAAGTGACAGTCTATGGCATAAATGAAAGGAAAAGGTAAAGACCTGAGAAGCTATAGGCTGCCATTTAGGTGCCTTATAATGTTTTCTCATGGAGCACATTGTGTTAACGGCCTTTTAATTCCCACAACACAAGATCAGCCCGCTGATCAAATTGTGCCACTCCATTTTATTTGTATGGGGGGAAAAGGAAAATGGGATGCAAGTGGATTCTGTATGTCTAAGTCAATATGTTTACATAATATAGTTTTAAATTTATACTTACCTTTTTCAGTTTAATTGAAGAACTAAAGGTAAAGGAGCTATGTTCTTCAATTAAACAGCCAGGAGTAAACACAGAGAACTTACCCCTGATCTTACCCTTCCGCTTTTCCTCTGACAGGTTCCGGCGGTCCCTTCCAATGTACACGCATGTGCATACAGAGCAAGGGAGCTTTGGGACCTGTCAGATGAACAGCAGAGGAGCGCGATCGCGGGTAAGTTTTCTGTGTTCGCTGCTGGTTGTTTTGAATAACGGAAGTAAGACATAGCTTCTTTAACTCCTGTTCATCAAATAAATAGAAAAAAAGGTAAATATAAACTTAGAGTGGAGATGCTTAAAAATAGCAATATGCTGATCTAATAAATGTGTTGTTACTGATTTTATGAAAATATAAATACTTTGTATTATAATATTAAACTAGGTCAGGTCAAGTATTTGATTTTTGTTTTAAAGGATGTTCTCCTCTGTTGGTTTTCTTCTCGGCGACGTGTCTGTACAAATTCATTTTCGAGAAATCCCTTTGGTTCACTCAAGTGGTTGTTTTCCTTTTATTCCAAGTGGAAGTTTTGTTCCAGGAATATACTACTTGAAAAATCTGTCGATTGTGTTTTTTGAAGGGTTTGGCTTTGATTTTTTGGACACTGGATTCTGGTTTGTGGCAGCCGATCTGGAAAAAATGTTTAAATCTTTAACAGCCTTAAGTTTAAATAAAGTCATTAACTACAGTTTCTAGAGATATGGAAAGAGGATTCTTTTTTTTTATTTTGTTGATAACAATAGAAAAACAGGAAAGAAAAATAAAAAGCAGTTCAGTTTTGGTATTTTACAGTTCAATACAGTGTAATAAAGAAAGGAGTAGAACGCAGGTGTCTCTTCGGATATCTTCGGCTGTAGAGAAAAATAGTTAGCTTTGTAGGCTATACTAATACAGTGGTTCAAAGGTGGGAGGGTATTATTGTTATATATATAGGCACTGGTTTCTTTTATCTGTTTCCGTTTCCCTCGTGATTGTCTTTATTGTCCAGGTAGAATGGTGAAGAAAGAGATAGAAAGTGTGGGGAAGGGGAGGAAGGAGGGAGAAGAAGGTATGAAAGAAAAGAAAGAGAAAACATAAGGTCGTTCTCACGTTTATGCATAGGTACTCATCATTATGCTTCCATGTCCTCTCCCCTTTCCCTTCCAAAAAAGAGAAGGACATATATATACAAACATATATGTACATGAACATCTATATCTATATACATGGGTACAATTACATAATTTTAGGTTCGGACCTGTTGTGGTGTGGTTTCTTTTGTAGGGGGTCCGTCAGGTTTGTTCGGTGGGGGGGCTTTCGCCGCGCTGAATCAAAGTCTTTCTGAAGCACGGTGAAGGATATTTCATGGGGGGGAGTAAGTCGTAAACCCTTTATCATAACGAGGGGTGTGTGTAGACTCCTCAGAGATTTGTTGAGGTATATGACAATATTTATTTGTTTGGGTTTGGTCGATACCCATTTGTTATTGTAGCGTCAGGCTCAGGATTCCAAGTTGTCCCAAGGTGCCCATATTTCTACAAACCTTCCTATTTTGCCCTGTAGACATGCTGTTAGGTATTCCATATTTCTTATATCTCTTACCCTGACTATATATTCTACCTCTGAGGGAGGGTAGGTAGTTTTCCAATACTTTGGAATAAGACATCTAGCTGCTGAAAGTAGGTGTCGTGCTAAAGTCCATTCTTTTCTGGAGAGTTCAGGGATTGGTAAGCTCAATAGAGCACTTTTGCCAGTTAGTATGGTTGTAATATTGAATGCTTTTTGAAGTATTGTTTGGATATTTCTCCAATATGGAGCTAGTACATTACATTGTCAGAAGATATGTAGGAGGGTTGTTGGCATCTCCAGCAAAGATTGGGAGTATTGGGTAACATTTTATGCAATTTGTCTGGAGTATAATACCAGTGCATAAGCACCTTGTAAGCGTTTTCTTTATAAACCGTGCAGATAGACGTTTTTGCTTTTTGTTCCCATATTTGTTCCCAGTCTTCAGTGTTTATTATTTCTAACAAAGCGGTTTCCCACTTGGTCATATATTTGTGTTTGGGTAATTGTTCAGATTGGGGGGGAGTTTAGCATGTAGTAGATTTTGGAAATGAGGGCTTTTTGAGTGGGCCCCTTCATCAGTAGAGCTTCAAAGGTTGTGGGGTGGGGGAAAGTGCCTGTTTTCGTTAGAGTTTGCGCGTAGTGGAATATTTGGTGAAATGTAAACCAGGAAAGAGAGGGAAGTTTAAATTTGTTTTTTAATACTTCAAATGGGTAGACCTGCCGGGTTATAGGGTCCAAAATGTCACAGAATCTTAATAGTTCTGCTTTTAGCCAGATATTAAAACAGCTTGGTTTCCTGCTGCCTGGTATTTTGTTGGTACAGGTGAAAGGTATGATCTGGGAAGAGGGTTGTATTCATTTGAAAGAGGATTCTAATTGAAGGTGTGTATTATATTATTTAATCAAAAAAAAAAAAAAAACTAAATGGGTTGAATAAGAGGTTTGCTACTAATTATATCAACCGTTATTTTGTTTGAAATACCAATGCCTTGTCTACAAGTCAGATATGGGCAGCTCCAGATATAGTTCCAGATATCCAGCATGTCAAAGTCGGAAAAATCTCCTACTAGAAGACTGATGCAGTTTGTCCTTCATAAATGTCTATTGTACATCCAACATCACTCCAGGTAATGGCAGTCGCTAGCACACTCTTGGAGCAAAATGTTTAGAAAATATTTATAAAAAAGATTTAAAATGCTGTATCTTGGCTGACTACTCAATTCTTTAACGTCAAATTCATTTCAATCGAATTCCTAGTGCTAATAGAAATACATATAGCAGGTCACTGCAAAGACAATTGACAACAAGTTCCCTGGCTGCAGTGTCTACGTTATCATTGGCAATAAAGAATTATTTCATAAACACCTGTAGGCCTGCTGTAGGTGATACTTTCCTTGCAATCTTTCTGCGTAATTTTAATCTGCCAGTGGATGAACTAAAATGAAAGAACATAGCAAGAAACATACAGAAAATATATCAGACACCATAGGTGCCTAACTTGCAGCCTGTTCAAGAAAATGTGTTGCCCCTGGGACTGACAAGTGATTTGTGCTGGGAGCATGGTCTGGGGGGGACAAGGGTGGAACCATGAACTGGACTGAAAACTGTAAGAGACCGCTTATGTGGCCCCCAGCCTGGGCCATGCTGAGCACCCCTGCTATAGGTCATTATCCCCTTTAAGCTGTGCGTACAAGCACACCTCACCAGGATAAAACAGCTGCAGAATGTATTATACAAAAACAATTGTCTGCACAAATGATATATATGTGCACACAGCGACCTGGAATCATTGCTGTAAACATGCACAGTAGAATAAAAACAAAAACACTATTTCCACAGGTGATTATCATTAAGCACATCACAGATAACATTCTTCAATAACCAATCATTACTATACAACACTACACTGAATTATTGGTTTTAGATGCATGGAGAACAAATATTCTTCAAGAACCCATCATTGCTACACGATGCTACACTAAATTATTATTGGTTTTAGATGCATGGAGAACAAATATTCTTCAAGAACCCATCATTGCTACACGATGCTACAGTAAATTATTATTGGTTTTAGATGCATGGAGAACACAGATTTTTCAAGAACCCATCATTACTACACAATGCTACACTAAATTATTATTGGTTTTAGATGCATGGAGAACAAAGACAATATATAAAGAATATTATATGAAGAATAATTTACCTTTTTGTCCGTAATTTGGCATTTGTGCTAGTCAATCCTCTTCCTGTTCCTCCTAAAGGAAGTGAACAAATGCAGTCATTTACAGCAACAAATATATCACTATGGTAAGAGAAAATTAGTTTTCATTCAAATAAGATTTACAATTTTGGTTAGACCTGAATCTGTTTTGTCCTTCACTGGAGCTCAGTACTTACTGTACGAGACACCATCATTAGCAATTTAATACAACAATTTCATATTATGTGGTTCAGGTTAGGTTAAACTGTCAAACACCTTCATATTTATCTTTGATAGGAAAGAGACTATTTTGGGGGAAATCGGAGTTCAAGTTTCTAATCACTTCTGGCTGGTTTGCCAGAAGAACAATTGCACAGTCAATAGCAATATCTTTTAAAGGTCCACTGAGCAGGCCTTGTGCATGCTACGAGCACTGACAGTTTGTGCGTTAACCCTTATTTAGATTTTAAGCTCTTCGAGGCAGAAATCTCATTCCTAATGTGTCAAGGCATGCCACACATATCAATTTATCCATAATATATATATACTAGACATTAAGCCTGTTACAATAACGGGCGCTAGAAGCCCAGAGTGCCCCCTTAGTGTCCCAACGCCATAGCCCCTTCCTCCATGTCCCAAGGCTATAGCCCCTTTCCTCTATGTCCCAAGAACAGAGTCCCCCCTCAGTGTCCCAAGGCCAGAGTCCCCCCTCAGTGTCCCAAGGCCAGAGTCCCCCCTCAGTGTCCCAAATCCAGGGTCCCCCCTCTATCCCAAATCCAGCCCCCTGCCCCCTCTGTCCCAAATTTCCAGGACTCCCAAGACACCAATATGAATAGTTAGTGTAGTATAGTATAGTATTTGAGGTTGAATAAAGACATACAGTACGTCCATCCAGTCCAACCTACTTTAAGTTTGTTATCCTCCAAAACCCCAAGATCCTTTTCCAACAGGGATTCACTTAACACAAGTGCCACTTATATTATAAGACGCACAAGGATTAAGTCCAAAATGCATCACCTTACATTTACCAACATTGAATCTCATCTGCCACTTTGTAGCCCAATGTGACAATCTAGATCCACCTGCAACGATTGCACATCCTCTGAAGATTTTTTATGGTCGACAAAGTTTTGTGTCCTCAGGGAAAAAAGAAGGATTTTTACAGAACCTAAAATAGCAGCTCACTACAGACATCATCTGTAGCTTTTAATGGTCAACACAGAAACCTTGCTGACAATACCCAGTTCCTGTTCATTAATAAACAGATTAAATAGAAGTGGCTCCAACACAGAACCCTGGTGCACACCACTTAGAAATTTAGTCCATATTGATGAAGCCCCATTAACAACTACACTCTACATCCTATCCATCAACCAACTTTCTATCCATGTGAAAATATGCCACCCCAACTCAACAGACCTTAGCATATATATACGTTAGTCACCTATGGGGGACTGTATCAAAAGCCTTAGCAAAATCCAAGTACTGTATACTACACCTACTGCAATGTCAAAGTTTAAATTCCTACTCACTTCCTCATAAAAACCAAGCAAGTTAGGTTTGACATGATCTATTACTCCTAAATCCATGTTGATTATTTTCTACGAGGTCAGTCCTTGAACCATACTCGTAGAATATGTTCCCGTATCAAACTTTCCAGTATCTTCCCCACCACCGAATTTAAACTAAGGACCCGAAGATGTATTTTATCCGGTCCAGGAGATTTATTAATATTAACCTTATTTAGCAGTCCTGCACCATATCCTTGGTTAACCAAAGTACACCTGCAATCCTGCATCTTTTACACTATTATTGTCACTATACTCTATGCTATCTGTACTTGGATTTTCTATAGTGTATACAGAGGGGAAAAAACGTTCAAGAAATTTGCTTTTAGACAAGCAGCATTACTAGGTCACATGATATTGAACCCATCACTTAATAAAAGCAAGCGCACAGGCTTGACATTTTAAAATAATATGGTAGGTAGTGGCACTTAATGTATGCCTAGGGCAAATGTTATCTCCATTGGCAAGAAGTCACCAAGATTTATAATCGGCACATTTAATTCTCTGTTCTCAGCACATAGTCTTCTTAATGTTCTGTTTTGCGGTCCCTCCCCTTATTCATTGTGTTACATACTACTTATTATGTTGAAGACCAGATGTATGCAATAAATATAATGTCTACATCTTACCCCACTACTCCAACTAAAGTACTACTTGCAATGCTTATCTGGTTTCATTTCACATTCTGAAAATAAATATCTGTTGTATTCAATTAGATCAACTGGACTTGAAATGTAGTTCTTGAAGACATTTCGCTAGTCATCCGACTGGCTTTCTGAATTGAGAAAGCCAGTCGGATGACTAGCGAAATGTCTTCAAGAACTACATTTCAAGTCCAGTTGATCTAATTGAATACAACAGATATACCATGACCTGGATGAATGAGAACCTTCACAAGCATTCTGAAAATAACTACAAGTAATTGTATGACCTGTTTCTGTAAAGTGACCAACATACTAATTTACCTCTCCCATAAGCTACTAAATAGCCAAGTTTAACCTTTGGTCCTACAATATTATTACTTGATCCAATTGCAGGTTCCGCCTTCAAAACTTTGTAACACTGCCCTCTTCTAGTTTTCTGGTTATATTTCCACTTTCACCTGTTTTTAAGGGAGATTAATTCTTTCTACAGTTTGTTTTGTACTAGATTTTCCTTTTGGTAGCTAGTTGTTTCACATACCTTTCAATATGTATTTGGATTTTACATCTTTTATTTTTACTGCCAATAATAAATAGAACCAAATTGTACCATAGGAACTGTAAACTCAGTATTTGCAGTCTTTGCCCTCCATTTGTATTATTCACAGGGAGGTGAGAATGCTTATTCTCACCTCCCTGTGAATAATATTTTGCTCAGGGGACCTGGAACTTACCTTCGCTCCGCTCCACTCGCAGCCACTTCTTCACTGCACAGCTGTTTTCTCCCGATCGCGCGCCCTATCTTTTGTATTGGCGCGCATGCGCCTAAGATAGGGCACGCGGTCGGGACAGAGCGGCTGTCAGTGAAGGAGCGGCTGCTAGTGGAGCGGAGCGAAGGTAAGTTCCAGGTCCCCTGAGCAAATTATTATTCACAGGGAGGTGAGAATAAGCGTTCTCACCTCCCTGTGAATAATACAAACGGAGGGCAAAGACTGCAAATATTTCATTATATGGGTTTACAGTTCCTTTAACCATAAAATAGACACAATTCCCTTCAAGTAACTGGATAAATGGAGATGGCTAGAGACCCACCCTTTACAGACAATTTGAGGATCAATGGTATAAAGTTAAGGGAGCATCCTTATCATTGGAGTACCCTGTGTATATGGGATATATGCTCTCTACCTCCACTGAAAATATTGGGAGCCTTTTTGATAACTTTTATTTTGCTTGTTTATTAAAACCTATTAGTTTATATCTTGTAGACCTAATGGGCCATGTTTATCCCATTAGAATATTTGCATGCCAGACACACTCCATGGGATTCTACTCCTTGGCACAGATTGGGAGGCATGTTTAATGTAAGTATTTTAAAGGGGAATTTAAGGTTTAATAACAGTGGAAATGTATAAAGTGCTGCATTAAAACTCTTATTACTGTAACCAATTGGAAACCTTTGCTCCAAAAAGTCAATTTAGGGTGAACCAAAAATCAACTTTGGAACAAAACCAACAACTTTTAAGCTTAAAAGGAGAATTGTGGAATGACCAAGTAAATTTAACTGTCTATAAAAGGGATACTGCACCTCCAAAAAGACCCTTTTTTATTTAAATGTATAATTCTAATTGAGACAGAGAGCGGAGAACTCAATACATAAACTGCGATCCTGCGGACCTATTGAAATTTGCACCAAATGGACATGATTTTCCATGTAGCAAAATTTTCTGTCTGATTTTGCAGTAAAAATTGGAGTAATTGGTTTTATTCAAAATCAAAGCCGATCAACCAGCTAATCCGACCAAAACATTGGGCAGGGTGAACGATCTGGTGAAATACTGACCCATGTGCACCAGCCCTTTCACATCACTGTATGCTACCATTTGGTTTATTTTTATCTCACCCTAGCAATAGGCTAACCTATAAGCTTTACGTTGTCAGAGAGATGACGAAAATATAGTTAAATTAAAGTAAATTAAATAATGTGTCTACTTGCCAGTGTCCCTAAAATGACTGTAATAAGAAAACAAGTGTAACTCACTGTAATTAAACAATCAAATTTACATCTACATCTGATTTACTCCCTTTTAACAACCACACTATGTAGGTAAATACCATTAGCCACATTTTCAGGAATGACATTTAAACCAGATAAATTCTGCATTAGCGTGTTGCCCCTAAAACATGTTAAAGACAAAGTGGCAATAATACCAATTATATTAACTGTCCATTATCTCTCACCATCCATCTTCTTAGATGTTTCTATATTGCAAATGACAAGCAACCAGAAACATTATTCAGGGGAATATAGCCTGCAGTTATATACTTCCACAGCCATAAAGTATTTATGCAAATTCTTTTGAAACAGATAAAACTCCCCAATAAATCCTCCATTATAAGGTAGTGATTGTCACTAAGCATGTGATGCAATTCCATATACAACAGATTCACTGTTTCTGTAATACTCATCTGACCCCAGGAAGAGGTAACAAAACAACTACTACTATTATTATTATTATATTATATTATTATCCCCATACTTACTACTCTACCAGTGTATCAGAGGACAGCAAAGAACTTCAGTTGTAGTTCTTAAACTACAGTGCTAGAAAATCGTTATTGATATTTAATTTAGGGCTATGGTCACAGCTTAATGGTGCATGTTGTAACAGAAGGTGATGTGAAATACATGATTATTATTTGTTCATTTATTTATAGGCTTCAGACCAGCTGTACTATAGGGTATATGATCCTTGTCAGTGTAGGAAAACGGTAGACTACGCATTCTTTTTAATAAGGGACCTAGAATAGAAATAATTTGTTTAGCATGACACACACATTAATATTTTATCAGTCTTTGTGAATATTCTTTAATATCCCAAAATCACTGCTGAGGCAATAGTGGATACGTATTTATTTTGTTCTCTGACTACGCCATACAGTGGAATGCGATCCCAGACTGTTCTCTTTAACTCAAGCAAGTTGGATTGTTGCAGCTATACAGCTCCCTAGATATGCACCATTAATGAGTTTTTTATTATCCTTTTTATGGTTACTCCCTTAAGTTACCATTAAATGGGCAAAGCTAGAATTTGAACATTAGAATGCTGCACTTATAACAAACACCACATATAATACTGTGTGTGTTGGAGGAAAGTTTAACTACCGTATATACTCGAGTATAAGTCGAGGTTTTCAGGCTGTAAAAACAGCCTGAAATCTGAACCTCGACTTATACTCGAGTCAGTCACTAACTAACCTGAAATGAGGAATCCAGCGTCCGCATGCACTGATGGTCGCATCCACTGACGTCACTACTCGGCGCCGGTCTCATTTCCCGGCGCCGAGTGGTGACGTCAGTGGATGCGACCATCAGTGCATGCGGACGCTGGATTCCTCATTTCAAGTTACCGTAGATGATGGCTGGTCTCTGACTCCTGGTGCGGACGCTGGATTCCTCATTTCAAGTTACCGTAGATGATGGCTGGTCTCTGACTCCTGGTATTTGGCAAAGTCTGAATGGGAGAAGGCTGCATGAGAAGGTAAGGCATGGGAGAAGGCTGCATGGGAGAAGGCTGCATGAGAAGATGGGTGCAGGGAGGGAGAGTAAGGGGCATTTGGGTCAGGGACAGGATAGTTGGTTCAGTGTGTGCAGTTCAACTGTAGATGTTTGTAAACTACAACTCCCAGCAACTAAAGCATGCTGAGTTGTAGTTTACAAACTCTGGAGTGCCAAGGACAGAAAGGCAGTAGTGGTCATAATTCTACCCTCGACTTATATTCGAGTCAATCAGTTTTTACTCCTTTTTAGGTTAAAATGGGTACCTCGACTTATACTCGGATCGACTTATATTCGAGTATATACGGTACATGGTAAAGCAATTAATGCTATTTCCTTTAAGTTGAATATAAATGGGACAGCAAAACATACAGGATAGGACAACTAAATCTTGCCATACACAGGCCAATTTTTATTGAATTTTCAATTGATTCTTCCTGACACGCAACGCACGATGTACATGCAAGGCCGTTTCAGACGATAATCATGCCGTGTATGGGAACTGTCGCACAAAACGGACGTTCGGTCGGTGATTGTTGCCAGACCGGCCAGATCATCAACCAAATGGCTGTTTCATGCCCATATACGGCTTATCGTCCAAAACGCCTGTGCATACACATCGTGCACCATGGGTTGTTCCCATGATCACATGTGTGTATGAGGTTTAAAGTGGCATTGAAACACCGAATAAAGTACTTATCACGCTTTCCTAAGCAAGGGGCACTTATCAAGCTTTCCAAAGCAAATGAGCTATCCACCACCTCTCTAAGTGCTACACAGCCCAAGATATGAAGAAATCACTGATAAGAAAGTTAGGGGTTGGGAGGTTTTGAATCTGCTGTCACAAATATTAGTTCATCCTTCTAATCTGTCATTGGCACATGCTCAGTGCAGGAGAAACCAGAAAAAATCAGAAAGAGATTGAGTTACAGTGACTGAGGAATGGGAGGGGCCACAGGGGGTTTCAAGGGGACTGCAAGGGGCCATGGGGGCCCACGAGGAGCAGGACACAGGGAAGGGGGACTGTCACATGGTTTCAGTGCAGGAAGTACAGGGGGATCTGTGGATGCAGCGACCATATCACCCAAAAAATATAAACATCTTCAAAACTACCAGTATGTAAAAAAAAAGATAATAAATTGCAAAAAAAGCAATTCCTGTCAATATACCTAAAGTCATTTTTGGACCACTATTACCCTTTATAAATTTGGAGAAATGGGGAGAAGGGCCCAGCGAGCTCTTAGTGGTTAATCTATTTAATGGGTGGGAAACTATTGTAAGTGTTTGGACCGGATTAGACCATTCTATACCATAACAACTTTTTTTAAACTAAGGGCTTGTTCACAGTAGAAACTGACAGAAACGCACAACATATGTTTCTGTCAGTTTGTATCCATTTTTTGCATACATTTGTATCCATTTTTTAACAATGTGTATTCCATAGATTTCTATAGAAAATGCATGAAAAACGGACAGAAATGCTGCATGCAGTGCATGTTTTTTAAACGGACTGGAACGGAACGGATTATAACGCAGCAGGTGTGAAAACCTACGTTTGAAAAACGGATACAAACTGATGTAGTGTGAACGAGCCCTAAAGCCTGGACAATCTGCTCATTCAGCATTCATATTCTTTTATAGTGCTTTAAACAATAAATGACAAAATTACATTCAGTATATCAGCTTATTAAATGCATTTAACCATTTTAACAGATAACTTACCCGTATGCTGTAAATTATGGGTGGGGTGATTTATATTGACTCTTTCTTCTCTAAGCTTTTCAATAATTCCTTCATTAAGGCAAATGTCTACATGCCTATTAAAGGCTGCAAGGTCTGGTACATCTTGTTTTACATTACACACTGGGCAGATAAATATTTGATCGCTAGATGCCATTTCTGAGTTTGGCTTAGCTGGTTCTTTCTCAGTGTTGCATACATCCACTTCCTTTTCTGTGCATACAGAATCAGGATCCACCCCAAATGTATGAAAATTTCTAATATTGGTCACAATGTTTGACTCTATTGTATTTTTATAGACAATGTCATTTATTGGTTCTGTATCCAGAGTTTGGTTGCTTAGATTTTGTATAGAGAACGCAGCATTTCTTATTTCATTTGAATTGATTTCCTTCTCCCAATCATCATTGTTTATATTAACTTCAGCTTTGGGGCGAACATCAAAATCGTTGGCCAGAGGAGATCCAGTTAAACATCTGTCAATGTGCTTATTAAAGCTTTCAAGGTCCCAATCACTTTTGTTCTGGGAACAGATCGGACAAAAATAATCTGGCTTTTGGGGCAGAACTTCTGTCTGTGGCATTTCCGTCCTTGGTTCGGCGCTGTCTATCTCTGCACCTTTGGAAAATCCACTAGAATCTGTAAATGTTTCTCGACCCATCTGCTCTCTAGCTGCGCGTTTTTGATTGAAAAAGCTCTGTCTTTGAGGACCTGGTGTCTGTGTGGATGGACTTGTTCTGTCAGGGGGTCCCAAAGGCACTGCATTTCCTGACTTCTCATTTTGTAGAAAACCAACAATGCTTTTCTGATGTTTTTTTGTCTCTTCGTTTAAAAATCCAGACACCCTGACTCCTACAGTATAAAAATATTAAGTTATCATATATGATGTACCTATCATTTAAAAAATACAAAACAAAGCTAAATAAATTTGAAAAATGTAATTTTTAAGAGATGTTTACAAATTTCAACAGCCACGTTCACTTACGAGAATAGCATTCCAAGGAAATCAATATAAATTCACAAAAAAACACTGTTTTGTGTAGCCAATCAGATTTGTGGTTTAAATTCAAGTTTATTGGTTTCTATTTGCAGACATGTAAACCAATCAATGTAGATCGCTTCTTGGACTTACACCTAAACACAGCAACCAAAACACTATTCAGCTACTGAATGATACATTGGGGAAATGACAGCTATAAGCTATTAAAAGAAATTGGACAGAACGTGTTTGGCTGCTAGACTAGCCATCAGCATTTCAGAGTAAGCCTAATAATTACAAGAACAAAGTCAGCTTCCAGTGGCTGCCCTCTGTTTTTGCAGAATGTTTGTAAGCAAATTCTGGGAATTGTAGTTTACATCTGAAGAGCTGCGGTTGGAGGTGCTCTATAATGAGAAAATTCTTTATATATATTATATATATATATACACACACACAAATACAGCAAAAATGGGCACTCGCTCCTCAATCAGAATCCTTGCTCTGGTGCTATTCCTAATGGTTATCAATAATAAGATAAAAGATGGATGCACTTGAAATTTTGCACTTAAATTTTTGGCCATTGATCATGTGCCCATGCCACCTAAAGGGGGGGACAGATCTAAATTATTGTTGCAAAAAGAAATTTATTGGATTAAAAAGCTTGGAACCATCCATCCTAATGGCCTTAACGAGCAATACTCATTAAAATGTTTTTTAAAAGATAGATAGCCTATTAGTTCCTATATATATATTGCATAGGTCTTCTATTTGTTGTATCAATTTTGTATCATACGAGATTTTTTATGAGAATGTTTAGAAAGGGTGATGTCTTTTTAGATTTCTATATTATTATTATGGAGCACTTTAGCACATGCACTTTAATATTTATCTTACTTATGAGCATTTTACATATACTTGAAGTATGTTGTTACACTTGAATTACGTCCATTGATGATGATGTCATTTATTGTGGGAGTGACTTAAATTATATATAGTTCTCAATGTGTGATCATTTGTTAGCTTGAGAAAGGTCTTGGAACCAGACCGAAACATTGCTGATTGCACTTATGTATGCACTTTGTTGCACTAAATAAATTGTGAAAAGGACCCTGGAGTGCATCCATCTTTTATCTTATTATATATATATATATATATATATATATATATATATATAGGCAAAGTGAAGTACCGGCGCACACGTGGGGTCTTATTTAAACAATACAAACTGTTTTATTCAGCATAAAGCGTGATACAATCAACGCGTTTCAGCCCTCTAAGATCAGGCCGTCATCAGGATTACAGACACGCTGTACAGGTGAGTTTAAATACAACAACACAGTGATAAAAAACCAAACCCCCCTCCCGCCCACTTCCCCCGCCCACGTCAGTTAACCCCTTACGATCCCATCCCCAAGTGTCTATAAGTGGATCGTGCATGATAGTGACGTAAAGTCTGGCCACTCCCCACTAAAACCGATCGGTGTACAGTTATCACAACTGCGGATAAAGGGGGAGCTATAGTTCTACTAGACCTAGCCTACTACTATACTTAGAGCACCGCCAAAATAAGTGGCGTTACACAGCAGTCCAAATCAATTGGCATGCAACTGAGACACCAATTTATTACAATATTTGCCTATATTAGTAACATCATTTTCGGTTATGTTTGTATTACATAAACTGTCCACCTTTTGAAATATTAAATTTTACATTTATAAGGTTTGTCTTTAATGCTGTAAAAGAACCCAGGTAGCCTCTGATAGTAACGTGTGTAAATGATTTTGTTAATCATGTAACTCTGTGACTGCTGGTTTCTGGAATGAGTGGTGTAGTATTAACCATTTAACTTCCAGGACTGGGGTGTGTATAGCTAGTGTGAGTTAAGAGTAATAGTGGGGTCTCCCCAAGGCAGTAAACGTGGAGTGGTGGTGGAAGACTACACACTGATCAGTCAGATCACATGCCCAGTGAACTAGCGTTCGAGACTGTATGAGAGAGCTGGTTTATAATATATGGCACTTTTGTAGAGACTACATTTACCCTTCAATAATGAATTATTAAAAATCTCCTAAATTGCAATTCTCCCCAACTAAGAATATAACTGCAATATTATTTATAATAAAACTTAACAAAAGTACCTCAATTTTCTCATAAACCTCTTTAAACATCCCCGGAATTACATATTGTCGTTCAACTGATTGTATTTCCTCTCTTGTGGGCCAGATATCCCTCAGGTACACTGCCTCACCATCTGCATTCACACCTAAAAGTAAAAATGGCAAAAGGAGTTTTTGGAGTATTTTCTTAAAAAATGAAAAATAAGCAAACATAAAATCATAAATTAGGTGTAATTTATGAAACGTTCATTACACACATCACCTGCTGGAACCTTGGATAAGAATCCATTGAATGTATTTAGAGATTCTGCCAGCACAACATTTTTAGGCACGTCATTCCATTACCTTTTTGCTAACACAGTAAAGAACCATTTACTTTGCTTAAAATGTATGTTTACCCCCGAAACAAAATATGTTATAGGGAATGCCCAAAAACCTTGACCTTGAAAAGGTTTAAATCACTGAAAGCTGTCCCCAAATGTACTTACCAGCTTTCGTTCCCTCGCTGTCTTCTGTTTGTCTTCCATGCACGGAAACAACCAGAAGGGACTTGACTGGCATCCGCTCCTAAGATTGGCTTAGCCAATCACAGGAGTGAATGCCGGTCGAGTCCCTTCTGCTTGCTTCCATGCACGGAAAAAGCACAGAAGACAAGCAGAAAGCAGTGCGGGAACGAAGGCTGGTAAGTACATTTGGGGACAGCTTTCAAATATACTTGATGAATTTGTGATACTCATTACTCATTGATAATGAAAGTTTGAATTTAAAATTTACCTCCTGTTTTTGGAAAAAGTATAAAAAATTTTTAGTTTTATTTGTGTGATGTGAGGGGTGGGGTCAGTGTACTTTGTAAGTATTTAAGAGAAGGATGGGTATCGCTATCACACACTACAGCCTATGTGTTAGTAGTTTTTACTACCTGGTTTGAGATATCCATCTGTCTTCAGGAGGCACTACCTGTTTTCTGTATATAGTATCTTGAGTGAGAGAGCTAGCGACGGGCCAGGGGAGCCGCACCCGGACCACCTATGGCTTTGAGTGATTCAGAAGGATAAAAACTGTTTTACTGTTGCTAACGTATATGAAGATTATTGTGGACGATGTTTTCCATAAGTGAAAGACTTGGGGCTTATGCACGGCTCACGGCTGGTGAATTGGTTTAACTTAATTGAGATTGAAACTTAAATTTAAATGGATGATAAACGGCGGTGGATCAAAACAAAAACAAAAAAATTTTACCCAAAGGATCTTTCTCAAAGTCAATTCTGATTGTTCCAGCTATAGCATAAGCAATGACCAAAGGTGGAGAAGCCAAATAGTTTGCTCTGGTATTTGGATGGACTCGTCCTTCAAAATTTCTATTACCAGATAAAATACCAACAGCTACAAGATCTCCCTGTAGGATAAACCAAAGTAAATATATCACATATAAACTCTTGAGGGATATACACATAAAACTCTTGAGGGATATACACATAAAAATACCATACCATAACATTTATCAAACCATAAAGGACCAACAAACCCTTAAAACAACAGAATCTCTAAACACATTTAAAAAAGGCTTAGATGTCGTGAATGAGAAGACTAACCAGGGTTACTGTATCCATGTGTGATTGGTTCAGGTTGGTGTTCTGGAGAAATCCTTACTTGGGTTGGAAATGTGGGTGTTGCACAAGACGGACTTTTGTGTTTTCCCCCCTAAAATAACTATGTAAGTATGTAACAACCCTCCCTATCACCAATCTATAATCCTTTAGTAGGTAGAAGTATTCCTCCTGTTTTACATTAATTTACAGAGCATGTTTAACTCCAAATGCTGCCCACTTGCTTTCTGGAATGACAGAAGAAATCTACTTTGTCATGCTATGACATGGATGACAGCAAGAGTTGGTATCCATAATTGAGAAATTGGGAAAAGTGAATTTCCCCTATATTCTTTTGCTTTGGTGGCTGGCTGTGGAATGTGGAGCACCTGCATGCACTTATTGTTAAGCCAATTACATATGGATAAAAGCAAAAATGCTTGTTCCTACCTCCCGAGATATTTTAGTTTGGTGGGGTGTGGTGTTGTTTTAAGGGTCTACTGGTCTTTAAATTTAAATACTGCAGTCAGTTACAATTATGTTATTAACTTATCAATATTATCATCAGGAAAGAAGCATCAATTTAGATATAATACATGGTAGCCCTGTCTTATAAAGAAAAAGGCTTGAAACAAGGTACCTTTTTAAGCATTGATGAACTCACTCGTAGTAATCCTAATAGTGGCTTCTGCTCAACTCCCCATCTATATTTTATCAAACACCCTCCCATTGTACTTATTTATGCACTTCTTAAATTGTTCGGTATTATGGCAAGTAGTTATTAACTTAGGTGAGACAAAATATTATAAATTATATAATTATTTATATTAAACTATATATTATTTATATTAAACTGTGGCTACTGTGTACCTGAGTTATGGCTTCAACCACAGGATCAGGCAATGGACCACTGTTTCCAATGCATGTCATGCACCCATATCCAACAACATCAAACCTAGGCATAAATAGAAAAAAAATGTAAAAAATTAACAATGTACCATGCTAGAACTGAATGCATACTACCAAATCATCTAGCTAGAGTTCACCATGCACAGGATTCACATCATTTAGTGCTACACTCATATCATACAATAAAAAGGGCCTGTTGAGTTTTGGAGCATCGGTTTAACAGCAGTATCCAACATCCATTCTTATTATGCTGGTGCTGTGGATGCATCTGTCTTAGCTGGTCCATTGACATCAAATCTGCACAGGTATTTTCAGCAGGCATTTGTGTCTTTTTCATTTCCAGGAGGAATTGCAACACAAGCACATATCTTCACAATCACTCCAGGGATTGAATACATGACTAATCTATAGCACCTAAATGACATTTAAACCTTCAGAAACCCACAGCTATTAGAAGAAGCTTAAGTCAAGTATTGATAAAATGTTGTCCACACTTTAGTAGGTCTACTTTAATGTTTAAATGAAAGTAATCCATCTTTCAAAGGAAAGATATAGCACTTCATGGCAAATAAACTACAGAGAATATGTTTATCTTCGCAATGAGTTAAATTTTTAAATAAATGACAAAAGTTGGATGATTAAAACATAGAAACACTGAAATGAAAACAGAAATAAGAAGCCCTACCCAAGTTTAGCTAGATAAGGCAGCACTCCACTGTCTCTCAAGTAATAAGTAACAACACCACTACCAGGCGACAGGCTTGTCTTTATATAAGGCTTCACACTCAGTCCAGCTTCCACTGCTTTTTTGGCCAGTAATCCTAAGAGGTGAGAATAGTATAAAATAAAAGTGAAACAAGCAACATAATTAAATGGAAAGTTCAGTGGAAAATATTGCTTTTAAAATTCTTAGTTTATATTATGCATATTTAGTTATTCTACATTTTCTTTTCCATTTTGAAAAATCAGTTGAATTTATATCCCTAGCTATTCGCTGCTCTTTACATTAGTGAGCCTACATTTCAGGTTCTGTAACGGTCCTTCTTATTCCCAGAATGCACACTACCTTGGAATGTTCTTAATAGTAATATCTACTGATTGGCTGTTGGGTCAAACATGCTCAGATTTCTACTGAGCAACTGAATCAACCCAAGCGCTGGATCAAGGGAAAGACCATAACTGTCTCTATTAGGGGGCCTGCGAACAGCAAGGCAGTATTTCGGAAGCATTTATTTATACACAGACAAAATGCTAAACAGACAGCTTACGGTCATTAGGATGGAAAAATACTGCTCTTTATTTCTTAAAAGGGAACTGTCAGTTTAAATGAAAGGCCAGTTTATTACCTTTAAAACAAGCCATCAACCACCTCTCTACGTGCTCCACAGCCCAAGATATAAAGAAATTACTGACTAGAAAGTTAATGGGTGGGCGGCTGACATGTGACATTCCTAAGGCTGCTCCTCAACCTCCCCGCCGGTGAGCACAGCCTCAGACTTCAGTGACAGGACAGGAGAAAGGAAGTCCCTCCCCCTCCCTGCTGTGTGAAGATCCCCACAGAGAAGGTAAGGGAATCTACAGCCCTACTTTCCCACTATGTGAAAATAGCCTTTTCAGGAAGAGTTCTCACTCTGCTTGAAAAGGCTGTTTTCACACCGTTTTCTGTAGGGGGGGGTTGGCCTGAGTGCCCCACGGCACCTGCAAGTGGGCGGGGCCACATGAGGCTGTAAGGGAAGGGGCCAAGCAGGACCTGCAAAGGGAGGGTCCATGGGGCCCATGAGCAGGAGGGACCAGGGGGGCTTGCAAGGGGAGGAGGAGAAACTGTGCAGATTGACGGTCATCCACAGACATGGTTTTAGAGCAGGAAGTGCAGGGAACCTGGTGATGTTGCTGCCATATCACACACAAAATGTAAATATCTTAAAAACTATGCAAAATAAACAATGAAAATAAATTGCAAAAATTCTCAGGAGAGGAATTCCTATCAATTTACCCAAAGTCATTTTTGGACCACAGTTCCCCATTAAAAGTATATGTATTTGCACTGAACTTCCCATTTAAAGATCAAATAATTTAACACAGATTCCCAGATACAGATATTTCAGATATATCTTTACAATTAGGGGAGCAGTGGGGTAAGTAAACAAAAGTTATTCTGGAACAGAGAAAATATATTTTTGTATGATGTGCACTCTCTCCAAACGGTAATTAGACCACGACAGACATTTACTAAACTCATCATTCATGTATAAAAAATGCTCCCAAAGTATGAGAGAGAAAAATAGATTATATTGCAGATATGCATCTGGTAACCCATGTGCCTCTGCAACAGTTGAACTCACCAGCTCCCAGCATGACTGAAGGGTTACTAGTATTGGTGCAACTAGTGATGGCAGCTATAACAAGAGAACCATGAGTGATTTCATATTCATTGTCATTATGTATGAATTTTACTTTATCATCATGATGTCCTTGAGGAATCTGAAAGCCTTTGAAGCCTTGCTGCGTGTGAAGACAAAATTAGTTTAAAACGGAAATATATTGAACATCTTAAAAATTGTTATGCATGACAGTAACATGAATATGATTGGAAAATATTGAAAAAAAATTAAAAATGCATACCTTCAATAAAAAAATTATAAAAACAAAAAAAAATGTTATGCATGTTTTTTCATTATAATTTTTAGTAATGATCAATTTAAAATACAATTTTTTTCAGTATAGATGCCCTTTAAAGCCACCATTGGCTAAGTGGATAAGTGGAGCGCCAGCACAAAGAAAACTGATTTCGCCAGACTTCCTCAGTGCTTCAGGACTAAATTTAATACAGGAAAGCCCAGGAAAATAACCGTGCAAAGAAAACTGTATGTGCTAGCACTATTCAAAGAAATAATATTAGGAGTTAGGAATAATCAATCCTGCTTCTCAGCCTCAGATACTTTTCATTTTTAAAAAGTTGATTTTTGCAGTGTAGTTGTCTTTTAATACAAGTCTATGGAAGAAAATGAAAAACCAGACAAAAATTAATCATGGGAAGCGCTATTTATTTTTAAAGGTGAGTTTTTATCCATAATCCCCTTAGAAATGCATAGGCAAGAAACACAGGCATGGCAAAAGTGCACAAAAATGCAATTTTTATGCGTTGCAGTCGGGCCTAAGAATTAAAGGGCAAGTTCAACCCTCAAAAAAAATATGTAGGTAAATTCCACCCCCCCAACCCAAAAACGCAATAGTTAGCTGAAAGATATAAGAACTACCTGAAATGATGAATAATGTGCTGATGTTAGTTTCTGCTTCCTGGTTCTTCCAGTTAGCAACTGTCACTTATTGATAGGACAGTGGACATCATAACCAATGATTACCTAGTTGCCTCATATGAGCATGCTCATAACCAGCTCACTAAATTGCTGAAGGGGGCGTTGACAAATATAGCCATTAGTTTCTCTCCACTTAAACAAAGTAATTAAATCCCTGATACACCCAGACCAGACCAGGTTTATCCAGGGAAAACACCTCTTATAACACATATCATTATATTTTAAAGACAACCCACAAAAACATGGGCACTAGATGTGTGGTCAGCTTAGATGCTGCTAATGCATTTGATTCAATTAGCAATTGCTAATTCACTTTGGCTTTGGCCCCAGATTTATTAAATGGGTCCAACTTTTGTACTTCCACCCAAGAACTAAAATCCTGGTCATGGTTGGATCTCTGACATAATCCCACTAGCTAGGGAGACATGCCAAGGAGGCCAAATCTCTCCTCTTTTATTTGCCCTGGCAGTGGAACCATTGGCAGTCCAGCTTCATATGCACAAGGGAACCTCTGCTGCCCATGAGACCACAGATGTGTATGGGGGATACTCTGGCTTAACAATCAACTGGTTAAAATCCCAAATTCTGCCTTTAGACTGCTTTCCACCGGCAAAAACAGTATACCCACTCCCTCTTGTCCATGTCAGTACTATAAAATGTTTGGGACAAGTCTCGCCCCAGGTGCACATCTCCTGTGCGATGCGCACCTGTGTCACATGGCCAGCGCGAGCAAATGGATCCAGCGTCGGTGACTGAAAACTCTTGTTTAGTATACAAGATTTAAATTATATACAGTGGTTGGCAAAAGTATTCGGCCCCCTTGAAGTTTTCCACATTTTGTCACATTACTGCCACAAACATGAATCAATTTTATTGAAATTCCACGTGAAAGATCAATATAAAGTGGTGTACACGTGAGAAGTGGAATGAAAATCATACATGATTCCAAACATTTTTAACGAATCAATAACTGCAAAGTGGGGTGTGCGTAATAATTCAACCCTCTGAGTCAATACTTTGTAGAACCACCTTTTGCTGCAATTACAGCTGCCAGTCTTTTAGGGTATGTCTCTACCAGCTTTGCACAGAGACTAAAATCTTTGCCCATTCTTCTTTGCAAAACAGCTCCAGCTCAGTCAGATTAGATGGACAGCGTTTGTGAACAGCAGTTTTCAGATCTTGCCACAGATTCTCGATTGGATTTAGATCTGGACTTTGACTGGGCCATTCTAACACATGGATAAGTTTTGTTTTAAACCATTCCATTGTTGTCCTGGGTTTATGTTTAGGTCGTTGTCCTGCTGGAAGGTGAACCTCCGCCCCAGTCTCCAGTCTTTTGCCGACTCCAAGAGGTTTTCTTCCAAGATTGCGCTGTATTTGGCTCCATCCATCTCCCGTCAATTCTGACCAGCTTCCCTGTCCCTGCTGAAGAGAAGCACCCCCAGAGCATGATGCTGCCACCACATTTGACAGTGGGGATGGTGTGTTCTGAGTGATGTGCAGTGTTAGTTTTTCGCCACACATAGCGTTTTGCATTTTGGCCAAAAAGTTCCATTTTGGTCTCATCTGACCAGAGCACCTTCTTCCACATGTTTGCAGTTTGCCACAAGCCATGTGGGGGACACAGCAAACGGGACTTCTTATGCTTTTCTGTTAACAATGGCTTTCTTCTTGCCACTCTTCCATAAAGGGCAACTTTGTGCAGTGCACAACTAATAGTTGTCCTATGGACAGATTCCCCCACCTGAGCTGTATATCTCTGCAGCTCGTCCAGAGTCACCATGGGCCTCTTGACTGCATTTCTGATCAGCGCTCTCCTTGTGAGTTTAGGTGGACGGCCTTGTCTTGGTAGGTTTACAGTTGTGCCATTTCTGAATGATCGCTTGAACAGTGCTCCGTGGGATGTTCAAGGCTTTGGAAATCTTTTTGTAGCCTAAGCCTGCTTTAAATTTCTTAATAACTTTATCCCTGACCTGTCTGGTGTGTTCTTTGGACTTCGTGGTGTTGTTGCTCCCAAGATTCTCTTAGACAACCTCTGAGGCCCTCACAGAGCAGCTGTATTTGTACTGACATTAGATTACACACAGGTGCACACTTTTTTAGTCATTAGCACTCATCAGGCAATGTCTATAGGCAACTGACTGCACTCAGACCAAAGGGGGCTGAATAATTACGCACACCCCACTTTGCAGTTATTGATTTGTTAAAAATGTTTGGAATCATGTATGATTTTCGTTCCACTTATCACGTGTACACCACTTTGTATTGGTCTTTCACGTGGAATTACAATAAAATTGATTCATATTTGTGGCAGTAATCTGACAAAATGTGTATATATATATATATATATATAGACGAAGTGAAGTATCGGCGCACACATGGGGTCTTGTTTAAGCAATACAAACTGTTTTATTCAGCATAAGCGTGGTACAATCAACGCGTTTCAGCCCTTCAAGATCAGGCCGTCATCAGGATTACAGACACGCTGTACAGGTGAGTTTAAATACAGCAACACAGTGATAAAACCAAGCCCCCCTCCCGCCCACTTCCCCCGCCCACGTCAGTTAACCCCTTACGATCCAATCCCCAAGTGTCTATAAGTAAAAAATACCTGATAGTGACATGAAGTCTAGCCACTCCCCATTAAAACCAATCAGTGTAAAATTATCACAACTCCAATTCTAGTTTTTAACAAACCGGTGGTGTCTCATCATAATGCCACAGGTGCTATCAGAGAGTGCCTCCGTATGGTGCAATCATTCTAAAGTGATCAGGGGGTGTATTTAAAAGTGCCTGAGGGGATATTTTGTATAGGAGTAGAGGGTATCATACAACTAAAGTGCATAAGACTATAAATATAGTGTAGCCATAGTTAATTAAAATATCAATATATAAACAGGTCCCAGTGTTTAAGAGCCTTATGTGTTAAACCATAAAGTGCATCGTGCTACATTAATCAACATAGTAATATAGAATAAAACTGCAGTGGCTAAGTAAAATGTGGATGATAATTAGGCATAATAAAAGCAGACATAAAAGCTAAAACTACAATTAAAATCAAAAGTATACACTTATTAGAGTATATATTACACTTCAGCATCTTGGCACATTTGGATAATAGTCCACGGCCTCTCAAGATTAAAAGCTTGGGGCCCTAGTTAAATAATGGCATAAATCAGCGCTAACTATATGAATTAATAGATTTGTATATAGTTCCTGTAACAAACAAGCTCATCCTCAGTTAGAGGGCCAAAAAAAAAAAAAAAAGAATTAGTTGACTTTAAGGGGTATGTGGAGGATTCAATTGTATTAGCTGCAAGGCCTGGTATCTAGCGCTATCTATTTATTAGAGAAAGCATGACAATGACAGTTGTTCATTCATGCCTGCCGGTGACAATGTATTTAGGGATCTAATCCAACGGGCTTCCATGCGTAAAAGGGCTCGATTTCGATTCTCCCCGTCTTTACTAATTTGATGATCAATAGCCATCCACCTGAAAGTGGCTAATGTATGTCCCATTTTTGCAAAATGTTTAGCAACAGATTGCTCACCATATTTAGTATTATTAAGGTCCATGGTCTTATTAGTATTGGTCATGCCCAATGCATTCCTTATAGCTTGACGATGGTTAGCCATTCGTTCGCGGATCGCAGTAGTTGTCTTCCCAATGTAATATTTGCCGCAAGGGCAGGTTATGAAGTAGATGGCGTATTGACTGAGACAATTAAGTCTATGCTTAATTTTGATTCTTTGACCATTTTGGGGATGAGGGAAGTCTTGGCCCGTTATTGCATAACGGCAAGCCAAACAGCCACTACACTTAAAGCAACCTTTTCTTATTGGTGGCAGCCATGTTGTTGGGTCCTGATTATAGTTCATTCGAAAATCCGTTCTTACCAAGAGGTTCTTTAAGTTTTTTCCTCTTCGGAATGCCATAAGTGGTTTATTATTTCCAAAAGGTAACTGTGTGTCATTTTTGATAATCTCCCATCTGGATTTTATACTATTCGTAAGGATTTTGCTCCGGGGAGTGTATTGACCAATAAACGGAATATTTTCCTTGATTTTTTTGTCATTTAATTTTTTGGCCAGATGTTTATCATTTTCAAAATACTGAGAGGCCCGTTTCATTTGTTCCACTATAGTATTACTATCATATCCTCTAGCTAGAAATTTGTACTTCATTTCCAAACTTTGTTTTTGTGCATTAGTACAGTTGGTGTTGTTTTCAACACTCTTAGCATTTGTGAGTAAATGATGCCCTTCTTTTGGGCTACTGGGAGGCAACTGGTCGCGTACATTAAAGTATTTCTGTCTGTACTTTTCTGGTACAGGGTTGTGTGTAGTTTACCGTCTTCCTTATATATTTTTAGGTCCAGATATTCGATGGACTCTACGTTGGTTTTGTAGGTAAAGCGTATTGGGCTTTTTTTTGGAATTCAGATTTTCCATAAACCCTGCACATTCCGCCTCAGTCCCCTTCCATAGGATAAATAGGTCATCTATATACCGTTTATAGATGAGGATCTTATCTTCACATAAGGGCAAAATGTGTAGTTCCTCGTACTTTTGCATGAACAGATTCGCGAAGGACGGGCCCGCATTAGACCCCATAGCGGTCCCCAGTTTGTATTGCTTAAACAAGACCCCACGTGTGCGCCGATACCAGTTTGTATTGCTTAAACAAGACCCCACGTGTGCGCCGATACTTCACTTCGTCTATTTGTAACTTTTCGGCAGCACCGGGGCAGCTGAGACATTGTGTTGGAGTGCTATTTTAGCAATACATTATCAGGGTTATACAATAAAAGTTCTTATCGTTTAAAATGGTGCTAATATTGCCCCAACCAATCAGATCTTATTTAATATTTGAAAGATAACATCTGATTGGTTGGGGCAAAATTAGCACCATTTTAAACTATAAGAACTTTTATTGAATAACCGTTTGTATTAGCACCAATATCTTCCATAGCACTTTTCAATTACATGTAATCATTCACATCAGGTCCTGCCCCGAAGAGCTTAAAATCTAAGCACATTTATTTGACATGGAATGACTTTAACATTGTGGGAGGGAACCGGAGTGCCTGGATGAAACTCACACAAGCACAGGGAGAGCATACTAACTCCTGGCATATGTGTCGAAGGGTGGATTTGAACTCAGGACTTCAGCACTGCAAGGCATCAGTGCTAACCAATGAGCCACCATGCTGCAATGTAAAACTTGTTGGAACAAGCAAATACGTAAATAAGAATTGACCAGGATTCCTAAGAAAATATTTTATAAAAATACTTACCCATTAGCCTCAGGCGTAACGACTCTGGTGATGCCAAATCAATTTCTGTCTTGAGAATTTCTTTAGCAACAGAAAATATCTCCTCTTCTGTAGAAACTGCTGATGTCACAGTTAAAGCTCTTGTCCGGACTTCAAACTTAACATTCTTCAGTTTTAATGTCACAGTTTTACCCTGTAAAATGTGATAGATGTCAGATACTGTACGTTTCTTGTATAGATCCCAAGTAAAGGTTTTGGCTGACAAAGAGGGCACTTAAGGACATCAGAATGAAATTATTATGTGGCTTTTCTGTATCTCAACACTTATCTGCCATTAACTAATGCCCAGTAGAAAATAACCCACCCCCACCCTACAAAAATCATTATTGCATTAGGCAGAATCCCAAAGATCCAGAGGGATGGAAAGTAAAACAGAGAATAGGGAAAAAATTCCAACTTCAAAGTCCTTCTGGATAAATGCTACAAACATTGGGAACTATTAGTAGGAAACAATAGTCTATGATCCTTTGGATTTGTAAATCAAGGCAAATACTGAACTAATAAAATGTATAATAGCTGAATGGCAGACATCCAGGGTTTTCTATCCAGGCAACAAAACAAAGAAGCAATAAGATCAAAGCATTTATTTCACGTTTGTGTGCTAAGTAATCATTTTAACAACAATATTACAAATGTGGAAGTTTTTTCTACATTATTATAAAGCAATATTAATCCAGGTGATTATCTCTTACAACCCAACAAACCTATTTACAACAAATAAAGCTTCATAACAAAATAAATCTGAAAAAATAATAAACCTGTACTATATATGCAATATATTCATATGGAGGCTAAAATTCTGGATATATGTATAATATATGGATAATTACCCATGATAATGGGCCCCTTAGACTGTAACATTAAAGGACAATTATACTCACCTCCCCCTCATTCCTTTCCCCCCACTCCTGCAAAGTACCCAGGGTGGGGACCTAAAACGCTAAGTCCTCACCTCCGGGTACTTTACAAAAGTCCTGCACTACTTACTTGTAATCTCCCTCGTCGCTCCGGTCCGATCCTCCCCACTGGCATTTTGAGTGACAGATCGCGAGGCAGCTAATGGGAAGACGCGCTGTGCAAGGAGGCGTGTATTCCCATTGGCTGCCTCCCGGACTGTCACTGACAGTGCCATTGGGGAGAATCTGACCAGAGCGACGAGGGAGATTACAAGTAGTGCAGGACATTTGTAAAGTACCCAGAGATGAGGACTTAGCGTTTTAGGTCCTCATCCTAGGTACTTTGCAGGAATGGATCGGGGAAATGGTAAGTATAATTGTCCTTTAAGTTACCAAAGAGTGCAATGATAATATAAAAGCACAAGGCCATAGGCTTTTATACAGGGCAGGGAACTCCGAGGTGACTTAATATCCTTATATTATAATGTGAAGGGTCGCATTATTGCGTATAATGCATAAGGTTTAGATTTTAATTGTTTGCCTTAAGGCCGTGTACAGCATTAAAAACAGGTATGTCTTCAGTAGCATTGCAATATTGTCATTTTAAAAGTAAATAAGTAGAAGAAACTGACCAGGATTTACTTTCTATCCCCAACCTCATAATTCTCCTCGTCAGTTTTACTTTTTTATCAAACAGTTATGGGGTTGGAACATTGGATGGCCAGAAGCATATGGGAGCTGCAATGGAACCTTTTCTTTTAATAATCACTCAGTGACATAGCTATGTGATTATTATAAGAAAATATTCCACTGCTGCTCCCATTATAATATGAGCCTCTTATGTATTATTACACCACTGAGAAATTCCAAGAACATATAAAAGCATAAGGCCTTAGATCCTTATATTATAATGTTAAGGGGCACTTTATTTGAATTGTTAGTAAATAATTTGCAGTCTCAATAATGTTTTTGGAAAGACCCAGAAGTGCTCTGTCTCTTACATATAGGGTTATATATATAAATGTGTGTGTGTGTGTGCAAGTAAATTCATTTTAGTTCTGATAAAAACTTCAGTATGTGCACAGCCTATTATTTAGGCAATCAAATATTAGATCAATCTAATATCGCCCCCTGTACAACCTGCATAACTTTCTTTCAGCATGCCTTAGTCATCCTTTTAAGTTAAAACCCATTTAATTAAAAATGCATTTAGAAATAAAATCTTAAAGGGCATGTCCACCCTCAAACTGATATTTTACATACAGGTATAGTATAGTATAGTAAAGTACTTGAGGTTGAACAAAGACATATGTACATTCAGTCCAACCCATCTAGCAATATCCTCATTTCCTACATAACTGTTGATCCAGAGGAAGGCAAAAAAACCTCACCAAATTTATGAAGGGGGAAAACTTCCTTCCGGACTCCAAGTGGCAATCGGAAATTTTTATTATTATTATTAATTATTTGATATTTATTATAGCAAACCGAGAGGCATGGTTCCCAGTCTTGTACAGGTAATCACATTCATACCTTGAGCCCTTCCTTCAGAAGGTCCTGTGCAAGATCCTTGCAAAGCTCCCGGCATAAATCATACTGTTCCTTTGTACAACTTATTTCACTGAAGGTCCTGGAAAACATGACAGATGATTCACTTTCAGTCCTCTAGATTAATGTAATCTATTGAAACAATATTTTATATATATTATGTACACCAATTCACCACCAAATCTACCTTTGGCTTGTGTTGTCCTCCCTATGGACAATGCTAGGGATAAATAAATAAAATTAAACATAACTGTAGCTATACCAAGATCCCCTTTAAAGCAGTCACACACTTGAAGCCTTATATTTATTTAATGACACGGTAAAATAATAACATAGTAAAATGAATTATAAACCTCTCTTTCAATATAACTTACTATAAACCTTATACATTTTTTAATATTAATAGAATCCCAAGAAAAGTCCAGTCGTAGTTCAATTCCATGTGCCACAGATTAAAATTCAAAGCCCCTAGTTAAAGAATAGATTTAGGTGTGAAAGGGGGGAATTATATTTTCTATGGGCAGTTTTACAATCTAAACTGCAGCACTTGTGGGCTCATGTACAAGGGGGCGTTGCGGCCACGCACGCACTCTTTTGGCCTGTTAAAGTTGCGCTAACCGATTTACGACCCATCGGCATGACTTAAAGCATTAGTTTGCGCAGCCATCGCAAGCCTGATAGCTGTCGTTACATACTTACACGCAGGTAAGATTCACCCAGAGCAACCGGATATGTGCCCAGTGCAAGTGCGGCTCTGGGTGAATCTCCCTGTTTGTGCCTAACTAAATGCTCTGAAAACCTTTGCCTTTTTTACATGTTTTCCACAGGTTATAGGGTATAACCTTTATTTAGACATATCTGTGGTATTCAGTTAGATCAACTGGACTTGAAATTTAGTTCTAGAAGACGTTTTGCTGGTCACCCAACTGGATCTATCAAATTAGAATGACTTGTACAAGAATCTGTTGGCAATAAATAACCTGGAATGTGTCCCAATAAGCATTTAACAGCAATTGTTAGAGAGCTCTGAATACACTGAATGTGTTGTTTGCATTGTGATTACAAGGTGTTAATTCATAATGAAATATACACCATAATCTGGATGAATGAGAACCTTCACAATCATACTTTATCCAGACAATTATTACCGTAGTGCTTATGATTACTCTAAGGCTGGTACACACGGGCCAACTTATGGCCCACTATTTATAATGACAGATGCACAAATTAAGATACAGATCAGTAGTCTGACAATCAGAAATGTAACTGGGTGCACTGATATTATGGCCCAAATGATTTTGTGGTCTATTTAAGACAAGACTGACCTCTTGGACTGGCTGTTTATACCCAAGAATTGTTCAGGGTGGAAATTACAGACACTATCTTGACTGAACCGCTGGACGTTGTGTACCAACCCTAAATCTCCTAAGGAATTAATTTGCAAGATAAGAAAAACAGTAATTGTTTGTAAATGCTGCTGTTGAGGTCCTTGACTTAACCTTAAAAAGCCTTGACATTTAAGGATTTTATCTGGATTACTTTCACAAGGGGAAACTATTGATGAATAAATGTTGTGTCGGGCAACTGAATACACTTTAACATGTACAATTAGCAATAAAAATGGGCACCCGTTGTATACGATTACTTACTGTACAAAATAAGTTATAATGTAAAAAGTATACCAAACCTTGGGGGGGGGGGCATGTTATAAAGCCCAATTTACTTTATATTGGATAAAAGTGAGTGTTTTTCACCCCTTTAGCAAAATATTTTTCAATTTAAAACAGCACTGGGTACACAATACACTAATTGTTAATTAAGATTTGTGCTACCATGTAAACCCGAGGAAGGGGGCACAATCTCCCCGAAACGTGTGGTTTTTAAGATATAATATTAAAGCACAAAAGTACATAAAAGTTATATACAGAGTGTGCCTCTTTTCACTCTAATATTACATGTAGCACAAAACTTAACAACAAATAGATTATGGTCCAACTTCGTCGGCAGGCATATTGATATATTGTATCACTGCTTCTATTAACGCCCTAGCGGTAAAGTTGTTTACAAATATTTTGACCTGGAAGACATTAGAATTGCACAGGTCTGTAGATCAGGCCTAAATATCTCCCTGTGTGTACTGGTATTAAAACTGTCCTGGAAAATATATCACACCATCTTTTTAAACAGCATGGTCCAAATAGATTTTAGTATTTACACGTTTATCTAACATTAAAAGAAGAGTAATCCAGCTGCCTTGTTAGCTAGGAGGGAAGTTTTGTATGTATGCAAAAAAATTTCCTTAAATGTGTATTTTTCAAATGTAATGTACTTTACCTTTCTGTGCTCATGCTTTTTCTCTCTCCATCTCTAAAACAAAAAATTTAAATCAATTAACCAATGAAGAGAAGCTGTGAACTATAAAACAAACAATTGCAGCCACTTCTGGTTCCTACTATATAATATTTCAAGGAGTACATTATGCTTGTCTTCTGGTCCAATCACCAAGGTGCTACACCTCTAGGTAAGAGATACTTATCAATTGTCTGTGTAGGCACTGCTTGAACACAGTCATTGGAAACAATCACGAACTACGTAATATCTAATACCCATGGGATTTTGATGAAAAGTATTGATCTTCTAAAATTAGGTATATATTATATTTGATGGCCTTGATACATTCCATTAAATTTAAATCTGTATATCTACTGATTCTTTTTAAATATGACCTTAAGTCTACAGTATTCAGCAAGCAAAAGACAATATCAGACCAGCCATATAGTACAAGTAGACCACTAAGGGTAAGAAAGCAGAGGCTCCTAGTATGCATGTGCTCCTGTTCTGGCACTACAATATTCAAACCACAATATGTTGAGGCCGAGAGGCTGACCTTAAATGCAGCTAGTGGTTTTATTGTGTAGTTCACACAAAATGTTTATGGATATACAACTCTTAAGTGACTCAACTGTCAAGCAAAACATTTTCTCCATTAGTAATCACAAGTGTTTTTTTTAAAGATTTCTTATTGTGTTGTGAGCTGCATGTTGTTTCAGAAAATCTGTTCAGTGCTGTACATTCATAAAGCCATAGCACAGCAGGCAGAAAAAGGTTCAGCTACTTGGTTCTAGAGTTGCTTTGAATTGACAGGTTTTAGAACTTTTTTCTTTACATGTGCTGAAAGGCTGCAAATAGCGCGTTGATAATATAATGTGAGATTTCCAGTGTTAAAAAAAACATTTTACATTTAGCTTCATGTTAAATTTGAAAAATCAAATACACAAATGTAGTCTATTTACTGCACAGTGCAATTATACTGTAGGTGAATATAAAGAATGCTGGGGTAACTTTCACATCTGTTCTTACCCCCTGATAGGTATATTGCGATAAAGTGAAAAAAGATCAAACATTATCCCCCTATGTGGTAATCAATTCCAAAGCCTTACTTACACAGATGTCTGGTGGGACAGTAAGATTAAAACGTAACTTTTATTAGATATGCATTAAAAACCTATTCACACATATTAAAAATATCATCACAAAGCCAGCCTTTTAGAAACAGAGAAAGAGGTAGAATAGGGATCAAGAGATAGGAAAAAACCTATACAGTCCCTAAAGCCTCGTACACACGTGCGATCGTGGGTCCCGATCCGCGAAGCACGATGTGTCCGAACATTCGTTTCGGCCGATAATCGGACGTGCATGGGCCCTTTATCGGCCGTAATGGAGATCCGCCGGTCGGTCGGTCAACGATCCCCGACTGAACGCCCATTTCGGGCGATAAAGTGCCCATACACGGGCCGATAATCGCCCGAAATGAATGATCGGACACATTGTGTGTCGCGGGTCAGGACCCGCCATCGCACGTGTGTACGAACCTTTAATTGAGTGGGAGATAATCTCTCCACCCAAAGAACTTGCCCTAATGTTGAAACAGCAGCTCCAAGTCCAAAAGTAAAAGAACTGGTCTAGGTCCCTATCTCTAATAACATCATGACTCGGATGTTAATCAGCACTGTACAGTATTAAACAGTGTGCATTACATTGCCACCCTGGTATAATCCGTTCCCCTCATTACATCATCATGAGGCAGACACAGACGCTAAGTACCCGCTAATGGTGCCGAAAGCTAAAAAGTTCAGACACAGCCCCTCTGGCGTGTTTCGCTCTATAGGTAGAGCTTAGTCATAGGAGAAGCACCGAGTGCTGAGGGCTGCAATTTGAATACAAGGGCAAGCTCTTCGGTTGGAGAGATTATCTACCACTCAATTTAGGGACTGTTTAATTTTTTTCCTATCTCTTGATCCCTATTCTACCCCTTTCTCTGTTTCTAAACTGTTGGCTATGTGATGATATAGGTGAATAGATGAATAGGTTTTTAATGCATATCTAATAAAAGTTATGTTTTAATCTTACTGTCCCACCGGACATCTGTGTAAATAGAGTTTTGGAATTGATTACCAATTAGACATCAAGTAGAATAGATCACAGCGCACATCCAGTCTTACTTGAACAGTGTGTACGTTTTTCTGATGAAGGTGTGACACATACACACCGAAACGTCACGTGTTTTTAAATAAACACTGTTCAAGTAAGACTGGATGTGCGCTGTTATCTATTCTACTTGATGTCTATATGGTCCAATGGCTCTGGCAGCACAGGAGCACCCAGCAAGTGAGCAGATTAAGCTGATTAAGGAGGTGTGTGGAGGTTTAACCAATTGTTTCCAGTTGATTACCAATTAGTGGGATACTGTTTGATCTTTTTTTACTTTATTACTTTATGTTTTATCCCCAGTAACTATTCCTTACATCTCTGAAGGGAGCTGTGCATCACACTATCTTTTCCATATTGGGCTTGTCATCAGCACATGTGATGTGTGAGTTTCACTTTCACTTAAAGGAGAAGTCTAAGAATATATTACAGTTGGATGATTTACTAAACGCTAAGCGGAAAGAGCTGGATTTGCCCGGTACTACCCCCCGTGATGTAGATTAAGCAATGCTATTGCATCTATACTATGGGCTGACAATAAAGTCACCCAAAGATAGTAAATTGTATGAATTTTTAAAAACATGCCACAACCAAAACAAAGCCTTAAAGTCGTGCTAACCCTCTTTAAATTAAAATGACTTCAGGGGGTTTTGTGATTAGCACCTATTTTTTAACATTTAAAAAACAAAAACTTTACTTTAAAAAATGCTAATATTTTAGATTCTTCCCAATCAAAAAATTTTGCTTCATGGAGAAAATCTCTAGAAAAGCTAACATATCTGTTAATCCTACAGCACTTCTTTTTTTCTCCTCCTGGCTACCCTCTCTCACACCTGTGCGCACACGTGCCAAAGTAAAAGAAAGTTGATGTGTCATGTACAGGGGTGCGCCAGAGGGGAAGAGCAAGACTGAAGTACTGCAAGATCGCATACAAGTAAGCACGGACATCTCGACATCTCCTGTTTCCTTGGAAATAATATATTTAATTACAAAAGTGTAAAATTTGAAGGTTTAATTTTTCTAGTGAATTAAAACAAAAAATAAAGGCTTTCAGGTCTATGAAGTTTTACATGGGGAATCACCTAAACTAAATTTACTACTAGACTTTGGTAAATCCACCAGCATAGCTCACAATACCCTAAACGACCTTAGAACAGCGCTGAGACCTACCCTGCATTTCTTTCTGTTCTGGTTAAAACACAGAGAAGCAATTTTGAAACAAATACAACAGTATTAAATCTAATTAAATTGTATCTTTACACCAGACGCAGGATTGTTGCAAAAGCTTGATCATTAAGAGCTGATTAAAAGCCAGCTTCTCTCCGACTATGCTTGTTGGCACCTTGAAGATCAACTAATGAGCATGCTACGGCCAGAGGGACAGTGCAGGGACTGGTCAGAGAGCTTTGTTCATGTGCATTACAAGGGAAACTTTACTGAAGATCTTTTTAATCAACTCTTACAATTTTAAGTTTTGCTGAAATCTTGCTTCTGTGTAAAGATTTCCTTTAAAATCATAAGTGCTTAAATATTTAAATCCAATGTATCTTCAAACTGCAGTGCTGTTAGTATAAGGCTACGCAAACAACAGAATTGCTTAACATGCCGATAAACAGTCGTAAGAGGAAATAATTTAGTAAGTCAACAATCCCTCTATTTCTGTCAGCATTTTGTATCAACGTGCTTTTGTTTTTAATTCTTGGTAACATCACATATTCGCAGAGACACAGCAATTTGACAACAGTAAATAATGAAGCAATTAAGGGCAATAATCGTAACCAACATGATGGCCTTTCAGCAACTGATTTTTACAATTTCCAGGAATTATTGCTGCATAGCAATCTGGAGGCAATTATACCTTTAAAAATGTGGTTAGGTCCTGGGCCTTCTGGGTAATTCAGTAAAACAAGCCTTACAAAGCTTTTCTTGCTCCCCTTCATAGTCAATTCCTTCCCATTGATCTAGTTTTGTATTATGGTGGAGCCAGAATGATGCACACTTTACCAAGTTTGTTCTCCTGAATTAGGTTATACCAAAAAATGAGGATCTAGCAGTTAAGGTCCTCACCCTGTGAAAGTGGGTTAGCAGTGGTGAACCTGCAGGGTTCCGGACCCCCCTGCATGTTTGGTGGCCAGGCCCCTCTCCCCAGCTGTTTTTAAACAGCTGATTGTGGAAATGCAGTAAAGGTACACACAATCAGCTGTTTAAAAGACTGGTACCGAAGCGGCGGCTGATTGTATGTACCTTTACTAACATACATGCAATCAGCTGTTTTAAAACTGTTCGTGGAGAGACTGCAGGCCCTCTTAGTCCCCGGGTCCCAGACTTCCTGGACACTGCAGCTTGGTAGTTATGCCACTGTGTAAGGGGAAGGAGGTTTAATTATTTTCTAAGCCCTTTCCAGGCAGCCTTTGATCCATTCACTGAATTGCTTTATCAGCCATTTCAAAGGTAAACATTTATCCTGCACATTGCACAGTAAGAAGGAACAAAGCTGTTAAACTCCTAGGCAAGACAATTGCAAGGAAACTGCTCCTGCTCCCCTACTGTACTACTGTAGTAGAGGATATATGTAGATATATATATATTTAGATGTTTAAGCGGATTCCAGTGGTGTTTTCCCACAATATGTAAGTAGTATCATAATGCCTTACTTTTTAAAAACTGTTGTGGTGATATTTTATGAAAAGTCCATCTAACCTTTTCATTGTACTATGCCAGACAACTCAATGAGGCAACCAGACACTTCCACAGACATCAATAAAAAACCCTTAAAGGGAAGTACAGCCCATTCAGCATTTTGTCTATGTATAAATAAATGCTTCCGAAATACTGACTTCCTGTTTGCAGGACCCCTAATAGAGTCCGTTATGGTCTTGCCCTTGACCCAGCGCCAGGGTTGATTCAGTTGCTCAGTAGAGATCTGAGCATCTTTGACCCATCCAACAGCCAATCAGTAGAAATTACTGTTAGGAACATTCCAAGGTAGTGTGCATTCTGGGAAGAAGAAGGACCATTACAGAACCTGAAATAGCAGCTCACTAATGCTAAAAGCAGGAAATAGAAGAGGGTATAAAATCAACTGATTTTTCAAAATAGAAGAGAATATGTAGAATAACTAGTTATGCATAATATACACTAAAAAATTTAAAAATGTTTATATTTTCCACTGAACTTTTTCTTTAAAAATGCCAGGTATAAATTCCTATGTGCATTGGTTTCCTGGCTCCTGGGATTTTTGTTCATAAACAGCTGGAGGCATTAGCTGTAAATGATGAGGCTTTACAAGTCAAACTCATTAATGACTGCAAAACAGAAGGTAGAAATACTTGGTACCTCCCACATAATTATAAATTATTTTATTTTAAAAAAGTTGCTTTGGTTAAGAGATCCTTTAAGGCTACTAAAAATATATATTCTTCTGCTGTAACCTTTGTAGATGCTGTTAAGGGCTCCAAAGTCCCCATTCTCACACCCTTATGCATAGATTAAGATAATTTGTTTGAGAGTGAACACTTCTTGCTTACCTTTGAAAAATTAATGATATCATTATTGTTTTTCATATTTAACAATTCCTCAGCAGTGAAGCCTTGAACTGGAAAATCCAGAAACCTTCACCTACCTTTCTATGTGGGTGGAGCCAATGCCCAAAGATATATGCAAAAAATTCTGCCAAGATGTCTCAGAGAAAAGAAGTGAGAGCAGAGCCCTCTGCTGGTAGAGATCTGTACAAGTCATAACTCCCAGAGCTTTCAACATTTTCTCTGTTACTTTCCCAATGCCAGGGACCTACAATACAAACATACCCATTTGCATCAAAGGCTGGTATTTGCAGATTGACAGAAAACAAACAATGTAAGTAATTACTGTAGACAATTAGTTGTGCAAATACAAGCTATTGTCATCATGCTTCATCTTTTTAGAAATAATATTAAAAGTAGGATTTATTAAGATGTCATTCATATTACAATACTCACAGCTTGCAGCCACCTCTAAATATGGTTTACAGGTGGCACAAAGGAAAACTATTGTGACCTGAGCTTTGAGCATACAGCACAAGCCAAAGCATCCCAATGAGAGTAAACATACTTTTTAAGTTGGCTTTTTTTTTTTTTAATCAGGTAAGCTGAACTGAACTGGCTGTTTAATGTCTAAAGGTGCACGTACACTAGCGATTACCTGCAGACATTCCTGCCACTTTCCTCAAAACCGTCCACCTGATAACTTTACGACCAACGTTACAAGCATAACACCGAATGTTATGCGGGCAGGAAACATTGCAGGTAAGAATAGCTGTTGTATTAGACATTTAGGCTTATGACATTTGTGTTTTTAAACATCAAATTGTCTTAAATATCTAAACAGGTGTATGGCCAGATTATGGCATATAACAAACCTTTTGCTAAAAACCATTTCACTATAGCCATGCATGTTTTATATACGTAAAAAAATGTGTTTTATTCCTATTTATGTAACAGTTTTTTACTCGTTTGCATTTATTCCCTTGTTTCTATTTTATAGATTGTTAAATCATCATTTTAATCACATCATTTACAGGACCTGTCACCCCAGGAGCAGAAATTATAATACGTGCCCTCTTACTAGGATTTTTGGCTGCCTGCCAGCACACTTTCTGCAACAAATAAGAGAATCAGCAGAGAAAAGAAGGCAGGGGAAGGGGGAGGAAAATGTGTAAGCAAAGCAGGGTCTATGGTGAGACTGTGCAGAACTTATACGGTAAGTGTCGTAGACACTACAAGAAGGCAATGAGTAAGGGAGGGTGGGGGCAATTAGGAGCTCTCACTTAACATTATTAATTTAATGAGAAAGCAAGCACAGATAAATATGTGAATACCATTCTTTTACTTCTCTCAAATTGTAGTTTCAGATATTGTAAAGTTGTTTCAGTGAGTATAGTGACCCTTTAAAAATGTACAGCCATGTGTAACGCAGTGGTGCTATACAACTAAAAACATACATACGTACATCTGCTGCAAAACATTGGATGTTGTATAGAAAAAAATGCTAGTGGAATTTAGTCAGGAGACCCATTTAATTACTTTACCATAAAATCTGCAACTTCCAGGGCAGCAATGAATTTGACCCTACAACTCTTTAAATTGTTATGGTTGAGGTTTTAACTACAGCTGCCAGCACTTAAAGGGTATGTCCACTCCTCCCATATAACTTTTTACGTACCTTCCCGAGACCTAGTAATACTGAAAGCAGCAAAAACGAGGAAACAAAATGGGGAGTGCAGGATGAGAATTTCCATTCCATGTCGGGGAGGTAAAAAGGTGAGGGTTTTGCAGGTAGGAATGGTAAGTGTGAGCGGTGGACTAATACATGGTTATATTATTTTGTTTGATCTACAGTTTCCAGTATCACTATTAAAGAGTTTTTATTCAATTTAAACAAAACACATCAGTGACTTTTAATCCTATGTTTTGCAAATGTGGCTAAATCGGGGCACCATTTTTAGCTGTCCCTAAGGTAATCCAAAGCTACTGAGCATGTCCACAACTGACAAATGGAGAAAGATTGTTTATGATTTCGAATATGTTCACACGGAGAGATGTTCTCTGCAGGTGAATATTATACACTTACATTCTTTCTAGACTCTATTTTAATATCCATAACACATTAAACAAGATGCCATAAAAGGAACCGTTTGCCACGTATGGCTATAAAGTTAATTATATTCTTGAAAACACAACCCCATAATTAACACAATTCAGATTCTATATAACCTGTAGAGCAACATATGCATGTTTCTGCTGCCATTATGCCAGACTTAAACGTAATTCCAAGCTTTGCTCCCTAATTTATGTGATTATCAGCATGTGTGGATTTCTACACTGAGTGCCCTTGTTTTAAAGAACATTTTATCTCTCATTATACATTATTAAAACAAATATCCTTACAATTACCAGTAAAATGATCTATTCATTAGGTCTCATTTTCTCATACAACCATTCTAATTGGCTCTACCTTTCTCCTAAACTAACACATGTGACATCATGAAATTAAAAATAAACAGATGCGAGCAATGATATAGATATATCAGAAAAAAAATCTATATAAGGGCTAGGCCACACTGCTGCGATTGCGTTTTTTCAAATCATTGGAATCGCGGCAATGCACAGAAACCGCACGTTTGCGATTGCGCTTTGCGTTCCCCATTTTAAATTGCAATCACATACTTAATGAAAAAAATACATGCGCAAACGCAATGAAATCGCACATGAAATTGCATGCGATTCCGTGTGCGATTGCGTTGCAGTGTGGCCATCGTGCCCTAAAGCTTTGTATTTTTAATCCTGCCATACACGTGGTCTATGTTATATCGTCCAAAAGTGGGAGCCAAAAATGATCAACCAGGTACCCGACAAACTACTGCCATCAGCATCGCAGTCAGTCAGGACCGACTGAAAATTTCCTTAGTAGTAGAGGGAGCCGATATGATCAGTCTGTGCATGGGCGTATGGCCAAGTTTGGGAGGTTGGTCGGGTTTTTGTATGTAGTTAGCTCCGCATGTAATTATTCGGCATGCATGTGATGGTAATCACATGTGTATGATTGTCTTAAAGTTCAGTGCAAATACATATGCTTTTCAGAAAAAAGAGCAGTATCTTTTCATCCCAAAGACCTTAATCTACCAATTCAGTATTGTGTCTGTGTATAAATAAATGCTTCCGAAATACTGACTTCCTGTTTGCAGGACCCCTAATAAAAAGGATGGTTAGAGCCCGAAATGTCAGCTCACTAATGTCAACAGCAGGGAACATCAAAGGGTATGAAATCAACTGATTTTTTAAAATGGGAGAGAATATGCAGAATAACTAAGAAGTCATTACACAAACTAACAATTTAACAAATATTGATTATTTTCACTGAACTGTCCCTTTAAAGGGCATGTCCACCCTAAAATTCAACTTTTTATATAAGATTCCCCCTGGGCTTGCAGCCCCAACCGCATTATTTTTTTTTTAGAAAGCCCCCCAAACTCTACATACCTCCCCTCTGTCCTCCGCCGCGCTCCCGGCCCTCTGCTTGCAAGGAAATGCAAGCAGAGGGGCGGGACCAGCAGCCGCGTCTGTGATTGGCTGAGCGGCAGCCAATCACGGACGCGGCTGCCGGCAGCTAACTTCAGCGGAGGAAAGCAGAGAGGTAAGTAAAAGTTTGGGGAGCTTTCTAAAAATAAAAATTATGCGGTTGGGGCTGGGGGACCAGGGGGAAGGATATATTAAAGGGGATTTATGCTAGGGGGAGGGATAGCAGAACGGGAGGGAGAGGGAGTGAGAGGGAGGGGGGAGAAGGGCTGCAGTACGCATGGCAAAAATCTACCGGAGGCCAGGTAGCAGGCAGAGCCCTGCTATCCTCCTGGTGGCTATTAATTGGGACTTTGGGGGGGGACTACAGGAGAACCCTATGGAGCTGGGATGTGAGGTAAGGATTAAACTACACTACATGGGGGGGCCAGTAGTGGGGGAAATTATAGTTTTGGGGGTGGACATGCCCTTTAAGCATTTCTGATATTGCTATGCTTTTCTTACTTCCATGGAAAAATAACTGAGATATAAAAGGCAATAAAGAGGGTCAATTCTTGACCCTTCCTTTAGCCAACCTCCCAAAATGTTCACCCACTTTGATTTACTAAGCAGCACTTTCTGACACACTGCCCTACTGCGAGTCATAACACGGAAGTTAGCCGCAGGGGATGGACGAGCCGAGAGGGGATGTGCCAGAGGGAGACAGGGGGAATGCGCGTGGAGGGGGGGAGGTTGAATAGGCTGGGGGGATGCGTTGGGGTGTGTGTGTATCATGGGGGTTGTCGATTCTTTAAAGAATTTGAGGTTTTCTGGTGATTTACTAATTTTCATAAAGATGTAAATGTACAATAGAAGCATGAAGAGGTTCATGGTTATAAAACAGGGCAACCATTTTGTGGAGACCTAAACATTAATTAAACCTTCCATCATGCTAGTAAATTAAGGGAAATATTGGTTCAAAAAACATGCGTTGGTTTTCATTTCCGTCAAATACCTTTACATCACATTGCTTTGCTTCATCTCAAAAACTGATTAAGAAGTGTAACGCTTGCAAAGCAATTGTTAAAAAACAGACCTTCATTAAACAGAGGCAAAAAAAACAACAACAACCCAGAATGAACCTGTCCAATGAAGAGAGAACCCTATGTTAACAAATAAACTGATAAGGGAAGGAAGTCAGCAGGAGATTTCCAAACTGTTAATAAACTTAAGCTGGGTACACACGATTAGATATTTCGGTCCGATCGACCGATAGTTCAGTGTATCGGTCGATCGGACCGAAATTATCGCATTCGAATGTGCCCATGTCCGATCGACCGTTCGTCCAAATCGGACGAAAGGACGATCGGACAGGGTGGAAAACCTCGTCCGATCGTGCGGTCCTCTATGGACCGCACGATCGGTCGCGTTGACTATCGGACGCGGTTGCTTTTGCCGCGACCGACAGTCCTTCCTCCTGGCCGACCGTTCGAAAGTATCGAACGGCCGGTCAGGAGGAAAAATCGCTAGGTGTGTACCTAGCTTAAGGGAATGAAAACTGTTTGATACACAATTACCAGCATGACTAAAGCTCTTTATAGACAGAAAAGGAAAGATTGGTGTACAAAGACAGAAATAGTGGATACAGGGGAGGACTGGGACCTTATGGACCAGGGGACAAACACAGCAAAGTGTCCCTGTGGATACACACAGGCCCAATTTGTGCATGCAAATGTGCCAGTGCTATTGGGTAGTAACTATTGGTTTCTAGATTTATTTGTATCAAGTCGGTATGTGAAATGAAAGACAATGAAATAGCTTAAGGGGAACATTAACAGACAATCACATTAAACTGAGATAGGAGGGAAGGTAATAGCTATAAGTTAGATGACAATAGTAAGTGAACAAGATATCCAACAGAAGGCCTTGGGGCAGAGCAGAGGCTGAGCAGCCCATTTTAATCTTCGGGGGAACATGCAAGATGCCCCCCCCATGGCTTCTTAGCAACATTTAGTGATCCATCAGGACAGATTGCTAAACATTAAACGTGTGTACACATAAGATGGTCAGCGGTTGGTCTTTGACACTCATGAGCTCATGGTCAGCGGTTGGTCTTTGACACTCATGAGCCACTTTGGCTGACAATTATCTAAAATGTACAAACTTTAAGGCTATGTGCACACAAGCAGATAATTTGGGCCAACTGACCGATATTTCACACTATTGGTCGTGCTGAAAGATTATCATCTAAAACATCTGCTTCTGGGTACCTATCCTTACAATCCTTTCACAGTGAAAATCTATAGAGTTGAAATCTGTGCATAGTAATTTTTTTTTCAACATGTTAAGAAGATAAAGGTGCATACCTTTCTAATTGGTAAGTCTTTGATAAAGTCCTTAACTGCTTGTCTTTCACTAACAATTCTGTACTGGCCATTAGGCTTGTTCTTATCACTGCACACCTTTGCCAACATCATATTTGGAGCAATGCCTATATGCAAAACAAAAGGAATAATTAAAGATACAACACTTAATTAAAATCGATTTATTTGTTCATGGGAGATTACACGTTCAACGACAGGAGAATCCAAAGCAAAGGATCATTAATACAATTACCTCACTTTACACTTCACATACTTACAGATATTCAAATGATTTGCATATTAAATCACAGTAGCAAAAGGAAAATTAAAGGAGACAAACCTTACTATCGCATTATAGTGTAACTCATAGGAGGTTGAGCAAAGAAGGACAAATTATTCCTAAATGAGGAGCCAGTCAGACAAGTCTAGGAGAGAGGTGCACACTTCTGGGCATGTTGGCTACCTGGACTGTCTCCTGGGATTTGTTCAGCCTCAGTGGAATTTGCAAGGAACAAAGCCGCATGTGTATAATCACCTAAAGGGCAAATGGCCTTTTTAAACATAAAATTATATAACTTCTTCGGGCCCCATGCTAACTCTCACTAAGCATTGGAGCTTCTTTGCACTGTACTAAGAAGGTAAGAACTTTATTATTTGTGTACAGTCCCTTGGTAAAATATTAAAACACCAGCAAGGAGACTTACCTAGAGCCGCAAGTAGATCTAATGAAAATTCAATATCAATTTTGCGGCTCTGGATAAATCCTGAACGGAATTTAATTCTGGCTTTCAGCTAGCATTAAAAAGTCAACACTAAAATAGCCACAAAATGAATATTGAAGTCCTTGTGGCAGCTGTGTGGATGTCACTAGTGATACTGCCACTAACCTAGAGTTAAAGTGTAGTTAACCCTTTGTAAATAGCTTTACTTTAATGCTAGAATTCACAGCTGCGGCTCTGCATAAATAGCTCTGCAGGTTTGCTCAACTCAAAAGTTGGAGGATCCACCAGGTAATACCATTCTGAGATAAACAGCTTTATAACATTGCATGTTTTCTGCATTAACCAATGACATTTTCTGAAAACACTGCCTAACGCTGCGTAGAGCGTAACGGTCAAGCTACAATTGCTTTTGTTTGCTTTACACTGGAAAAATAATTTTGTACTAGTCATGCGACTTGGACTGACTTCCTCCATGATATTTTATAAACAATCTCCAAAACATGACAGCATAAGCCCAAAGTATTACTGGAGAATGCAGCTTAATCACAAAATGCATCTAATATAAACAAATGCGCTGACATTTAGCAAAGCCTTTCATAATAAATACAAAAGCACCAACTGTTTTATTTTAAAAACTGTCAGCCTTTAAACATGTGGAACTAAAATCACATTTAACTGTATTAAATGTAGAATCAGAGAAGCACAAACATGAACAAGCACAATATTTTTCTGGTCCAGTGACAGACTTCTTATTGCAACACACATAAATGCATCAAAACCACCCAAAGTTATAATAAAGGCCTTTTCATAATAAGCTTAACTGTGACCTATCACTATAGCCATCACCTACTAACAGGAAAGTCCCTTCCTTGTGCTTTGCATCTTGTTTGTTAAAGGCCACAGTGTTTGTTTATTGATTGGATAAAAGCATCAAGCAGAGACTTTGAGCTTAAAGGGCATGTCCACCCCCCAAACTAAAATTATACCAACTACTGGCCCCACTGTACAAAAAAAAACAAACACACCTTACCATACATCCCTGCTCCTTGTGGTTCTCCAGTTATGTCTCTTTAAAGTGCAGGAAACTGCTTGGTAGGAGCTGTCAGTGCCTCATCCAGTGCCTGTAGCTTGGCTAACCTCATCAAGGTATGAGACATGCTCAGTAGAGCCCATTCCCCCCCTCTCCCGATCCCTCCCTCCCGATCCCTCAGTGACTGGAAGTTATGTAGCTATAAAACCTTTTGGCACAATGCAGGGGATACCCTCCCACCCCCAACCGCTATATTCATTACTCTAAAAGCGCTGTCAATATGTACTTACACCTCCTCGTTCCTGCGCTGTTTTACAGTGAATGCAGCCGCGGCTGTGATTGGCTGCCTCTCAGCCAATCACAGCCGCGGCTGCCGGTCCAGCCCCCTGCTTGCAGTTCCGGTGGGCAGGTGAGCCAGAACATCGCAGGATCAAGGAGGTGTAAGTACAGATTGACAACGATTTTAGAATGAATGAATATAGCGGTTGGGGGTGGGAGGGTATCCCCTGCATTGTGCCAAGAGTTTTTAAAAAGGGTGGACATGCCCTTTAAAAGGCAAGTGTTAGAAGTTAGCCAAGAAAGCAATGGCTGAGCTTATTATGAAATAGCCTTTATATAAACCAATCATTTATCCACAGAAGAGAGCAGGCTCCAATGCAATAATACAACACCGCCTTGTGATTTAACAAAGCAATTTGAACAGCATATACTCTAATAATCTGATCACAGATATTCAAGCAAGCAGTTCACTATCTACTTTATGTTTACAGGGTAACCCTTTTGAAATAAAGGTATAAAGGTCCTTTAGGTAGAGGACTGAAGGAAGCAGCACCTGGAATACATTGGCACATTGCCTGAAGGAGTGCCTAGGTCCATATCTATGTTATACCTTTATTGGCTAACTAAAGCTGGGTACACACACTAACGATAAAGCCCCGATACCGTCGGATCTGACGGTATCGGGGCTTTATCGTTATGTGTGTACGCTCGCTTCCCGAACGAGCGCGCGGCCGCCAAATGATCAGGTCGACCGAACGCTCGTTCGGGAAAGGCCGAAAATTTCCATCGGCCGCACTAGACTCCCTATAGAGGAGTCTAGCGCGGCCGATGGAAACACACAGTCCCAAGCGTTCTCCTTATGAAGTTCATAGGGAGAACGCTCGGGACTGTGTGTATGCAGATCTTTGAAAGATGACAGACAGGATCTTGCAGATCCTGTCTGTCATTTTTCAGAAATCTGGACTGTGTGTACCAAGCTTTAGATAATCATAGCAAGCTTTCAGAACCCTACTATCTACTTTACCGATCCTCCTGATTCCTAATGCTGCAATCAATCACAGCTGTAACAGATAACATCAAGGCCAATGACCGACTACTAGACCACCTCCTCTGCGCATGTGTGAGCTCGTACTGTTTTAAAAGAAAGTGACAAGAACCAGTGATGAGGACAGGAGATTGTAGGTTAAATATCTGTCTTTAAAAACACTGTGCAGATAAGACGCCAAGGTTGGGGTTTTCATGGATGGTTAAGGGAAGTATGAATACTTGTGGGGAGTGGACTTACCCTTTAGGTACATCCTTGGTTACAAGGTAAATAAACTTAAAACTGACTTTTTGCGCCTTGTTCCTAGACTGTCAACATGTTCCAACTACATAAAGCTTCTTACAGAGTGACCTTCTGACAATACAATAGTTTCTAACTTTCCTTCCAATGTCTCATTGTCCTCCTGACACTTTTTCTGGCAGAAGAGCCAAACAACACGCTGAACTCTGTACTTAACACTTGCAACACAAAGCTAAATTCAGGTATTTAAAGGAGGCCATGTACATAAATCATTAATCACACAATATATTAAACTACACTGAAAAGAACTGTCATTTGCTTTAAATACATGTTTAGTTCACACCTGTTTATTTACATTCCATACAAAAAAATAGTGCTTATTTTATGATTATTCACAACAGCTCAGCTTTAAAATATTAACTGTATGCACCCATGTTTTCCAGTGTAGCCTGCTATGTCTAGAGCAAACACAAGTACTGCTAAACCATTGTTGACAATAAATCAAACCCATTCATTTTACTCTTTAACCCTTTGGTGCAACATCTTTCTCCTGCTCTTCTTGGCTTATTAATTGAAAAGCAAAATGGATTTACATTTTTTTTACTCTCCCTTAAGATATGTACACACATTACCAATCAAGGGCTGAACCCTGGATCTGACTACTATCTGTAGGAAAGAATGGTCCATCCAGACAGTGGCCAAATAACTATTGCAGTGGTCATTCAGCCATACTTTAGTATAGGTAGATGATAGTGCCTGCTGGCCACCCAAATGATCTCTTCTATAGTAAGTTATAGGAGTACTAGACATTTAAGCCCGTTATATAAACAGGCGCTAGACATTAGGACAATACCCCAAAAACATCTCCCCCATGTCCACACCTCCAGCAGCTGAAATCGCTTACTCTCATTTACAACCGTGCTGCCTTCCCTTAGATAACACACAGCAAAGATGAGTGCTAAAAGCCCACCTCCTAGATGGCCCAGGGCCATGATTAACATATCACTTGTCATTGGTTGGTGGGAATGTCTGTTACAACCTTTCTCCTCCTCCTCTGCCAGTCAAATAAACTTGAACTGTTCGGTTGCTAGGATACAGCCTACATAATCAAGCTGATCAAGGATGGGTGGAGGAGTGTTTTCTCACGGCTAGTTTTGAGTGACAGTTACAGCCTTCACAGCCTGGCTAATTGAAGGCTGAGAGAAGCTCGAAATCAGGAAAAAAACATATAGGGAGGGCTGCATACCTTTACTCTTTTGAAAGCAGTTTAAAAAAAAATGCATTGAGGCAATACAGTTATCCTTTAAGAACTCCCCCATTTCTGCTCACAGTGTTGCGTCCCGATGCACACACGTACTTCCGCCCATGCGCAGAGCCAGAAAAACTCCCCCAAACGCGTCTTTTACAATGTGCCATGTCTGCAACTCTAAGGTAACAGTGCACGCACATGCGCAGAAGCAAAGAGACACACACGGATTCACATAAGCAGGTTTAGGGTTTTATTATAATAGAGAGAGAGAATGTAATGACATGATGAGGTGTATCCATATTAATCTTCTTCCATTTCCTCATCTGGCTATTTTTCTCCTGTGAGTAAGACAGGCAATTCTATATTGTTATTGTTTAGTTCACTGACTTGTTGTGGTACTCAACAATCTGCGTACATTTTTCTATAGTACACAGACTTGATCTTTGTGCTTTTCTGCATCTTTAATCCTTCCTTGTTTCCCTTTATATTTAACCTATTTTACATATGTAAAGTTTATCGTCTTGCCAAAAAAAGATAATATAGCCCCATCTTGTTAAAGACAAAGTTATAAATTGAAATACACTTGTTATTTGAGTAAAATTTTTAAACCTTGCGAACCTTCAGAAACGTAAAATCTTTAAATACAGAAAGTCCTGCAAATTCTCTTAACCACTTCTCCTTTCCTCACTTGCTGACTTAGACATGCTCAGTATGCCAATAACAGGGAAAGTGAGGATTGCTTTAATAAGCTGCTTTGTATTCCACTGTGCTTAGAGGAGAAAAAGATAATTGGAAAAAGGAAATTGGACATTCTACTGTATTGAAAGATTTTACACACTCGATCAAAAACAATTAATAGATACACAGCTCCATATTATCGCCTCATAGAACGCCCTATAGGGTGGTGCACTCAGGGGAAGTAAATCTATACCGAAAAACAAAAATGATGGTCCAGACACCATCTAAAAAAGTCCCCTACAACAAGTCACAACTACTTAAGGCGCTAAAGTCAAAATGGCATTTATTAGTTACTCAAGAGCAGCAATACATACTGCCTAATAAAGTGCATACAGCAAATCCCCTTAATCCCCTCTAATACAATCCCACACCCTACATACAGGAATAAAAACAAGTACAAAAACCCACATCCAAAACTGGGCGTCCCCAGAGCTAAAAAAAGAAAATGGAGCGCTGGTAGGTCAGCTATATGCTGGAGGGAGAAAATTATGAAATCACTAATAGTCAAGAAGTCACACACAGATCACCGCATGGGACTCACGTGAGAAGCCCGGACTGGGTTCCCGGTACCATACGTTACCAGTCTCCCAGACGGACCACACTCTTCACCCGGTTTAGGATATGTGGATACTCCAAATAATCTCCCACCAATGAACAGCCTGCTCACGCTGAACTTCCATGGTAATCCCGCAATCAACCAGTCACATGGCGTCCTCGCTGGATGTATAGACGCCACTATCCTCCCGGCATTCCCACCATACTCCTCACCGACACGTGTTTCACCCACGTAATACACACCACGAGCTTCGTCAGGGTCACATGATGCACAGTTCCCGGACTTCCTTTTAAACCTGTGGTGTAATTCTATGGCACTTAAAAAATATATGTAAGTATTTGGATGTGGTATTACGGCCTTTTTTGCCCTTTTTAAGTTCATTCGTACTGGATACGGGCGATGTATTACAAATGATTGATGGTATCATAATGGAGGAGGATGTAACACTGGCAAACCTTGATATTGAAGGGTTGTACTCTTCCATTCCTCACGAGATTGGAATAAAAGCAGTGAGAACGTTTTTTGAAAAATGTGGGGAAAAATGGGCCAAGCATACAAATTTTACCATTGAATTACTCACATCATCACAACATCTTCACCTTTAAATCAGCGGTTCTACAGGTAGTTAAGTGGGACCGCAATGGGGGCAGCTTGCGCCCCCACATATGCTTGCCTGCATTTGGGATTATGGGAACAGAATGAGGTGAATGAGGCTATTGAGGGTCTCCCGGAGGCCGGAAGGGGGAGGAAGTCGTCTTCTGGCTGCGCTATGTGGATGACGTCCTCCTAATTTGGAGAGGCCCCCAAGAAGGTCTGGTTAAATTTATTAACCATCTAAATTGTAATGAACGTAACATTAAGCTGACATAGGAGTTCAATATAAAGGAAGTAAACTTCTTGGACCTAAAAATTATCAAGAGTGGCAATCTATTGGTAACAGACACTTACCGCAAAGAAACGGCGGTTAATGCTCTGATTCATTCTACAATGAATCAGAGCACAAGCCATCACCCACAGAGTCTCATTAATGGTATTCCGGTGGGGCAATATTGTAGAATGAAATGCAATTGTTCCTCAAAAGCCGACTTTGTTAGACAGGCCGAAAACCTGGCTGATAGATTTCGGCAGCGAGGTTACAATGAGAATGTGATTCAAAAAGGCTTTAAAAGAGCCAGCAGAGCTAGTAGACAGTCTTTGTTACATGGGTTTAAAAAGGGAGGAGAAAAAGTCTCTCGTGATAACAATATAAGGTTCATTACACGTTATAATCAAGAGTGGCCTTTATTAAAAAATATCCTACAAAAACCTTTGCTCTCACTGGATAAAGATGTAAAAAAGGTGGTGGGTATCCATCCGTATATAATCTCCAGAAGAGCGCCGAATCTAAGGGATAGGCTGTCCCCAAGTCACTATGTTGACCCCAAAACACATGGCTGCACCTGGTTGACCAATAAGGGGTGGAAAGGGAACAAAAAATGTGGAAGGAAGGTTTATCATATGCCTTCTTATGTGTGAAGAGACACAAGAGGGAAAAGTGATACCCATAAGACAATTTATATCATGTCAAAGAAAGTGATCTATTTGATAAATTGTTCTTGTAGAATGAGATATGTGGGGAAGACCCTACGGTCCCTAACTACCCACATTAAGGAACACGGGAGGGCTGTTATTAATAAAGAACTAGATCAATCAGCTCTAGCCAAATATATATTAGAAGGTGATCCAAATAAAGTCCACAATTGGCCATTCATGGGTTTGGAAGTCTTCTCTACGGGGTTTCGTGGAGGGGATCTATCTAAACTGATTTTACAAAGGGAGCTGGCATGGATTTACAAACTGCGGATATTCTCCCCGTATGGGATGAATGAGGAGAATCAGTTTGCCTGCTTTTTGTGATTGAAAATAGGCAGCTTAATACCCAGTCGTCTAGATACTGCTATGATAGTAACTATGGTTTTGTAAATATTTGTACAGTTACAACTTTGTTCTTGATACCTTTTGAGTACCCCACCTTGATTTGCAATTGGGTTAACTGTTGTAATTAGATGTTAGCCTTGGTGTCCCATTTACTCTGTGATTTATATTAGGAGATGAGTGCCCCCTGTCCCCTATTATCTCTTTATTTAGCAATGGACTGGCACACTTTTGATAAGGTTAATAAGTGATGACTGATAAGGTAAAATCTCTTTAATTCAAAGTGCCATAGAATAACACCACAGGTTTAAAAGGAAGTCCGGGAACTGTGCATCATGTGACCCTGACGAAGCCCATGACAGGTATTACGTGGGCGAAACACGTGTCGGTGAGGAGTCTGGTGGGAATGCCGGGAGGATAGTGGCGTGTATACATCCAGCAAGGACGCCATGTGACTGGTTCATTGCAGGATTACCGTGGAAGTTCGGCGTGAGCGGGCAGTTCATCGGTGGGAGATTATTTGGGTGACCTGATGAAGGGGGTGTTACCCTCGAAACGTATTGTTGTTTGATGTTTGGCTTGAAATAAAACGTTCTATTTTGGAGTGCAGCCCACCCTGTATCTTTTTGATTGCCTTGTTCCCTTGGAAGTAGGGGAATTGGATTTTCTGCACCCACCTGGGGATTAGTGTGCATATGGACTTCTTATGACACATTTGATCTGTGTGTGACTTCTTGACTATTAGTGATTTCATCATTTTCTCCCTCCAGCATATAGCTGGCCTACCAGCGCTCCATTTTCTTTTTTTTAGCTCTGGGGACGCCCAGTTTTGGATGTGGGTTTTTGTACTTTATTCCTGTATGTAGGGTGTGGGATTGTATTAGAGGGGATTAAGGGGATTTGCTGTATGCACTTTATTAGGCAAAATGTATTGCTGCTCTTGAGTCACTAATAAATGCCATTTTGACTTTCCGCACCTTAAGATTTTACACACTTCACAGAGACTTTCTTCGACTTGAAAGCATCTAAAATGGCAATGCTATTTTGATTGTCATTTTTTGGGCACTACCTATTATAAATGTACAGATTATCTCAAATTTGGACCATATGTCATACAGCTTTCACTAAACAGGAAGTCAACAGAGACATCTCTATAAAAACTTGCTCAGAAAAAACTGCTGAACCAACAAAACAACTTCATGCCTTGTGCCACTTCTTCCTACAGATTTTTGAGCTGCTCACTATTTACATCCTTAGTCGCTTTTCTTTTTCTGTTGGCCAGAATGCCCATATTATGGTTCTGGTCATAAATAAAGTATCCTCATTATAGACGTACCTAATTTGTCTTCACTGGCACTGTTGTTTTCTCCTTCTGTAAACTTTATTTGGTCCTACACACAGTATTTAAATGTTTCTCCCAGTTATCTGTCATACAGTGAACTGATCAGTGTTATTTATTAAATTCCCATTACTAATCTCCTTTTCCTGACATTCCAGTCCTAAGTTATTTAATTCATTTTCAATATGCCAGTCCCCACACAAAATCTATGCCATTCACTACTTCGACATTACACCGATTAGACATTCGATTTGAGATAAATGCTGAATTGTCTGTCAGTGGAGCAGCAGTTTTACCTTTTTAACATTTCCTGGTTGGATCATGTTTATGATCGATATTATGATCGTAATATAGATAGCAAATTGATCGGGCCAGGAGGTTGTTGGAACATCGCTGGAATTTCGGGAGGCAAATTTATAGTGAATGGCCAAGGCATATATCGTTGGAATCTGTAAACATCAGCAAACACCTACCCAATCTCCCTTTATTTTGCATAGGGGACTTTTTGTCCCAAACGAGCATTCGCTACCAGCGAGTGCTCGGTCGGGACAAATGACTGTCGGTACCGACAATAGTGGCTGTGCCCAATCGTATGGTCACATAGGGAACCACATGAACAGCTGTGATTTACCAACATGTCTGATCTGGACAAACTGGTGACCGGCCTTGGTCGCCCCCACCATGCGATATTTCCAGCCGACCGATTGATACACAGCACTATAGGTTGGTCGACATTGTATGGTGTATACCTAGCATTAGGTGGCCACACATGCAGTGGTCCCAATTGCAAAATCCTGCAAAATCTAGCTGTATTATCCTCTATTATCGTTGACTTGTGTTACATAGCATTACTGCAAAACAAAAACTGCTCCACATCACATAAACTGGCATACCTGCACTTGCAGTAAGTGTAGTTTCCTGTTCAATACGAAACCTCATTTCATTCACTGCTTCTTCTGCTGAAGTTCCAAAGACCACAAACTTTTTTAGCGGTTGTTTTGCACTCGTTGCAGCTGAGACATGGGCATTTTGCTCTACTTCTAGCGAAGGGCTGTCTTCAAAGAGTATTGGGGAAGTGCATAGTTCTTTTGTTCCTCCATCAACAGCAGGATCTTTTACACCAACAAAGTAAATAATCATATTATGGATGCAGAAATCTTGTTCATACTGTTAATACTAAAACCATCAAAAGTTGTAAAACCTGTCTATGCCTCATTATCTTACAAAATGCACAACTTTTGAACAACTGATTTTTTCAGTGGTAGCTTGCAACGTGTTTAGGCAAATAAACAAATGATAGGTCTCACCAAGTAAACATATGTAGAACCCATTCAAAATCTCATATGTAGAACTCAGTTAAGAAATTACAGATCAGACATCCAAAGTTTATATTATTCATCCGAAAGTGACATACAGCTTATCTCTGACACAGACACGCATGCACCCTAAGAATGAGGGAGGGTTTGTCGATTGACCGGCATGCTGCCAGCCACACTGCCACCACCTTTGAAGCAGCCAATCTCATTTCACAGTTTAGTGCCCCTTTAGTATGAAATCAAGCCCTGAAGTTATTTCTAAACCCGTCTCCTCTCCAAGTCACTGGTTTAGGCATGCTCAGTGTACTTCACCCATGCAAACGGGAGAAAAATTAGCTACTTTGTATCTCCCTATGCTAACAGTAAAAATTAAATCAAAAGTAGTGAAATATTTTTCTTTACTACACAAATATATCTACGAAGTGATATGTCGAATATTGTGTAAGCAGCGATTTATATTCTACAAGTCAGGAACCTAAACATGACATTTAAATAGAGCTAGAAAATCTATATTTGATGTATATGATGTATGCACGTTTCTCTCCCTATTTTCCTTCTCTTGGTTCCTATATGACTTTCATAATTAGACTTTTTCTTCTCATTAACACTCTCAGAAGTCATTTTTATTTCCTCTGTAGACTCTAATTCCTCTATGATTCTATTGCAAACAGTGATTATCACAGGCAGGTAAGCAATTACGGTCCAGTGAAGATCGTTCTGCTAGTTGATTAAAATACATTTTTCTTCTGGAATACACCAAATTATAGAACATTATAACCTACACGGTTTTGTCTATTAAAACAGACTTTTAGTTTCCTGCCGATAAGAGTTTTTTTGTTGATTTTACCTTGTGAAGGATTCTTTTCATCTTTCATTTTAGTTTCAAAGTTGAAACTCCTTTTGTCCTCTGGCCAACTAATTCGTTCTTTTAAATGATCTGTGATGTCCAGGTAGGCTTCATCAAGACTCATAGGCAAAAAATTAGGATCATACTGTGCCAAAATCTCACGGACCTTAAAGTTATTAGACTCTGTTACTACTTTTTTCACTTATTTTGTTAATATTAAAAGGTTGTTATATTAAATCTCATTAGATTAACAAATAGATATTAAATGGGTCAAAGTGTGCTACACTGCAGGACCAAAACTTTGTCTCTGTTACACCCTTTTCATTTAAAGTGCATGTCCACCTGTTTTAAAAACTTTTAGTATGTTGTAGGGATAGTTCCCCCATCCCCAACCGCTATAATCTTATATCCAGAAAGTTACTTACCTTCCCTCTATCCTCCGCCGCACTGCCCAGGCCCTCTGCTTGCATGGAACTGCAAGCAGGGAGCGGGACCGATAGCAGCGTCTGTGATTAGCTGAGAGGCAGCCAATCACGGACGCGACTGCCGGCAGTTCACAACGGCGGAGGATAGAGGGAAGGTAAGTAACTATCGGGGCACTTTCTGGATATAAGATTATAGTGGTTGGGGCTGGGGGAACTATCCCTAAAATATACTAACAGGGTTTTACACTAGGGGGAGGGAGAAAGAAATGGGAGGGCTCTTCTGCGCATGGCAAAATTCTCCGAGAGGAGAGACAGGAGGCAGAGTCCTATATGCCACTTTTTTAGACTTTGGGGGGGGATTGCTGGAGAACCATTTGGAGCTGGGATGTAAGGTAAGGATTTTATTACACTACACGGTGGAGGAAATTGTAGTTTTGGGGGTGGACATGCCCTTTAAAGATAAAAATAAGCCACCCATGGCAATGTCATTTTGCAGACCATTTCTATAAGGATTTGAAGAATTCTATTAGGGGAGTAGATTGTTGACTCTTTTGTATTAAGTCAAGGCCGTTTCGGACAATAATCGTGCCGTGTATGAGCCCTTTATCAGCTGAAATGGCCACTCGTTCGAAGATCCGCCAAGCCGGTCAGGAATGACCGGCTGGTCCCCAACCGAACTGACATTTCAGCCGATAAAGTGTCCATACATGGCACGATTATTGGCTGAAACGCCTGTTCATACACATTGTCCATTGCGGGTCGGCCCCTGCAATCGTACGTGTGTACGAACCTTAACTCCCAGAATTCCCTATGTTTCTGTATGTTACCCACCTATCCTTTTGTAGCTGCTGCTCAGCGAATAATCAGCTGATGAGAACATGCATATAAGATTGTAAGATGTATTTGATAATGATTTTAAAGTTTTGTTTTTAAGTGTATTTATATTTTAATCCATACCCATTGGGGGGGTTTTCTTGTAAATAATGGTATAGTATAAAGGGAAGTGTGTCACTGTGATGTAGTATCCGGATGATGGCCCGTTAAGGAAGTACATCCTTTGTTTAATACATTTTTAAAATGTCACTTGTACAATAAATGAACAAGGTGAGGTAGTGTGCTCTTCCTATTCATTTGTACTATTGAAGTTTGTTCACCCCAGGGTAGAGGGCATTTAGAGGATTGCACCTACTTATAATTGGCAATTACCAACCAGAGGTGTGCTAGAGTGAGTAAATAATACAATCCTTTTGGTAAAGATATAAGTGTGCTGCTTCATTTCTTCTTTTTGTATGTATACAGGAATAGGGTGCTGCTGCTACTTACATACATACATATATATATATATATATATATATATATATATATATATAAAACACAGATTTGCTTTCTGTATAATCTATTATTGAAGATACACACATGCTTAAAAAGAAACCTGCATGACCATAGGAAAATGACATACCTGTTTACTGACTGCACGATACTTATCAAAATTAACAGGAACAATTACAAGGGAAGGACAAAGTTTCTTGGCAATAAATCCTGGCATAGCAGCTCGGACGCCATACCTCCTTGCATGATAGTTTGATGTGGACTTGGACAAATAAAGAAAACACAAAGAAAACCATCATGTACATCTAACTATGAACTTTTTACATTTTCTCATACGGCACCCTAGTGAAATGAATAGCCCACCCCTATGATCAGACCATAAGTAATTGTCCTCTACTTCCACTCAACCTATTCTTCCTAAACTCACTGGTTCTATGGACTGTACGAAAGGGTGTTGCAAAGAATGATGGGTAGTAGAGAAGGAACAACACAATCCATTATCAGATCATATTTTAGGCAATTGCAGGCTTTTGTAAAGCTGATGATGTATTCTGGTTCGTCTAGATTAGCTTTATCTATTAGTAATAATTGAAGGCAACAGAATACAATTGCAAAATGTAGAAACTCTATAAATGGCAAGTACCTTAAAGTATGCTGGACATCTAAATATTATGTACCACTTCGGAATGGTCAAATATACCGTAAAAACAGTTCTGAAAATTTAAGTTATTTATGGTACTATTTGTAAACTTAGACTTGATACAATTGTGGGTACCGATCCTCCTCTTTCCAAACTCATTTTCCACTGCACCTTTCAGGTGGACAAATCCTATTTTGTTTATAAATGGCAAGTTCACTACTTCAGCTCAAACTGCAATAGTTAGAAATCTAAGAGTTGTAAGTCTAACTAGAAATTCTGCCTGATGTTATGTTACCTATTTTCTGTTTCCTGGTGAGCAGCTGTCAGTCATGGATGTAACAGCTTTTTAAAAGGCTCAAATTTTAATGGGAATAGCAGTGGAATATTTTCTTATAATAATTACTTAGTGATGCCACTTGTAAAAAAATATTCCACTGCAGCTCCCATTCACTTCGGGCCATCCACCGTTCCGACCCCATAATGTATTTTAAAAAGGTAAACCTGATGTTTTAAAGAAGAACTATTGGGTTTAAAGAAGAAAGTTAATTATGGTCAGTTTCTTCTACTTATTTACTTGTAAAATGACAGCCTTGCAATGCTACTGTTTTTAAACTTGTACACAGCCTTAAGTCAAAAAAATGTTCCCAGTGGACTTGTGCTTTAATATGGTCAGGGAACTCCTTGGTGACTTATTTCCTTATATTACACTATAAGGGGTGCGTCATGTTGCTGCAAAACAGGTTAGCCCTAAGCCTGTTAGCTTTCGAACTTTTGTAAATTTGGGTTTTGGGGGCGATTTACATTTATATAAAATGTCTCGTTTGAGGGGTGAACCTGCCCTTTAAGCTATGGATTATCACTTTAACGTTACAAATATGAGTATTTGTAAACTTTCGCTTTGAGTGGTTGCTCTGATTTACCACTAAAAAATATTTTTTTTGTTTTGCTGATGTGTCACATGCACAGATGATTTTCACTGGAAATGATCCAAGCTATTCTCCAAATATTTTCTGGACAAAAGTCACAAAGACATTGTGCACACATTGCAGAGTGCGACAGGAAATTAAAGATTTTGTTAGATTCAAATAATGTGTAACTGTGTGGTAACCTGGGTTTAGCCTTGGGTGAGACAGTTAGCTGTGGTTTAAGAGGTTTTGTTGCAGTACTGCTAATATATTATTATTGTCTTTCAATTGTGTTCAAAGGGTTTGCAATTAAATGAATACCAAAGAAAAAAAATGATTTTACTCCATTGTAAGATCATTACCATGCTGTTCATATGAAACAAATGATTCTATCCGACTAGCTGTACAGTCCCCACCTCCACATGACCTCACAAGTTGAATCAGTCAGATAGAAGTACAAACAGGGAGAAATTTAATATACTTCTTTACCTATTCCCCAACAATTCAGCCAGTTGTAAAGCTGTAGAAAGTCAAATTCAGTAAGGACTTTCCCAAACCAGAGTGACCAGAACCTTTTCCCAAGCCAAAAGTACCGTAAGCTTTTTTAGTGTTGTACATAACCAACACAACAGAATCTCTTACTAGCATGCTCATGGAGCCCACTGCCATAGGTGTGTCTTTTAGTTCTGGATTGTCTCGCATTTCCACTGCTGCATAAAATGCATCCATATCGACATGCACTATAACACGGCTTAAATCTCTGTTCCTTTCAAGTTCAAGAGCAAGTCTGTCCACCTGTGCAAATCAATACAGTGTTATTGACATTTACTGTATTTGCAGTAGTATTAGTTTAGCAGCGAGTAGATAATGCGGATTTCTACAAGTATTGATAAAATTAATGCAGATTCCACCAATTACCACGGCAGTGAAGGGATTAGATTTTGTTAGGGTGTTTTAGCTACCGGTGAACTACAGCTTCTAGCAGAAAGTCAAACATATTGCAATCAGCATGGTCTGTACAAACATGTTAGTTCATTTTAATAGTTTGTTCATTTACATTGGCTAACGTTGCCTTCAGTGATGGGTGGACACACTTTAGATACAGGTAAAATAGAATTGAGAGATATGTAAAGTCCATTACATGAAGGTCATTGCTTTTTTTTATTATATAGATGATTCACAAGGCTTTTTTTTTGTTATTTGATGACTGTGTGAATTACTGTACAGGAGTGGTTGTCAACACTTAAAATTCCAACAATTCTACATGTTTAATATATTTAATACATTAATAAAAGCATGACCGAAAACTGATGACTGAAGGTTTAACAGATAACAACTTCTAAAATGAGGCCTTCAGCAATAACATTAATGTACCAAGTCTGACTATGTAGAAAAAGTTTACACAGAATAGCTTTGTCTTGAGAGACTACTGCTGTCCCTTTATTATGTTAAATGGTAAACTGTAGAGATGACGTACACATTGTACATTGCAAGATGGCAAATACAAAATAAATACTGGATGTGAGTTATAAAAAAAATCCCCTATACTATGTTTTTCTATGGGGTCTATGAGTAAGGATCGTCGATCCGAAACGCGTCAGACCACGATGTTATACCCTGATGCGTTTGCTATGAAGCAATTTTAAGGATGTATCAATAAAATTTGATACATCCGGTCGGACTGCAGTTGCTTACTTATAAGCCTTTACGAAGTGGTGCTATTTGGGCCGCCGGAACGCAGGAGCAGTATTGATGTTTTTCTTTGGTCAGTAGTGAGCTGACATTCCAAGTTCTGCAACAGCAGAACTTGCAAGAAATGCTACTAACAGGAATTTCGATCGATATTGAAAAGCATACGGTATGCATTTGTGCTTAACTTCCCCTTTTAATTTAGTTGTTTTTTCACAGCAACATTTTTGATTTTGCCACTTAAAGAGTTATTGGAATCCTTGTGCTAATTGTAGATTACCTGAAGCTGAGCTTTCTTTATTTGCTGGCTGGTTAGCTGAGATTTTTGTTGCATCATTTTTTCAATTCGTTGGTTAAGTTGCTTGTCTTTCTTAAGTTCGTTTTCATAAAATTTTGAGCCCTGTAATTTCATCACAATCATATTAGCAGTACGGACATACCCACATCATTAGTTTTTAAAGGTGCAATACACTTAAAAGTGCATGTCCACCATGTTCATTATATGAAAGTTCCCCTCTGCCCACCCCCAACCGCCATATTATTTCAATAAAAAAGCATTCAGATAAATACTTACAGCCCTTCACTCCCACGTCGCTTTGTTCCGGCTCCCTGCTTGCTGGGACTTGCAAGCAGGGGGCTGGTCCGTCAGCCGCGGCTGTGATCGGCTGAGACGCAGCCAATCACAGACGCAGCTGACGTTACGGAAACCGGTGTGGGAACGAAGGGCTGTAAATACTGATCCAAATGCTTTTTAAATGAATATGGTATGGAGGTGGGCAGGAGGGAGCTATCATACCCTAAAACTATTTAACGCTAGGTAGGACGGTAAAGAATGACGGATCCGGATGGTGGAGGGGGGAAAAGGGCTCCATAGCGCATGTCAATATTCTCCAGGAGGCAACACAGGAGGCAGAGACATTTAACCAGGAAGACAGCCACTACCCTTCAGTTTCCTGGACTTTGGACAAGCAATGGAGGACAACCATAAGGAGCATGGATGTAGGGTAAGGATTTTTTCAAACTGTATAATGGGGCCATTAGTGGGTTAAATTATAGTTTGGGGGGTAAACATGCCCTTTAAGAACAATAATTCCAAATGAATACATGAACACACTCACAAAACACAAACGCCAAAGTCAGGAAATTAGTTTTAGCCTTTAGACAGGAACCAACAGGCATTGCATTGTGTTAATGAGGCATCTAAATGGCAACTTTTTTCAGTAGTTTACGAGAAGCAGACATGCACACCATTAAACCTTGTAATGGACATACAGATGATTTTTTTCATATTTTGTTAATTTCATCTATAATTGTGTAGTATTTAGGAGCTATTTGTACCTCCTGTTACTGGTATGAACTGCAAAGATATCGATTTGAGCTGCTCCTGCTTGTGACAAAATATCCTATCAATAATCCCTCCCTGAATGAGAGGGTGCACGTTTATATGATAGAAAATGAAGGAGAGGAATAGGCGGGACTAGCAAAACAGCTGACAAGACAACTACCTATTAATGCTATTAAATGGACAAGTCTGCATGCTTTATACATAAAATTCAATCAAACAAAACACACATCCCAATAAATATCAACAATAATACATGTTGTTGAGATAAAATTCACTTTTCTCAAAGTGTATTAATACACCACTGTCTCATGGAAAAGCCTTAATAGTTCCATCAATGACTCTTTTTGGACTTGTGTTTCCAATCTCTACAAGACATTGGTGTAATAATACACTTTAAGCAAACATACATTATTGGGAGATGTGTTTTGAAATGTTTTATTGACTTTTATGTATATAGAATAATGACAGGTCAGTTTTAGTATTAAATGGTAGAAGAATTAATATAGAATTCAGTTTTCACTACGTGTTCTCCTATTGGTCCTTTTTTGGTTAGGAATCTTTTCCTCCTATTGAGTGGAGTGTATAACTTATGCCTGGATGACTTGACATGGTTTGTATGTGTGTAGACAATTGGCTATATATATTGAGGTGTAGCCTTACTTTCTCCTGTTGCCAGAAAACAGATTTTATTATTATTTTTTTCTATAGGGGAATAGAAACCAAATATTATTGGGCCGACTGTTTTATTATTGGTCCGAACAATCTTTATCTAATGTGTTTATGTAGCTTAAGCACAAAAATACAAGACAAATGTAACCCTGTCCAGGGAAGATGTGAAGACGAGCAGAGGACACAAATCAATACGTGCAAAGTACTAGTTCTAAAAATATTTATAGCACATATATTTACTTTGGTTGCATCCATTATGATCTTATTGATTTTTTCCTTATCCAGTCCTTCCATTCCAGCTTTGTTGTCATTGAGACCCATTCTAAACTGAAAGGCATCATTGCTAGGTGTAATCTCGCCTTCTTCAACATTATCCATTTTGCAAGTTGCTTAGACTGAAGCTCATAACCTGTGATTAAAAGTGAATAAATAAACAATTAGCCAATTCCTTGTAGGTAAGGTTATACTTCTGGGATTTATGCTTCTTGAATGAATGGGAAAGTGATTTACATATATTCAATATCAAAAAAATACAGTTAACCTCTCTGTACATTATTCATTGTTAGAGTACATATAAAACACCATGATATTTTATTAAAACATTTTCAAATGCAAAGGCATAGAGATGTTGAGCAAACAAATTCTATTATGTTGCTTTCCTCCTGATGAATCAATAAGGTTAAAGGAGTACTAAATCTAAAATATAAATCTACAATTTTCCTGCTTGCTTATCTAAAAATGTTGTTTTAAATGGTGCATCACTTTCCTTTCTAAGTAAATTGTACAGAAACATATTATTATCCATAGTAACATAGTATTAGAGGTTGAATAAAGACATCCGTCCATCTAGTCCAACCTTTACAGCCTACTTATCAACCCTACCTAACAGTTGATCAAGAGGATGGCTAAAAAATAAATAAATAAAAAAATAAAAATTTAAAAAATGGGGGAGGGAGGGAATCCTTCCTGACTCAGAAATCAGAAAGGATCCCTGGATCAACCAGAACTACAGTATATGTATTAATACCAGTAATTCTCAATATTATATAGTATCCCTGTACCAACCAGAACTACAGTATATGTATTATACCAGTAATTCTCATATTTATAGTATCCCTGGATCAACCAGAACTACAGTATATGTATTAATACCAGTAATTCTCAATATTATATAGTATCCCTGTACCAACCAGGACTACAGTATATGTATTAATACCAGTAATTCTCAATATTATATAGTTATAGTTTCCCCGTACCAACCAGAACTACAGTATATGTATTAATACCAGTAATTCTCAATATTATATAGTATCCCTGAACCAACCAGAACTACAGTATATGTATTAATACCAGTAATTCCCAATATTACATAGTATCCCTGTACGGACCAGAACTACAGTATATGTATTAATACCAGTAATTCTCAATATTATATAGTATCCCTGTACCAACCAGGACTACAGTATATGTATTAATACCAGTAATTCTCAATATTATATAGTATCCCTTTACCAACCAGAAATACAGTATATATACTGGCCTTTTCTACTGGTGATTTTTTATATAGAAGAAGATGATAGCCACGAAAGTAGGGCTGCAGGAAACATGCCGAATTATAGGCATAATTTACTAAAATGACTGCCAGGAAATTTTAAACAATGTACCACTTCTTTCTATGTGTCTTGTTCACAAAAATGCAGCTGGAATACTGGTAGGGTGCAGACCTGGTGCTTTTCTGCACAGAAGGATACGTTTCTAAAACAAAAAAATATGGGGAATTACTGGTATTAATACATATACTGTAGTTCTGGTTGGTACAGTGATACTATATAATATTGAGAATTACTGGTATTAATACATATACGGTAGTTTCTGGTTGGTACAGGGATACTATATAATATTGGAATTACTGGTATTAATACATATACGTGTTTCTGTGGTACAGGGATACTATATAATATTGAGAATTACTGGTTTGAATACAATATACGGTAGTCTGGGTTGGTACAGGGATACTATATAATATTGAGAATTACTGGTTTTAATACATATACTGTAGTTCTGGTTGGTACAGGGATACTATAAAATATTGAGAATTACCGTACTGGTATTAATACATATACTGTAGTTCTGGTTGGTATGGGGATACTATAGAGCATGTCTAGACTTAAAAAAACCTTTTTAAATTTATGTCCAGCTAGCACTCAAACCCTAGTTTCACATTATAGAAAACTTTCAAAAGTTCCATGTTTATAGAATACATATATACTGTGAAAATAATAGAGCATATGGTAAGACATTTCACTCTATCACACTAGCATTTGTAAGAAATTCTACATTGTCTTCATTTATTAATTGTTTAAATATATATGTAGGAAATGATTTCAACTCACATAAGCACTGAAAATAATATGGAGAAGATGGGAATACACATTTCAGTCATGTGACTGTGGTTTCTTGGTACAGAATATAATAGTTTTTTTTCTTAGAACTCATTAGTCAAAGACAAGTATTTCAGGTGGCCTTATACTATGGTTTTCAAATGTATTCAAATCCTTTGTCCATATTTGAATACTAGGCGTATGGTTTAAAAAGTCCACTAACATTGAAAGGGGATTTATCCATCAAGTCTAGAACACTTTCATTATATTTCTGTCACAGGACCTGCCTAGATTACACAGAAATGTTATTAAATGTAGATTCTTATTATTGTTTTGTTTACCCACGATATTCTATCTTCTCCCAAATGGCTCATTTTAGCCTGATAATCTGTTTACAATAAAGCAGAAATGGAAAGGCCAGTGAAGGATGGTCACACCAGCAGCAAACTCTCAGTCATAATCATGGCAAAAAATATCCCAACTCCTATACAGAAAAAAAACATTTAGGGGTCAAATTAGGTCATAAACACATCCATCTGCATTAATCTACTGCCATGGGACACCAGAAAACAAAACAGAGGAAGGGCTAGGCCATACTATCGCGTGTTTTTTTTTTGGGGGGGGGGGGGGGTTTGCGCATGCATTTTTTCCCGATCATTGAAATTGCGGCAACATGCATTTTCAGGTGCGTTGTGATTTGTGTTCCGCACTTTTTCATCGCAATCGCATGCGGTTTTCTATTTCTAATGAAAAAACGCATGCACAAACGCAACAAAATCGCACATGAAATTGCGTGCATTTGCGAAATATTATACTGGTTTCATTTTTTTGTAGGGGTTGGGTGGGTACAAACTGTAACTAGGAGCTGGGAACAAACCTAGTGGAAAATAAAACTGTTGCAGATGGAATTTTGAAGCTGAACGGGACGATGACCGAATGATCGGTGGACATTGTTCGTAGATCCACCAGGATGGGCCACCATGAATGTTTGACAGAACGACCATACATGAACGATTATTGAGTGGAACGCTGTTTGTCAGGCACTTGTTTATCACCGGACATGTGCACAAGTGCATATATGTACTTAGCTTAGCAATGGTTTTAGTTTTAGCAGGCGGTAGGTTAAGATTGCTACTTCCTCCAGAGAAAAGGCTCTGCTACTCTGACAGAAGTAAGTAAACAGAGAGATCAACGGATAGACAAATTGATTTTTCCCACTTCTAGCTGAGCAAATGCTAAAAGAAAGGTATTACTTGTTTCTCTATATTGTTTCTTACCAAAGATCCCACTGTGCAAATACACGAAAAGCAAGATAGCAAGTCACTTCCTCGTCACCACCAAATCAATGTTATGCTTAGTGTGCCTCACCCACAAAGATCTGTTTCTACAGCTCCTGTGCCAAGGGAACAGACTCTGAAAGAGCAAAAGACGCATATATTTTGTAATACTGGATCATTGTCTAGGAATGGGCACATTTTTAACATGTAAACATGGCAGTCTAGTGGATGTACTGCACTGCAATCTCCATTCAGATCGCAGTGCAATAAATGCTATAGTAAGCTGTCAGTGTGTGACTGCTTGCTATAGTATTTGTGAAAGTTCCATTCAAAAATTTACTTTTTTCTGAGTCTTTGCTGTTGAGCAAAGACATAGAAATAAAATGGGGGCAGAGATCCATATTAGGTGATCAGTTCTGATCCCCTAATTATTGATCTTTGCAAATGAATGAAAAGGTGATTTTTTTTTTTTCAAATTGGATTTCGATGTCTTCATTCCGAGTTCGTAATCATTCCCATAGATAATCTTATGATCATCTTTAGGAATGCTAAAAAAATTTAAGTTAAACACACACACAAATTCTTAAAGTGATATACCGGTACTTTTTTCTTTTCTTTTTTTACAATAAAATAAAATGTAAGTTTTAAAACAATATAGTTTTAACAATATACCCGTATATACTCGAGTATAAGCCGACCCGAGTATAAGCCGAGGTACCTGTTTTTACCTTAAAAATTAGGATAAATTGATTGACTCGAGTATAAGTCGAGGGTAGAAATTCTGACCACTACAGCCTTCGGATTCAGTATTATTTTGATGTGCTTGTGAAGGTTCTCATTCATCCAGGTCATGGTATATCTGTTGAATACAACAGATATATTATTTTGATGCTTAAGGTGCCCTTTAAATAGCAGAATTCCCATATAGATGTTTTGGAAACTAAAACTCCCAGCATGCTTTAGTGGCTGGGAGTTGTAGTTTCAAACAACTGTAGGGAATTCGCAGTTAAAAGGCAACTGCAGTGTAGAGCCCCCTGCCTCCCTCCTCAATGGAGATTCCTCCAGAAATACCGCAATCAACGTTGCCGAGGCTGGGCTCCAAATCGGCTGCCGCACGCTCTGTAAGTCTGTGGATTGCCGGCTGACGTCACTACTCGCGCGCTCTCACTGCCCGGCGGAGTACTGACGTCAGCGGCAAACTCACAGGACTTACAGAGCGTGCGGCAGCCGGATTTGGAGCCTCAGCAACATGATCGCGTAAGGAAGACCTTGACTCGAGTATAAGCCGAGGTAAGGTTTTAAGGTTTATTTTAAAACCTAAAAACCTCGGCTTATATTGAGTATATACAGTAAGTGAAAAATATTATTTTTCTCCAAGCTGCCCAAAAGTCCCCTGAAAATAATCAAAGTGAACGCAACATATTAGTTTGCCAATTTCAAGGGAAACTAAGCATCAATTGCCAAAAAGAGACAGAACAGAATTTTTAGGATCAGTAAAGGGTGCAAAAACGTGTGCGTCTCTCTGTATTATTTGGTTTCCTAAAAAGGGGGGCTTGTGGCGTTTCATTATCAGATTTCACCCAGCAAAAATAAGAGTGAGAAAAATTGTATCCTAACATTCTCGTAAATCAATGCTAAAATGTTTAGTAATGGTTTGTTTGTTTGTTTTTTGTGAAGAATGACATATCTCCCTCCCTTTAGTCATTGCTCTCTTGTAAATCCAGCTGACACTGGATACATTCATTTACATAATAAAGAGCCTTCACAAACCATCACTATACAGCTCATTAACATATCTTCCTGACACTGCTGATTGTGGGTGGGGGAGCTTCTGCTGTGTTTGACACTTTCTCCCTCTCTTCTAACAGGCAAGTACATGCTGCTGAAAGTGGGTGGGGGAGGGCTGTTGCTGTTTCAGAAATTTCTCCCTTTCTTCTGAAAGCAACCAAACACATTGGAATACCATGATAGATAGACAGAAATAAATAGATAGACAGACACAGAAAGACAGACAGGCAGATATTAAGATTGATATATAATAGATAGAAAGACAGATAGATAATAGATTGATATATAATAGACAGATAGACAGACAGATAGATAGACAGGAGGCCTATATGGTATGGTTAATCCTAGTAAGAAGTCACTGGAGGAACATAAACTAGCATACCTGGTTTGGGTGACAGGTCTTTCCCTGTACATGCTCTTATTTAAAATGAAGATTTCTGAGAATCTACAGCTCAGATTTCAAATCTGAAAAATGTGTTGGAGTAGTGGATCTTTACACTATCTAAAGGTATCCTTTTTGAAAATTTGATTTTTGGAAGTATGGATTATTTTAGGATAGTAAAGATTTAAGCAGGCACTGCACAGCACATTGTTTAGTTTTTAGCAGGGTGTTGATGTGCATATTAAATGATAAATTATGTCAGATTAAGGTTACATATGTTACATATAGTAAAACATGTGCAGAAACATACCTGCTAATATTCCCCATTTGATAGGCACTTATAGAAACAACATAGCGCAGAGCTGCAGGAGGAGGGTAATAAAGTGAACCTGATCGGGTGCTGGTAAATATGTTTATGAGCATCTAGGAGGATTTTTAATCTAGTGAGAACTGAACTGTCCCATCTGTGTCTGTGTCTTGATTTTATCCATCAATCTTTCTATCCATCTACTTCTGTCTTTAAAGGGCATGTCCACCCCCAAAACTATAATCCCCCCCAACTACTGGCCCCATTATGTAGTGTAGTGTAATCCTTACCTCACATCCCAGCTCCATATGGTTCTCCTGTAGTCCCCCTCCAAAGTCCCAAAAACTGCCCACCAGGAGGATAGCAGAGTCCATATAGGACAGCCCTTCTCCTCCTCCCTCCCTCTCAGGATTCCCTCCCCCTAGCGTTAAACCCTTAATATATAGGATTCCCCCTGTCCCCCCAGCCCCAACCGCTATATTTATATTCTTAGAAAGCTCCCCAAACTTTACTTACCTTCCCTCTTTCCCCCGCCGAAATAACTCCCGGCAGTCGCGTCCGTGATTGGCTGCCGCTCAGCCAATCACAGACGCGACTGCCGGTCCCGCCCCTCTGCTTGCATTTTCTCGCAAGCAGAGGGCCGGCAGCGCGGCGGAGGAAAGAGGGGAGGTAAGTAAAGTTTGGGGAACTTTCTAAAAGTATAAATATAGCGGTTGGGGCTGGGGGGACAGGGGGAATCATATCCCAAAAAATCATTTTTAGGGTGGACATACCCTTTAAGTACCCAATGGGCATGGCTTAGAGTGAGTGGAGAAATGGGCATGGCCTAAAAATATTTTGCGATACGTGGTGCATCTAGGGGTCCCATTTCTGTGCTACAGCCCAAACTTGGCTTAATCTGCAATGCTTGTGGATTCTACCTTCTTTGCAGACACCACTTATTACTGCTCTCTTTCCTTCTAAGCATTGCATGATAATCCAACACAATATTCTCTCTCTAGAGAGGAAAGATTCAGATCAGCATAGAATTTGGTAATAATGCCCGTTAATTTATTTGTGCATGAGCATTCAATCAAGTGGCCTTTTACAACTCGCTAATTAGCCAAAAGTATTTCAGTTAACACAGTATTACATCTTTATGTTATTCACCTACAGGTGTAGCCAATAATAAAAATAGACTCATGTACAGTAAACTTAAAGGTGTATGAAAATCTAAACTGCCCAAAATACCATTTCAAAAAAAGAAAAGAATAATTTCCGAGAGGTAGGGGACGCACGGACCAACCTAAAGATGGCAGATGCAGTTGACACATTGTTAGCAGAGATGAGAGGTGGGTCAATATTTAGGAATCGGGGGAGAAGCATACTCATCAGAAGCGGCCATCTTTAAATCAGTCTCTCTGCGCTGAATGATAAAAATTGGAGGTAGGAGGTGCATCTCCTACTACACTAGAAATATATACATTTTTTAAAATAGGTGTTTTGGTTGAGTATCCCTTTAACTTTCATGGATTAGGCAACAATCCAGAATCTTGTTGTTTAAAAATGTCCAAACACTAAGCTGTTGTGGGATACTTGCTTTGTGAAATCGCTTCATGCTTCCCCATGAGATGTCACACCTCCTATCTAATTGTTCTGGCAGTCGAAAGAGCAGGACTGTTCATGTACCAGCTCTGTGTCCAGGACCATGCAGTATTTCTAACAGATCAGGTTGATGTCAGTTTATTAGCGCTGTGAGATAACGCTAAAACAGAAGCCCTGGGTGCTGGGCAGCTGCCTTATTTCCCAAAATTCTACACATTAGTTCTACTTTAAAGGGTCATTTAAATCTATATATGAGATCAATGAGATATGTTTTCTCTCAAAAGTTGCATCCTTTTCATTTAACAGAAACATCCACAAATGTTTAACCAACAGCCCAAAGTGCATTATACCTAGTCCCATTCTCCACACTTACAATGGATATCTAAGAATTATTCACACCCTAAAACTCATTTTTCTCATTTCCTTTAAACGGTTGCAAGAAATAGGGTTTAGTAAATTTAGCAAATTTCCAGTAAATTTGCATCTGATTTAGAAAGGAACTATGCCTAAAAGTCGATCTAAGGGTAGAAATTATGACCACGACTGCCTTCTGATTCTGTATTGTTTTGAGGCTTTAGTTGCCCTTTAAATGGACAGCAGAATTCCCATACAGTAGTCCCATATAGTAATAGCCAAATCCAGTATGGTTATTACTGTATAGGACTACTGTATGGGAATTCTGCTGTTCATTAAAGGGCAACTAAAACCTCAAAACAATACAGAATCAGAAGGAGGATGGTAACTATTGTTAAATAGATTGCCTTCTAATTCTGTATTCTTTAAATGAACAACAGAATTCCCATACAGTAATAGCCATACTGGATTTGGCCATTACTGTAGAGGAATTATTCTGACCATTTAAAAGGCAACTAAAGCCTCATTCCTTGGCACTCCAGATGTTTGGAAACTTAAACTTCAAGCATGCTTTAGTAGCTGGGAGTTGTAGTTTCCAAACATATGCAGTGGCAAACACCTCCCCCCTCCCCCCCAATTCAGTGGATAAGGAGTACTTACCGCTAAGTAATTCAATTCATTCATTTACTAATCCGTCTACTGCTCGCTCCTCAGTGTAAATTACTTAATTCCGCGGCTGCTCCTTGTGTACAGATCTGACGTCTCTACTCAGTGCCGGGAAGTGAGACCGGCGCCGAGTAGTGACATCATCCAACAGATCAGTACCCAAGGAGTGGCCGTCAGGTTAAAGGGGAAGTGCAGTGGAAATACATATGCTTTTAAGAAAAAAGAGCAGTATTTTTCCATCCCAATGACCTTTACCTGCCCATTCAGCATTTTGTCTGTGTATAAATTAATACTTCAGAAATACTAACTTCCTGTTTGCAGGACCCCTAATAGAGACCATTATGGTTTTGCCCTTGACCCAGTGACTGGGTTGATTCAGTTGCTCAGTAGAGATCTGAGCATGTTTGACCCATCACCAACAGCCAATCAGTAGAAATTACTGTTAGGAACATTCCAAGAATGTGGTGCATCCTGGGAATAAGAAGGACCGTTAGAACCTGAAATGGCAGATCACTAATGTCAACAGAAGGGAACAGAAAAGGGTACTAATTCAACTGATTTTTCAAAATGGGAGAGAATATCGAGAATAATTAGGTATGTATAATATAAACTAATAATTTTTAAAATATTGATATTTTCCACTGAATATTCCCTTTAAGTAAGTCATGACCCGAGTATCAACCGAGGTTGGATTTTCAGGCTTATTTTAAAGCCTGAAAACTTCTGTTTATAGTCAAGTATATACATTACTTAATAGTTTCACTAGGTCTTTGATGTATGATTCTGTACTTCAAAAAGTCCTTCTCATTAGCTCTAAAAAAAAAAACATTCATTTCTGTATTGATGTGAAGTGCATCTAGTGACTCAGGAAAACATAGTTACATAATTTGAGAGGTTAAATAAAGACATACATCCATCTAGTCCAACCCTTTTAAGCCTACCCATGATCCCTGCCTAACAATCATTTTAGGGGGGGAAAAACAATAAGATGTGGGAAAAACATTCCTGCATCAACCGGAAAATATCCCTGAATAAATCAACTATATGTATTAATACCAGTAACTTAAATGTTCTAGTTTTTGAAATATATCCAACTACCCAATGAACCTGCCATTATCACATCTACTAGGTGATTCTACAAAGTATCTTATTACTTACAGTATGCACCCTTTGTTCTAATTCTTAGGCAGTGCTATGAGAAGGACTTTTTCTACCTGGTATGTGCATTTAAAACTTTCTGCTTGCTGGAATTTTGTTTTAATTCAGCTGGTTACATCTTTGCAGATATCAATTACATTGGCTAGATTGCTGAAATATTATAGTTCTATTATAAGGGATTGATTTGGCACAATCTCACTGTCTGCTTACTAAAGTTTTCTTTCACTCATTAGGGTATTTACCTTCTTAGTGGTGTATGACCTGCATAAACCAGCTCTGATTTATTGAGCAAGTTTATAGTTACTTGACCAGTTAATTAGGGCAAATCCAAAAAAGGTGGAATCCAGCTTAGAATTAAACAAACCTGAATTTTTACCATCGTAAAACTGTTATATTAATTACTGAAGGTTGATCAAATTTAATTTTAGATAAAGTACATGACTTTAAGCCAGTCTACGAGCGAGCACTCGGCCGGGACAAATGTCCGTCGTTTACTGCAAATGGCCGAATGTGCGATAGATCGATAGTGCGGTCCCATAGGGAACAGCACAATCGATCGGAATTGACCGACACATCCGATCCGGACGAATGAACGATCAAGGTCAGTCGCGACCGGCCGTCCCACACCAGCAGATATTTTTGGACGACCGACCAGTGCACAGCACTTTCGGTTGGTCGGCCGAAAATATCTGCTGGTGTGTACCCAGCCTAAGCCTTTAGTGAGTATAATGTTCCCAAAATGTGAATAATGACATTCATGCCAACAAAAAACTGGTCACGTTTCAGTTACCTGCCCCCAACTGATATATTTTGCACTTTATTACCTGAATTACTAATAAGATATTTAAGGATAATTATTGTAACCATTCTGGCAGAGTAAGCTGGCCCCTCCCTCCATGCAGTTAGTAAAGGCTGTGGCAACTGACATCACAGCCAGAGATGGATTAAGATCATATGGAGCTCAAGGCAATGACATCATTTAGGGCCCTCTCTTTTGCTACATATATTGTATAGACTGTTTTTTGTTACTGCTTCTGAAGATGGGCCCCCAGAAGTTTCCTGGGCCCTAGGCAGGTGTCTAGTGTTGCCTTGTGGATAATCCTGCTCTGATCACAGCCAATTATTTACTGCTGTTTGATCTGCTGATTTCTCTGCACAAGTTTATTAAATGCTAATTGAGCAGAGGGAGGAGGCAGATAAATTTACCAGAAAGGAATAAAACTTATCATTAAAATTCAGGTTGAAAAAGAATAGAATACGGTAAACTGGTAAAAATAGCAGTTGGAGTTGCAGGCAGATAACTGAAAAGTCACCAGTTTTTTGTTTAAAGGATGGACATGCCCTTTAAAGGTAAATCACATTCTTCCTGAAACTTCAGATAAAACAAACTATCACTTCCCTTTCATTATATAGTCTTTCACCACAATAAGCCATCCACTACCTTTGGCAAGGTAGTGGATGGCTTATTGTGGTGAGCACAAATATATGGCTGAAGTGACTTGGAGTTTATGGACTTCAGAAATATATTTCCTGGGCTGATACAAACAGGTAGATATTTCAATATGTCTCCTGATTGCCAGAATACCAATCAGTATATCGATCTGTACATCTGCCAGTTGAGAATATTTCAGAAGTGTAACTATGTGCAATAGACCTATGGTATACAGTATATTACAAAAGTTTATATTATATATTTTCATAGGACAAAAATTAAGATATGACACACTGACAAAATGTAGTTAGTGTACAACTTGTATAATAGTAAATTTGTACCCACTTTTTAGACATTAAAGGGGAACTAAAGTCTTCAGACAACATTGCCCCAATAGAAAGAGCACATTCACAAAGATACAAAAAACTGTGCCTCACCTCTCCCTTTGCAGTGGATGCTGGGTGATTTAGAAAATAACCTGTGGGGACTAGGGGTCAGCACCCATAATTCACCTAGGCAGTAGGCAGTACACTTCACAGGAAGCTTCAGCTTTGCCTCCTGGAAGCTGACAGTCAATCATGTTACGGCTCAGAGATCATCCCTCCCTCTGACATAGAACACATAAAACACAGATTTAAGTGCAGTTTTTGTGCAAACACATTAATATTTGCAGTTTATTTCTTTGCTAGCATAGATGTAAGAAACAGAACATTAACATTTCAGTAAAAAAATAAAAGTAAATATGGGGAATCTAATATGCAACCTTCTTTATTGTGTCTTGCTAAAAAGAAAGCTTTCTACCTTTATGCCACAAGGGCTACTAGGTGGGTAATCAGTACATGTAGAATCTCTATCTTTTGCTAGTAGGAACAAAAAAAAGTAAGCCTGGGGAATTGAACTTGTGTCCCATTTGTTTGTTTCCAAACCCAGCAATTAAGCAGCGTGCAAACACTACACAAACAATAGATGCAAGTTAATTTGAGTAAATGTCAGTAAAATCAGTTGACTATTTTGTATTGCTCCAGGAAGGCTGTCAGCAATTCACGCTGGTTGGCAAATAAAAAAGAGCTGCTATATACAAAGTTTGTACATATGTAGAAACGTTATATTTTTCTAGGAACATGATTGAAACAAACAACAACAAAATAAAAAGCAATAAACTCAGTAATAAATAGACTATTTTGTATTGTTTCATAAGTAAGCAAGAAGATTTGAACTTGAGTGAGTGAGTTCATGGTCTTTGTGTTCCTAAAAGCACAGCACTTACATGATACTCCACCAGAAACTCAACAATGGTTACAGGTACACTTAGAAACGTCATCTTTCGCAACAAATTCTGTGTATAGAGACTGAATCCTGGGTGCAGGGGGCGTAGTCAGTTCCATGGGCTGTGAGTTGTATCGGCAACAACATGAAAGCCTTCTTTGTTACAGATTCTATTACTTAAATATACTAAATGCAATGTATAGATGTTTTGGGGAGAAAAGCTTTCACATTACGATTTTAAAAAATTAAGTTAAGTTCTCCTTTAATGGCTGTGGGTTTAGTTATTTTGAAGGGGCAGCAAATTAACACTGTTCTACAAGCTGTACACTAACTACTTTATATTGAATCAAAGTTTCATATTGTCCCATAAAAATATATAATACAATATTTACAATAAAGTTATATATAGAATTATGTGCAACATCAAGCAGTAGGTCCCTGAATAGAAACAACTCAAAGATCTGGGAAACAAGAAACTAACTGCAACATGTTTGCATAAAGCAAAGTAGGTTTTGAAAAAGTATCCAAATTTTGCATAATTTGTCAACAGAAATGTTTCTATCAACACAATGCCCTGCATGGCTAATTTATACTGTGCCAGCCCCGACTTTAAAAATCGCTCCTTCCAAAGTATAGCAAACAGGCATTAAAGGACAACAATATCAAAAACATTACCCCTATTACATGTCCACACTTCCAGCAGTTGAAATTGCTTACTTTCATTTACAACCGTGCTGCTCTCCCTTAGATATCACACAACAAAGATAAATGCTAACAGCCCGGCTCCTAGACGGCCCAGGGCCATCGTTATCATATCACTTGTCATTGGCTGGTGGGAAAGTCTGTTACAACCTCTCTCCTCCTCCTCTGCCAGTCAAACAAACTTGAACAGTTCGGTTGCAAGGATGTACAGCCTACATAATCAAGCTGACCAAAGGTGGGGTGGAGGAGTGTTTTCTCGCATGCTAGCATTGAGTGACATTTACAGGCAGACAGAATTGTTACACCCCCTTCACAGCATGGCCAATTAAAGACAGAGAGAAGCTCGAAATCAGTGAAATAATGTATGGGGAAGGCTGCGTACTTTTACTCTTTTGAAAGCAGTTTTTTTAAAAAAAAAAAAAATGCATTGAGGCAATACAGTTATCCTTTAAATAATGAGGATGCCCTATCAGGGAGATTCAATAAAAGTTCTTATTGTTTAAAATGGTTCTAATTTTGCCCCAACCAATCAGAACTTATGTAACATTTGAAAGCTTACATCTAATTGGTTGGGGCAAAATTAGCACCATTTTAAATGATAAGAGCTTTTATTGAATAACCCTGTTGATATCTAGTCTTTAACTTAATTTCTTGGGCTTTGGGCTCAAATTTTCAGATCATTTTGAAAACTTACATCATTTTCTGTTATACAATTAATGATCAAAGTGGAAAAGAGATCTGTATCCCTCTGGGTTAAGAAAGCCATGATGTTCCCTGCATTCAGTTGTTACTTTGTAATGGGAGAGCCGAACTGAGGTAGGGAGAGAGACTTATGAGATTGATTAAAGATCTCTGTACATTACTTATGAGATCAATTAAGAAATCCCTGTATATTACTTTACTGTTTTAAACTTTTGTGACTTCATTGCCAGCTATTTATACAATTTCATTTTTACACTACTATTATGGCTATAAAAAGAACATGGTAATTGCAACATTTCACCCCCCATTCATTTCAATATGTTTTTCCAGAAAGCCTCTATGGTCTTCTGCTCAGCCAATCACTGACGCTGCTGCTTGTCCAGCCCGTTCTGCTGGCCATGCACAGTAAAAACAAGGACCAGCAGCAGAAGACAGTGGGGAGAACGAATGCTGGTAAGTATATTTAGAATCTTTGATTCAAATCTTGCGAGGTCTAGGTTTTGGGGCGTAATTAGATTAAATTTTCGTTTGGGAGCAGACATGCCCTTTAAGATCAAATAGGACCCTAAGCAGTGATACTTAGGGGCTTCTTCTTTCCTATATGTGTATTTATGGACTGCAATATGTTCCTTCTTCAGTATCTAGGACCCCTAATATTTTTTCTAATAATCAATAAAGTTTTTTTTTTTTAGGAATAGCATACACTGGATTAATGTTTTGTAACTGCACTCAGAGACCGGCATTTAAACCTAATAAAACCTTGGCATTTAAAAAAAGCAGCAATCGATTGAAAGAATGCAAACACAATTCTGACTTGTCATAAATGATTCAGTAGATCTCATAGTGCATCTATTAAAAAGAGTCACCAAAGGGAAATATTTCTGCAGGAATATATCGTGTGAGGGAGAATCAAAGGGCATGTTCACCCCTTCACAAACTTTTAAACACACACTAAGCAACCTTACAAACTCCATTTTCTTGATACTTAACCCCCCCCCCCCACGCTCCTGAATAAAGAAATCTCCTCTTATAAGTTCTTTATGAGCTTGCACGTCCTCAGAGGACACACCATGGTCTGCAGCAGTCATTCATTCATTGGCCATGACATCATCTGTCACAGTTGTGATTGACTGCTGTGACCAGGAAGAAGATGGATCAGAGCTGGGACCAGAGAAGGAGTAAAGGACTGCAACGAAATTCAAGCCTCATGAGTGTCGGAAAGGCAATTCAAGTTTGCGGTCTTAATGGGGGTGGGGAATGTAATTATGATATTTGATATTTCATATTGGGGGTGAACATGCCCCTTAAGAAAACCACACACACACTCTACTTTTCCAATTCTAGTCTCTGGGAGGTGAACAAAGTACTTCGAGGGGGGGGGGGGGGATTTCAGAAAAATACTGGCAAGCAAACATCAACAGTGGAATATGTTACTACGCCAAAAAAAGTTAGAGAGATCAATATGCAGCATAAAGGGAAGCATATGTTTCACATACAACAGGATCCAGATGGATGCTTAAGATAACTAATAAGGCGACAAATCAGTGGATTTACAATCTGCAGTAAAATGCATAAATCAGTAATAGCCAACCCAGCAGTAGTTATAAACAAACCTTTTATCCCAAGTGTTCAGCCTGCGCATTTTCATAAACAGATATATCCTTTGCATGAAAGCCAGGAAAGTGACAGCATTTGCACTTGCCCTGTTCTTGACTTCTACAATCCCTGCCCATGAAAAACTAACAAATTGGTATCATGTTTATTTTCTGGTTCAGAAATGTTAAGATGTGTCTTGAGTGGACAAAATACTTGTTATTATTTCCTTCACCCTTGGCAACAGAACGTTAAGGAAGTTAATGAAGACAAAAGTAAATCTCAAGAAAACTGTTAAGTGCAGTTTTACACACGCGCACCAACTACTGTATTTTAACTTATTAGTATCATTTATGTTCAGTATACAGCCCTGTACTCTTGTGCAAGCTTACACAACTGTGCAGGCCTGCGCACACAGGATTAAGTGGTGCGTGCACAAAAGCGTACTGGAATATAAGCAGTGCTGTGCGCAATGAACACAATTTAATTTGTATGCACACAGATGATTTATATATTCCTACACACAGGCGATAAAAAAATAGAGGGACATTGCCTGTGTGGGTTCAAAGAAGCTAAACCTGCAGCTGACCCACCACACCGCACCCAACCCCCAAGGCCACAGATCTGCAACATGCCCCAGAACTGTAAACCAAAACAGTTCAATCTGTCTAAGCAAACCACTGTCCACCCAAACCTGTCTCATATCAATATTCTAGCATTGTTCAAAACGTCATGTCCTTTGATATGTGTCATAGTGGCAATTCATTTAGCAACTAACTACTAATAAAGACAAAGTAAAAAAATGAAATGTAAAACAAAAAAGCAGGTGGTAGACAGAGACTTAAGGGTACAGACTATGCTGTGAAGGTTTTTATTTGTAGTCCTTGCCCCCACAACATGTTTCAGGTATCACGTACCCTCTCACACTTTTGCTTTTCTTTACTCCATCTTGCTAGAATAAATAGCTGTGGAAATCCAGAAATGTGTGTGCTTCTGTCCTGCTGCTCCTTTCTTATGCATCTTTATTCAGATTGCTTCTGATCTACATTTAGAGTACAACTATACTCACCTAAACACTGATCCAAACCCAAGTACCCAGCAGGCAGTCTGCGATGGGGCCAATGGGAAGAATTGCTTCTCGCATAGAGCATCTTCCCATTGGCCACTTCACGGACTGCAGTCAGGTGCAAGAGGAACCTTGTATTTATTACAGACATTCTGTAAAGTACCCAGAGCCTCTTCCAAAAGTAGGGGGTCTGCCAATAGGTCCCTTCTACAAATAAGGCGTATCCTACAAAATAAGCAGCATGCAAGAGCAATGTGTGCACTGAAGGGAACAGGATGAAAACTGTGAATGCATTAGTCAGATAGGCATATTGATGTTCTAACAACATATGTGTTATGTCCTAAGGTCAACCCCACTTGTTACACTAGCTCTCTGCACCTATTGTGTTATTTGTGCTAGTCAAGCTGCCAAATAAAAAGAGGGGAGGATTTGAAGAGCAAACTCTCCTTTTCTTTACGTCTGGTTAGAAATGTATTTCAAATCTCTTTCTCTGCCAAAATCTTGAAGAAATTACATGATTTTTAAGATGGGTCCACTATTTATGAGATCATTCTGATATAATTATGAGCATAGAAACTACTTGGTCTATAAGCCTCATTTAGCAAATGTTTAAACTTTGCCACCACATGATTTTACTTGTCCAGCCAATCGGTCTAAAATTAGAAAAAAAATCAGTGGAGAAGTGGTAAAACCTTTGCCTACACTAAGGTGAGTGCAGTTATCTGCAGTGCAATAAGGAATTTAACTTTGTTGAATAATTCGGTATCATAAAAATAATTAGAAAGCAAACACCCAATCTAAGAGTAAAAATGTATTTATGTTAAAATACAGAGTCAACATTTTTCTCACAGTGCATGTATTTTCATTGGTTGGGTTGCCTGCCTGTCTAGCACTGAGGAGAATAAATTTGGGTAATTGTTCTGCCCAATTGAATGTACTCCCAAGGGTAAGCATCTAGTATTTTAGCATATTGAGTAGTTAATTATCAATGCCATGCACATAATTGTATGCACAGGGCCTATCTACAACAATCAAAAATGCAACATGTATATATTAAAATGGACCTAAAGATGGGTCACATAAAGCTACATGTGAATTTGGTTAGAGCAGGTCGTCATAACAAAAAATACACTCACTTAGACATAAATATGGTCTGGGTGCTAAGTTCCAGACCCATCAATGTATATGTTTCTCCAGAAAGCCATAAAGAGTATATACATGAACAGCCCACTTCAACAAATAGTAGTAACAAAAAAGCCCACTGCTCACCGCTTCCAAAAGGTGGTCAGGGTGCAGCCGCCTCAGACCCGTTGCTTCACGTGACACATCAAGTAAATTTTCCAAAAATGGACACTGGTGCACACTGAAAGACATCAAACACAGCGTAGCAGATAAACGGTGAACAACTTTTTACTTATAAAACATGAACAAATTGGAATCCTGAGGGCCCATCTAGCTTTACTTATCCCAGGGACCCCCCAAGTTCCGGTTGTTATGCCACTGCTTTAGAGAGCAGGTGGAATGGAAGTTAACTCACCCTATCCTTGGTGTATCAGGTTTGCCAGATCTCCCTTGGAATACCAGGGGACTGGGGCCCTAACTACAGATCCTGCTATCCTGTCAGTCCCTTCTAAATGAGGACTGCACAATGAGGTTGTGCAACCCTTAACCCGGGTACTCCCAATAATTCATCCCAACCGATTTCAGTGTTTCTGAGCGCCGACCATTCGTTCGTCGGAATCAGTGGAACGGATGTGTCCGAAAACCACGGCCGATCATGCCGCCCTCTATGGACTGCATGCTCGTAGCAGCTACTTTTTGGTTTTTCTGTAAGAAGTCACAAGTGCCAAACGGTCAGCTAGGGTGAAGGATCTTACTGTATGTACCCAGCTTTATAAAACACATTTAGTCACCTATCAGAGGCAACTATTCCCCAGAAAGCACAGATAGGAAATCCAACCTCCCTTATCTCAAACATGATGGGAGATAGTCAAGTGCAAGGGTGTGGTGAGCTGTCAGATGCTCCACAAGCAGCACTAACAAATCACTAGCAGGCCAGACAGGAAGATATGAACAGGATTTCACACCTATCTGGGATAGGGACTTTACATAGGAAAAGTTTGGGGAACTTTAATTAGTTACCCTTTAAGTATGCATTATACTGAAGAATTAAGGAAATAAAAAACCCTTTGCACTTACTATTATGTAATGTCACATAAGCTCAGTTTGTTTTCACCGAATGTGGACTTTCCAGTAGTCACGTGATGTAAAAGAACCAATTATCATGGACGGAGACCCATGTCCTCATTAAACACGCCCTCTTCCGTATCAGAGTAACGTGGAAGAAGACGTTACGCTTTACGTGAATGTCAACATCAAACGCAATAACCCCTCCCATGGCAGAGCCCTGGTTGCCATGGGCGTGGCTCTGTCCGTAGGTGTCAGCCTACGGTCGCCGCCTTCATTTGAGGCGGTCACCTCACAGAAGGAAGATGGTGGGTCTGTGAGCTTAAGCTATAGCTCTCGCTCTCCTCTATTGGTTCTTTTTTGCGTCCGGAGCGTTTGCAGTTACCAAGGGTTGACGGGTGTGTACGCGCCTGGAAAAGAGTGAACTACCGCTCCTTTTCGTTGCTAGTCCCGAGCCCCCTCCCCGCTGATGTCTGATAACCAGAGCTGGAATTCCTCGGGGTCTGAGGAAGACCCGGAGACCGAGTCGGGGCCGACAGTTGAGCGTTGCGGGGTCCTGTCTAAGGTAAAGTCCTACAGTAACTAGGGGCTGGTCACAGACTGCCCGGGGATTGGCTGGGAGTCTGACACTAACTATGTAATGCACAAAAGTAATGGCAGGACACCGGGGAATCTCATCTGGACTTCAACCTGCTGGGGCCCAAATCAGTCGGGTTCCAAGTTCTCCACAACAGTGTCCCCCTCTCTCCAGCCTGTGTCCCAGACACCAGTGGTCTGATTCATAGCTCTCCACAACAGTGTCTCCACTCTCCAGCCTGTGTCCCAGACACCAGTGGTCTGGTTCATAGCTCTCCACAACAGTGTCTCCACTCTCCAGCCCTGTGTCCCAACACCAGTGGTCTGATTCATAGCTCTCCACAACAGTGTCCCCACTCTCCAGCCTGTGTCCCAGACACCAGTGGTCTGATTCATAGCTCTCCACAACAGTGTCCCACTCCCAGCGTGTCCCAACACCAGTGGTCTGATTCATAGCTCTCCACAACAGTGTCCCCACTCTCCTGCCCAGTGTCCCAGGCACCAGTGGTCTGATTCATAGTTCTCCACAACAGTGTCCCCCACTCTCCAGCCCCGTGTCCCAGACACCAGTGGTCTGAATTATAGTTCTCCACAACAGTGTCCCCCACTCTCCAGCCCCATGTCCCAGACACCAGTGGTCTGAATTATAGTTCTCCAAAACAGTGTCCCCACTCTCCAGCCCCGTGTCCCAGAAACCAGTGGTGTGATTCATAGCTTTCCACATCAGTGTCCCCACTCTCCAGCCTGTGTCAGACAACAGTGGTCTGATTCATAGCTTCCACAACAGTGTCCCACTCTCCAGCCCTGTGTCCCAGACACCAGTGGTCTGTCATAGCTCTCCACACAGTGTCCCCACTCTCCAGTTGTGTCCCGACACAGTGGTCTGATTCATAGCTCTCCACAACAGTGTCCCCACTCTCCTGCCCAGTGTCCCAGGCACCAGTGGTCTGATTCATAGTTCTCACAACAGTGCCCCCACTCCAGCCCCGTGTCCCAGACACCAGTGGTGTTGAATTATAGTTCTCCACAACAGTGTCCCCCAACTCTCCAGCCCTGTGGTCTGATTCATAGCTCTCCACAACAGTGTCCCCACTCTCCAGCCCTGTGTCCCAACACCAGTGGTCTGATTCATAGCTCTCCACACAGTGTCCCACTCTCCTGCCCAGTGTCCCAGGCACCAGTGGTCTGATTCATAGTTCTCCACAACAGTGTCCCCCACTCTCCAGCCCCGTGTCCCAGACACCAGTGGTCTGAATTATAGTTCTCCACAACAGTGTCCCCCACTCTCCAGCCCCATGTCCCAGACACCAGTGGTCTGAATTATAGTTCTCCAAAACAGTGTCCCACTCTCCAGCCCCGTGTCCCAGAAACCAGTGGTGTGATTCATAGCTTTCCACATCAGTGTCCCCACTCTCCAGCCTGTGTCAGACAACAGTGGTCTGATTCATAGCTTCCACAACAGTGTCCCACTCTCCAGCCCTGTGTCCAGACACCAGTGGTCTGGTCATAGCTCTCCACAACAGTGTCCCCACTCTCCAGTACTGTGTCCCAGGCACCAGTGGTCTGATTCATAGCTCTCCACAACAGTGTCCCCACTCTCCTGCCCAGTGTCCCAGGCACCAGTGGTCTGATTCATAGTTCTCACAACAGTGCCCCCACTCCAGCCCCGTGTCCCAGACACCAGTGTGTTGAATTATAGTTCTCCCACAACAGTGTCCCCCACTTCCAGCCCTGTGGTCTGAATTATAGTTCTCCACAACAGTGTCCCCACTCTCCAGCCCTGTGTTCCAACACCAGTGGTCTGATTCATAGCTCTCCACAACAGTGTCCCCACTCTCCAGCCCCGTGTCCCAGGCACCAGTGGTCTGATTCATAGCTCTCCACAACAGTGTCCCCTACTCTCCAGCCCTGTGTCCCAGACACCAGTGGTTGAATTATAGTTCTCCAAAACAGTGTCCCACTCTCCAGCCCGTGTCCCAGAAACCAGTGGGGTGATTCATAGCTTTCCACATCAGTGTCCCCACTCTCCAGCCTGTGTCCCAGACAACAGTGGTCTGATTCATAGCTTCCACAACAGTGTCCCACTCTCCAGCCCTGTGTCCAGACACCAGTGGTCTGGTCATAGCTCTCCACAACAGTGTCCCCACTCTCAGTTGTGTCCCGACACAGTGGTCTGATTCATAGCTCTCCACAACAGTGTCCCCACTCTCCTGCCCAGTGTCCCAGGCACCAGTGGTCTGATTCATAGTTCTTCACAACAGTGCCCCCACTCCAGCCCCGTGTCCCAGACACCAGTGGTGTTGAATTATAGTTCTCCACAACAGTGTCCCCCACTCTCCAGCCCTGTGGTCTGAATTATAGTTCTCCACAACAGTGTCCCCACTCTCCAGCCCCGTGTCCCAGAAACCAGTGGTGTGATTCATAGCTTTCCACATCAGTGTCCCCACTCTCCAGCCTGTGTCCCAGACACCAGTGGTCTGATTCATAGCTCTCCACAACAGTGTCCCCACTCTCCAGCCTGTGTCCCAGACACCAGTGGTCTGATTCATAGCTCTCCAAAACAGTGTCCCCACTCTCCACCTGTGTCCCAGACACCAGTGGTCTGATTCATAGTTCTCCACAACAGTGTCCCCCCACTCTCCAGCCCTGTGTCCCAGACACCAGTGGTCTGATTTGATTTCCTAGCTCTCCACAACAGTGTCCCCCACTCTCCAGTACTGTGTCCCAGGCACCAGTGGTCTGATTCATACTCTCCACAACATGTCCCCACTCTCCTGCCCAGTGTCCCAGGCACCAGTGGCCTGATTCATAGTTCTCCACAACAGTGTCCCCCACTCTCCAGCCCCGTGTCCCAGACACCAGTGGTCTGAATTATAGTTCTCCACAACAGTGTCCCCCACTCTCCAGCCCTGTGGTCTGAATTATAGTTCTCCACAACAGTGTCCCCCCTCTCCAGCCCCGTTGTCCCAGAAACCATGGTGGATTCATAGCTTTCCACATCAGTGTCCCCCCTCTCCAGCCTGTGTCCCAGACACCGTGGCTGATTCATACTCTCCACACAGTGTCCCCACTCTCCAGCCTGTGTCCCAGACACCAGTGGTCTGATTCATAGCTCTCCAAAACAGTGTCCCCACTCTCCACCCTGTGTCCCAGACACCAGTGGTCTGATTCATAGCTCCACAACAGTGTCCCCACTCTCCAGCCCTGTGTTCCAACACCAGTGGTCTGATTCATAGCTTCTCCACAACAGTGTCCCCACTCTCCAGCCCCGTGTCCCAGCACAGTGGTCTGATTCATAGCTCTCCACAACAGTGTCCCCTACTCTCCAGCCCTGTGTCCCAGACACCAGTGGTCTGATTCATAGTTCTCCACAACAGTGTCCCCCCACTCTCCAGCCCTGTGTCCCAGACACCAGTGGTCTGATTCATAGTTCTCCATAAGTGTCCCCACTCTCTAGCCTGTGTCCCAGACACCAGTGGTCTGATTCATAGCTCTCCACAACAGTGTCCCCACTCTCTAGCCTGTGTCCCAGACACCAGTGGTCTGATTCATAGCTCTCCACAAGAGTGTCCACACTCTCCAGCCTGTGTCCCAGACACCAGTGCTCTGATTCATAGCTCTCCACAACAGTGTCCCCACTCTCCAGCTCTGTGTCCCAGAGAAACCAGTGGTCTGATTCATAGCACTCCACAACAGTGGTCTCCTTTCTCCAGCCCTGTGTCCCAGACATTAGTAGTCTGATTCATAATGCTCCACACCAGTGGTCCCCACTCTCAAGCCCTTTGTCCTAGTGGTCCACACTCTCAAGCCCTGTGGCCCAGACACAGTAGTCTGATTCCAAACTCTTCACAAGGGTGGTCCCCACTTTCCAGTCCTGTTTCCCTGACACCAGTTGTTCAGATTAATTGTGCTCCACAACAGTGGTCCCCACTCTCGAGCCCTGTGTCCCTGACAGCAGTGGCTGGATTCCAAGTTCTCCACAATAGTGGTCCCCAATGGGTGAATTGATTCCAAACTATCCAAGAACAGTAGTTTAAAGCTTCAAAGGTTCCTATTAAAAGTAAACACCCAAAATCAGACAGTTAGTATATCTTAACATTAACATTCATGCCTTGAAATTGAAGTATGTCTATGATTGTAGGAGTTTGGTAGTGCAGGGTGGAATTGAACCCTGGACTCAATGCTATAAGGCATCTCTAATCTATTTAGTTGCTCTGTTTTTACACCACTGCTGGTTTAAGTGTAGCTTTACAGCATGCATTTATTGAAGTGGTATTGGCTTTGCAGCATATAGGTTTGGTATCTGTCCAGTTTTAAAAGAAAACATGGCAATTCAATGTTAAGAGCATTAGGAAACTTTAAAGGTTATACCACATAATAATTTCAGCATTCTCACGAGTAAGGGTTTCTAAATGCACCACTGCACAGGTTTGTTTGGTAATCTTATGCTGCTAAAGTCTGAGTATCTCTGATGTCATAGCCATTAGAGAGTCTATTTGGTATAGTAGAAAAAAACACTGGCATTTATTTTAGAACTTTGGGGGTATGCATTGGAATTCTTTAACTTTTTCATCTGTTTCTATCACAATCTTCTCGTTATTGCATTTTTATGAATATGGAGTAGAGTTCTTTTTTTGCAGAATTCAGTGTTTAACTGCAATGTTTTCCCCATTTCTCTTCAAAGCAAAACATTTCTTATAATTTGAATTTAAACTGTTTTTACAGAAATTTTAAAAATTGGGCAAAATAGTAAGACAAGCACACTTTTTCCAAACATGAGCTGTCAGACATACCTTTGTGGACAGTACGGAAGGATTGTAATAAAAGTTTGGTGAAAAAGTGGGTTATTTATTAGATGTGCTATGCAAAAGACAAACCCTGTTTCAATTTTTTAGTCGGTGTGTCTGTTAATGTAGAGTGGAGTGAAGGTTGTGGCTGCCTGCTCTAGAAGCAAAAAATTCTCATCCTTGTGTTTGTGCAGCTAAAAACTTGGGTACATTGGGATTTGGTGGCTTCTTTCCTTCTAATGGAAAAATGCAAACTACATTTAAGTTTTGATCTGGTTCTTGTATCCCCCACTTTTTTTTTTTACCTGTTCTACTACAGATTTATGGTATGCTGGGAGTTAGTTTGCAAACACTTGGAGAGACGCAGTTTAGAGATACCTATTACGTGGATCAATATTATCAGCCAATTGTATCAATCATAAAAAATTTTCATGAAGATTGTCGGCAAAAACTGGCTATTGGCTGAAAATATTGCTTCATCTATGGCCACCATAAAGCTGCCAAAATCATTTCTTATTTGGTTTCCGACATGGGTAAAATTTTTATTGTAATGAATATTCTCTATATGATTGTCCAATAATAATACAACTACATGTATTGGTGACTTTTATTCTTTGAAAAATTATTTCCTAGTACCTATTGCAAAATAAAATAACTTTTTGTTTTGAGGACAATGTTATTTTTCACTAAATGGCCTAGTCTGTGCATTTTGTTTCATACATAATGTTGAAAGATTACGTTATTTATAATCTTTTTAGGTTGAAAATCTTTCAACTGAAGTCATTGATGCAATATGAATTCTCTGTCTATATGTTAGAAATATATTTAACTCCCTAAACAGAAATTAATTCAATATTGAAAGAATTGAGATACAAGCTGTGGCCTAGCTTATCCAACTTTTTAACACAGTAGATATATGCCTTTTCTCTGGTTTACCAGTACTTATTCACATAATGTCTTACATTAGGAAAATAAGATCTGTGTGCCCTTCATCTTAAAAGGTTGTGAGCAACTGCTTCTATAATGTTTTGATAACTTGTATCAAGTGAAGAACTACACACGCCCTTTCCTTCTTCCAGTTGGAAATGATCAGTTATTCTCATAGTTTTCTTAGGAATGTGGCAAGCCCACTTGGGTGTGTGTTGTATTATTAAGTGGGGCTGGGTTCTAACACATAGTTGTGATACTAAAAACTTTTTTTAAAAGCTAATATTATTACGGTATCCTCTTTTGATATATAAGCTATTGCAGTAGAAAAACAAGAAGTGGGAATATTACAGTATATGAAGTATATTGACAGTGATTTTTTTTTTTTAAAACTGTATTTTCTCCCCCATACTCCTTTACAGTCTTATTGTCTAGGACTGAAATTTTACCAATCATTATAAAGCAGTTTCAGTATAATAATTTTGAGGCTGGTAACACACAAAGCAACTGAACATTGTACACTGCCTGTCCAAAAGAAGTCACATGCTATATTTTTTTTGGACCCTCTGTCTTTGATTAAAGAATGCATTCACTGTGGTATCCCTTTTGATAAGCATTTATTTGTGTCCAGATTTGTATTCCTTATTTCACCAAGATCTTGCACAGTTAATGGTGGAGTTGGACCACTGCACAAATTCTCCTCCAGCACATCCCAAAGTTTCTCTATGGTTTGTCAGACAATTCCCCAACGGATCATCAGGAACATTTTTATCTGACCAATCAAGATCGTAGTAAAGTCTAATCTAAAATCCTGCCTGATCTGCTACCTCTTTTTCTGCTTCCTGGTTCTTTCAGTTAGCAGTTGTCTGGCTGTGATGTCATCTGTTACATCAATAACTATGACTGAATGCTATTCCCCTAGCTTCTTCCATGAGCATCTAAAAGCTTGTACAAAGGCTTGGAGAGTTTCAGGTGGCAGAAACTTTTGAGAGGCAGGGGAAAGGGGGAGAGCATAACATTAGCCCTTTGTTATTGTAGTTTTTGACTGTGATTAAATACTCATTTAAATGAGGCCCTCAGCACTATGTTTACAGTCTGTCAGCTGTTTTCCATCTCTGATCCACTGCTGCCCATTTTCTACTCCAGGATCTGGCCAATGGGAGCACAATATATTTCACTGGAAGGGTACAATTTGTGAGTAATAAGACTGCAAGTCTTACCTGACTCGGATCCCACAATGAAGTCTCGCAAAGAGGTTTACATCATTGCGGGATTGTGGTTGTGTAAGGAAGGACTGAAAAATCAAAACATCACCCCTATAGTGGGGCCTACTTCCTTTGATTTACATTATAATTAAAACTGCATTGCAAATTGCATAAACTCTGCATTGGGACCTATGCTTTATTTTTTGGTATGTGCATTAATGCAAAAGAATAGGATTGAAGCTGGGAGACCTAATGCAGTTTTGAAAAGGATCTGCACAAAGCGATTTTGTTCCAGCTGGGTGCTCTGAATAGAATAATTATTGGGATGTAGGAATACTGATGGCTTCTTAAATTTTGGAAGGTTTTTGAAATCCATTGGGAGGTGTATCATGGCCTATGATGATTCAAGAGGATACGACAGCCTGTTTATAAAATGTTTCCATTGCAATAATTCTTTGTGGGACTTAAACTGACATTCAGTCTTTTGCCCTGCACCTGTTGGGAACTTGCATAGCACAATATCTTTCAGATGTTTAGAATGCTTGAACTCTTAAGGTTCGTACACACGTGCGATCGCGGGTCCCGACACACAACGCACGATGTGTACAAACAAACATTTCAGCCGATAATCGGCCAGTGTGTATGCACTTTATCGGACGAAACGGATGTTTGGTCAGGGATCGACCTGCCTGGCAGATCTCCGAACGAATGACCGTTTCGGCCGATAAAGTGCCCACACACGGGCTGATTAGCGTCCGAAACGTTCTTACACATCATGCGTCGCTGGTCGGATCACGTGTGTACGAACCTTAAGATGTTTAATTCATTTGCACTTGCATACAAGATTTGAAGGACCCAAACTTTTTAAATTGGTTTTTCCACTACATGTTACTGTTTTTGTCTCCTTTTAAATTGCATTCCCACACATCTGCTAGCTTCTCTTTTTTGAAATATTGGATGTGTTTCCTTGTAGAGATATGGATTTTGTTCCCTGGCAATTCCACCACCACACTAAAATTTGTAGAAAAAGAAAGAGAAGAAAAGTAGAGCTGTGATACCTTTTAATGGCTAACTCAATAAAAAAATTTAGCAAGCTTTCGGGAGTCCTAAGCCCCCTTCATCAGGCTAGATGTTACAAAAAAAAAAGAGAAATCACAAACTTATATGCACCTAGGGACAGTAAACATCAAACAAATTGAACAGATGACCAGGTACAGATACAGGCTGTGGGGAGGGGGAAACTAGTGGAGGTGTGATAAAGGCACAGGTAAATAGCTGTAATAATGTGAGAACAGTGTCCTTTGAAATGGAAAGTGTCTTGTGTAATGTATTAAACAGTACAAGACCGTATCCTCCTGGTGTGTGGGTGGTGATGTAGATATATTATATTTGGCCATAAAACTCATGTCCCTATTTAGTCCGCCATTCAGGGAAATAAATTTCTGAATGAATTTGTATTCCCGTTCCTTAGACTGTTTTTGATTTTGAAAATTGCCCATAAGAATGGTGATCTTGAGGTCTCATACTGTGGCCTCTTTTACAAAAGTGCTCAGCCACAGGGGCATCCGTTAATCCGTGCATGATGTTGAATCTATGGAAGTTAATCCGTTTGCGCAGTGTTTGTACTGTTTCTCCCACATAGAAACCTGTGTTAGGGCACAGTATTAGATACACCACATTGGCAGAACCACAGGAGAATGATCCTTTAATCTGATGAATTTGTTTACAATGTGGCACATATATTTGGTCTGTTGTGTGGATGTGTGCGCAGGTTTCACATTTAGAAAGGATCCTACCCAAACCCTAAAACTGCAATAGTTTGAAAGCTCTTACATGTAACTTATTCCAAGGTTTTAAAACCTTTGTTTTAAAAAGTTTGCTGCCTCCTCTTAAAGCTGTATTAGCTTTCACATGTGCTGAGGATGTGGCTCGGGGAACATCAGTAATCCATTGCACAGTACAGCATTCTAGAGTCTGCTAGATCTACCCAAAGATCTTTTACAATCAACTGGCGCATTTTTTTGCCATCCTAGCTAATCAATGAGCAGTCCTAAACTGGTTCCAACCAAGAAGCAGTAAACATTCCTTTTTTCTCTATACCTTCTGACTGCAAGAACGTTAATGAACAAGGTCTTGTTTTGGAGCCAAACAGTGGGCTCTCGTTAAACCCAAACTTATAGTTCTGCTTTAAATGTTACAATACCTGAGAATTTCTATGTATCTGGGTGCCAAAACTTTGTTTTGTTGATCTGTTTCTTTAGATACCTAGTCCTAAAGTATATATATATTTTAGCTCTCAATCAAGTGCCGTATCATAAAACTCTTCTGCTGTGTGCAGTTAGTGATGACATTTGGTATGTGTAAAATGCATTTTGGGAACTTCACTCTCCCAGTGGTGGCTTATAGTGATTACTGAGCATGCTTACCTTCATAGAGAGTTGTGTCTGTGATCCCCCCCTGATACTTCAGATGGCGATAGACGCAATGATCGTAAGGAACATTTATACAATCATAGGCTGACTGTTGCTTTTATGGCCACTATTAGAATACGCAAAACAAGTACTGGAATAAAAGCGTACACCCGTGTGCTACTTGTATGTATTCATTTATAGATGAAGATCTGCACATCTGTCATACATTTTGTATCCATGTGTGGCTGGATTTGGTTGATTAAATTTAGGAATATACAATCGTATAACCTGAAAAAAAATTTTTTTTTTTTTTTTTTTTGTTAAACCACCTCATTAGCTATATAAAAAAAAAAAATAATAGTTTTACTTGCCACTGCCTTTTGCTTCAGTTAATTATATTTTCTGACTATAGTAAAAAGTCAGAATACTGCCGTGAGTGCTTGTGGCAACCAAGTTGAATAAGAGGAAGAATTACTTGTTCCTACCTCCCGATATATTAAAAAAAAAAAAAACTTTTCAAATAAAATTGATTTCATTTACTATATCATTAGTTTAAGCATTTTCTTTTGTGTCCTACCAAATAATATCTATTTTTTTGGTTTTCCTTTTCTACAGTGGACAAACTATATTCATGGATGGCAAGATCGATGGGTAGTCCTGAAAAATAACACATTAAGCTATTACAAATCGGAAGATGAGACGGAATATGGCTGCAGGGGATCAATTTGCCTTAGCAAAGCTGTTATTACGGTAAGCCTCAGGTATTTAAATGAATGGGGGGAGGTGAATCTTTACCCCAACAACCATATTAAATGGGTTGCAAAACCCCAATTTTTAACATTCTTTTACTCTACAGCTCCTCATGGCAACTCCTCTCTAGAACATATGGAAAATCATGTTAGAGATGGGACTTTACTTTAATCAGGGTCTCAACAGACACTTGTTGCTCTTCACACAGTGTTTTATAATTAACACTTGTGTTACTGGGTCTCCTTCATATATAATATATTACTTGGTAACCTTAATATATACATTGGTGGGGTAGCTATATCATTGAGGACATTCATGCCTTTATTTAAATACATCTATCCAGTACAATTGCTATTAAGGACAACCTAAATCGTTTATGGAAAATGTTTTCTCCCAAGGGAGTAGATGTGCTAAAATATCTTAACTGTATATAACTGTATATAAACAGTGGGGTCATGGGGATTTTCCTGGAAATGGTTCTGCAAAGGGTAAGAGGTTTGAAAGCAGTGCATTTGTTTTTTTTATATTTTTACTTTTGTGGTTATGGTCTATACATGTAGATAATTTACTTATGTGGAATTATAAATATGCTTTTAGTTCCTCTAAGAAGCTTTAAGGGAAAAAATGATGTTTTTTTGTAATCAGATTTACACACATGTTGCGGATAAAATATTTTTCATTCACAACTAAATATTGTTGCAGGAGCATATATCACAATAAGGGATGTTCTTTTAAATCAATTGTTGCATCTATATCTGCAATGGGGAAATTGTTCAGAATATCCCTGGAGGTAACCCTGCTGAATAGCAGATTGGTAATTTATTATACCATTCAAGTGAGATTAATTAGTGTCTTGAGTATGAAAACCACATTTAAGAAATTTCTAATTTGCAGTATGCTCGATTATGCATTTAAAATATATTGAATATTTATTTCCTGAAACCTGATACACCTATGTTTTTTTCCCTTTTTGCTAAAAAGACCAAATTCTTTTCTAGTAAAATAAAACAAACAATACTGTCAGTCTGGATGTTGTTAAAGAGCAACTGTAGTCTATGAACATGTTTGGTTTATATAAAAGCCCTACAAGCCACCAAATGCTAGCAAGGAGGAAGTGAGTTGGCTTTATATGCAGATGTAGTGGGACTGCCAACACTGTAAAGGGGGAAGGGTTGCTTAATTTGCAACATAAATATTTTCTCACAGGTGGTTGATATTTCTACTAAAAAAGGTGCGCTGTTGGGTCTGGTAATATCTTGTGTTGCAGAGCGTATTATAGAAATGAAGGTAACTGGAAGCTTAGTGACCATGAAATCTTGTCATTTAAAGGGCAACGGTGGTCTCAAAACAAGTTAGGGTTCAATATAAGCCTGCAGTATTTCCTTTGAAATGAGCTGACAATCACATCTTGCTGGAGCCTGTGAGAAATTACATTGGAGTGAATGTTTAAACTTCCTGCTTCCAGTAGGTTGAGTGACATCACCTGACCTCTGCCCCACCCGTCCGCCCCAGGGGAGCATGCTCAGTTAAGACTTAATGCTGGGGAAATCAGGAAGTACCTGGGGGAAAAAATTGACAGTTCGGAAGGGGAGCCTATTAATGCAGGCAGAGGCTGCTCACATGACTGCAAACTGGTCACATGGCTGAAAGCAGGAAGTAATGTTGCTGAACCTTTCCAGCTATAACTTCTCACAAATTTTATATAGAGATGTGATTTAAGTTTTATTTTGAAGGTACGATGGAAGGCTTTTTATATAATTCTTACTAGTTTGGAAGAATTTGTGACCAGTCCGAACCCATGTGCAAATTATATATTTTGCACTTTATTACCTGCATTACTAACCAGATATTTAAGTATATTTATTGTCCACATGCAGTTAATCAAGGCTGTGAAATCACAACCAATAATTGACTGCTATTTCACCTGCTGCTTCCTCTGCACATGCTCAAGCATATAAAAACCTGTTTGAGCAGAAGGCGGGGGCAGATATCTTTGCCAGAATTGAAAAGAACTTATTAAAGGATATTTACACTGGGAAATTTGTTTTTTTTTAACTCTTTCTTTAGATAACCAGTCAGAAACAACTTACATTTCAGCTGTCAATCAAGTGCCATAGAATCTTTTCTTTTAATCTTTCTGTTATGAATAGATTTGATATAGCTGTAATGGTGACAGTTGGTATGTTAACTGCGTGGTGAAAATTTCCCTCTACCAATACTGCTTTAGGGATTACTGAGCATGCTTGCCCTCACAGAGAGTCAGATAATCTGGCGGGGTTCTGAGGGACTGAGCTTGAGCAAAACAAGTACTGGATTGAAGTCATGCAACAACACATCAGAGTAAGTGCTGCTTACATGTATTCATTTATAGATTGAAATGAGGCTGTCATGTTTTCAGTGTACAATTCCTTTAAATCTAATTACAAATGCATGTAACCAATCAATGAAAAATTGACCAATCCGAAATGGATTAGGGTTTTCTGCAAAACTATATAAAGAGGTGCACACCACCGCGGAGCACAGAAATCATCGCAGGCCGATTTCGTGAATCTCCGGCCGTTTGAGTTTTACTGATCGTTCGACGATTACCGAAAATGGCACGTGGAAACGGAAGTAGAGCTTGTGTGTGCTATGTCTGGGTTTTTTTGCTGTTCCCCACGTACGGACGTGTTCCCCAAACCATCTCCCAGGTCCCAGAGGCCTGTAAGGTAAGTTTACACTGCAATATGTCGGAAAGTTCATTTGAACTTTCTGAACTATTTACCCCCCATTGACTATAATGGGTCTGTTTTCGAACTTCTAAAAAAGTTTGAAAGTCTGAAAACGGCCATCTCTACTTATAAGTAGTAATCGGCATGGATTTATGAGAAATGGATCTTGTCAAACAAACTTGCTTGGCTTTTATGAGAAAGTGAGTAGGAATTCTGGCATAGTAGAAGTGGTATATTTGTTTTTTGCTAAGGCTTTTGATACAGTCCCCTATAGACGACTTGTGTATAAGCTACGGTCTGTTGGTTGGGGTGGCACATTTGTATTCCCAGGAGTTGCTGTAGTGTCCTGGATTTGGGGGTGGTCTCCCGCATTTCCATGAGACCACCCCAAACTCCCATGACCCCGACCTTACTTGGAGTATCTCTCCCCTTTTTGTCAATCATGCCTCTTTTGTGGCAAGTGCCCGCCCTTCCCCTAACTCTGCCCCCCCTCCCAACATTAATGCTGTTGATGTCCTGCTGGCCCGCCACGCCCCCTTCTCCCCACCCTGCCCGGAAGTCACATTTGACAGGGTGGGATCTCTGAAAATTGGTGTTTGGATCGGATGCAGAGACTAGTTGTTAGTGCTGCTTCGTCAATATGGACTAAAGTTCTAAGTGGTGTAACACTGGATTCTGTGTTGGGGACAAAATAAGCTTTGAGAATTTTCAATTGGATGTTCCCAACCCTGATTATTTTCAGATATTACTTCTGATATAAAGTTCATGGATTAAACCTGTCTTGTGAAATAATAATTTAATCAAGTGGCCTTTTTTTGCAAATTACATGAAAATGAACCAATTATATGGCAAATGAAAGCAGGGTATGTATCTTTGAATAAACTTTTTCTGAGCTTGCCATTGATATCCTTGATCTACCACACCAACTACTTTACTGAATGATTTTTCTGTGTTTAAACTGCTGTGTGGGAAGTCATGTGATACAAAATTGTCATCAGCAGTTTCTGTGCTATGTCAGGAATAAATATATTACAAATTTTCCTTTATGCAGCAAAGCAGAATTAATGTTGGACAGATATATATATATATATATATATATATATATATATATATATATATATATATACATACAATACAATACAATACAAGAATTGTGGAAGCACTCCAATTAGGCTAATTTACTACTACATTTAGCGGAAGTGCTACTGATCTGGTCAAAACATTTATACAAACATAGAAAAGATAATCAATGCACATTCCTAGGCCCCATACAATATCATATTATCTGCACACTGGCATACTTTATAAACAAAGGGGTTTTAGTATACATTACTGTGATCACATGAATGAAAAGCCTAATATATATAATAATATATATATTATTCCTTATTCCTTTTTTTTTGGCTTAGATTCTGCACTGAAATGTTTCTTTTTGAAACATCCGTTTCTGCATTCCGTTTTTTTAATGTCATATGATACTTTAGAAAATAGATATCTGACTGCCTAATGCTTACCATGTGCTGAGGAACATGGCTTTCATCTGGGGCTATATTTCAATATTCTCTTAACCACTCCATTGTTCTCTCTTTTAAAGGGTCATTCACATTACACACGAACAAAATTGACGAAAACATTAATTCTGTGTTTTCTGTCTGTCTTGGTCCGTCTGGATGGGTTTGCATCTTTTTGCTATAAATTGATCGGTTTCCAGGCTGAAATGCATTTGTTTTATGGACCACACACTGTCTGATCTGTTAAGGTGGGTACACACAGTACAATAATTCGGGACGACCCGACATTTCAGTTTTTTTGACGGTCGGGCCAAATTATTGTATGCCAGCTCTGATCGATCGCCGACCGTTCTTTCATCCGAATCGGACAAAAGCACAATCGGACAGGCCGGATAACCACGACCGGTCGTGCGGTCCTCCTATGGACCACACGATCGGTCGTGGCTAACTGAAATCCTGGCAACAAGACATTGTGCAGGATTTCAGGTTAGACATATATATTTCAGATTTCAAACTATTACAGTTTTGGGTGATTTCCCTGTATATAAATTTTCATTTGAGGGCTGGACTTACCAATGGACAAAAACAGACCTAATGTGAACAAGGGTTTTGGATCTCTGCTTCACCCTGGGACACTATTGAACTAATAATAGATGTAGTTTACTTAAAGACCAATCCGTTCTAGAAGGGCATCCTCCTTTTTTATTTCCGTGACCCATAATTTTGGGTCAGCTTAATGCAACACTCTTCGATGTCCAATTATCCCTTGGAAAAACTTAATTTTCTTTGAATATTTGAACTTGTGAAATACCAAGGAATAGTAATATATATAAATATATTGTCTTTTTGGTTAATTTATTAGTTGTGTATCAAGTAGCTTCCTTGCGGAAGGTAGCTTTGACACCTCAAGGACTGCTGTAATTTTGAAGGTTTTAAAAGAGCTTGTGCTCCAAAATGGCATGGGCTTGAAATGGTGTGCTATAAACATACAAGCATTATAAATATGCATCTGTATTTGATATTGAGATGGTATCACAATTTTTTTGTACTAAATGGGATGCAATTTTTCTTGTATCAAAGAGCTATGCCCAAACTCAGTAGTTTTTTTTTTTCCCATAGGACCTGCTTAAAACTGGAGGGCAGGGAGAGACTCTGCGTGCATGTTGAGCACACGATTGCGCACGCTCTTAATGCATGTTGGTGCCCGCTTGCGCTGCAATCCCTGTCATTTCTAGGGTCGGAGTGCAAGCGAATCGCACCAAAAATGGTGATCGCATGCACTTTGATCACCGGATTGCAATGCAAAATTTGGCCTAGCCCTTAAAGGAGAACTAAACCCAATTTTTTATACTCCAGAATCTGAAAACAACCCCCTTAAAAACACCAATAAACTATAAAATGCCACTTTTTAGTAAACTCTGTTAAAGTAAATCAAAGCCTGTTAAGAACTGGATGAAGTATCTGTGTGTATGTGCAGTGTCGGTGTCCTGACCTCAGTCACATGCTTCCTTGCTTTATCTGTCCTGTAAAAGGATTGGCTAGAGATTATTAATGGGTGTGACCAACTGTAACAAGTTTGTGCCATAGCAAAGGACTGAGCATGTGCAGAACATAATGGTCGTTGACCAAACTGTCAGATACTAGAATGCTGAGAAATAAAGCACAAACCATATGTTATTTAGGTAAATTTCCCAGCACCCGTATCAAAATGAGAGGTAAGACACAGATTACTGGTTTTATATTGAGTTGTCCTGACTTCTGGTTCAGTTTTGTTCTGCGGCTTTAGTTGTCCTTTAAGAGCTGCAGTATCAGAACGAGGGCTGTATAAGGTTTTAAAGACCGCATACAAGGTAAATAGGGAATATTTCTTCTGTTAAGTACTGGTAAGTATTTAAAAAAAAAAAAAAATTATAAATGTCCTGTATATTCACTTTAAATGCTGTTACAGTTGGGCTTTGCTATTTGTTATTAGGTCGTCCTTTTAAGATGTAAAACTTGTTCATTCAACATCCTTTTTAAAATAGAGATATTTCTCTCTATATGTGTGGATACATGTGTTTCAGCCCCCCCCCCCCCCTCCCTTTTTAGCAAGATCTTTAATAATGTAACATTCACCTACTGTAGGTGAATATCTTGCATAATTACCATTTTGCACTGTATAATTATTAAACCTGATGGGGTTAGCCTGGGTTTTCCACTTTCTTTGTGATGCCTGCATAAGGTCCAAAAAATGTTAGGCAATAGACAGTGTAGTTTTGTGCTACCTAGTAGTGGCTAGGAGGAAACCATTAAAGGACAACTCCACCCTCATAAGAACATATTTTAGAAAGAATGGCCTCTTTAAAATGTGTTGATATATCATAGTTTGTCCTATGAATTCATTACTGTATGGTTGTGATGTCAACTGTCAAATCCATAACTGACAGTTGCTAACTGGAAGAAACAGGGGCAACATGATATTGTGCAGGATTTCAGGTTAGACTTATATATTTCAGATTTCAAACTATTACCATTTAGGGTTTTGGGGGGTGATTTACCTGTATGTAAGTTTTCATTTTAGAGCTGGACTTGCCCTTTAACGTCTAATGCATCAGGATCGTATGCCAATGTAAAGGTGCCCATACATCTATAAGATTTTACTTACCCGACCGAGCGCTCACGCGATGTTCCTTCGATCCTGCCGGAACCGCTTCTCCCGATCTTACATTTGACCGACATGCGATCCCAAAATGAATGGGATTTTGCGATCGCGTGTTGGTCGAATGTAAGATCGGGAGAAGTGGTTCCGGCAGCATCGATGAACATCGCGTGAACACTCGGTCGGGTAAGTAAAATCTTATAGATGTATGGGCACCTTAAGCCACACTTCTTACCTGATAAAAATCCCATGGTGTGCTAAATGTTGTGAAGTGTTCTGTACATTGCCACTGGTGAACTGCAGGGCTGTCCTAACAGTCTCTTCTAATGAAGGGTGGTTGCTTCCCCTGAAAGGTTACACTGGTTTTGTTTGTTCCAATAAGGAGTGTTGCAGTCTCTAACTTTAGAATTTTATATACTTCAGATGAATTTGAGATCAGGAACCAGCACCACCCAGGAATTGGAAGCACTTGCCAGCCATTGTCAAGTCAGCCCTCAAGTTCTCCAGCCAGTGTCAAGTCAGCCATCCCATTCACTATGCCCACCTCCACAAGCTACGTGTACCGCAGGAAGATATAGGGGCGGTTTAGGTATAGGTACTGTTTAGGTGCCAACAGTCTAGAAGCACCCTTGGGCAAGAAGTGAAAAATAGGGACAGTGTTAGGAATGGTAAAGTACATTAATGACCTCCCTCTAACAGCAGTCTGCATATGAATAGCACACAAATCAATAATACGTTGCTAAATATAATCGCTATAATAAAAATAAAGTAAACTGTACTTGCTGATATAATAATAATAATAATAATAATTTGCTTTTACTGGTTTTAATGCATTATTATTATTATTTTGTGGGCTTCTTTGGGTGTGCCTGTCTACTCTTTTACATACATAGCTTGAAAATTGAGATTGAGATTTGGCTATGATTTCTGTTTTTCCAATGAGCATGGATAATATACTGGTATATTAAAATGGAGTTGAAGAATTATGTGTACTGACTGCACAGCTTTGAACCTAATTGCAATTATAGATTGATGAGCATGAGACCTATAATAAATTATACTTGTGTTAAATAATGCACATCCGCATTTGCCATTGGATGGCACTAGAACTTTGCTTTAAATGTGACTTCCTGCTGAAATGCAGTTTTTTGCTTGTTTTTATGCCCTAAATACAAGCACAATTTGTTGTATGTTTATATTTTGTAGCTCTGTTGTTTATTTGTTAAAGGCAAATATTTCCGCAGGCTTTATTTGTTAATTGAATGATTTTTTTTTTTTTTTGGCTTCTACAGTACTAATTTTATTAGACTGTAAGTGGGGTGACATCTGATAAATAACTTCTTGGTTTGCTCTGTTGCAGCCTGTTTTATTTGTTTTTGCTTTCCAGCGATCCATTCTGTAAATTTATTTTGGTCTTAATTCTTGTTGGGATCACGATCTTTGTGGGGACATTACATCACAAATATTGTCAGTGTAAACCCTATTTCCCTTCACGCTTCATTTTTTTTTTTTCCTTTGCTAATTTTTTTTTACATTTTTATAATGCTTGCAGTATCTAACATAATTTTTGACCAATGCTGGACAAAAAATGCTTAGGAAATAAAAGCACTGATGTTTCAGTGCATATATTCTGTATATTCTCTGTGTTTTTGCATTATTATCTATAGAACGTTACAATTGTGTGCAGCAGTTTCAAAAAACTGATCTCAACACAGTAAGAATATTAATATGGCGGTGAGAATAAGGGAGAAGCATAAAAAACACCACCCCATTTGATATGCTCTTGTGGAGGACATTAAATGCTAGGTCCTAACCCCAGGGAACAGGCAAGATTAGCCAGAACGAATACCTGAACCAGCTCGTCCTGCAAATGACCCGGTGGGTTGATCCAGTGAAGGGGTAAAGCTGGTGTGGGCCAGGGAGCTGTAATTTTGGGTATTACTTTGGTTAGCTTGTCTTCCATGGATGGATTATAGCTTGTCTTCCTATTGTACCACAGTAATGCTGTAACGGACCAGCACTTAAATTATTTGTACTTTGTATTACTTACAGTACCCTTGTATGTAACGTATGTTTTCCTTATGTATATTAAAGGGGAAGATCAGTGCAAATACATATGCTTTTCAGAAAAAAGAGCAGTATTTTTTCATCCAAATGACCATAATCTGCGAATTCAGCATGTTGTCTGTGTAAAATGCAACCAAAATACTGACTTCCTGTTTGCAGGACCCCTAATAGAGACCTTTATGGTCTTGCCCTTGACCCAGCGCCTGGGTTGATTCAGTTGCTCAGTAGAGATCTGAGCATCTTTGACCCATCCAACAGCCAATCAGTAGAAATTACTGTTAGGAACATTCCAAGGATGTGGTGCATCCTGGGAAGAAGGACCGTTAGAACCTGAAATGTCAGCTCACTAATGTCAACAGCAGGAAACAGCAAAGGTTATGAAATCAACTGATTTTTTAAAATGGGAGAGAATATGTAGAATAACTAAGAAGGCATTACACAAACTAACAATTTAACAAATAGTGATAATTTCCACTGAACTGTCCCTTTAATGCAGCTGTAAAGTGCTACGGAAGATGTTGGCGCTATAAAAATCCACAATAATAATAATGCGGATCTAACATGAATGTTTTATTAGATTGTAGGTAGTCTTTGATACAGTGTGTACAATAACAGCAAGGATTGTTGGGATCAATATTTAGAATATGTTTAGAAGAAAATAATTGAAACATTTATTTTGGAAGAACACCATATCTATTGTAGAAACTTTGATACCCAAACAATGACAACTTCCTTGTTTAAAATACATCACTTTGCTAACTTGCTAAATGCAGAGGATTTCGGAATTTATAATTAAGCAGACATGAGAGCTAAACTTTTTTTTTTTATATATTATGTAGAGCATGTAAGTTATCTTGTACATACCGTATATACTCGAGTATAAGCTGACTCAAGTATAAGCCGAGGTACCCATTTTTGCCTCCAAAATTAGAAAAACATGATTGACTCGAGTATAAGCCGAGGGTATACAGTAACCCTAATACCTTTCAACTGTAGATGTTTGGAAACTACAACTCCCAGCATGCTTGGTTGCTGGGAGTTGTAGTTTCCAACCACCTATAGTAGAAAGGTATTGGGGGTTACTGTATGGCATACTGTCCCCCACCCTAATACCTTTCCACTGTAGATGTTTGGAAACTACAACTCCCAGCATGCTTTGTTGCTGGGAGTTGTAGTTTCCAATGTAAAAAGGTAATGTGGGTGTCTCATGGCATACTGTCCCCCCCAGCCCTCCCCCAGTCCCCCCCCCAGCTCACTTACCATACCTGGTCTTCTGTCTTCCTCTCTCTGCCGGCTGCCGCAATCCAGAAGCAGCCTCGATCAGGCCGGCAGTTCCCAGTACTGCTTCGCGGCTGCGCGATGACGTCATCCGCCCACGTGCGCGATGACATCATCGCACAACCGTGAAGAACTACTGGGAACTGCCGGCCTGACTCGCGCTGCTTCTGGATTGAAGGAAGTTTCTGTTGACTCGTTATAAGCCGAGGCAAGGTTTTTTAGGTTGATTTTTAAACTCGAGTATATAATGTAGTCTTTACACTTAATAATATAATGGATACGTGCAATAAGCTGAAATACTTTCCTTACATGTGATAATGTTTCATTTCAATAAACATTTTTACAGTGGAGCGCATATATGCATTGAGAGAGGTATGTAATGCAAAAAGTAGTAGCAGTAATGTATGTAAGGTTTATACTATACTTAATATAAGGCAAAAGAGTAATAGAAAAATGTAGGGTTTCCGCTCTTTGGTTACCTTGAAAATTGGAGGCTAGTTCTTCTGAATAGGTTTCAAATCTAATTTGTAGTTCTGTAAAACAAGTATTTAGTATTTATAGTTTATGCATAGATTACATTTTTAAAACTGGTGTACAGAAGTGCATGTAGGGACCCTATGCACAGCCTGCATTCACCTTCCACTGAATAATACAGTGACCTAAACAGTTAACACATGAACACCATTTACGGGCTCTTTCTTTGGTTGTTGGCAGTTAATCATTAGTGAACTATTCTTATTCTGCAGTATTAACACAATGCAGGTGCAATGTGCAGGTTATTACTGAACCCGATGAAAGACCAGTAAGGTCTAAAACATGTTGTGCCACATCTCCAATAAATCACTGAAGCACCGAAAATTTGGTTCCTGTGTGACATTACTTATATTATCAAGTTTGAGGATTGGTGTGCCTTCTACACACGATTGAGCCTACTTAAGCTATATGAATACCTGCTGCCTGGGAATCATTCTCTATATCAAATTTAATTTTATTTAGTACTGCTCCCATAAACTCCTTGTATAAGAGATGGTTATGTGATGAGTGGAAGCTATGGGCAGGGACATATGGGGACACAATAGAAGAAATATAAAAAGGAGTAGCAGAGCAAATGGGTTTAAATGTTAAAAGTAGGATTTTGTAGATAATGCGTTGTTTAATGGGGAGCCAGGTAGATTGTTAATTTTCCGATTGTTAGAGAGCGAGACAATGCGTGCGGCAGAGTTAAGTATGGACTGAAGTGGAAAAAGATGGGAAGCAGGAAGACGATAAAGTAGAGGGTTACAATAGTCCAGGCTGGTAGGATGAGAGCATGGCTAAGCATAGCAATAGTTGGAAGAGAGAGGAATCAACTGATTTTGTCAATGTTACAGAGAAAAAAGTGGCAGGTTTTAGCAACATATTTAATCTGATTAAAAAAGGAGAGAGAGGAACCAATAATAATCCCTAAGCAGCATGCCTACTGAATAGGGAAAATGGGTGTGTTGTCCACAGAAATGGAAAAGGGGGGAGGGATAGGACCAGGTTTAGGAGGGAAAACAATTAGTTTGGTTTTAGTCAGGTTTAGTTTGAGGCATCGGAGCGCCATCCAAGAGACCGTCGTAGATGTGTGATTGGGTGTCAGGACTAAGCGTATGGGTGGAAAAATCTATTTGCGTATCATCAGCATACAGATGGTAGCAAATGAGTTGATGACATCTCCCAAGACAATAGTAAAGATGGAGAACGAGAACAGAGCCCTGTGGAACCCCCTACACTAAGAGGAACCGGAGAGGATGTTTTATTATCATATGACACAGAACGGTTCTGTCTGAGAGGATCGTAGACTGGATGCCCAAGGAGTGAATAATTTACATTAGGGGGAATGGTCTACTGTGTCGAAATGCGATGGTCTGAAATTTTGAGAGCTAGTTTGAGTTTTGGCACAGGAGTTATATGGGCTTCCAGTATCTCCTCTGGTAAAGCTCCATAGGTTAAGTTTTTGCCCTTGCATATAGGGGATCGTTTTGCATATTTTTAGTAAAAATTGAGGTAGCCGTCTGGGCCTGGTGCCTTAAAGGGTTGTAATTTTTTTTTATTTCTTCTTGGATTTCACGTATAATAGGTTTTTCACTCTATAGGTTTGTTTTGCTTGGTTAGTTCTTCTGTAGAAACTTTGGTAAAGTTAAATTATTTAGAAAGGTCTCAATTTTAGGCTTGAATGGGTTGAATCTTTTTTTTCTTCGTTCCTAATGTTGTACAGCTTCTGGTAGTATTGTTGGAAGCATTTGGCTATTTCCTGTGGATTTAATGTTTTTTATTTTCATATATTAGATGGGGTATTCTTGTTCTCTGGCTTTTAGTTTGTGGGTTAGTAACTTACTGGATTTGTTACTGTAGCTATAGAAATTGGCTCCTCATTTCTTAATGGATTTTTCGAGTTCTGGAAGATTTTAATTTTTTTAATACTTGTCTAAGCTCTAAGTCTACTGTGTTCATTTTTCCAGTTGTATACTATCAACGATTGTAACTTGCCAAGCAAAGTGAAGACTCTTCGGTATAGCTGCATATTTCATTAAGATTCCACTTTTATATGCTTTGTGAGTCCTCCAAAGAGTAACCTCCGAGACCTCTCCTGTAACATCTAGTTGAAAAAATCTTTTATTTGTTCATTTAATTTTTGGGGGTCTTCTGGTTTTGCTAGTAGGAATGTGTTGAGACGCCATGTATGGTTCTGGGTGGATTGATCTAATAGATATTAGGTGGCCATGATCAAACCACAATGGTGGGCTTACTGTATGTTAGCTTGTTCTACTTTTTTGATAGTCCATTTATCGGTCCAGCACATATCTATTTGTGAATATATATATGATGAACTGGTCAATAATGGGTGAATTCCTTATCCAGGGGGTTTTTACACAGTGGGGCCAGAAGTGGGTAAAATTTTGGTTTTAGGGGTGGATATGCTCTTTAAAAATATATGCTATTATGTGGACATGTAAACACCCCCTGGATAAGGAATTGTGGTTTGATCATGGCCACCTACTAATATCTATTAGATCAATACACCCAGAACCATACATGGTGTCTCAACACATTCCTACTAGCAAAACCAGAAGACCCCTCAAAATTAAATGAACAAATAAAAGATTTTTTCAACTAGATGTTACAGGAGAGGTCTCGGACTTCTGGCCCCACTGTGTAATGTTAAAAAATCCTTACCTTACATCTCTGCTCAAAATGGTTCTCCAGTGCTTATCCAAAGTTCAGGAAAGTGTAAGAGCTGTGTTCCTGCCAAAAGGTTCCTCTAATCTGTCCTCCTGGAGGTATTATGACATGTACAGGGATGCCCTTCCCTCCCTTCATCCATCTGGAGCCCTCTTTCCTCCATGGTGCCCTACCTCTAAACACTTTTCACAAAATGTAGGTGACCTAGCCCACCCTCAGCTACGGTCCAGCCCCCTCTGTCCCAGCAAGCAGAGGGCCTGGATCAGAGAGCTGGGGGATCAAAGGACTGTAAGAGTTCTGCAGCTTTTTTTTAACAAGCGGTTTTTAGGGTGGACATATCCTTTAATGGGTATGTCCACCCCTAAATTGATTTTTAATATGCTGCTCCCCCATGTCCCCAGCCCAACCGCATAAATATTTTTTTCAGAAAGCCCCCCAAACTCTTACTTACCTCCCCTCGTTCCTCGCCGCCACTGCCGGCCCCTGCTTGCGAGAATGCAAGCAGAGGGGCGGGACCGGCAGTCGCGTCTGTGATTGGCTGAGCGGCAGCCAATCACGGACGCGGCTGCCGGTCATTCAGTGCAGCGGAGGAAAGCGGAGAGGTAAGTAAGAGTTTGGGGAGCTTTTTGAAAAAAAAAAATATGCGGTTGGGGCTGGGGGACATGGGGGAGCAGCATATTAAGGGGGTTTGCGCTAGGGGGAGGGATAGTAGAACGGGGGAGGGGAGAGGGAGGGGGAGGAGGGGGGAGAAGGGCTGCAGTCCACATGGCAAATATCTACCGGAGGCAAGATAGCAGGCAGAGCCTGCTATCCTCCTGGTGGTTAGTTTTGGGACTTGGGGGGGGGTTTACTGGAGAACCCTATGGAGCTGGGAGGTGGCGGTAAGGATTAAACTACACTACATGGTGGGGCCAGTAGTTGGGGGGATTATAGTTTTAGGGGTGGACATGCCCTTTAAAGCTTCATAAAACTATTTTATTAAACTCCTAATGTGTCAAGGCATCTTCATCTATAATGTATATAAATGTATTCTTTGCCTATTTGTAGAATAAAAATTAATTTTTAGTTTATTTTTAATTATCTGTATAATTGCTTACATCTTTTTCTGTATGTTATATCAAATCAATGCTAAGGCCACACTGACTGATCTGCACAATTGGAGCACATGCGATCCGCAAAAACATTCACACTCAATCTAAAAACTGGTTTCAGCGCCACCCACATTGACATGCATGGTGCCGTGATTCTAACTTGTTACTGCTGGTGTTTCCTATCCCTTAATGTCTATTTTTATTAGTTAATTGTTATTGTTTTATAAAGTTTTTAAGGTTTAAACTCTTGTGCCAGAATATTTTATTTTGTCAATTGTTATATTACTGAATGTGAATTTTTACTGCATTACATCTGTTATCGGAGTGCTGAAATATAATTAATATTCAGGCACAAAACCTAATTACACCTAAATTGTTTTGTTTAGTGAAGGAAGGGAAAGCAGGGAAACAAGTATCAGTTTTAACTGTTATGTTACACAAACATATACACTATACTTATACAGTTCTAACTGTTAGAGAAATGCGTGGCACATTACTTACAGTGGTGTAGCTACAAATCTGTGAGCCCTGATGCAGATATAATGATCCTAAAACAAAATAATAGAGCACAATAATAGTAATAAATTTAATAGTAAGACCAGGTAATATTACAACAATGTAGAAGTTTTTTTAATGGTTTAAATATTTAGGTAGCCTTTAGCTAAAGCAGGACTGGTATTTTACACATCTCAGGACCGGTACTTGAACATTAACTTGTTAACAAACTGCAGTTAAACTTAACAAAAAATATAAACCATTATAGGCATTTTGCAAAAGACTCTACGTCTAGATTTGCATTCTGCGAAAGTGTTCTCTAAGTTGTCAATGTTCATTTTCCATGCTTGGGATAGCAAGTTCAGAATGTATTTGTTGGGACATTGTACTCTGCAAATAGCTTTTAATAAGCTTTAACTTGGAGAAAGGTCTTTCTGCTGAGGCCACTATAACTGGTAGTGTAAAAAACAACAGCAAACCTGTACACACATCTGGAAGCACAGCACAGCATAGGGAGAACGCTCGGGACTGTGATTCCCTCCGTTGCGGGAGACTCCCCTATAGGGGGGAACGTTCGGCAGCCATGTTCGGGGAAAAAATCTACACACACTGCTGATCAAGCCCTGATACTGTTGATCCAAATGTATCAGTGTGTACGTAGCTTAACCTGCTCAGTTCTTTATTTTGGTGCACTTTCAGATTTCATTTTGCAGTATACTTCAAAAACTCAACAGCTGCATGGGAAAGTTAGGGTGTAGATCTTCCTGGTAATTGCTTTGCAGATTTGTTGCAGCTTTTACCAGGCCATCGTCTGATACTACTGTAAGGACTGCAGGCTGAAGAATTTTGAAGCTGTGAACTATGGTGTTCATCACTGCAAAGCGTCTAGATAACTGAGCATTAATGATGTCTAATGTGCCATGAAATACTACTGCAGCTTTGAAAAAACTTCCAGGATTTTCCAACTGTTCATCTTCACACAGTTCATCATAATGTCACTTTAGCCACTCTTTTATTATCAAAACTTGCAGGTATACCCCACTTTCCTGCAAGTGAGATTGCAGTTTTTTTGGCATCCTCATAATTTTTGTATTCACTGAGAACGGCTGTGGCATTTTGTATCAGATAAGCAGCATTGGACAGATAATTTCCTCTGCCTGCAACACTTTAGACTCCGTTTTAAACTTTCACCCCCCCCCCCAAAAAAAAAAAAACAGAGGGCTTGTGTTACATCAAAAAAATCATAGGGGGGTTATTCAATAAAAGTTCTTATCGTTTAAAATGGTGCTAATTTTGCCCCAACCAGTCAGATGTTAGCTTTCAAATGTTAAATAAGTTCTGATTGGTTGGGGCAAAATTAGCACCATTTTAAACGATAAGAAATTTTATTGAATCTCCCTGTTAATATCTCAGGAATTCCAGCAACCGCAACCTGTATCACTAAATTCAAATTATGAGCAGCACATTGCACATATAAGGCATTTGGCTCTTTCTCCAGAATATGAGATTGCACCATTTTATATACACCACTCATTGTTGCTGCTCCATCATTTCCTTGTCTACGACATTTACTAAGCCCTAGACCCTTTTCCTCTATACTTTGGACAAAATCTTTTTAAGCATTTTGGTTTTCTACTGCCTGAAAACCAAGAAACACCTTGTTTATTTATATCGGTTGCCCTAAGAAACTCATCCCATCCAGCAAGGACATATCAATAAATTAACTGGTCAATTCTGGATATATCTTAAGTAGTATCCATAATGTGTAAAACTGTGATGATCTGATATCCGATTGAATTTCAGATTCTACCTATTTTGCCAACATGTTAATTACTTCATTTTGTATGGTTGGACTCAAGTATCGGATTGAACCCTGTAGTAACTGGAGAAGTTCCCCTAAAACATGGTCATAGAGTGCTAGTAATTCAATGATAGCGAGGAAATTGCCATTATTCCTTTCTTAAATGTTCCCTTGGACCACGGAATGCTATATTGCACATTGCCATTGTTGATGTCGCTTTATTTATTCTGTTCATGACTTGCCTCCAAAATTGTCTGTCTTAAAATTGATTTTTCATTATCAGTCTCTATCATTTTATTTCTTACACTGTTCATATACAATGCATGCCTTCGTGTGAGTCTGGGAATTCTTGTGAATATCTATTTTAGTGGACAGCCTTTACCACTTCTGTTTTCCCTTTTCCCATACAGACTCAAACCCCAGTTTTTCTCCATCTCCAAATAACCAGTAAACTACAAAATGTAACAACCTGCATAAAAAACTTTAAAAACGGGCACAGTCCTGATAAAAAAATCCCCAAATTACATTTATTAACGCATAAATAGCTGGCCAGCTACAAAATACCTTATACCATATACAATAAAAATATACTAACTCCCCTCCCCACATAAAAATATGCATACAATATAAAAAAACAGTAGCTATTATAAGATATAGGGTATAAATATCAGTAATCCAAAGTCTCTTATTAGCATCAAAGCATATAGTCCCAATATGTAGCAGCAGAAAATATGGTCCCAATGTGTGACCGTAAACAATATGGTCCCAACATATAGCAACAGATGATATGATCCTGATATTATACCCTAAATACCCTAAAATAGCCGAATCAGCTATTCACTTCCTTGCTGCTTTTTCATTGTGTGCACACATTATATTACGATTTTTGGCTACAGACCTCCGACAGAGCTGTAGAAGATAAGTACAGCTCCCTATGATAATGACTTAAACATAACATCGGGTTATAGTTGGCACACAGACTGGTAAAATGCTCAGCACACAGACCCTGATAAAATGCTTTGTAAGTCAAGACTGGTAAAATGCTTTGCACATCAACACTGGTGAATGCATGGCAAACAGAATGATAAAAATGCTTAGTACATGACCGCTGGTAAAATGCTTGACACACAGACATTGATAAATTGGTTGGAAAACTGGAGCTAGCAAAATTTGTTAAATAGTTGGCAAATTGGCAGTGGTAAAATATCACTTGGTGCACACACAATGCCAACCATTTACAACTGCTAATTTGCCAACCACTTATTAATGTCGGCATGCAGGCATTGGTAAAATTGTTGTCAATTTGGCAGTTGTAAATGGTAGGCAAATTGTGCATCAAGTGCCATTTACCACTGCCAGACAATGCCAACCATTTTGATTTTACCAATGTGTACCAACTTGGCCTACAGGTATTAGTAAATAATTGGCAGTGGTTTAAAGATAACCAGTGTAAAGTGAGTGTAAAAAAAATCAGCACACAGGCAGCAGCAGGTACTCCCCACCGTCCGCAGGCAGAGCTTGTTGGTGACGTCACAGAGTGTTAATGCTTTCAGCAAGAGTCAGTCTTCTTCCAACTCCTCTCACCTCATATCTCTGAGACTGACCTGTCTTATCTTCCTAGTTCCTCCAGGTAAGGTTCATTCAACTTCAGTGGTTAGTTCTCCTGCGAGTGGCGCAAACCAGCCCTGCACATGGGCGCACCACCCATAATAACTGTTTTAGAAGCGCATGTGCAAGAGGAGGCTGCATGAAGAATCGTAATTATGGTGTTGCGGTGCATGCAGCCCCCCAAGGTACTTGGCCTGGTCGCGTGTGTGACCTTGGCGACCCCGGTACCTACGCCACTGCTGGTTTCCCTGCTTGCCCTTTTTCATGGCACACGTCCGCTGCCTAGGGTCCACAGAGTTATGATTGATGCTTCCCCACTTGCGAGATGACAGCCAAGTGCGCACCTAAATTATCCCGATGGAATGCCTAGCTAAAAGTTGCTACGGATATTGTTGGGAAATCCAGCGCTTGGTTTGATTCAGCTTGTGTTAGGCCATATTATTGACCCCCTGATTCATTTATTAGACTTTTGTTCACCTTTAAATTATTAATTTATAAAGGGAAACAAGCAAAAATATTTAACTGCTAATGCAGTTAAATTTTAGATATGGTTTTGTTTGACAATGCTATTACTTACATAACATAGATGTGATTGTGCGTGTTTCTTCTCCATTTCAAGCTCATTTTTATCCTGGTAACCCTTTTATACTGGCATAATCTTTGTTTTGCGAGACGCAGCAGTAGTAATTCTTTATAAGGTATACGTTAGGAAAATGTATTTTACATTCAGCTCGCCGTTACATGGTCAGTTACCGGAACACTTACTAGATGCCTCACACACTAATATTAATAACCAAAAGTTATAAAATAAGCAGTTACCTTTGAAACCATCTAAGGATATCCCTTCACTCTCTCCTACTCCTCTGCATTTCATATCTATGACCTGGCCTGGCCAGCTGCCGGGAGACATTAGGAGGAAACCATTAAAGGACAACTCCACCCTCATAAGAACATCTTTTAGAAAGAATGGGCTCTTTAAAATATGTTGATATATCATAGTTTTTCCTATGAATTCATTACTGTATGTCTGCTATGCTTCTGGATGCCTCATGGAATCTGAGCAATTTAGAAACCTGAACTGAGCCTGTACTGAGCCTGGGCATGCTCAGAAGAGGCAGCTAGGGGATTAACATTCAGTCATTGGCTGTGATGTCAACTGTCAAATCCATAACTGACTGTTACTAACTGGAAGAACCAGGAAGCAGAAACAGGACATTGTGCAGGATTTCAGGTTAGACTTATAGATTTCAGATTCCAAACTATTACAGTTTAGGGTTTTGGGGGGTGATTTACCTGTATGTAAGTTTTCATTTTGGGGCTGGACTTGCCCTTTAACAATTGCCTCTTAAATTGCCAAAATGGGTTACTGATTTTGATTACTGCCAGTTCAAAGGATAAAAGAAGAGATTTGAGGTTATTTGATTTTCTTGAATCACATGTAAACATCTGCTGCTCAACAATTCAAGATGCTTTCAGGTGTGGTGCACATCACAGAGGGAAGACCTTTTACATGTAATTCAACTACACACATATTACCTTTACTGCAGATTAGCATACACACAAGCAATAAAGTTAAGTATGGACTCGTTTCGTTACATCATTTGTACAAACATGCTTAAGTTCTTGTGCCCTCCAAGGCATTGTGCCAGCATTAGTCCTCTAGCCTAGTGAAATAAGTAAATTCCATGGAGAAAAAAGACAATACATTCTTGTCTCTGTATTAGTTGTGACCTCTTCCAGTGAACCAATTTAGAGTACAGAGCTATTCGCTTTACTACAAGTTGGACTGCCATTAAAGAGGTCGGGAATAGACTATACAGAAGTAGCAAGTATAAAACTGGCAAAAATATGCAGCTCAGGTGTGGCACACAGAGAAAATGCATTTTATACATTACACAAAATTCATTCATCAACCACACATATAGCTTTTACAAGCATGGCTCCCCGGCAAAAATTTGTATATAAGCTAAGGACCCCCAAGTGGGGGTGGATATGCCCTCTTTAAAGGAGAACTAAACCAAATTTTTACACACCAGAATCTGAAAATACCCCCTCTAAAAACACCAATAAACTGTAAAATCCCACTATAGTAAATTGCATTAAAGTAAATTTTACCCCCTAAATAACTGGATAAAATAACTGTATGTACAGTGACAGGCCACACCCCACACTCAGTCACATGTTCCTTTGCCTAATCTGTCCTGTAAAAGGATTGGCTAAAAGCTACTAGTGGGGGTGACCAACTGTAGAAAGTTCCTGCAGTATCTTAGGACTGGTCATGTGTAAATAACCCAATGGTCAGTGACCACACTGATTCTGGGATGTTGGAAAATAAAATACAAACCCCATGTTTGTTATCAAAATGAGAGGTAAGACACCGATTACTGCTTTTATATATAAGGTTCTAAGGCTTTTGTTGTCATTTAAGTGAAAAAGATATTCGTATACATGCAAGCAATGAAGGGTAATCACCTGCTCAAAGGTTCAATTAGAGTTTGTCAAAAAACTGAAGCAACAGATTTTAACTTAGTTATCCTCCAGACAGTCTGCTTAGCAGGATTCTGTTCTCAGAAGGGGAAGGTGAGAGACTGTTAAGGTGAGTAGACACGCTTAAAGATCTTTAAGATTCTGTAATTTTTTTAAATATCACCCTACGCGCAGTTCCGAGCGTTCTCCCTATATAAAGTATAGGGAGAATGCTTGGGACTGCACATTTCCTTCAGCCGCAGCTTCCTCCCTGTAAATATAGGGAGTCAGCTGTTGGAAATTTTCAGGGCAGTTACATTGCCCTTGGGAATGCTCGGAACTGCGGTAAAAGGGGGCAGTCCATCTGATCCAACTGAATCCTTTCTTAAACTTTACAGTGTGTACCAAGATTAAGACCCAAGAATCGCCCTGATATTATTTACTGATCCGGTAGGATAAATTAATAAATGTCAAAGGGAACCTTCACACACATTATAGATTGTTGCCCAAAGGAGTCGTTTGTTGGCCACTTCCCCAGACAGTTATCTAGTGTGTCGACAAAGCTAAAGCACATGCCTTATTTTCAAATGACTTGTCCTATTAGGAATGTACCACCAAGTTCTCTCTCATGAAGTTCATTTTATTCATTATTTAGTTATTTGCTCTTGACCATAAATTGTTCCAGAGCTCATGTGAATCCACTAAAGCGGTACAGGCTAGAAAATTCATCCAGTCCACACTGTTTTTCGTGTCCTTTTTATATATAGTTGTGCAGCAGTAACCGTGACATATTTAGATCATACTGTAAGTAGTGTGCTGCAGAATGCATCACCTGCATTAACTGGAGGAGAGCTATGGCTTGAATTGTTTTTCTTTATGTATTTCTTCATTCTCTGAAGCTTTGGCACTGTTCCCTAAGTCTGCCCACGATATATATATATTTAAACCTTGGCCAGTTCACCTGATGTCATGTTATTAGGATTCTTAGCGCAGCAGATACTTAAAGGATTGAAACTCCTTGGGTTGATACTCTTAAGCTTTATTTAGCCAAGTTGTCTTAAAGAACCAGTCTCACAATTAACATCAAATTATTTGCACATTAAAAGAAGCAGTTGTAAAAACCTGTATGCCAATAAAGCATTTTCCATCCATTCTATAGGTGTGTAACGAAGATTTTTTTTTTTTTTTCCAGCAATCGCATGCGTTTCCATAATGGAAATGGGGCAATCGCATGTGCAATCAAACAAAAATTGCACCGGAATCGCACGCAATTGTTGCTGCAAAAAAGATTCACCATGTCCTGATCAAGTATCATTCTGTTATCGTTGTAAATCACTTTTTAATTGAATATAATATTATTGTGTGCCATCAAGTTTGCCAATTCAACTACAGCAATATTAAAAGATCTGTTCATACCTCGTAACCTTATGCATTCTTTCAGTTCATAATGCTTTTTCAGCTGTGATTTTAGGTTCCCACAAGCAAAATAGTATTGTGCTTTTTTTTTTTTATGTAATTCCCCACACTGTATGTTTTCATTTTATTCAATAAGTAGTAACTTCTGTTTGCTTAAATGTGAAAGTAGCAATCGGAGTTTACAAAATAAATTGGTACTCATAATGAGTAATGTACACATATCCATATTACTGAAGCCTGTGGGGGATGGGGAAAGTATTGCTAGATAAATGTCCAAAACATGCACCATCGTTAAGATGCCCGATTAATGCTTTTCAACAAATTCCCGTTTCTGACGATAAAAATGCACGTTTATAGTTGTTTGGTCAGACTTGTTGCCCGACCAAACTGCCACACACAATCATTTATCGTCCGAAATGGCAGTGTACCACATGTGTGTCACCCGATTGTGCGGTTAACCAATTCCTAAAAACTTCCTATGATGCAATGGTATCTGGGGAGTGCACGCTTCGCTGCCAGGTAGGTTATTTTAGGGTCACGCCTTCCTACTGCTCCTTTCCCTGCATTATTTGGAACCCGTTTGACAAAGGCCCATTTGTGGGTCGAAACAGGTTGGATCAATAAACGGGCATATTTATATGCTTTTCCCGCCATTTTTGCAAAACCGCAGTTACCGACAAGTTAACGCCTTGTTAACTTTTCGCGCCTATCACAACAGTTACCAACGCTTCTATTTATAAAGCGGCGGTAACTGAAGTGCAATGCTAATCTCGTCCGTTTCACTTTACCACCTTGAGGGTGGCGAAAACGGGCGAGATTACAGGGGGCTGGGAGGGGATGCCGGGAAAGGATCGACCACCTGCGGATGCGACCACCTGCCGCGACCCCTTCCCAGCAGCCCCTCACAGCCCCCCGCCCCATACTCTCGTGGGGAGTGGGAGGGAAGGGCCTGCTGGGGGGGGTTGAGGGACCCTCCAGCAGGGGCACGGAAAAGTGCCTTTTGGGGCTTAAGGGGTCCCGCAGCTCGAGCCAGGACCCCCCTCCTCGGCCCTATCAGGGCCTTTGCGGCACTTACAAGTGCCCTTGCGGCTCTAACGAGCCCTTCCCCGGCCCTATCAGTTTTCTGCAAACCTATATAAAGAGGTGCACTCCACCGCAGACCTCAGATGCCATTGCAGTAGATGGCTGAAGAAAGAAGCGGCTGGCAACATCGGCTCCGCTGAGGCCGGCAGTGCCAGCGGGCTCACTGACGGCTACAGTCAGTGAGCCAGCCTGGCATCGGCGACCTCAGAGGGGTTGGTATCGCTAGACCAAAGACGTCGCGACAGATCAAGACGCCGGCAACACTGGCCTTGTTCATGCCGCCGGCGCCCGCCGGGGGTACCTCTCTTGGCGTCGGTGGCCTCAGTGGAGCTGATGTCCCCGGGGCTGGAAGAAAGAAAACGCCGCCAAAGGGCTCTTTTAAGAGCCGCTCACTAGGGGTCACAGTTCGAGCTGTGGGACCCCCGCCAAAGGCACTTGTATGTGCCGCAAGGGCCCTTATAAGGGCCTGGGGGGGTCCCGGTTCAAGCCCCTTAAAACCCAAAGGCCTCTTGATAGAGCCACAGGGGCACTTGTAAGTGCCGCAAAGGGCCCGATAGGGCCGGGGAGGGGGGTCCCTGCTCGAGCTGTGGGACCCCTTAAGCCCCAAAAGGCACTTCAGTGCCCCCCGCTGGAGGGTCCCTCCACCCCCTCCAGCGGGCCCTTCCCTCCCTGCGAGAGTACGTGGCGGGGGGCTGCTGGGAAGGGGTCGCGGTGGGTGGTCACATCCACCGCGGGTGGCGAGGACACCCTGCCGCGCCCCTCTGAGGAATGCGACCACCCGCGGCGATCCTTTGCCGGCATCCCCTCCCAGCCCCCTGCTCCGGGATTTGAAAATTACCGCGGCACAATTATTAATATGGCGATAGCTGTATTTTTCTCACAGCGATGTGCAGCGGTAATTTTATGATGCTAATTTTGCCCGTTTATAAATATGGCCCTAGGTGTTAGCAGTTCTCCTGCGTGGCGTCCCCTTCCTTAATTATTCTATTTGGTATGATGCAATGTTGTAAGTAATATCATTATAATCTGTGTGCTGATTATAGCGACAATTTGGCTTCTCCTTCCTGTGCAAGTTATGCCTTTTTGCGGCACCCCACCTTCCACAGAACAAGATTACTGGGAGCATCCATGCTTTAACATTTTAAGAAAAAACTGCACCATTGCATTGCTACAGGGCATGGACACTAAATTATAAATATATGTACACCCTGCAGTAATCTATCAGTGCTAAATAGGGAGCCATCAATATCAGTATTTCTACATCTACATAAATATAGGAGTTCTGTGACCTTTATAAAAGAACTTGGCTTACAGCCTTCTGTATTTACATGGTCTCCGAACTCTTTGGCGACTTCTAATATCCTTATAATTTACCTTAGAGGGTAAATTATTCACTACATAATCCACTGTTACTTTTGTAAAAAAACAATAATTAATGTATTTTAAAATATTTCATATAGTTATGTAGATGTAGAAATGCTGATATTGATGGCTCCGTATTTAGCACTGGGCTATTTTCTTAGATCTACATGCACAAGAGACACTGTGGCTCTGATTTAATGTTGAAATTGTGGCTCTGGATAAACTCTGTTTATGAGTTATGTGTTTATCAATTTGCATTGCCAGTGCAATGCAGTGAAACAAGCAGGGGGCGGCGAGGGGCCGGGTCAGGTAAGAGACTTCAGGGGACATCTTTGGAACATATTAGTAATGCAAAGGCTAGATTGGGAGGGTGATTAACATTTATAGCTAAGCTTTATTTTTGACTGGACTTGCCATTTAAGGTGGTCATACACACAATGATCGTGGTCGGTCCATGTGGGTGATTTCCAGATTTACTGAATCTTTAATGTATATTTTTTTTCACCTTAAAATTGAATAAAATCAAAGTTGTTGCATTTGTGGCTTTTCCAAAACCTTTGAAGATGCTGCAGATTATCTGAAATTCCTATTATAGTCATGCCTTATATTTTGTGCGTATTTAATAAGGTTTAGCGTGCAAGGATTGCATTGCATCTCATTGCCTGGTACATTGCTGTCAATGTTTTACTAGGTTATCTCCTGGTGCTCAGATTTGCAAATTCCTCAATCCATACACTGCTATGTTTTAAGTGTGATGTTTGGTAATTAGATCAATGTGATAGGGAATGGTAATTTTATATACAGACAGCTAAATGTACCGTATGTATTGTATGTACAGTTTTTTTGGTTTTGTTTTTTATAGTGCCTGTGTCAAAGGTTTAGCATTCAATGCTGATCCGGCAACTCCTGGAACCAATTTTAATTTTTTTGGGTAAACTGTTCATTAAGCTGTGTACATACTGTATGATATTTTGGCCCAATCAGCCTTGGTGGGTAGATTTTTTGGGTACCGTATATACTAGAGTATAAGTCGATGTACCTATTTTTACCTGAAAAATTTATAAAAACTGATTGACTCGAGTATAAGCCGAGGGTAGAAATTAGTTGCCCTTTATATGGACAGCAGAATTCCCATACATGAATGCCATACAGTAATAGCCACATCCAGTACCAGTAACCTCCAATTCCTTGGCACTCCATATGTTTAGAAACTACAACTCCCAGCATGCTTTGTTGCTGGGAGTTGCAGTTTCTAAACATGTGGAGTGGCAAGGTTCATATAGTAAAGGGCCCTCTGACCCCCATATAGTAAAGGGCCCTCTGACCCCCATATAGTAAAGGGCCCTCTGACCCCCATATAGTAAAGGGCCCTCTGACCCCCATAGTTAAAAATGTCACCTGAGAGTTGTAGTTTCAAGCTGTCATTTGCACTGTACTAGTAGTTGTTTTTTGCCCCAAACTGAGGAGACCCATCAGATTTTCAGCATCCAGATTAGCAGTGACAGTGCTGAGTGAGCCCAGCAGCCAGACTACAGGAATCAGGAAGTGTAAAGGCAGATCAGCTCCTGTAACTTTCTATGCAGGTTAACACAGCTACTGGTTACTATCCGCAATTGCAGAATTTGGATCTAAATTAGGACTTGACCCGAGTATAAGTCGAGGTTAGGTTTTTCAGGCTAACTTTAAAGCCTTAAAAATTCGACTTATACTCGAGTATATACGGTAATAAGGCCAATATATCTGTTGTGACAAGCAAAAAGTTCTTGGTTTAATTCATTCAGTAGGTAATCAGATAAAAACTGTAAGGGCTAGGCCACACTGGTGTGTTTCTCACGTGCTTACGATTATTTTTGCGATCTATTAGCGCAGGAGAATCGCATGCCAGGGCATCACAATGTGAGTAGTCACATTGCACTTCAATCTGTTACTATAGCACCATTTTTTGTCAATCACTTGCACTCCGATAACTGATAATTGACTAAATCCTGGCACAAATGGGCAAGCTTTTAACATGCGATACTGTCCGTTGTAATGTGGCCGCAGCCTCAAACATAATGGGTGAGCTGTCATGGGAATGTGCAAATTGAGTTGTAATTGTTTTTGCAAGTAAAGTTAAAGTTTAACTCTTCTGAGATGTCCCCCAAAACTACCAAAACCCAAAAGAGTTGTGATTTACTAAAATTTAGGGCTAGGCAACACTATTCATACTAGGAGCGCTGCTGTCCATTGTGCTGCAATCCGCTTATGCGATCACTATTTTTTGTACGATTCATGCATGTGCTCAGACAACAGAATATTACCTGAATCGCTTTTGCGTGTGTTGTATTGTGGCCTTAACCTCACTGTCTTTTTATATATACACTTTTTAGTGGACCTTTAGATTTAACTTAAATGTTATCTTTTTCTTTAGCCTCATGAATTTGATGAGTGCCGCTTTGATATCAGTGTTAATGACAGTGTTTGGTATCTACGAGCTCAAGACCCAGATCATCGGCAAAGGTGGATAGATTCCATTGAACAACACAAGGTAACGGTGTGTGCAATTATACTGAAGATTCCAAAACAGTTTGTGAAAGTTTCTGCTTGTGAAAGTATTCATAGTTTTTCAAGGGTTATTAACAGGCAAAAGTCAGTCAATTTTGATTTTTATTTACACCTGTCACTGTTGTTGATGATCGTAGTGTTGACAAACGACCTTAGTCGGCATTACGGCCGGTCGACGGAAAGTTTCTGTTTGTTAGTATCTGCTCCCTTTACTTTAAGTAAAGGGAGCTGATCCGATCGTACTGTGTATGGCCGCACGGCCGACCGATCCCTATACCATGTACGGGAATCGGTTGGCTCCGTGTGTGTGGTCCCCACAGCATGTGTGCCAACAAATACCAATGTGATCTGTCTGCACAAAGCTGTGGAAATCACATTTGCATGGCCACCTTTAAAGGGACAGTTCAATGGAAATGATTAATATTTGTTAAATTTTTAGATTTTGTAATGCCTTCTTAGTTATTCTACATATTCTCTCCCATTTTAAGAAATCAGTTTATTTTATACCCTTGGTTGTTCCCTGCTGTTGACATTAGTGAGCTGCCATTTCAGGTTCTAATGGCCCTTCTTCTTCCCAGGATGCGCCACATCTTTGAAATGTCCCTAACAGTACTTTCTTCTGATTGGCTGTTGGATGGGTTAAAGATGCTCAGATCTCTACTGAGCAACTGAATCAACCCAGGCACTGGGTCAAGGGCAAGACCATAACAGTCTCTAATAGGGGTCCTGCAAACAGGAAGTCAGTATTTCAGTTGCATTTATTTATACACAGACAAAATGTTGAATTGGCAGATTAAGGTCATTGGGATGAAAAAATACTGCTCTTTTTTTCTGAAAAGCATATGTATTTGCACTGAACTTCCCCTTTAAGTGTGAGCAGTTGATCATATACTCGCCTTTTCCTCGATCCATAGCTGCCTTGTACTCGGGGTCATCACCTCCTGGGTGCTTTACCTAACTGCTGGAATACTTACTTAAAGTCTCCCTTGGTGCTCTGGTCTGATCCTTCTCCCGGTCAGTGACAGTTTGTGATGCAGTTAAAGTGAAGACACGTCTCCTTGGAGAGTGCATCTTACCATTGGCTGTATGTACTTTCAGTAAGTATTCCAGCAGTTATGTAAAGTCGCCAGAGTTGAGGATTTACTGATTCAGGTCCTCACCCTGGGTACTATGCAGCTATGAAGTAAGAGGAGCGAGCAGGAGGTGAGTATAATTTTTTTTTTTTTTTTTTTTTTTTTGTCCTGCATGCACCTCAGCGTTGTGACTTTCTGTTCCTTTACAATATTGTTATATACGTTTGTGTCTAAATGAAAAATATATACATCCAGCAGTTAATAAAATGTAAGCACTTATAATACCTACTACTCAAATGATGTGTCTGATGGCAACCTTACTAGCCTACTACTGTGAACCCACTCTTGCTGCAATTGATTTGTTCATAGTAAATGGTTTTAACAGCAGGTGTCTTTTATATCTGGGACAAACGATTAAAGGCAGTGTACATATGCTGGCGTTAAAGTGCATTTATTGGTGTGAAGCATTTTTTAAAGTGTTTTTGATGTATTTCAGCATTGATTGCCTTTTACAGATTTGCTTTGATGTCTTATTCAATCCTATATCCCGATTTTATAAAGGAATAATATTTAACCATTTATCCGCTGCCTCTGTAAAATAGGATCTGGATCTATCTATAACAATCTCCCCTTTCCATTCCAAATTCCTGATGCTACATAAAAGATAAAACAAAAACAGGCAAGAGTTGGTTTCTAGTTACAGCAAGATTTAATGACTATTTATGTATTTTTTAAATTTTTTCTGTAATAAGATATTAAGTACATAAAATGCCTCATTTTAATTGGAATTAAAAATACATTTTAGATTATATTTTCTTAAGGAGGCAAAAGTTCACGGACCCAAAACAGGTGTATGCTTCTGTGTCCATCATTACCGTAATACCCCTCCAAACATAGGTAGCACTCTATGCTTTATTCTATTAGTTAAAAAATAATTTCATATCACAACAGGTCACAGGCCAACTTTTCCATAGCAGCATATACACACCAACGGTAGCAAAGTTTCCTGTGCACCTTCAAGGAACTGAAGTATGATTAACATTTACATTGTCCTTAAACCTTTTAACCCAGATCAGCGCAGCTGCTGTCAATCCTGAATTGTTAAAGGATAAGTAGACTCAAAAAACAAAGTTTAAATGGTAGCTGAATCACTAACAATCCACGTGCACGGATTGAACTGCCTCTGGATATTTGGACACAAGTTGGAAACGAGGTTCAACAAGGGCACAGGTAGGCTCTGAAGGGACCTTTAAAAAAAAAAAAAAAAGGGGGGGGGGGGAGAAGGTTAGTTAGGAATTCAGCTACCATTTAAACTTTGTTTTTTGAGTATACTTATCCTTTAAACAAGCAACTCATCATAGCAACCTCGATTTCCTTTCTTTTCTTGTTTGGTATCCTAACCTTGGGTTTTGCAGCAGCAGTGCAAATTTCATATATATAAAAACAGGAAATCCTGCACAATAATCTGTTGCCCCTGTTTCTGCTTCCTGGTTCTTCCAGTTAGCAACTGTCAGTTATGGATTTGACAGTTGACATCACAGCCAATGACTGAATGCTAATCCCCTAGCTGCCTCCTCTGAGCATTCACATTCTCAGTACCAGGTCACTAAATTGCTCAGTTTCCATGAGGCATCCAGAAGCATAGCAGGCATATAGTAATGAATTAAGAGGACAAATTAGGATATATCAAAACATTTTTTAAAGGCCATTATTTCTAAAAAAAAAAAAAAAAAAAAAGAATGTTGTTTATGAGGGCGGAGTTGTCCTTTTAACAAAGGAAAGTAGCAAATAAACCTAATGTAAGGAAGTTATCTTGCATTTTATAAACAAATTTAGGGTAAGTGTGTGTGTGATATACAAATATGGATTGACAGCCATATAAAAGCATGAGGCCAGAGGCAGGGCACTTGGCCAATGAAAAGATATGCTTCCAAGTCCATAATGGGAATTGGAATGAAGCAGACCCGACGTGTACAACTTTAGGTAAGTATTATAAATCCAAACTCATGGGTGAGAACCTAGTTGTTTACCTCCTCCTCAGGATTGCCAATTTATCCCTTTAAAACCATTAAAAAAACCAGTGCATTAAATTACTGCTTTTATACTAGAAGTATCTTAATGCATTCTTGGTTAATGAGACGGTGTGATCAGACTACCATGGAGTACTTTATTACTGATCTGCGAGTCTTGCAGAATATTTCATTGGTTTACGTGCTGCAATGGTACACATAATCATTTGTAACAAGTAACATGCATTTAATAGGCTTTCTGTTTTAAATGCATGACTGGAAATCATACTTTAAAAAAAAATATATATATATTTGTCAGAAAAAAGTGCAATTGTTGTATTTGTACTCAGAAGTAATTAGCCTTAATGCATTATGGTTTTACAGGCAGTAAGATCCAAAGACTGTAAATTAGTGCAAACCTTCAAGCTACAGAGAAGCTTATCCTTCTTATGACAATCATCAGGGTATAATATAAGGACAAATTCCAGTAGCTAACGCTTTGACAGAAGATGATGATGAATTGAATGTGCCCGCAAAACCTTATCCACTGGTTTTATTCCTGTGTGAGGCTGAGGCCCCACTACAACGCACTAAATCCTGAAGGGAATCGCGAGCATAATTGCACGGGATTGCTTGTGTGATTTCTGTGCATTGTCGCACGTTGCTCCGTGTTTGCGCATGTGTTTTTGTAATTTAATATTATAAAAACGCATGCGTTTGTGTAAAAAAATGGTTTGCGTGTGCACCAGAAATTGCAGGAATTTTTGCGTTCCCACGATTTCCATTTTAACCAAAAGCACTAAAAACGCGTTGGTGTGGCCTAGCCCTTAGTATGGGCTAAAGCCCCTTCACCTGACAGTTTCCTATTTGAATTTCTTCAATTAATGGTAAACTTTTGTTTTGCCACACATTTGAAGGTGTTGCCACTGTTCATAACTGTCATTTACATTGTGATGCATTAAGTGTATAGTGTCTCATTACATTATACCATCTATTTAGGCTGAGGCCACACTACTATGGGCGGTGCTTTTCACGCATGTTACCGTCCCTTTGTGCTGCGATCTGCGCAATTGGAGTGCATGCAATTTGCAAAAATGTCATTGCATGCGCTTCAAGTACATTCACATGCACCGCTCTGCGTTTCTCACGCGCAAATTGATTGATAATGTGATCCTTAGCACATGAGAAACAAGCAAGTGTTGCCTAGCCCTTAAGATTGAGTCATCTGCTGGTATTCAACACACATATACATCACTTAGAGGTTTGGGGGGTGGTGCAGTGAAGTTTTTGTCATTGTTTGATAAGTTACCTACAGGCCATTTTTTGATATAAATCTAAAGGAAATCCTTTATAAACTGGTGACTAAACACGAATGGCTCATTTGGAAATGGAAAATGAGACTAATAATGGATAGTGAGTGTGTGAGAGAAATCAGGGTGTGGTGAACATTAAGCAATCATTTCAGTTTGTGAAGCTGCTGGTGATTACATTTTCCGCTGTGACTCACTGTGCACATGGCCACAATAATGTTAAAAGGATTGCTCACTTTCACAAGCCTTTCCTTTCTAGTACATATTGCCATAAATGCCAAAGTCTTAATACTGTTTTACATTTAACCCATTTGCTGCTAGAGACTTTTACATTACTCATGTTAGTAACAATTTTAATAACGGTCGCATAAAAGATAAATTCTCTTGTGTCCTATAAATCAGGGAATTCTCCAACCTGTGGATGTTTGAACACTACAACTCCTACAGAGGGAAGACTGGGAATACTGGGAGTTGTAGTTTCAAATATCTGGAGGCAAACAGAATACATGTATGAATGAATACGAATATATTTTTCTATATTTGTATGAATTATGTGTTTGGTGTTTTGAGAGAGAAATAAATATATGTATTTCTATGTAAGGGTTCCCTGAGATGTTAACATTTTGTCAAGGTTTCCATAGGGATAACAGGTTGAGAAACACTGGTATAGACCCATTCCCTGCGGTGAATTTAAGTGCACATTTATAGATCTATCATTTAGATTTGTATAAATTATTTATTTTGATGATTTAATGATCAAAGGGAAAAAAAAGATACATAATAATATTTAAACATTATTTTATGTTGGGGTTCCCTGAGACATTGTTCTAAGTCTTCCCCACAGTTTGACAGACACTGCTCTAAGGTACCCCCAAACAATGGATTTCAAATAAAGGATTAGGTGATTTGTCCAGTGGCCCCAGCGTAACTAGACTAGAAAAACTGCAAATAAGTTGCATTATTTGCTGAGACAAGACATTTGTGTTCATTCTAAAATGAAACTTATTAAAGAGGCTGTAAATACATAGATGTTCAACCTGCACCCTCCAGATGTTTAAAAACTACAACTCCCAGCATTCTCTAACCACAGAGGGCAGAAAAGTAATATGGGAGTTGTAGTTTTTAAACATTTAGTGGGCCGCAAGTTCTTGCTGTAGCGTGTAAAGCCTGTTAGTTTGTACCAATGTTTCAAAATCGTATGTTAACTTTTTTGCCTCTTCATGCCTGCTGAGAGCAGTTTTAATCAGATTTCCTAAAGAACATGTGATAGTGACTACTCAGCTGCTTATGAGCTGACCAGCAAGCATATGCTTCTAGGTTTTAATCATGGGGTTCTTCTCATTTGTATTCTAATCCTGTTTATTTCTGTCATATTGTTAGAAATGTGATCAGATATCTGCCCTTCCATGCGTATTGGTTGTTTTCACCATTTTAGATTTTTTTTTCATAATAAATTGCACACAGAGGAATGGGCGATATCACTCCCCCCCCAAACGTTTTCATGACACGTGGTTCACATTAGAGCTTTACCTTCTCAATAATTATATGCAATAATTAACATTTTTAATTAACCTTTTACATGGCAGTTTTAAACATTGATCATTTCCACCAGTTTGCAGACAATTATAGTGTTGCTAGCTCAACTGACTGTATGTGATGCTTACACTTTACATTGTGGACTGTGTGTTAGTTTAATGGTTAACACTAATGTCCAAATTGCTGAAGTCTCTCAGCTACTTCTGCAAGTTTTTTTGGTTCTTCAATGACCCTCACATTCGTAACATAATAGAATGCATGTGTGTATAATATTGTACTTGATGTGAATGGATACATTATGTAAGTCCAATGCTATTTAGAAAAATAAAATAAGTGCAATGCAACAGAATAACAAAACATCCATTTTCAAGGGAGAATATAATTGTCCTTTAAACCCTTAAAACCCTTATGATTTAAAGCAAACTGGGTTTTATCCCATGTCTTGTTACCCACTACAGTTAATGCTGCATGGAATGTGTAAACTATAATGATTCAGCATAAAGAAAAACTGGGAAAGATGTTTTGTAAAAGTTTGTAAATATTGTCCAGCAGTTTTAGAATTCCCTTTTTCTGATGTAGGCTGGGAACTGTTAAACACAACAGCCTTTTATCCAAAATCAATTTATTTTAAAACGTTTCTATTGATTGCAGACAGCTTGTAAATACAAATGCATCATGCAAGTTATTTTAATTCAAAGAAAAATTGCATGTATCCATGATTGATTTTGTATCATTTCTTCCACCTCCCTCAAAATGATGTAACGGTTAATAGCTTGGGTAGGAGATTAAAATGAGGGGTATGGCATGTCATTTCTAGGAGAGGTTTTTATTTGAGATTCTCTGCTCATTTAGTTTAGACTAAAACACAGTTTTCTTGACTTAGGGCTAGGCCGCACTAACACTTTTTTTGCGCGTTTGCACACACCAATTTTTGTGCGAGTGCACATACGTGTCCATTTTGGTGACAAATGCGATCACCATTTTTTCCCGCAATCGCATGTATTTCCATTATGGAAAATGGCAAAATTGTGCTACATCAAGCTTTGTGCGTTGCATTGTGGCCTCAGCCTTGTAGCCTAGAAAATACTACTTATGATTTTATCACTTAGTAGTATAGTATTTGAGGTGTAATAAAGACATATGTCCGGCCAGTGCAACCCATCTAGCAATATCCTCATTTCCTGCCTAACTGTTGATCCAGAGGAACGCAAAAAACCTCACCAAATTTATGAAGGGGGAAATTTCAAAAACCAGTAACTTGCAACATTCCTTGTTTGCAGAAACTCATCCAGCTTTTTTTTTTTAAACTGACCAATGAACCTGCCATAACAACGTCCAGTATAGCATAGTAGTATATATTTCCGTTTATAAAAAAAAAAGTGTTACAGACTGAAATAACAGTATTTACTTTTTCTGCAGTTCCTAATTGTTCCTGTTAAGCGTTCCATTCTATTTAGTATCTTACGCTGTGTACAAATGGGCCAACATCAGACAAACTTTTTGCCGCAAACAAATTTTTCTCTTGTTTTATTTATTTTTTTGCCAAACTCTGACAAAAAATAGTTTAGATGTAAAGGAAAAATTGAGTACAGAGCGGAAAAATTGCATTGTGTGTGCACAGCTTAAGATAACTGTAACGCTCACAAGTCTAGCGCTGTTTTAAAGATATGCTTCCTAATGTTTTGTCCGCATCACAATAAAAACACATTTGCATTTATGTGTGGGGACATTTTTTTTTTTACATTTGCGAAGAAACAAATGTACAAGTCTTCACATTGCATTCTATGTAATAAAACTGGAATTAAAACCCTTTTGCACTAATACATACACGGTGCTAACTGGAATCCAAGTTTGTTTTATCAAGTTAGCACTTTGTACAAAACTCAACACTTAATCAGGGTGTTAAAACCATCACAACCTGCGCTGCTTACTTTCCTTCAATCCTACGATGCACTAGTGCATCATGGGAGAGTAAGAAAGTAAGCAGCAAAAAATTATTGCATCTCCCTGCATGTCTCCCCTGAGAGGCTGCATGGAGGTCCTCAAGAGATTGATAGAAACTGTATAGATCCACCAATTTGATGAAAACAGGTATAATTTTCTATATATTAATGTTCAGTGTTTGGAGAATTGGTGTCTAAGAGATAAATAAAAATAAGTAATGTTTTTATGTAAGGGTTCCCACCTGCAGTGAATTTGAGTAAATTTTTTAGATCTATCATTTTATATTTTTATAAAGTATGTATTTTGATGATTTGATGACTGATAGACAAATCATATATAATCCTAATTTTTTGTATGGGTTCCCGAGACATGAAAATTGTTTCAAGAATTCCCCACGGATAAAAAGTCTTAGATGCATGCAAAGTTAAGGCTAAATTAGGATGTAAGTCAGGACCTGCGTTTGGGGGATTAGGGAAGGAGGGATCGCCACTGGCTTATTGTACATGTCTCTTTCATTCTTTGTTTTTCTGTTTTTATTTGCTCTGTTAAATAACTTGCCATCCGTGTTATATGACTTTACATTAAAATAATATTTATTTAAATACACGGTTATTGTTTTTTTGTTTTGTTAGGTTTTTATTTTATTTTTTTTAATATTGGCATTTTAGTAGCTTTTTTCTAAGCATTTTCAATACCTGTGTAAATCCCTTACAGTCAAAATATTTGTAAATACCTGCATTATATGTCCATAATCTTTATGCACATGACGGTCTCAATTTTTTTGGTTTGCTTCGCCTCTAATTAGGAGGAAAACAATCCGTTTGTATGGTCAGGTGGCTGTAATAAAGATATTAATGCAACTTGTTTAGTTTGTTTTAGAGGAGAGTTACTTTTGGTCTTTGTCCGATAATAACCTTTTAGCATTCATGCAAGCTGTCCTTTATTTTGGCTCCCTCTAGTGTTGAACTTTCTATGTAATTGTTGGTTATACTGTGTTTGTTATGTTCTGAAATAATTATCTCCACAGATTATCTAGGTGCTTTTAACAGATTCTTTTTCCCTTCATTTAAGAATGAACAGGGGATTTTAAAAAAGAGCTGCTAAATCCAGACTGCCTGTAAAACCATATAACTTAAAGGGCAACTGTGGTCTCCATACAAGTTAGGGTTAAATGAAAGCCTGCAGTATTTCTTTTAAAATGAGCCGACAATCACATCTCTGGCTGGAGCCTGTGAGACATTACATTAGGGCGAACGTTCAAACTTCCTGCTTCCAGTAGGTTGAGTGACCTCACCTGACCTCTGCCCCGCCCATCTGCCCCGGGGGAGAAGCATGCTCAGTTAAGACTTAATGCTGGGGAAATCAGGAAGTACCTGGGGGGAAAAATTGACAGTTGAGAGGGGGAGCCTAATAATGCAGGCAGAGGCTGCTCACATGACTACAAGCTGGTCACATGGCTGAAAACAGGTGTTCAACCAGGAGGTAATATTGCTGAACCTCTCCTGCAATAGCTTTAGCAAATTTTATGTAGAGATGTGATTTAGGTTTTATTTTGAAGGTACGGTGGAAGGCTTTTTATTTAATTTACTTACTAGTTTGGAAGAATTTGAGACAACAGTTACCCTTTAAGGTGTAACTAACAACATGCATATTGTTTAAGCCTGAAAGTATTTCTCAATAGATTAAATCTCCACCTTTTAAAACAATATATTGGTCAGTTTCAGTTACCTGCCCCCAACCCCAACTGACATATTCAGCACTTTATTAGATGTATTACTAAGATATTTAAGTATAAAAATTTCCTCCATTCTTTCAGAGTAAAGGTGCCCATACTATCAAACAAAGTGGAGAAAGAAATCTAAGAAATCCCAAACTAGCACTGGCGGTGTAAGTGTGTATAAATCAAAAAAACAAAGTACTCTCGCCGCCCATCAAGGAGGAGCTTTCAGTCAATCGGAACCACACACCATAACCAAGTTAGTTTACAAACACACAATGTATATAAAATCCTTAACTTTATTAAATATACTTTAAACACATCTTATCCAAACACAAACCCCACGCAATAAAAAGCATCACTGGTACCAAAATTTAAAACATTACCATCCCCAAAAAGAGAGGGTTCTGAATAAACAAAGCGTCCAATAACTTGGTCACCCCCAGAGTTCACCTCAAAACCTTTGGAGAGAGAGCCTTCTGCCATGCTGTCCCTACTCTTTGGGACTCCCTGTCACACCCAATCAGGACATCCCCATCCCTGGAAACATTTAAAGGGTAACTGTGGTCTCATTCTTCCAAACTAGTAAGGATTATATAAAAAGCCTTCCATCATACCTTCAAAATAAAACCTAAATCACATCTCTAGATAAAATTTGTGAGAAGTTATTGCTGGAAAGGTTCAGCAATATTACTTCCTGCTTAAACACTTTGTTTTCAGCCATGTGTCCAGCTTGAAGTCATGTGACCAGTCTTTGCCTGCATTAATAGGCTCCCCTTCTCAACTGTCAATTTTTTCTCTCAGGTACTTCCAGATTTCCCCAGCATTAAGTCTTAACTGAGCATGCTCCTCCCCTGGGGCGGACGGGTGGGGCAGAGGTCAGGTGATGTCACTCACTGTTCCTACTGGAAGCAGGAAGTTTGATCATTCACCCCAATGTAATGTCTCACAGGCTCCAGCCAGAGATGTGATAGTCATCTAATTATAAAGGAAATACTGCAGGCTTTTATTTAACCCTAACTTGTTTGGAGACCACAGTTGCTCTTTAAATCCAAACTGAAAAGCCACCTGTTTAGTCTGGCATTTATGAACACCTGACTATTTATTTCCTCTGTAACACAGACTGTATTGATCTGAGACATATCTATACGCTTTGAGTCCTTTAGGAGAAAAGCGCTTTACAAATGTTATTGTATTGTATACATTGTGTGTTTGTAAACTAAAGCTACCTTGGTTATAGTGTGTGGTTCCTATTGACTAAAAGCGCCCCCTGTTGGGCAGTGAGAATACTCAGTTTTTTAGATTTATACACACTTACACCGTGCTTGTTTGGGATTTCTTAGGAGATTTCTTTCTCCACTTTGTTTGATAGTATTAGATTTTTTTTCCCGTAGCACCCTCGTTCTTACGATAGTCGGTAGTGTTGTTCCCCTCATTCCTATCAGGGGCACTTCTAGACTTTTTGCTGCCTGAAACAAACTTTATTGCCGCCTATTTGTGTGCTGCCGCCATATTAGAATGCGTGTGGCTTTGTCGATAGGCATTAAACAGTTCCTCAGACAGTCAATTAGACAGATACCGGTGTGTTGTTGTGCATTTGCGGATGTGAATCTGCTATTTTCCGATATGGAAACGCATGAGTGCGCGAAAAATTGCTGATCTCATGTGTTACCAAAACGGACACAGATGCACAATCACATGTGCGTAGGAAATCACAGGAATACTTGCATTCCCGTGATTTCCATTATATTTGAAATCGAGAAAATCGCATTCGTGTGGCCTAGACTTATTCTCGGTCATTTGTAAATAATCTTGACTCACCTCGTGTTTTTTTTTTTTTTTTTATTACATCAATAAAAGGATGTCTGACAGCTGAACTCAAAATACATTTAAAATGTGAGGATATGATCCCTTTCATTTTAATAAGTCATATGTGGATTACAGTTTGCTATTAATGTTTAATTCACCAAGTTCAATCCTCTTAAAAACACCTTTTTTTTCTCAAAAGGACTAAAATCCCCCTGGATTAATCAGTGGTTCTATTTAGTAGTATGTAACCGTTTTACCAGAATCATAAATGTACTTATGAATTAAAGAGAAGTCTTTGCTTGCAAGAAAAATCCATATTTATTTTTATTAAGAACCCTCCAGACAGATCTTTTTATTATAGTTATAACTATAAGCAAAGTAGACCCTGTAACAAACAAAATGATTGTTGTGGACAGCATCTTCTTTTGGAAATCATAAAGACATACTGATAGGATGTATGTGTCAAATAAATATGCAGGGCCTGATGTGATTGTTTACGTGTAACTGCTTGTAGAAGGAAGAACATCATCAATGTTTCCTTTTAAAGGACAACAATATCAAAAAAAAAAAAAAAATAATAATCCCCTATTACATGTCCACACTTCCAGCTGCTGAAATCACTTACTCACATTTACAACCGTGCTGCCCTCACTTAGATATCGCAGAACAAAAAGAGTACTAAAAGCCCACCTCTTAGACGGCCCAGGGCCATTGTTAACATAACACATGTCATTGGCTGGTGGGGAATGTATGTTATAACCTCTCTTCTCCTCCTCTGCCAGTCAAGCAAACTTGAAATGTTCTGTTGTTAGGATACAGCCTGCATATTCAAGCTGATGAAGGATGGGTGGAGGAGTGTTTTCCTCGCTTGCTAGCTTTGCATGATAGAGGCAGACCGAATCATTACTCCCCCTTCACAGCATGGCTAATTGTAGGCTAAATAAAGGCAGAGAGGCTCGAAATCAGGAAAAAAGTGTATGGGGAGGGCTGCATACCTTTACTCTTATTTTTTTTTTTTTTTTTTTAAAGCAACTAAAATAAATGCATTGAGGCAATACAGTTATCCTTTAAGAAACAGAGAGTGCTGTTGGCATATACTTTTTTTTTTGTGGAAGGATTCAAGCTTTTATTTTTAGTTATTTAAAAAAAAGATTGAGCTGTCAGCCACTGCACTAAGGGTACTTTGACAGTTCACCAGTCCAGCAAACAATCACCCAGCAATGTGGGGAGAGTGTTTCCTATCTGTCTGGAAAAAAAAACTTTCTAATGCCAAAATATTCTTTGGGCACCTTTTAAATTTTTGAATACATGCTACTTGTTCCCAATCAAAATATATCAAATATCACTGAGATAAGAAATTCATATTTCAGGGATAATAAATTCAGATGTACTGTTTTAGTTGCCAGAAGCTTTCTGAGGGTGGGGTGGGAAATGTTTTAAAAACAGTACATCAGCTTTTTATTTGAGAATCCCCTGCATATTAATTTTTAGCATTATGTAGATATGGATATTCTAAGAATGTACAACTGGGTAACATATTGAATTAGTGAATGTTTAAAAGCTCCTTGGATTGCATTTTATTCTGTAAGTTATTAAACAGTAGTATTTAAGTTTACTTTTTTCCCTCCATCTTTCAGTGATCATGAAATCTAGTTGGTGTATATTTCTATTTTAGTAGACTTATTATTTACATTTAGTGCTAAATACTCTGCTATAAATATATTCATGTTTTTACACTAGGCTGTAAGAATCAAATGTATTTGTTTCATTTAAATACAGCAGTTAAAAACAGCAGAGATAATGGCAGCAGAATATATTAACACATGATTTTTCTGAAATGTGGTGAACACTAGGGAGTTTCCCATGAGCCTTTGCCTCATCATTATTGACCCAGTGCAAGCTGACAGACCGAGTTAGCAGTGCATCTTTCCGTGTCTTCAGATTCAGTCTTTTCTAAGGTTGACTTTCTGTCCTTTAAAAGTCAGGACAGGCAGGGTGGGACTCATGTGCATCTTTCAGTCTCTCTTAACCTTCTGAGAAGCCTGCTGGAAGGAGACCAGATGGATCCGGCATGGATAGCAAAAGTGCTGGAGAAGGTGATGCACTGCAGTGGATCTTTGGCTTAGTTCAACAAAATTTGCTGGAATATGATGTCTTACTGTATGTAACTGTAACATTAATTTTAGTCTCAGACGGGTAGTAGAATCCTCTATTACAGCTATTTTTGTACTGTAGTTATTTGCTTTTGTTCTACCATAGCCGTCCTCCTAACATTTCTAGTGGACCAATACGATGCTTTATACAGGCGTTAGAAGAGTTAAGCAAGGCAGTTTGTGTTGGCAGAGGCAATTGTTCTTCATTGATATCTTATTTGTGAGTGTACATTTCTTCTGGGAATAGCTAATGCTAATCTGTTTTATAAAACATTAGTGTAGCAGTAATAGGTTCTGCCACACGTAGCAGTGCTGTGGAGCATTTAACATATTTTGCCGTCTTTTTTTTTTTTTTTCGTGTTGACCCATTGTCTAGATTTGTTGATTTATTCTTTTTTTGTATGTTTCTTACTAATTTTGCTTTGTTAAATAGAATTTAATAATAACAATGGGAGTTTTGTAAAAAATGCTCTATCAGTTTAAAGTCAAATCTCAGTTTTTTTCATTTGCTCAAGGCACATACGGTACTTTTCCTATTAGAATAGAATAAACAATCAAAAGGCCGGTTTTATTCTTACTTTATCTGTGGTAAAAACAGTTTTTTGGGGGGGGGGGGGGTTGTATCCCTATTGGTTCTTAGTTATTGGCTTCTGTGTATTATGAAGAAATGGTAATTATTGCATGATAAAATAAAGCACATGTTTAATGTTCAATTTTACCATACACTTGCTGTATTTCTTTCTGTCCGCTACAATGCACAGAAAAATGCTTTTTATTTTTGCTGCATGGCGCAACGTGTTGCCGTGCTGTTTAGCATGCTCTTCTATTTTCCCATCTCTGTCATTATTATAATGGAAACACAAGTGTTCTGTACCTAGAGTGCATTGAAAGAACTGATTAGATTGTATTGCAATTTGAATAAATGGGCAAGGACCTGTGTTCTGCCTTGAACATACTTGAATAACAAGACCTGATATTTCTTAGACAGACCTACTGATGGATAAACCAATGAACTGAAGACTAAAGGATTGAACATGATTTGGTTGGAAGATATCATTTGAGTCAGGCAATGTTAGGGCCACTATTTTGGACCAATAGACCAAAATTGTCCCAAATTGTGAAATAATAAATTCAATATTCTCACAGATCGGAAATGGTTATAGCCACGCTGGACTAAAATGTGTGAGGTCTAGTTCTTAAGCATTTAAATCTGTGTAATCTAATTGGTATCACAATTAATTTGTATGTGTTGGCATTACTATTTTGAAGTGTTATTTGGATTTTCCAAGCTTTAGCTGTAAGACAAAAAAAAATTGTCACTTGTCTTTTACCTGCTCCCAACAGATGTTTAAGGAGAACTTTCCCCCATTCTTTAAGAAGTAAGCTTGCTCCTACTGTACCTCTATAAAGTCAACCAAGGCTGTGACTGCTGTTTCCCCTTCTGCTTTCTCTGCACATGCTCAAGCTTATTAAAATTCTTTTTAAATGCTTTTTTTTTTTTTTTTTAGGACGGGCTTATTAGATTTTGAAAACAAGTAGTATTTTAATGCATCACATGACTAAAATAACAATTATTGTTTTGGATAGCTATTGGGATAAGCTTGCATACTTTTTCTTTAAAGGGTAAGTACACTGTAAAAACAAGTTAAGTTTAATTGTAAGCTGCAGCTACCTGAGCCTACCTGCGTGCGTGCGTGACGTCACTGCGTGTGGACAGACGCCACTTGAACGTGACGTCCGCGTGTGCACAGGCCACATGGTCACGGCTTTTGGGGGCTAAAGAAGAAGGGGAAGCTAGAAAGTCTCAGAGGGGAGGAGCTGCAGCTTACAATTAAACTTAACTTGTTTTTTTCCAGTGTTCTTATCCTTTAATCATCAATAAGAATTATTTTCATCCAAGATGTGCTATAATGCTAGCCTAGTTGTATATGAATATTTCTATTTTGAGATTCTGTGCATTTGAGCAACCGTAATTTCCCCTGACTTAAAGGTCTTAAACTACCAATACCATGTAATTCCAAACTAAGGATATGTACCCGTTTAAATGTAATATTTACAATGCTTGTGAAGGTTCTCATTCATCCAGGTCATGGTATATCGTCTTGTGTGTATTCATTAGATCAACTGGACTTGAAATGTAGTTCTTGAAGACGTTTCGCTAGTCATCCACTGGCTTTCTCAATTCAGAATGACTTGTACAAGAATCTGTGGCAATTATGTACCCTGGAAAATCCCAATTAGCATTCACAGCCAGGTGTTAAGGGTGTGATTGGATAGTGGCTAAAGCTAGGTACACACTGTACGATTTCTGAAAGATGACAGACAGGATTCTCCTATGTTGAGAACGCTCTGGACTGTGTGTTTCCATCGGCCGCGCTAGACTCCCGCTCGTTCGGGAAACGAACGTACACACGTAACGATTAAGCCCCGATACCGTCGGATCCGACGGTATCGGGGCTTAATCGTTAATGTGTGTACCCAGCTTAAGAGGTGTTATAGGAACGCCCAGAGTAAGGTGTTAAAACAGCATTGTACATGGCAGACAGTTGGTGTCGAACCCCCCCACCTCTATTTAGGCTTGGTTGTATTCAGAATGACTTGTACAAGAATTGAGAAAGCCAGTCGGATGACTAGCGAAACGTCTTCAAGAACTACATTTCAAGTCCAGTTGATCTAATTGAATACAACAGATATACCATGACCTGGATGAATGAGAACCTTCACAAGCATATTTCTGTGATGTTGCTGTACATCCTTTTCCATATCTTGTGCTGCATTTAACCCAATGGATGATAGTGGTCTCTAAGAAGCAGCTCTGTGTGTGGGCAAAGGCCATTTAACTGTGTGAGTTTTAATTCATTCCTGCAGCAGTTGCTTACCTCAGCTTCTAATTATAGATGTGACTTCATCCACTGGTTTCTGAGGTGCTGGCTATGACTTTTTATAGTTTTTTGTTTTGATAAATCTATACAGGAAGATCTTTAAATCCAGGGTTTTGAGAGATGGGCGAAACTGCTAAAATCCGTTCCACCTGTGGACCTGGTCTGGAAAAGACGTACATACATCCAGAAGTGAAAAAAATAACTTTCCTCACGATCAAACTGTTTTCGAGGGGCACCGAAATTTAAAAAAATTTGAAGTTTAAAGGAATTTTTGAAAATGTTGTAAAAATGATTCTGTAACTTACTGTGAATGGCTCTGGGACCTGGGAAATGATCTGGGGAACAGATAATCAGATTCTTTCAAATCAGAATTAGTTACAGTCAGATACTTTCAGAAAGAATCTTATTGGTACGCTTTCTTGAAGAATCTGATTGTAACTAATCAGAATTGGTTACAATCGGATTCTTTTAGAAATAATCTGATTGGTATACTAACCAATTAGACTCTTTCTGAAATAAGCTGATTGAAACCAATTCTAATTGGAAAATAATCTGATTGGTTAGTATAGCAATCAGATACTTCTTGAAAGAATCTGATTGGTATGCTTTCTGGGAAAATCTGATTGTAACTAATTCTGATTGGAAAATATTCTGATTGGTATACCAATAAGATTCTTTCTAAAAAAAAAAAAAAGCTGATTGTAACCAATCAGAATTGGTCACAGTCAGACTCTTTCAGAAATAATGATTGGTATGCTTTCTGGAAGAATGTAATTGTAGCCACTCAGATTTTTTTTCTAATCAGAATTAATCAGGGCCGGATTTACACCTCAGGAGCCTGTAGGCCAAAAGAGCCTGGCGCCCTTAGCCCCACCCCTAAACACAGACCACACCCCCAAACCACACCCATTTTCTCTTTTTGGGGAAGAAAATAAACTATAAAGGGGTTGGATTGGTGGGAGGAGATTGACAGCCGCCACTCCGACCTCAGGCGCCCCTAGGCGCGTGCCTAATGGTATATCCATCCCTGGAATTGGTTACAATCAGATTCTTTCAGAAAGAATCTAATTGTCTTTTCCCCAAACCATTTTCCAGGTCCCAAAACTATTTACAGTAAGTTACTGTATAATTTTTACAAAATTTAAAATACCTTGAAATTTTCTTTGAATTTTCGAATATGTCTCGAAAAAATCTGAAAATCGGAATTCCCGCAAAATCCGTGAATCATGAAAATCCGTTGCGGAACTGGGTCCATCTCTATTCTTGATCTGTTTATTGTAACATTGTATAGAGTGTTATAGTTCAGTAGAAACACCACAGTGAAATACAACTGTTGTGCAGAGCTTGAATCAATCTTCGCCCTTAAATTTCCAACCAATAATAGAACAATAGCAGATCCATTGGATCATTCTATAATTATAGTTATCAATCTGTCTTTCAATACTTACCCTCCTCATCAAGGCCGAGGCCTCACTACAATGCACCAAATCGCGCACACAATCGCGAGCGTAACTGCACGCGATTTTGTGCGTGATTCTGGTACATTTTGCACATGCAATTTTGCCATTTTCCATTACTGAAACGCATGCGTTAACACACCAAAAATGGGGAACACATGCATTACCAATACGCGAACAGATGTGCAATCGCATGCGCATCGGAAATCTTCACGTTCCCGCGATTTCCATTTTAGCGAAAATCGCGGGCGCAATTGTTAACTTAAACGCGCGAAAAGCGCACTACTGTGGCCTAGCCCTCACAGCTGTCACCAAGGATGTTACAGAGGGATCACTATTGTTAATGTGTTAGAGAGAAATCACTATTGGTCAATGTGTTACAGAGGGATCACTATTGGTCAATGTGTTACAGAGGGATCACTGTTGGTAAATGTGAGGTCCTATAAGGGTGAGGCCACACTAGCGCATTCTTCTTGCATTTCGCGCTCGTGATTGCGCCTGCAATCTTCGATAAAATGGAAATCGCAGGAAACCGAAAATTCCCGTGATTTCCGATGCGATTGCGCGTCCGTTCGCGTTTTGGTAACGAATGCGTTCACCATTTTTGGTGTGCGTTAATGCATGCGTTTCCATAACGCAAAACGGCAAAAGTGCAATAACGCTCGCTATTTTGTGCGCGATTCCTGGTCGTTGCAGTGTGGCCTCAGCTTAAAGGACCCAGACTATCCTGTCATGTTTCAATCTTATTACATTTATCAGTTCAGGACACAGGTTCATGGCTTCTATGGAGCCTATTGCTTAAATAATGTAATACACCATTAACAATCTTACTTCATTGTCTCAGAGGCATGAAGATGTTTTCCTTTCAGTCCCCCTATCATATATAGCAGCGATAAACAACCAGTAGATCTCCAGATGTTTGAAAACTGCAACTTCCAGCATTCCTCTAAAAGCACCCTGTAGTTAGGAATTCTGGGAGTTGTAGCTTCCAATCATCTGGAGATCTACTGGCTGCCTATCCTTGACATATAGATATCTTTAAAGCTAAGTACACACAGTACAGATTTCTGAAAGATGACAGACAGGATCTGCAAGATCCTGTCTGCCATCTTTCAAAGATCTGCATACACAGTCCCGAGCGTTCTCCCTATGAACTTCATAAGGAGAACGCTCGGGACTGTGTGTTTCCATCAGCCGCGCTAGACTCCTCTATAGGGAGGAACGAGCGTTCAGCCGGCCCGATCGTTTGGTGGCCATGCGCTCGTTCGGGAAACAAATGTACACACATAACGATAAAGCCCCAATACTGTCGGACCCAACGGTATCGGGGCTTTATCGTTACTGTGTGTACCCAGCTTTACTGTCGAGTAAACAGCAGCTCTCCTTTGTTTCTATTGAGGTGAGAGACTGTCACATGTTTTACAAAGGATACATATAAGTCTTGCAACTTCCTACTAACACTCAGAAAATGTTTTGATTTGCTAACACTGCTGTCAATCTAATATTAAGCACACCATTGGATACAACACTAAAAGGGAAGTGAGAAATATGTTCCTTTGTAAGCTTCCATTGCTTCCCTGTAAAACTTCCTGGGGTGTGGCTTAACAGTACATTTTGAAGATACCATTACAAAACAGGAGTGGGGACTACTAAGTACTTTTATTTATTTATAGATTTTGCCTTACTTACATTTCTTTATACTTTAATGTCATCACTTCATATTTGTTAATATTGATATAACTAATTATTTAGTGCTTAAACAACACATAAACACTGTCCCTATGTATATTACTTTTACCCACCCCCACCAAGGTAGTACCTCCGAAAAACGCAATGTATTCCCCATCAAATTATAAATTTATTTATATAATATATTAAAAAAAAAAAAAAAAAATATGGTATTGATACACTCAAGGGTGTTTTTTTTTTCCCCAGTGATTTAATGAGACATCACCTATGACTTGCCATTCAACTTCATATCTATATTGGAACATGCACAATGTGTTCTTATGCTATAATTATGAGGCACTTTTGAAAGGTACATTACATTTTTTATTGATGTGCATTTTCTTCTCTTTTAGTCTGAATCTGGGTATGGATCAGAATCCAGCTTACGGCGACATGGCTCAATGGTGTCTCTTGTGTCTGGTGCAAGTGGATACTCTGCCACGTCCACATCTTCATTTAAGGTTGGTAATTTCTTTTAAAAGGATAACTAAAGACAAATAGGCATGTAGGTATAAGGGATAATTCTCGTTTGCGTTGACTTTATTTAATTTATTAAAGGAGAACTGAAACCAAATTTACAAAAATCTAAAATTTTAAAATATCTTAAAGATTAGCAGAGTTATTCAATAAAAGTTCTTGGGGGTTATTCAATAAAAGTTCTTATCGATTAAAATGGTGCTAATTTTGCCCCAACCAATCACACCTTATTTAACATTTGAAAGCTAACATATGATTGGTTGGGGCAAAATTAGCACCATTTTATATAAAAACTTTTATTGAATCTCCCTGCATGTCTTTCAACTTTTAAAGATCTTTGCAGTGTGTACCCAGCTTAAAGCTGGGTACACACAGTAACGATAAAGCCCCGATACTGTCGGATCCAACTGGAAATTTTCATTGGGTGTGCTAGACTTACTATAGAGGAGTCTGCTATGGCCGAAGGAAACACACAGTACCGAGCGTTCTCCTATAGGGAGAACTCTCTGGACTGTGTGTATGCAGATCTTTGAAAGATGACAGGCAGTATCTTGCAGATCCTGTCTGTCCTCTTTCAATGATCTGTAGTGTGTGTACCCAGCTTAAGTCCTCACTCCTGGGTACTTTATCAATCAAAGATAAAAGAGCCACAGAAGTGGCTAGATGAAATTCCACATATATAATAGAGGGGAGGTATGTAACGCCAGATTAATGCGGGTGCTAGGTAGGGTGAAAAACACATTAGAAAAATACCAAAAAGTATCTGACAAAAGGTCAGAAAAGTCCCTTACCTGAACACAGAGAAAAATACTCCCTGCGGCACTCAACTACCATATTGCCCAATGACTGTTAGTGGTGGATATAAAACAAGTGTTATGCACAAACAAAATATCCTTTAATATTGTAAATAGATAAATAAAGCACTCCTATCTAGATCACATATCTGAATCAATACAAAAAGCCTTATAAAAACATATAATATGCATAAATACAGCTTGATGTGAAAAAATCAAACCCCCATAGTCCACCTGAGAGTTAATAGACGTACAGGGAGATTTAATAAAACTTCTTTTCATTTAAAATGATGCTAATTTGGGGCAAAATTAGCACCATTTTAATGATAAGAACTTTTATTGAATCTCCCCGGTTGTTCCCAGATAAAGAGGGGGGGGGGGTTGTTTAAGGGCTCCATATGGTAAATAAATGTTCCAGAGTTACAGTAAGTCCTCCTAGGTAAGTGCACTCGTTAATTAGAGACAGCGTTTATTGCCATTGTAAAATGATTAGGCACAGCAGGGGAAAAGTTCGGAAGGATCTCTCCCTCTGTGTGTCACTTGTATATGGACATCGGCTCCAGAGTCTGTTACGCTGCCTCATATCTCTACCATGGCAGATCATCATGCGGTATCTAGCAGTCGGCCACGAACATTACCAACATCCAGCATCACAGTCCACAGGAGGGCCACCGGAATGGGTATGGAGCACATGGGGAACACATCCTAGCCAAAAGCACCCTTGTTTGACCAAGAAGGGAGTAGATTCCCGAAACGCACAATGCTGGACGTTGGTGATGTTCGTGGCTGACTGACGGATTTATACTTTTTTCTCCTCTAGGCCAGTTAACTGGTACTTTTTTCCCCTTTCCTTCCTTCCGTCTTCTCCCCTATGTTGTCTTTTTCATTCCATTGGCAAAGATCAATACTTAAGTGATCAGAATTGATTACCTAATATTGATCTGTGTCTTTAAATTCTCTCCAAGTCTTTAACTAGCAAAGACTTCTTTATTTGTGAATGGATGTCTTTAATCCATTCACAAATACTATAGTAAGCCGGGATTTGAATGGTGCCCCACGAGTGCTCCAAGCACTGTTTTTGTTATTTTTTTAAATGAATGCTGACTGCTGAACCGATGATGCCTGAACGTTTTTAAGCGGCCCCTGGCAACTCAGCCGCCCTAGGCCATGGCCTATGTGGCCTGGTGGGAAATCCGGCCCTGCTGACTGCTAGATACCGCATGATGATGCGGAGTCTAGCTCGGCTAGATACCGCATGATGATCCGCCATGGTAGAGATATGAGGCAGCGGAACAGACTCTGGAGCCAATGTCCATATACAAGGGACACACAGAGGGTGAGATCCTTCCGAACCTTTCCCTTGCTGTGCCTAATCATTTTACATTGCTTCTATTTTGTGACTGCTTTTTACTTATCATTCGACACCGCTGGCTCTGCTATGTACTTACTTTTCTGCAATATCATTAAACGCTGTCTCTAACTAACCAGTGCACTTACCTAGGAGGACTTAACGCTGGAACATTTATTTACTATATTGAGCCCTTAACACCCCCCCCCTTTATCTAGGAACTACGTCCATTAACTCACAGTTGGACTACGGGGCTTTGATTTTATCACACCAAGCTGTATTTTGTATTTATGCATATTATATGCTTTTTCGTAAGGTTTTTTGCATTGATTCAGATATGTGATCTAGATAGGAGTGCTTTATTTATCTATTTACAATATTAAATGATCTTTTGTTTGTGCATAACACTGGTTTTAGCTACCTTATATTTATAGGAGCAATATGGCAGTTGAGTGCCACAGGGAGTATTTTTCTCTGTGTTCAGGTATAGAACTTTCATGACCTAGTGTCAGATACTTTTTTGTATTTTACTTAATCAATCAGCTGGAATACTAACATGAAGTCTCCATCTCTGCTTTTGTCCGCTTCTGACTTGTTTTTGTAGTCCGTCTTACACACAGCTGATCACTTGCTGCGTCGTCCTCCTCTTCTGCACCGGAGTGTGCTCGTAACCAGCTTGCAACAGGAACAGATGAGGCGGGACTTCTGGCAAGGGGTCAGCTGTTGTATGATTTTAACTCGGTGTGGGAGCGTCTGGAAAAGCAGGGTTGGGTGGTAAAGATGTTAAATTTTTTTTGTTTTTTTGTCTGGAGTTACCCTTTTAGTGTCAAAAGTAAAAGTACTGTGATTTCTATTGTCCTGATATCATTTTTTTAAGGGGACTCTTAATTAATCAAATAATTTTATGTGAAAGGAATCTGTTATTTGTGAAACACCAATCTTTTTTCTAGAATACCATTGTCCTATGTCTTAAATGTGATTGCTGATTTAGTTTTTATCTGTTACACTACACCACATAGTTAAATATCTGTTAGGCTGGGTACACGCAGGCAGATTTTTCATCTAAATTGACCGATACTTCCGTGTATCGGTCGATTGGCCTGAAAAATCTGTGCCACTTTTGGCTGGCGCCGTGACCGAGATGTCGTTCGTCCATTCGGACATGTTGGTAAATCACGTCCCATTGGGAACTGCACCATCAGTCGCACAAACTGTCTGCCGCAGCCACCATTGCCGCGACCGACAGACATTTTGTCCCGGTTGTATTGTATTTTACAACCTTATTTCACAGCCTTATTTTACAACCGCAGCATACAGTAATGCCTGTGGCCATCAATGGGACTAAGTGGCAACTAAGTGATATTAAAGGGCATATTCACCCCCCAAACAACATTTTTAATCTTTAGGGTTGATATATCCTTCAATATAATGCTCAGTATCTGTATTTTATTACCAATGTCAGTGTAAGCACCACCTAGCTGTATTTTTTAACTGTGATAAAGGATCAATATGGGTAATTACTTGATGTTGAATTAAGACATACGTTTATCTAGTCTAACCTACTCCGCAATACCAACATTTCCTGCCTAACAGTTCATCTAAAGAAAGGCCAAAAAAAAAAAGTGTGAAGGGAAAAAAAATCCTTCCCTACTATTAGTGGCAAATGGAAATATCCCTGTCTCAACTTCAACTTTATGTATCAATACCAGTAAAATGCAACATTCTTTTCCATCTTTTCTTTTTTTGATATTTTCTAAACAAAAAACAAAAAAAAAAACCTTTTTAATACAGCTGTATTTTATTTGCACTGTTTGTTTTGGGTTTTTTTGTCTTTTTTTTCCACTTTCCAACCTGAATTTGTATACATCTATTTGTGAAGGACAGTGACCTAGCAAAAAGGAAACTTATATTTAGGAAACAGATGTTGATTTATACGTTTTTTATTTATTTTTTTGGTGAAGGGCAAGTTCATCCCTTGAATTAAATATTTTAAATAGATAAATCACCCCAAATCTGCAATAGTTAGAAATCCTTGAGATGTAAGCAATTTTGCCTTATGTCCTGTTACCTTTCTTTCTGCTTCCTGTTAGCAGGTATTGGTCATGTGTGTAACAGCCAATGACTGAACGCTAATCCCCTAGCTGTCTCCTCTGAACATGTAAAATCTTGTTTTAAAAAAAACGAAAACTTGGAGAGCTTGAAGAGGAGGTGGAAACTTTAGAGAGGCAGAGGAAAGGGGGGGAGCCCTACATCAGTCACAATCTAGTGGTCTTTTAGGCTAGATTCAGATGTCTGTGCACCATTCGTGTAGCGTTTTCACTAGCGGTTTCAGATGTTTCCCAGTAGGAAAATGTTGCATGCAGACTTTTCTTACCGGCAACGCTCAGAAATCAGGGGTGACAAACATTGTTCCCTCTAATTTTTCATACCCTCTGTGCGTGCCACTCTTTCATGTGTGTAAAATTAAATTTTGCAGGAGTTAAGCTATGGGCAAGCTTTTTAATACATAGTAGAATAGAAAGCAATATAGTTTACAAACAAACTTTTTAATATTTAAAAACGTTTCAACATTGATTGAACTTAAAACCTCAAAGAAACGGTCAAACTGAACCATATAAGAAAATTACTCCAACATCTCTCCTCAAATCCAACTTGAAATAAAATACAATGAGGTTGACTGTTACTAATCCTTGGCTTCTATTATATTCATTTAATTCACTTGTTAGGTGAACTAAGCAAGTCAGCACCTTCACTTATCTTACATGACAGAGTCTTGTTTTTTTTTAAGCGGGAGATAAGGTTTCGAATATGCCAATACCTTTGGTGGTTGTCAGGGGTCTAGCTAAAACCTCGTACACACATGTGATCACGGGTCCCCGACCTGCGACGCACGATGTGTCCGAACGTTCGTTTTGGCCAATAATCAGCCCGTGTATGGGCCCTTTATCGGCCGAAACGGCCGGGCAATGATCCCTGACCGAACGGCCGTTTCGGCCGATAAATTGCCCATACGCGGGCCGATTATCGTCCGAAACGAACGTTCATGTACATCGAGGGTCTGGCCCACGATCGCACGTGTGTACGAACCTTAAGAATTGAAAGGAGCCCCCTAGTAAATGTGTAAGAGAGTCTTTACATGTGAGAGTCTGTATAAGAGATATACCTAGATTCACAGATTCATAAATGACACCACTACACAGCATATTTATGATACAGATACAGCATACTGGGATTATTAATATGGGATTACTGATACAATTATATCATACTGGGAATGTTAATATGGGCTTTTTTAAAGTTGCATCATACTGGGATTATTGATAAGTAATAATTTAATATTGATTCAGGTACATCATACTGGGATTATTAATATGGGATTATTGATATAAATACAGCATACTGGGATTGTTGATACAGTTACATCATACTGGGAGTATAATTATGGGATTATTGATATAGGTACAGCATACTGGCATAATTAATAAGGAATTATTGATATAGGTACAGCATACTGTGATTATTAATTTGGAATTATTGATACAGGTACATCATACTGAGATTATTAATAAAGGATTATTGATATAGGTACAGCATACTGGGATTATTAATATAGTATTTTAGATAGTTACATCATACCGGGACTATTAAAACAGGATTTTAGATAGTTACATCATACTGGGATTATTAATATGGGATTTTTGATAGTTACATCATTCTGTGATTATTGATAGTGGTACAGCAATCTGGAATTAGCAACTGACCGTAAAGATCAATATCTAAATGTCAGTAACCGGCTCAAATTTAGCCCCTTTCTCCCCCCCCCCCCCATCAATATGTACAGTTATAGGTACAGATACCCCCACCATCAATATGTACATGTAATACAGTTACAGGCACAGATCACCCCATCTATATGTACATATAGATAAACATGTAGTAAAGGAACAGGCACAGATCCCCTCCCCCCCATCTATATGTACATGTAGTAAAGGAACAAGCACAGATACTCTTATCCATACCCTTCTCCCCCTCCATTCCCCATACCTTTACTTTAATGCTGTGCTGCGATCCCCACATCCCCCATTCACCTCTGTCATTGCTATGGAATGTAGAACAAAACAGCTGCCTTCTGCTCTGCACTTGTGGATCTATCGGTAGTGCACTGCAGAGCTGTGATTTACAGTCAGTGCAGGAGTTTGATCTCCCGCTCCCTCTGTGCACTCACTATTGGGTAAGAGGGAGCTTCCTGCTCTGAGGGTGAGGCCACACTGCAACGCCGTTATCGCAAGCGATTGTGTGCGCGATTCTTGTGCTGTTTGCACATGCCGTTTTGCGTTATGGAAACACATGCGTTAACGCACCAAAAATGGTGACCGCATGCGTTGCCAAAACGCGAACGGAAGCGCAATTGCATGCGCATCGGAAATCATTTCCATTTTGGCACAATCGCATGAAAAACACGCTAGTGTGGCCTCACCCTGACTAAATCACTGCTCTGCACTACAGATCCGCAAGTGCAGAGCAGCAGGCAGTTTTGTTTTACATTCTGAGCCATAGCATTGACAGAGGGGAATGGGGGATGTGGGGATCGCAGTACAGAACCTCACATGCAGCAGACCTCTGGCTAAAAAAGAAATTTCCAGGACCACTCAGTTTTGTTTGCGCACATTATCAGCCTCTTTGCGCTGGTCTTGAAAGGTAGTGTGCACGCGCACACCTTATAGGGAACACTGGTGACAACGCTGCACGAACAGTGCACAGCCAATCGTCTGAATCTAACCTTATAGGTAACACACTAAATAGGAAAACCAAAGTGCTGGTGTTAACAAAGATCAATTAAGGGCTCGTTCACACTAGAAACTGACAGAAATGCACAGCATGTGTTTCTGTCAGTTTGTATCCATTTTTTAACAATGTCTATTCCATAGATTTCAATAGAAAATGCAAGAAAAAACGGACAGAAATGCTGCATGCAGTGCGTTTTTTAAACAGACTGGAACGGAACAGAATATAATGCAGCAGGTGTGAACAATATTATGAAATCCTATGGGGTTTAACTGTCTGAACTGTGTGTGTGTGTATATATGTGTGTGTGTATATATGTGTGTGTGTATATGTGTGTGTGTGTGTATATATATGTGTGTGTGTATATATGTGTGTGTGTGTGTGTATATATATGTGTGTGTGTGTGTGTATATATATGTGTGTGTGTGTGTATATATATGTGTGTGTGTGTGTATATATATGTGTGTGTGTGTGTATATATATGTGTGTGTGTGTGTGTGTGTGTATATCTCTTGTTTGTGGGTGTCTCTCTCTCTCTCCTCTCTGTGTGTGTGTCTCTCTCTCTCTATGCTGTGTGTGTTGTGTGTTGTCTCTCTCTCTCTCTTTCTCTCTGTGTGTGTCTCTCTCTCTCTCTCTTTTCTCTCTCTCTCTCTCTCCTCTCTCGTCTCTTTGCTTGTCCTCCGCTGCCCCCCTCCGGTCTTCTTTTTCTGTTTTCCCTTTTTTTCCCCCTCTTCTCTATGCATACACAACGTTTCGGTCGTGGTTTCTGACCTTTTCAAAGGTCAGAAACCACGACCGAAACGTTGATGTATGCACTGAGAATATGTGTGAATAAAAAGTTTTTTAAAACATGAAAAAGAAGACCTTATGTGTGCACTGATTACAATCAAATATACTATAAATCTCCCCTCAGTAGCACCAAGGCAATACAACCTGTGAAGTGAGTGCCTGATCGTATCAGAAGTATATATATATAAATATATATATATATTATTATTTATATATATATATATAATTATATAATATTAGCTCGTCCGCACTCCGTACTGGTATGAGTGCCCGGGTGCTACCGAGAGGATATGTACATGGATGGAAAGGCAAGCGGAGCACTCCAGGGTCTTTAGAGAGATTTATTATATAATCAAAAGGTTTCAGCCCTAGTTCACTGGGCTGTCCTCAGGGTTACAGATCTGCGAGTCACACATCATTAAATACATCACGCCCTCCCTCCCCCTGCCCCCTCACACCCTCCCCTAATAGTAACTAAAAAACAGCTGAGTGAATATAGAAAGTGCCGTGCAAGATATATATAGGTATACTATGAACCCCTTATGACTGGGTATAAAAACGAATATATGAAATAAAACAACTTGGCAAAGAAGCTAAACAGTAACCCACTGTACTCCAAACTGGAGGCACTCAAGATAGCATATACACATGGGGAAATAAATAGTCAACCAGTAAATATACTTGTAGACATAATTGAATATACAGGAAAATTCCACCAGTCTTATATCTTTATTTTTAAATAAAAAACATCATTATACATAATCACCATATACAAAAACAGTTTAAATCTAAAACCCCCATCTAAAGCATCCTAAACTGGGCATCCCCAGTATAAACAGGGCCGAGATGCACCAACTAAACGGTAGGCAAACTAAGCAGTTAATAGCAGCAGTTATGTGAGCAGTAGCAGACAAACAGACGTGCCCCTCCGCGCAACCCTCTTCCTCCTGGGTCGAGGTACAGGAAGAAGGAAGGCGGGACTTCTGAAACTCGCGTAGGTCTGTACAGGGCCTGCGTGTTCCTATAGACGGTGGTGGTTTGATTGAAATCTGTTTCATGGAGGTGCGGGAGTAACACAGGAGCGGTAATGTATCGTCTGAAATTCTGATCTGTGATATACAGGGCTGAACGTTGCATTCACTAACCATTTATTCGATTGACTGTACCTCTGCTTTATAGCTGCTAATGCTTATAATCATGTGCGGTGTGCTTACCCCGACCCAGGAGGAAGAGGGTTGCGCGGAGGGGCACGTCTGTTTGTCTGCTACTGCTCCCATAACTGCTGCTACTAACTGCTTAGTTTGCCTACCGTTTAGTTGGTGCATGTCGGCCCTGTTTATACTGGGGACGCCCAGTTTAGGATGCTTTAGATGGGGGTTTTATATTTAAACTGTTTTTGTATATGGTGATTATGTATAATGATTGTTTTTATTTATGAATAAAGATATAAGACTGATGGAATTTTCCTGTATATTCAATTATGTCTACAAGTATATTTACTTGTTGACTGTTTCCCCATGTGTATATGCTATCTTGAGTGCCTCCAGTTTGGAGTACAGTGGGTTACGTGTTAGCTTCTTTGCTAAGTTGTTTTATTTCATAGGGGTTTTACTGTCTGTCCATTTTTTTAAACGCACCTGCGTTTGAAAAACTGATACAAGCTGATGTAGTGTGAACGAGCCCTAAAGCTCCGTTTGAGCTACTACCACCTATATGCAAAGCTGATTATACTATGTTCCTTTAAACCTTATTACAGAAGTTGCATAGAAACCAGCGATTAGTAGTAGGAAAGAACCATAAGTGTTGTCTGCTTTACAAATATGCATTAAAGTTGACTATTATACCTCCATAAACAGGTAAGCACCAAGGGAAATAAAAGTTGCTGAGCGTGTGCTTAGCTGCTTTTACCATGAAAGATGGTGACCCCTAGTGGGCAACTACTAACAACTGCAGAAGGATAGTTATTCACTGTCAAATGCTATGAAGGCTGGTACAAAAAGTATTATGCATATACAGGGTTATTCAATAAAAGTTCTTATCGTTCAAAATGGTGCTAATTTTGCACCCAACCAATCAAATGTTAGCTTTCAAATGTTAAATAAGATCTGATTGGTTGAGGCAAAATTAGCACCATTTTAAAGGGCAACTATAGTGAAAAAAAAACTTTGTCTGTATACAATGTATAGATCACTTAGTATAAGCTGCCTTACTTTCATGTTTCTGTGTGGCTTCATTTCTTCACACTGGCAGAAGTTTGTACCAAGCTGTGTAGTCCCCCTCCCCTCTCTGTCTACTCCCCCTCAAGCAGTGACGGGCTGTATACAGAGTCCGAGCATTGTCAGTTGAAAGGACTTTAAATGAAGTGCTGACATCCTGTTGACCCCTCCCTTCCAGAGCTAGACTGCAAGCAATCAAAGTGTGGAATAAAGTAGCAATATGCTGAAGGGAGGGGCAGAGGGGGAGAGAGGAGGACAAGTGGTGCTGAGATTCTTTACAAGTAAGTTACTGAACTCTCCCTGTTCTCTAACTTTGCTAATTGTTATTTATTTTTTACCTAAAGTTCATATCTCTCCCCTGCTTAGCTGAGATCATAATCACTGAAGAGAGAGTCAGTGTAACAGCAGCTTGTAGTGAGACCTTCACAAACACAGACACTGCTTGTTGTCCTGTTACATTTCAGTTGCTTTAGTCTATATATTTCATACATTGCACTGTGTGTCTTGTTTGGTATATAGTCTGTATTACTGTATTATATATACTGTATTAGTGTTCCATTTGAGTCACTGGTTTTGTATGTATATAAGATATTTTTTTTGGGGGGAGGGGCTGTTTTATAGTGTGTTATGCTCATATTACTGGGTTAAGGGTTTATTGATTGTGTTTAGCACTACAGCATTTGACTATATGTTGCACATGGTACATATAGTGTGGGTGAGAGAGTGTGTGACAGTACTGCAGGGGAGCTTTGGATTGTGTGGGTGTGTGCCTTTGAGTGACAGATGAGGTGTAGCAGCTCCTACAAATCACAGCATATTCAAAGGCTTATATCTCGGGGACTATGAAGAATTTAAAGAAACTAAAGGTACCCTGGTGGTTGGGATGACTTATAGGATACATTAGAAGAAATTAAAAAAAAAAACAATTTTCTCACTATAATTGCCCTTTAAATGATAGGAACTTTTATTGAATCTCCCTGTTAGTTTATAATTCCTTGCCCAAGTTGTATTTAAGCTTTAGCTTAGCTTGAAACTCCAGAATTCAATTTACTTGCTAACAAAAAGTCCAATTCTATGGGCAAACCAAATATTATTTTCTCATTGACCATTGCTTTTACTTCTGCAATTTTAATCTTTCTAAAATTGTTTGGTCAATTATTGACAATAATTTATACATAAAGAAAGTAGTTTTTGCGCTTTAACAGTTTTTACAAATATCTTTGTGCAATTTTATTTATTTAAGTGTTGCATAAAAGAGTTTGAATATGAACAGACACATGTCTTGATGTATATTGTTTAATTGTACTGTCCCATTATAAAATGACATATGTTCTTATTCTGTGTAGAAAGGACACAGTCTGCGGGAAAAACTTGCAGAAATGGAGACCTTTAGGGACATCCTGTGCCGACAAGTTGACACACTGCAGAAGTATTTTGATGCATGTGCAGATGCAGTCTGTAAAGATGAGCTTGAAAGGGATAGAGGTACTGTACATGATGGCTAAACTGATAGCTTTATTGTAAAAGCATGTCCGATTAAATTGTGTGCACACTGATTGTGATGCTATGTATACATCTTAATTTTTCTGCTTTAAAATCACAAATTATTTAAAAGTGTACATTCTAGAATAAATTCATGCGAATTACTGGGCCAGTAAGCATAAGGGCAAATTCCCCCATGGCTACTATTTGCTACACTAACTGGCTGTTTGTGTGATGTCACTAGTCTGCCAAAGATCAATGTCAAAGCTTTTTGGCTGCTCCTTTGCACCTCGGCTTTCAGGCTACCATAAAAAGGACACTTCAATGTTGTTGCCCCAAAAGGTCCCCTGGCTTATTCACACACAATTCCCACTTTCACTCATCCCACTGGGGGGTCGTTGCGGTTCACACTGCATGTGTGCCAACATATACCAGTGTGGTCTGTTGGCACAATGCGATAGGGATCGCATGTGTATGGCCACATTAACTCCTCACTAGTGATAAATAATATAGGGCTACACTGCTTTTTATATATTTAGTCGCTGATGAAGTGTAGAAAGATGTCTAAAGAATTTCTGTGAAGGGTTTTTCTGGTTTTAATATAATTTCTTCTATTTACTTTACATCCAAAAGCAGATTTCAAAGTTTTGATAAAGAACTGAAATTGTGGCAGTGAGTAGAGTGGATACAGGACAGGAACCGTGGTGTAGTAGAAAAACAAATATATTTTTATACTAATTATTAACATTTAAATAAGTTACCGTATATACTAGAGTATAAGCCGAGAATTTTTTTCCTTTAAAATCATCTTGAAAGTCTCCCCTATGGTTTTGGCTGATCTGGATAATAAAAAACAAAAGCTGTACCCTGTCTTGAAGGGCTAGGCCAATAGGTTCAACACTGTTCTTATTATAGATATTGCAAAACTGGATTTCATAAACAGATGAAATTAATATCGTTGGTTCATTTGAATTTTTTTTTTTATTTGCTGAAATTTTTAATAAAGTGTGTAATATTTTAAATGTATTCCATTAAATTCAGTTCTTTTTTGGGGTCTACCGGTAGGTCTAGTATTGAGGGGGGCCTTACTTTGCCACAGAATCCTCTTGATTTCAGTGGGTTAGGCAATTGTTGTCCTGCTCACTCAGATCAGCCCAGACTTGGGGAAAAAACTATAGAACTAACATGATTCAACAAACTTCTCTAAAGGAGGGATCTTAATTATTCAGGCTGCAGGTATGGCGGGCACATCTGTGTATGGGGCTGTATATGGGACTGTCTATGGGAGAAAGTTAACCCTTGGCTTATACTCGAGTCAATTAGTTTAACCCATTTTTTTAGGTAAAAATAAGTACCTCGGGTTATACTAGGTCCGGCTTATACTTGAGTATATACGGTACATGACATGTTATTACAATATTAATACCATAAAACCAATTAAAGGACAACTAAAATGCCCATGTATAAAGTGAACAGTTGCCCCGATTGCTCAAACAGGATGGATGCCATGTTTTGAGTCTACATACGGAAAACTGCCTCTTAGCTCTGGGCAATAGAGATGCATGTAAATGTAGAACAGGATGTGCTAATCACGAGCTTGAGTAAAACTCAAGTCTTTATTATAGCAGAAATAAAACATGGAATAGCACAATTGAGAAAACATTCCCTGGTGGGGTTACCTGCCTGACGCGTATTGTGTGCATCCCACTTCCTCGGAAGCTGTACAAAACCCTCTCCCGTACAGCTAAAAATAGACATAGCCAGTGGCATCACACAAACTTTTAAGATGAGTATTAAAGATAAGTGGAACATAAAAAAACACCATTAATTAAAAAATATGATCATTACATTGCTTGAACAGATTTCAAAACGTGTATGGGAAGGGAAGCAGCAACTAGGATAAGGAAGTTAATAAAAGATAAGCAAGTATAAAACCTCAAAGTTGTTGTGTACATAGACACTAATACACAATAGAATCATATTGTTCATGTGCTACTGAGACGCACACTATGCTATTATATACACCATATTAATTAGTGTAATATACAACCATGGATGTAAATATAGATAATAAATCTCAGGATAAGAAATATTAAATGTTAAATATAAGATGTGACATATACAATTTGCCCTGGAGTTACTCTGGAACATTATGCCTTGTAATTGAAAGGTAAATATGATTAAAAGATGACCTTATGTTAACCTGATTCACGGATCAAAAAAGCAATAGTTGAAGTTTGTACTGTGTTAGCCATAAGTAAAAGGGGAAAAAAAGTAGAGCTGTGATACTGTACTTACCTCGCATTGCCTCATTAGTAACAGACCTATTACAGCATAGCAAAACCTGTTTCTGCGCTTAAGAAGATGAAACTAGGCAGAATACTTGGCAAATAATCTTATTATATATTAATATTCTTTTGCATAAAAGATGAATTCTTCACCCAGTTTTAGGTTTTAATTTAATGTAAATGCAGTAAGACGCTGTAATATATGCATCTGTGCCTTATTCTAAAGGTTCGTATACACGCTCAATTTCCGAGCGAGGAACGACCCTCGACTGGCGAGCACTACACGCGACGAACGGCCGTTTTGATCGAGAATCGTCCGTGAGTATGTGTTCAGTGGGGGGTCGTTTGCCGATCCGCCAGGCAGGTTATACCTCGCTCGGAAATTGAGCATGTACGAACCTTTTAGAAGAAATTTTTTTTGTCAGTCAGCTCATCAACACAAGACTGACTGTATGTTCTGCCCTGTTAAAGATTGGTATCTAGTTAATATCTGTAAAACAATGCTTTGCTTCTGTCCTATTGTTTTCTGTGCACAGCCTGCTCTATTGATTGACAGCTTTTATACAGTTTAATATGTCAGTATACCTTAACCCCGTATGTACATTGATAATCCTTTTTTGTCCAGTAGTTGAAGATGATGAAGATGATTTTCTTCAGAACCATCACAATGGAGATTACATTCATAGCAGTAATGGAAATAAAGAAAAATGTAAGTTTTATTGTCCGCCTTGTATAAAATGAAATACCATATCCTTTTATCTAATTTAGTCATTGTATGTTAAAGGATGGTTCTGCTACATGAACATTGTAGTTATTAATTATGATATTGTTTTCCTCAGTTGCATCTCCTTTTTGTTTTATGAAGAAGTTTCTAATTTTTTGTAAATATAATTGTCTGCATCTAAACAATGCTAACTTGATGTATAACCATACATTCCTCTCTTTTTAATATTGATATTTGGACAGTCTGAAATAGCATAACAATTAGTCATTTGAGTATTTAAATGGCTGTGCCAATGAAAGTTCTGTAATAGATCAGCAATCTCTAGAAAGCCAGAGAAGTGTTTGGATGATAGTCCTAAAACAAGCACTGTTTTCTGTCTATGACGGGCTCCAACCTTCCACATTTTTACTTTTGTAGTATGTCAACTAATGAACACATTTATGTTTTATAGACCAACATTCTAAACCAATTATGCAAGTACATTTTTGGGCTGGTCTAGGTTTTTACATGCAGGAAAAATAAAGAACTTCCAATTTCAAGGCCCATTGAGGTGTTTTCATTGGTAAAATATATTTTAAGGACAACTTCGGTATACTATAAAAATGTAATTTTTAAAAACGAAAAGTACATGTGGCAGGAAGTTTGGATTGATTATTCCTCCGGGTACTTTTTATTTTAAGTGTTTTTGAAAAAACTTCATACTCTCTTTAGTTCTCCTACAAATATTAATATACAATGTAACTTTCCTCCTAAGCAGATAAAAAGGGCCCATTGTCAGATCTCTACTATTTCATTTAAGAGACGTGCAGGCAACTTTTGGGATAATTGAGAAATATAAACAAAGTTGTCATGTCCTATCCATGTGTAACATGCTTGAGCAAACACAATAGCAGAATTTGACCTTAACAGAGCTGGCAATATTTGGAGGCTTTTTTATATGTAAAAAGTATTCGGATTTGACAGAGCTCATTTGTTACAAACCATTTCAAATATGGCCTTTCATAATTGAAAGCTTGTAGGGATGTAACTTTTATTGGGGGAAACTTGTTTTGGCCATAAAGGTTTATTTTTAACACTACTCTGGCTATTTGACATTAGAGACGTGGTCTGAAGAAAATGAATAGGCCATTTTCTTTGTAAAAAGTAGTAGACTCTTTGCCATTGTCTAAATTGCAATACATATTTGCTGCCCCACCCTATGATTCCTTTCTCTGTGCCAGCAAGCAACAGGTTGTTTTGCCTGCTACGTAAAAGAATGTGAACCTACCTGATAGTGGCTGCCAGCAGATTGCTTAAACCAAATACTACTTAATTTGTTTCTCACAGCAGCTAAGTTGTTTATTGAATTTGTAGTGTACAACATGATAAACGCATTTTTCAGAAGATCAAATTGAATCTATAGTTACAGGTGGAACACAGAGTACAGTAGGGGAGTTTGGTTGTCAGTAAGTAGTGAGTAAGAAGAAGTGATACAGACTTCCTATTAAGATTCTAATTTATAAATATAAACCCTGTATTTTGCATACTAATGTTTCTAATTATAATATATCTTGTGTTTTAGTATTTACTCATGTGACTCCGAAAGGAATCAATGGAATTGACTTCAAAGGTGAAGCTATTACTTTTAAAGCTACCACAGCGGGTATTCTTGCTACTCTTTCACATTGCATCGAACTTATGGTGAAGAGGGAAGACAGCTGGCAAAAAAGACTAGACAAGGTAAGATAAAGCTATTATTCCACCTGTTGAGGCTACCGGTAAGTTGACTGGCTGTTAAGTGTTTCCCAACAAGTACCTAGATCACTTTTTATGTTAAAATATTATAGCTCACATGAGTTGATAGCAATATTTTATATACCAATAATATGGATTCTCCACATTCACTGACATGCTAAAAAAACCTCTTAAATGAAAGGACTTGTGCTTCTAGTAGTTTTATGCATATTGTTTTTACTTAAATGAGGACTTTGGTCTCCATACTGGTGTCGTTTATTTAATGCACATCTCTCCTAAAAGCCCATGATCATGTATTGTAGCTGCAGCCTATCCAGAGTTAACAGCCATAAAAAATAAACTTTTTTGTTAGCACTGTTTGCTTCGACATAACCAGACTCTCAGCATCTCTTCTTTACACAGGGTCAAAGTATTCTCACTGTGGCATTAACTGTGGGGACAGAGGGAAGCTCTCTCCACTGATATCTGATAATTATCCTACTAGGAATTTTATTTAATTTATCAATTTAACAAAGGCACAGAACTCTGCAAAATGCCAGTTTGTCTCTGGCTAACTAAAAAATAGGCAAAACCTTACAATGTGTATTTTACAGGTGTCTGTGTCTTTGGAAAAAGAGAATTGCTTTTTTTGTGGTGTGCTAATTATCCATTTGTGTAGATGGTGTTCTTCTCCTGTGTCACAGCTGGAGAGGAGAAACAATGCAAGCAGTAAGTCAGTCTAAAGCAAAACAACTTGTTTGACTGACTTTTCTTTGGTGGACTGGACTAGCTTAAAAACATATGCTAGCCACCCAGGGAAGAGTGTCTCCATACAGAGATAAACTCTGTCAAATGTATGAGACGAGGCACATCAGAAGAAAATCTACCTAAATGCTTCTAAAATTTTAAAGCTGATTAAGGTTATATCACCCTTTTTTAATATGCAATCAATAATTCGCATATATGCAAGTGTAAAAGAGAGGGAGAACCATGCAAGAGAAGGGTAGAATCTATCAATTAGAATTCGAACTGAATCAAACCTGGCAGAGGTGCCATTAGCTGGGGGGTAATCTGGTGAGCCAGACTGGCTTACTGATAAGTCAAGCCAAATAAAGGCATTGCTATTGATGTTTAAGCTGTTTCCATTTTTTCCTACAGCTTAAGCTAGGTTACCTGGTTTTCTGGAGTTTATTGCCCAAGGACCCAGACAGGGCATTACTTTAAAGTGAAAAAGCCCCTTCTCAACTGTCATTCTTTTATTTAATATCTGTGCAGGTACTTCCTATTTTTCCCAGCATTAAAAGGCAACTGTGGTCTGTGAACCACAGTGAAGTAAGGGTTAAATAAATTCCTGCAGTCTTTCCGTTAAAATGAGCCCTGGATCCCATCTCTGACTGCTGCAGCCTGTGAGATATTATATTGTGAGGACTTTTCAAGCTTCTTGCTTCAAGTTAGTTGAGTGAGAATCACCTGACCTCTGCTCCGTCCCAGATGCAAGCTCGGATAAGTCTTAATGCTGGGGGAAACAGGAAGTACCTGTACAGATTTTCTTTTTCAATTGACAGTTGAGAAGAGGGGCCTATTAATTCAGACAGAGGCTGGTCACGTGGCTGAAAACGGGAAGTGTTCAAGCAGGAAGTAATATTGCTGAACCTTTCCAGCAATAACTTTTCACACATTTTACCTATGGATGTTATTTAAGGCTCATTTTAAATGTATGGCGTAAGTCTTTTTGTGTAACCCTAATCTAGTTTTGAAAAATTGGTTACCCTTTAAGTGTTAAGTGAGTACGCTTCTCCCCAGAGGCGGAGGGGTAGAGCAGAGGGTCAGGTGATGTCACTTAACCTACTGGAAGCAGGAAATTTAAACATTTACCACAATATAATTTCTCACAGGCTGCAGCCAGAGATGTGATCCAGGGTTTATTTTAAATGAGACTGTGGGCTTTTATTTAGAGAACACATTTGGCCTTTTTTAAGATGCATCTAGAGTTGTATCATAAAGGAATATTTTTTGATAGCAGTGATTGGGAAGAATAGAGTACAAAGAATGTAGATCCAACATTTTTACCCATGGGGTTTGGGGTTAAGAAGGAACTGATGGCTGCCCGGAACATGGCTTTTAAAACAAATTTGATTGATATCTGTTTTCCCTATAATTCCAGACCCCCAATGTCTATCAGGCATTAACAGATGTGTGGGGGTTTTTTTTCTTCAAAATTATCCCCGGGAACACTGTCCACAGTAATATATATTTTATTATTTTTATGTGAGAGTACAGGGGAATATCAAGTATTACCTGCCCCATTATTTATTCTTTGTAGGAAATGGAGAAGAGAAGAAGAGTAGAGGAAGCATACAAGAATGCCATGAGTGAACTTAAAAAGAAATCTCATTTTGGTGGACCAGATTATGAGGTATGAGATCTGGGCAGTTCCTTTTTTTCTTGATATAATATCTGCTATACTTTCTGGGTCATATTAAATACTTAATTGTAATTTAAATATTGTTAATTCATTTTGAATGACTATTTTCTAGTTTTAATACATTTAATTAGTTTTTTCCCTTTTAGTTAGACTACGTTAAGCATCATCATTTAACTTGTTTTTTATTTATTTCTTTTTTAACCTCTCAACAGCTTATTTTCCTAATTTATGATTCTGTTTGTTTTAAAGGGCAATTATAGTGAGAATTATTTTTTTTTTATAATTCTTTATGTATCCTGTAAGTCATCCCAACCACCAGGGTACCTTTAGTTTCTTTAAATTCTTCATAGTCCACAAATGTAAGCTGTGAATATGCTGTGATTTGTAGGAGCTGCTACACCGCATCTGTCACTCAAAGGCACACACCCATACAATCCAAAGCTCCCATGCAGTACTGTCACACACTCCTTCACCCACACTATAAGTACCATGTGCAACACTAGTCAAATTCTGTAGTGCTAAACACAATCAATAAACCATTAACCCAGCAATATGAGCATAACACACTATAAAACAGGACCCCCCCCAAAAAAAATCTTATAAACATACAAAACCAGTGACTGAAATGGATATCATCAAGTAAACACTAATACAGCATATATAATACAGTATATATAATAATACATTATATATAATACAGTAATACAGACTATATACCAAACAAGACATACAATGCAATCTGTGAAATATATAGAATAAAGCAACTGAAAGTATCAGGATGACAAGCAGTTTATTGTGTTTGTGAAGGTCTCACTATAGCTGCTGTTACACTGACTCTGTCTTCAATGATTATGATCTCAGCTAAGCAGGGGAAGAGATAAGAACTTTCAACTAGAAAAATAGATAGAAAGGAAGCACACTGCAGTAGTTATATCTTCAATATCTTTAATAGCAACATGTTTCGGACCACAGCTCCTGTCTGGTCCGAAACATGTTGCTATTAAAGATATTGCAGATATAACTACTGCAGTGTGCTCCCTTTCTATCTATTTTTCTAGTTGAAAGACTTGTGACCGCTGGGTACGGAGCGGAGGAAGGTTGAGCACACCAAAATTCAATTGGTAAAGCCACACCACACACTTACCAGAATTGAAGAGATAAGAACTTTAGGTACAAAAATAATTAGCAAACTTAGAGAGCAGGCAAAGCTCAGTAACTTACTTGTAAAGAATTTAAGCACCACTTGTCCTCCTCTCTGCCCCTCCCTTCAGAATACTGCTATTTTCTCCCACACTTTGCTTGCTTGCAGTCTAGATCTGGAAGGGAGGAGTCAACAGGATGTCAGCACTTCATTTAAAGTCCTTTCAACTCAGCATTCCCGGACTTTTCATACAGCCCTTTACTGCTTGAGGGGGGCTAGACTGATAGGGGAGGGGGACTACACAGCTTGGTACAAACTTCTGCCAGTGTGAAGAAACAAAGCCACACAGCAACATGAAATTAAGGCAGCTTATACTAAGTACATTGTATATAAACAATTTTTTTTCCCACTATAGTTGCCCTTTAACTTTAGTATTTTGGAAATATACTTATACAGTCTAGTTTAACAAATAAGTGTTTTGAGGGCGTGAAGGATACATGTGCTTATGAATGTGAATGATTATAAATAATTAGCACCTTTTTATATGAATTTTCTCATGGCTAGTCACTTTTTTTTGTTTATTTTTAATTAACTTTACTGAAAAAATGTTAACCTTTTAATAAAAAAACAAAAAAACAAAACCGTTTTGTTGCCATGTTTTATATACAGGGTAGGGTGTTCAATACATTTAGGGGCATATTTATAAAGGTCCGTTATTTTCGCCAAAAATTATTGCTGCACATCGCCATGGAAAAAATCGTTATTATCGCCATATTTATAAATCAATGCCACGATAATTTGAACACTGTTTGCCATGATAATGTACTTCGCACAATGCACTATGTGTGTACACCCACTTCACCCCCATGGAGAGGACGGGGATGTACGCTCTCCCTCCCATGGCGAGGGCAGTGGTGTACACCCACTCCACCCTCGCCTGACAAGGGCCCTTTGGGGCTTAAGCTCGAACCTGGACCCCCTGCCCTTGGCACTTATAAGGGCCATTGTGGTCCTTGGCAGGGCCCTTGCGGCCCTGATAAGTGCGTTTTTGCCTTAAGGGGACCCGTAGTTTGAACCGGGACCCCCCTCCCCGGCCCTTATAAGGGCACTTGCGCCCCTGACAAGAGCCCTTTGGGGCTAAAAGGGTTCCGCGGCTTGAACCGGGCCCCCCCTTCCCGGCACTTACTAGCGACAAGTGCCTTTGTTGGGGGTCCTGCAGCTCGAAACAGGACCCCCCATTGGCTCTTACAAGAGGCCTTTGACCTTACCTGGTCCGCAATGGCACTAATAAGTGCCTTGCAAGGGGGTCCCGGTTCGAGCTGCGGGGCCCCAAAGGGCACCTGTCAGTGCCCTCGCTGGCAGGTCCTGCCACCTCCATAGCCGGCTCCTTCCTTCCCTTCCTGCGATCATACGGGGGAGGGGCTGCTGGGAAGGGGTTGCGCCACGAGGGTGGGGTTGGCATACAACCAGCCACGCCCCTCTTGAAAATGAGACCACCCATGGCGGGGTGGGCATACGCCTCTGGCAGCGACCCGGCCATTTTCGACAATTCAAAGTTTAACGCCAGAACTCAGTTACCGCCGCTTTATAAATGGATGTGAGTGGTAACTGATGCGTTAACTTTCTGCCACCATTTTTACTGTTTTATAAATCGCTGTAATTCCGATTTTGGCAAAAATGGCGTGAAAAACTGCGGTGGAAAGTTACCTCCCCTTTACAAATATGCCCTTGTTTGTTGCTGCATGCCTTCAATCCAGTGCTTCTGATGTTTAGGATAAGTCCAGCATGCTCAGTTATCACAATAAGCCAGCACTTCTAGAGGGAATTTCTCACCATGCAATTCACATATACCAACTGTCACCATTCCAGTTACAGGAAAACTGAATACATCAAAAGAGTTTGATATTAGGGCACTTGAATGACAGCTGAAATGTAAGATGCTACTGGTTTCTAACAAAATTGGGGACAGACCAACAAAAAAAATGGTATTCTAAAAGATAATTTCCAGTAATTGCCAAAGTTTTTTTTTTTTTTTTTTTAAAGTGTAGATGAGTTTATTGATGAGTTTAGAAGGTGAAAAGGTTTGTTTTATAATTAATGGAGAACTAGCCAGTTTCATGCTCTTCAGGTTATAATAGTACTCGCCTACCTAAGGTCCTACAGAGACTTACTTCTCTGTAAATAAGGAATTTTGTCTTCTGTTTGCACATATACATTTATTAAATTTTCTTTCTCTGTTTTATAATAGGAAGGGCCTAACAGCCTAATCAACGAAGAAGAATTTTTTGATGCTGTTGAAGCTGCTTTGGACAGACAAGACAAAATTGAGCAGGTATTTAAATCTTTTCCGCATTCTACAAATATACTAAGAGTAAAACATTTTGCTAAAAAAAAAAAAAGCCTTTTTGTTTATTAACAGGGATGGTTACATAGGGTTATGGTGCCTATACATTAAAAACTCTCCTTCCGACGTTCCCATGGCTTTCAAGTGATGCTAAAGGTTGCGCCTGACCCGTTCTTTTTTGGGATTGACTTGCAATCGCAAAATGAATGGACTAGACGGGAACGTTAGAAGGTAAGAAACCACCAGCGCTATAGATCTTGGATAGATTAGATATTGGTTTACTCTATCTCATATCTAAATAGTGTATGGGCACATTTTACTTTGTACTGCTTTTGTTTGTGGGTGTTTAGAGACGTTGATATGGATAGTACTTATTGATGAATAGGTAATGTTTAGAATTTTCAATGTTGAAAAGGAAAGAAAACAGAACAAAAACTCCTACCTCATCCATATCAACCCACAAAATATATCAAACTATTAAATGTAATTATTAAAGGACAACGATATAAAAAAAACATCGCCCCCATTACATGTCCACACTTCCAGCAGCTGAAATCACTTACTCACATTTACAACCGTGCTGCCCTCCCTTAGATATCACACAGCAAGGATGAGTGTTAAAAGCCCGCCTCTTAGAGGGCCCAGGGCCATAGTTAAGATATCACTTGTCATTGGCTATTGGGAATGTCTGTTATAACCTCTCTCCTCTTCTGCCACTCAAACAAACTTGAAATGTCCTGTTGCTAGGATACAGCCTACATAATCAAGCTGATCAGGGGTGGGAGGAGGAGTGTTTTCTCTCATGCTAGCTTTGAGTGACAGAGACAGACAGAATTGTTACACCCCCGTCCCAGCATGGCTAATTGAAAGCAGAGAGAGACTCGAAACCAGGGGAAAAAATGTATGGGGAGGGCTGCATACCTTTTACTCTTTTTAAAGCAATTTTTAAAAAATGTATTGAGGCAATAGTTATCCTTTAACCAATGTCTGTTAACATGAGTCTTTTTTGTAGTTGTTTATATCTATTTACCTTGTAGTATCAAAATGTTTAATTGCCTCACTTATCTGTATTCTTTTTTAAGTCTCAGTCAGAGAAGGGCAGATCACATTGGCCATCAACTCTTCCTACAAGTGAAGTATATGCAGGTGTTGGGACTCACAGATTTGTGCAAGCTGTAAGTAGAATAAATTATTGAAGATTTTCTTACAGCAAGTTTTATTCTATGGAGGTGGTCTATTCAGTGTCCATGCGGTTAAGGCAGCACAATGCCCCAAAAGATGAATTTTTCTGTAGCGATACATGAACTCAGTCTGGTTTGGCAAGCTGAGGAACATCACTTTAGCTGCTTCTGAACTGTTTGAAAAACACTTAAATACATCTGATATCTGTGATATACAGTTAAATCTAATGGCATATCCACCCTAGAAAAAAGAAACTGGTGACTTGTCAGTTATCTGTCTACAACTGCTATTTTTACCAGTTTATTACATGCATTTGTAACCAGATATTTAATGACAAATTCTTCCATTTTGATGAAGGTATCTTCCTCCTCCCTCTGCTTAATGAGCTTTTTATAAGCTTTAATATGTACAGAAGAGGCAGCTTAATTTTAATTATCTTAATTACTCTTACAGAAAACACAGTTGCCTGTTTTAAGGCTGTACATGCCCTTTAACCGGACTTAGGACTAGGTTCCACTATCACGCACAGTGGAGCATGCAGGATTTTTGCAATGTGCTGCTGTGCGTGATACTTCATATGTGATGTGTTCTGGGACATATCTTCTTTGCACACATGCGATCCGCACGAAAAGTTGTGCATAAATGCGAACCAATAATGGACCAGACCGCAGCGCACATAGTGGGAACTACCCAGCAGCATTGCACTGGCAATGCGAACTCAAAGCGTGAATGGAGTGCAAGACACTCTCCAACATGCAGTACATGGGAACTAGCCCTTAAAGGGGTATGTACACTGGATATTTTATTTTTTTATTGCCTATTAGTGGAAACTATTATTCATCCCAACTATCACTGTACCATTTTTTGTTGATCTGCCCCTATTTCATTAGATATCCAATCTGGAACATCTTACATTTTAGCATTTCTGTAAGCAGTTTTGCTGTAGCTGGAATGGTTTGACAGTTTGTGTACTTTATGCAGTTTTGACAGTTGGTATGTGGGAAAATAGTCAGGTCAGTGGTCAGAGCCTGAGCAAAACAAGTATTGTATTGAAGGCATGCAGCAACACACACACCTCAGAGTAAGTGTTACATGTGTTTATTTATAGATTAAAGGGCAAGTACAGCTCTGAAATTAAAACTTAAATACAGGTAAATAACCCCCAAAACCCTAAACTGTAATAGTTTAAAATCTGAAATATGTAAGTCTAACCTGAAATCTGGCACAATATCATGTTGCCCCTGTTTCTGCTTCCTGGTTCTTCCAGTTAACAACTGTCAGTTATTGATTTGACAGTTGACATCACAGCCAATGACTGAATGCTAATTCCATATTTTCCTCTTCTGAGCATGCTCAGGATCAATACAGGTCTCTAAATTCCTCAGTTTCCATAAGGCATCCAGAAGCATAGCAGGCATACAGTAATGAATTCATAGGGCAATGTAGGTACATCAACATATTTTAAAGAGGCCATTCTTTCTAAAATATGTTATTATGAGGGTGGAGTTGTTCTTTAAGATGATGCAAAGTAATTCTTTCAGTAAACATGCACTTTACACGTACACATGTCCCATACACACAAAACGCCTGTTCGGATGTTCGGAACTCAACTTCATAGCTTAAAGTGGAGTTCTTAAACTTTTTTTCTTATGGCAAAGTTTACAGGAGCTTTTTTTTCTTGGGAACTTGTTCTATAATATTTGTTGCCACGGCTAAATCTAGCACTGAGAGGTGTCTGTGGTCATAAGCGCTTAACTTCTTATTTTACATTATTTGCATACTGTTTTGTCGCACTAAGAGGCCGTCATCTTCCTCTTTAGTCTTACTGCTTTGTTTTTCTTTGTCTTTGTGGTAGCCCCCTAGTTGCTCTCCTATTCATCTAGTCAGTATCTCTGATGAACACAGATTCAGGGAACAGGTACTGTATAATTGAACTTAATAATGGCATTTTATTAACCCTTTTCGGTGACTGCAGCATCTGCTAATTGCCTTGTATAATAGATAGCTCCTAACCATTAACTAAACAACACTAATAAGACCTGTAAAGGTAATAATAGCCTTACCAGCATTCTCCTCAAGAAACCGTCTAACTAGTTCAACAGCATTTGTTTTACTAGGTTGGCAATCCATTTCATTTAAATTATCTGTACCGTAGTATAACAAGTACATTTGTAACTATGTTTCTAATGAACCTACTGCATGTTCTCCTATTTGACTGAAAGAAAATTAAATGTCATTAAATGGTAACTGTGGTCTCCATTCTTGGCTTGAAAGGTATAAGAAAGCTCAAGACACTTTTATGATGTCTCTAGCTTCTCTGGTTCTCAAGTTATAGGCTTTTAAAGCAGTCAGGATGAACAAGGAAGTGTGTAACAATCACATGATGTGCTGGTGGTACAGTATGACACCGAAACCATATGACTTGGCTTCTAACGCTAAGTTCCACTTTTGTATTTCTTTGGCTTGTTCTGTTACCAGACCCTGTCCCTTTACCTTGCAGCTACGCTTATCTACTTGGGCCCTCTGCTGCTACCCTTTGACTTTACCCGGGGTTGCCCGGAGGTGATGCTATATTTATATTATGTTTTTTTACATTTTTAACGTAGGAATGTGCTCTTGATAAAGGCAGTTGTATGGAGGCCACAGTTACCCTTTAAACACAAGATGATCTATAGTGTGCACAGCATGGACATGTGTATCAGTGTTTCACTAACACACTTCCTGTTTTGAAGGTTGAAGAAATGGTACATAATCACATGACTTATTCACTGCAAGATGTTGGAGGTGATGCCAATTGGCAGCTTGTTGTTGAAGAGGGGGAGATGAAGGTAAAATTCTACAACATTCCCATTGCTAATTAGGTGTCCATTCATAGGTGTTTATCCTCTTCTGCTGCAATTATTTTCAGGTTTTTGCATAAAAATTATGAATACTTAATGGGGCCCATACATGCACTAATTTCCGATATCGTACGATTGTCAGTTCGTGTATGGATTTTTTTACAGAATGTATCTTCTTATTGGGTGGAGCAACAACCCTTGGTAAAGATAAAGATTGACCAGACACATTTATTAACATTGTTAGTAAGTATGCACATATAGATTGCTTATTTCTATTTCTTAATATTTTGACAGGTATATAGAAGAGAAGTAGAAGAGAATGGGATTGTCTTGGATCCCTTAAAGGCTACTCATTCTGTAAAAAGAGTCACCGGCCATGAGGTCTGCCAGTACTTCTGGAATGTTGACGTCCGTAATGACTGGGAAAGTACGCAGATCCATTGTTTCTCTTTAAAGGGGCACTAAATATTATTTTCTCTTACATTTCCTAGGCCAGGTACTCCCCTTTGATGTGCCAATTCCTTCTAACAGCTCTCCCAAGGCCCCATCTCCCCCTCTCTTCTCTAACATTAGCACACATGTACATTAGACATAGAAGCTGCATTGTGGGGTAAGGTGTTGCAGTAAGGAGCTCTCAGGTGGAGCTGGCATGCAAACCTGTAGCTCTATATATAACACGCACAGGTTGTTGAAGTACACTCCAAGGGTCATCCCACCACTGGCTATACTGCTCTTCAGCCGTAATATATGTTCCCAAAAACAAGTGCAAATACAGTTCCTTTTAAAAAGTTAATATTCCTTTTATTCACCCATTCGTGAGATATCCCTCCAGCAACGTTTCGGGTGGACCTCCACCCTTTATCAAGCTTGATAAAGGGTGGAGGCCCACCCCAAACGTTGCTGGAGGGATATCTTACGAATGGGTGAATAAAAGGAATATTAACTTTTTAAAAGGAACTGTGGAGCATCGATTTGCATTTGTTTTTGGGTATCTATATATCACACCAGAACTAATAGCGAGAAATCACCCGCACCTCCTAGGGAATGTAGATTTTGTTTAAAGGGCATGTCCACCCTTTAAATAAAGTTTAATATGTTAAAGTGCTAGCTCCCCCAGCCCCAACTGCATTAATATTATTTGCAGAAACTCCCCCAATAGTAGCTTATCTTCCCTCTATCCTCCGCCGCACTGCTCGGCCCTCTGCTTGCATGGAACTGCAAGCAGGGGGCGGGACCAGCAGCCACGTCCTTGATTGAGTGATAGGAGGACTTTCTGCAAATAATATTAATGCGGTTGGGGCTGGGGGAGCTAGCACTATAACATATTAAAAGGGATTTGTGCTAGGGGGAGGGAGACCAAAACGGAGGGAGGGGGAGGAGGGCTGCACAGAGCATGCCACAAACCTCTCAAAGGCGGAAACAATTTCCCCCTCTACTAGGCTGGTGGCCAGTTTTTGTGACTTTGGAGGGGCATTGCAAACATTTGGGCAACCATCTGGGATGTAAGGTAAGGATTTTTCTACACTACAGAGTGGGACCAGTAGTGGGTTAAATTATAATTTTGGGGTGTGGACATTAGGGTTTCGCAATCCGTTTGTTGTGTGCTTTTTAACTTGAAGATTTTCTTTTTTTTCACAGCAACCATTGAAAATTTCCATGTTGTTGAAAAGTTATCTGCAAATGCAATCATTATATACCAAACACACAAGGTAAGCTATTTTGATTTAACATTTTAGTTGCATTACACCCTTTGTAGCATTTATTTTATCTTGCGGGGTGTACAGTAGAGATGTACTTTGGGTTGTAATAGAACCCAGTTTCGATTCGAATCCGGCGGTTTCGAAGTCCCGACGAAACTTTCGGAACTCCCGGATTTTTCGAAACTCGAATTTTCCGACTTTTCGATTTTTATCGTAAATTCGATAATTATCGAAATCGAAAGTAGATGATTATCGAAATCGAAGTGTAAACAAAGTGTATCGTAAGTGTGGATCAATTTCGGTAACCCTCGATAATTGTACGAATCCAGGTAACCCCCGAAATCGTAAGTCCATCAACCCTCGAAAAGTAGCCATCGATTTCGGTAACCCTCGATAATTGTATGAATCCAGGTAACCCTCGAAATCGTAAGTCCATCAACCCTCGAAAAGTAGCCATCGATTTTGGTAACCCTCGATAATTGTATGAATCCAGGTAACCCTCGAAATCGTACGTCCATCAACCCTCGAAATGTAGCCATCGATTTCGGTAACCCTCGAATGTTTGTGCCGATTTCGCCAACCCTCGAATGTACAAGATGATTTCGGTAACCCTCGTATTTGTGATATCGGTAACCCTCGATAGTAGTGTTCGATTTCGGTAACCCTCGAAAATAGCCCGCAAAAGCTCGAAAACTGCCCGATCGTGAGGAAAGATAGATTTTAAATGAGTTTTACTTATATTTACGGGTTCCCCAGACCATTCCCCAGGTCCCTTTTCTATTAAAGGAAGTGTTCTCTCAGAAATGACATATTTTACAAACTTCAGTATAATAAACCTCCCTGTGCCCCAGCCCCCAGGATCCCTTTCTTGTGAAATAATTCTGCTTGTAGCCTCTGCAATCAGCTTGTAAAGTTCTGCTCGTTTTTGGTTGGGAGAGTCCTTCACTCTGCACTGCTTGTTGTCTATCTGCTGTACTGACATGTTATAACCCCGCCCCTTTTGACCTCCTGACTAATAGACTTTCCCTCTCTTCACGTGCACTTTTTTTGCTGCATAAGATACAGTTCGCTAGCAGATCTACTGAACTTAGGGATTACTTACAACAACTTAAACCTCAGTTGGTACTGTTTATTGAAATAAAATGTATGTATTTATTGTTTATATAGATTTATATGTTTGTATATAGCAGTGTGCTGTGTGATACACTGTGTGAGCAGTGTGATTCTGTCAGTGTTTTTGTGAAACTGTGATTCTGTGAGTGTTTGTGTAAACGTGTGAGTCTGTGAGTGTGTTTGTGAATACGTGTGAGTCTGTGAGTGTTTGTGTAAACATGTGAGTCTGAGTGTTTGTGAATACATGTGAGTCTGTGAGTGTGTTTGTGAATACATGTGAGTCTGAGTGTGTTTGTGTAAATGTGAGTCTGTGAGTGTGTTTGTGTAAACGTGTGAGTCAGTGAGTGTTTGTGTAAGCGTGTGAGTGTGTTTGTGTAAGCGTGTGAGTCTGTGAGTGTGTTTGTGTAAGTGTGTGCCTGTGCATCACTTTCAGTATGGCATAATGTAGGGAGCAAACAGTAATCCAGCACTCACAGCCCTTTCCCCTACTCATAGTGCCTGTGCATCACTTTCAGTGTGGCATAATGAAGTTTGCAAACAGTAATCCAGCACTTGCAGCCCTTTCCCCCACCCATAGTGCCTGTGATTAACTTTCAGTATAGCATAATGTAGGTAGCAAACAGTCAGCCAGCACTCACAGCCCTTTCCCCCACCCATAGTGCCTGTGCATCACTTTCACTGTGGCATAATGAAGTTAGCAAACAGTAATCCAGCACTCACAGCCCTTTCCCCTACCCATAGTGCCTGTGCATCACTTTCAGTGTGGCATAATGAAGTTCGCAAACAGTAATCCAGCACTTACAGCCCTTTCCCCCACCCATAGTGCCTGTGATTCACTTTTAGTATAGCATAATGTAGGTAGCAAACAGTCAGCCAGCACTCACAGCCCTTTCGCCCACCCATAGTGCCTGTGCATCACTTTCAGTATGGTATAATGTAGGTAGCAAACATAGTCATCTAGGTAGATAGATACAGTAGATAAATAGATGGATATATAGATAGAAATGAGGATAGATAGATAGATAGATAGATAGATAGAAAAAAAGAGGATAGATAGAAAATGGATAGATAGATAGATAGAAAAAGGATAGAGAGACAGATAGATAGAAAAAGGATACATAGATAAATAGATAGATAGATAGATATCGTAGATAGATAGATAAGAGGATAGATAGATAGAAAGAGGGTAGGTAGATAGATAGATAGATAGAAAGAAAGAGGGTAGATAGATAGATAGAAAGAAAGAAAGAGGGTAGATAGAAAAAAAGAGGATACATTTATAGAAAATAGATAGATAGATAGAAAGAAAGAGGATAGATAGATAGATGATAGATAGATAGAAAATGGATAGATAGATAGATAGATAGGTAGATAGAAAAATGATAGATAGATAGATAAATAGAAAGAAAGGATAGATAGAAAAAAGAGGATAGATAGATAAATAGAAAAGGGATAGATAGATAGAAAAAGGATAGATAGATAGATAGATAGAAAGAAAGAGGATAGATAGATAGATAGATAGAGGGTAGATAGAAAAAAAGAGGATAAATGTAAAGAAAATGGATGGATGGATAGATAGATAGAAAGGATAGATAAATATATAGATAGAAAGAGGATAGATAGAGGATAGATAGATAGAATCCCCCACACCCCATCCCTGCACCTCTCTTAATAGCAGTACAGACTGGGGGTACATGGACCATGTCACCTGCTCCAGGTGCAGTTACCAGGATACTTGAGGTTACTTTTTAGCTGCACAGGTCATGATCGCGGGTGCGCGTGCGCTAATGAGGAAATCCCATACAGGCTGGCTGACAGAGAGGTCACTGTTTGCGACTGCTAGGGCCTCTCATTGCGCATGAGCGACGGAGCCTGCATAGTCGCGAATTACAGGAGAGGGGGAGCTGCAGATTCAGGACCAGGACTGGGGGAATCAGTTACCGGCAAGGATTACTGGGGATAGGAGCAACACATGGACAATCTGGAAAGAGGTATTTGCACTGTGTAATTTGTGTGTTCTGCCTATGCAGACTTGTATTTAGCACTGAACTATTCCTTTAACAGTAACCTACTATTACTATTTAATCCTTAAAAATGATAGAAACTTTCAAATTTTTTTTTCCCCATAGACTTCTATGGGTCCGTTTTCGGATTTTCGAATTTTCCTGAAAATCCGAAAACAGGACAAAACTCATCAGTTTCGGCCATCTTTAGTGTACAGTGTTTGTTTATTTATTTTTACTGTTTTTCTTTAAAAGTTAGGGTTTGTAGTAGATTTTTTGTTTTAAAGGGCATGTTTACCCTAAATTTTGCCCTTAGATTAACACCACCCTGAACTCCTTGCCTTTCTCCCCGGCACTCCTAACATGGTCTGATGGTCCTGGGGTGCACTTTCGGGATTGCAAAATGCGGTTGTGCAAGCTCAGGTGTAAAGGCGAAGGTAATTGTGTCAAGGGACCAGCAGATTAAGATACCTGATGTTCAGAGTGCCAGGGACAAAGCTAAGTATTGCATAAAAAAGGGGTTGGGGGTTTATTTACATTTTATTTGGGGGAGGTTGAACATGCCCTTTAAAATGTGTTACAGAATATTGTTTTGATATGAGCAGACATTGTCTATGGAAGCAGTTGGAGCATCCGGCATAGCACATTCCAGTATGTAACTTAGTGCTAAATACTGCTGGCAGCATAGCATTACAGATGTATGCAAGACTAACAGGCAGGTTTATGGGTGGCCATAGCACTCTCTCTCTCTCACTCTTTTTTTTGGGGGGGGGTTGTTTTTTGGTAAAGTAATGATAACTGTTGATCAGTTAGCATGACTTTAAACCCTAGGTCAGAGAATCTTCCGCAGCCTCTTGTTATTCTCACCTGGAAATCTGGCCAGATTTCCCTGTCTTAAGTGTGCACCCTCTTTGTTTCCACAGTTATTAAAGGGGAGGGGGTGGACTTTAAAGGAAATGTTGGTGATGCTTTATTGTGGGATTTCAGGGTACTCTCTGTGACTTTGGGATATGCTACTGGCTTACACATTGGTTTGTGGTTAGTATTCTATTTAAGAGCGGTTCTATAACTCCAAAAGCTTCCTTTAGTGAAATCGCCCTGAATCATTTTTTTTCCTTTTTTACTGGTCAGAATTTAATGCTTGAGCAAAGGTACATACTGCAATTTTACAGTAAAGAGCCCTTCCCTAGCTTTAGCCACGCACTGTATTATTCACCATTTTAATATGATTTGTTGCCTTTAAGTCAGGGGAAAAAATGCTTTGGTAGACTTTAAAGGGACAGGTCATCAAAAATTCTCCATTAGAATTATTCTAATGGGGACAGTGGCTCTTATTCTTATCTCCCATATTGTCCTCTAAGCCATGATGCATATAATTCCCAAACTGCAATCCCGCGACACAGCTGTGTCTCTCCTGTCAATTCCTCCACATGCCTTCCTTCCGCTCACCCTTGTGATTTTTTGGGAGTCCCTTTAAAATAAGCCCTGGATTGCATCACTGTGTGTGTAGACTAACAAAGGTTAGATTGCTGGAAAAATAAATATTTTCTGTGATGATAATCTGCATTTCTTCTCTGCCCCTTACGCTACTTGGACACTTTTACTTTAACGTTAGATTGCACAACACTGTATCTTCAATAACCTTATTAGACATGCCTCTATGTTCTTTTTAACCCCATGCTGGGGTATTTTATTGAAACAATAAACGTACACACATAACAATCTGCATATAGTTACAATGAATATCAAAAAATATTACTTCTTATTTCCTCCTATAAATTAGCCTTGCCTGTATTATCCTAGGAGGGTTTGTAAATGTACAGTTTCTGACAAAAGTCTTGTCACCTGTGTATTTTGCAGTAAATCCTGCTATTAACCTGATTTTTAATTGATCAATTGGTGTTAGAAATAGCTCATATGAAAAGCTAAAGCCCTCCCAAATAATATTAAATGTACTGGTAAAAAATAGTTTCACTGAAAAAAGATTTAGCATTTAATCAAGACAGAAAGGTCAAAAGTGTAGTCGCCTATACAGAAAATGATCTACTTTACAGCCAATCCAAAAATATGTCCGCAAATTAAGTAGTGTTGCTGTGAAATCCAAATTTAATATCTTGCGGTTTGGCAAGGATTCATAAAATTTATTGATGAAATCATCAGGAATAGCCAAGAAAACAGTCTTGTATGCCTCCCAGATTTCATCAATATTCTTTGGTTTCATCTTACATGCTTCCTTTCATCCTACCCCACATATGCTCAATGAAGTTCATGTCAGGTGACCAGGCTGGCCAATCCTGGAGCATCTTGATCTTCTTTGCCTTATGTAACTTTGATGTGGAGATGGAAGTATGCGGTGGAGCACCATACTGCTGCAGAATTTGGCCTTTTTTATGGTTGGGAATATATGAGGTAGCCAAGATTTCTTGGTATTTTACACTATTGATGTTGCCTTCAACCCTGCAGATCCCTTGCACACACCGATACTGCATGTAACCCCAGAGCATGATTTTGCCTTGTCAAACTCCAGTCACTTCAAATCTTTTCTTTATCCTCTGAACTTGACGCTGAGAGACATTGAAGGTGTGCGCCACATCAGCAGTGGATTTGGTCTTCAGCCTCTTGATTATCAACACTCAGGGTGAAGCCCATATGACAAGACGACAACACTTATCTCTTTGCAAAAATTGACTCAAGCTGTGAATATTAGAATAATTTTTGCATTGAAACATTATTACAAAAGCTGTTTGGGGTAAAATTAACCATTTCTTGAAACAAAATCTGCATTAGAATTATTGTTAAGCAGCACTTCAGGTCTATTTGTGCACAAGCGACAAGACTTTTGTCAGAAACTGTATACTATATGGCAATAAGTTGCTTAGAAAGTCATAATAAACGATTTACAGATTAATGTTTACAATGTTCATGTACAATAAAGTTAGATTTGAAGAAAATATCTGATTGTCATTATTGTTTATATGTTATTTTACTACATTCTAACTACAATAACTTTAACTTTAGTTACCCATTACTCATTTTTCCAGTGATTGCCAAGGTATTGAGTGTGTTGCTATATATTCCCCAGAGTGTTGTGTCCTTTTTTAAAGGAAATTTAGTGAGGTATAAATTTATCAAGGCTAAAGTTACAGAATGAAAAATATCTTACCGTTAACATCTTGCCGAAAGGTGGATGTACATTTAAATATGTATTCAATACTTAAAACCTTTGTATCTTTGTGTAGTGTTTAAGTGTGCATCAGTAAATGAAACTTCATTCTTCTTTGCAGAGAGTCTGGCCTGCTTCTCAACGTGATGTTTTGTATTTATCTGCTATTCGAATGATACCAGCTGCCAGTGAGAATGAAACGGACACTTGGATTGTCTGCAACTTCTCCGTTGACCATGACAATGCTCCTGTAAGTATACATTTCTGGTTTTAGCATTAAATAGGTTGTCAAGATATGCTACACATTCCCCAAATTTTTTACACCGCACATCATGTGCTTGTCACAGACTCAGACAGGACAGACAAGGAACTGTACAGGCCTATAACTTAAGATCCAGATACACTGTAGACGTAATAGGCTTGTTTGAAAGGTATGAGAGAGCTCTTTAAAAGACACTTATTCTTTAATTCGCCTAATGTTTTCAACATTAAGGCAGATAAAGCAAATTACATGTTTGTCGGAACAAATGTCTTAACATCATACTGTCCTGTGGTTCTTACCTGCGACGTTCTTTAGCCAGATTACACTATGATTGATGTTACAGCTGCTCAAACTAAAACTGTAAATGTACATTGTTTTCCGTTGAATAAATGCAAATTTAATTTTAGCTGTAAAATAAATAACACAATTTGATTTGATCCATGTATGTATCTCCCTAAGAGAGAATGTGAAAACTGTATTGTCCTGTTCAATCCAGGCATTATTAAATGTAATAGTACACACATTGCAGAAACATTAAAAAATGCTATTTAAAACTTGTGGTAGTTTGTTGTACTGTGGGTATTACGCAGGATCGAAAACCCTTAACAACTGGCTTACACCTTCAGGTTTTATGAATAGTAATAGAGAATTGTACCGTGTTAGCCATTGATGAAAGTGAAGACATCTTGGATATAAAATAATACCTTTTATTGGCTAACTAAAATGAAGCTTTCAAAGCTTCTTCCTCAGGCATGATACAATACTGAATTTATACATACAGGAACAAGGACTTTCTGACATTATGCAGATGTTATCTTTTGCCCCCATGCCTGGCAGTGGCTGTCATAAATAAAACAGTAAATACGCATTCAATAATCATAGGCAGTAATAATAGATTTAACAAGGGTAAACAAACAATCCGATTACTAGCTAATACCAGTACTGTAGGGAGCCAAGGATACACATGAATACAAATATTTTCAAACAGAAGGAGTGGAACACTGTAAAGGTATTTTTGTAAAAGGATGCTACACAATGTGTAAAAGAGCCTATGTTGTGATGTGTGTGTGTGTGTGTGTGTGTGTGTGTGTGTGTTTTTCTTTAGATGCAAAATAAAATACATGTTACCTAGTACAAATTCTCAACTTCATACCTACGTTTTGCTTTAAACAGCTTAATCGATGTGTTCGTGCCAAAATAAACATTGCAATGATCTGTCAGACACTGGTTAGCCCGCCAGAAGGAAATAAAGAAATAAGCAGAGACAATATTCAGTGCAAGATTACTTATGTTGCAAATGGTAAGAAAAAAGGAAATACAGTACAAAAAGGTTAATCTTTTTAGAATTGTCTTTTTTGTGTGAACATGTAAAGGAGTCTAGCAAAAAATACCTGTAACTTTGAACTGGTGGATCTGCTGCAGACCTGTATCCACTTTTGGCAAACCCTGATCGTCCCTTCAGGATGTTCAATTGATCAAGATTTATTAATTGTGTAGGGGTGTTTATAGACCTTTTGGCACCTGAAACAAACTTTTAAAGCCGCCCTCTATAATTCTTGCGGTATACTGCCCCAAAACAGTGGATGTGGCTTGAGGAGGTGGGCGTGATGGGCTGACTTACGCTGACTAAACCGCTTGGTCCTCATCCCTTGGGTTCCTCTTAGCTAGATAGGCAGCATTACTTACCTAAGCTTTCCTTTACTGCTCTTGCCCTCTCTCCCTCTCTCTCTATATTAATCCATCAGCAACAAGGCCAATGAGAAAGCATGCACTGCAAGAAGCACATATATCTATTGGCCACATCGTGAACACGGAAGAGGGGAAATATCAGCTAAGGAAATTGGTAGGCATCCTCTGTGAATCCTCTAGGTGCTTACTTAGGCTTCAAAGCTCCCACTCTGGAGCTCAGTAGATACAGCATAACATATAAACAATGAAGCCAGGAAGCGCAGGTTGATGAAGAAAAAAAAAAAACAGTGTTTTATTGATGTGCCGTTTCGAGCAACAAAGCTCTTTCTCAAGTGCTAACAATCTCAACAGTGACCAAGTCTAATAACATAACCCAAGTCCTGCCCCCAGCACCCATTGGTTGAAGTCCATCCAATAGTGTCCATTCTTAGAAGTGAACAAGCCAATCCGTGATTCTTCCATAATAAACCCAAAAAGGGGTGATCCAATAGGTTCTGCAAAATGTCCATCCTTATTAGGATAAGTCGAATCAAATTAAGGTAAATATTCCATTAAAAATAGAATCAAAGTAAAACACCTACAGTAAAGTGTCAACATCCCTTTACATTCAGCATTAGTTACAGTGTACAAGTGTAGCATTTAGTTCATTAGATACAATTATATACACAGTTATATAAACTTGCAAAAAAGGTCCAGTTTAGAAACCGAAACACTACTCAGTGATGAGTCTGTCTTTGTAAAACCGAGGGTACTGCCTAATCAAGAGGGCCTACCTAAACACCAGTATAACTGGTTAAATTAAATAGACTTGAACACCAAGGGAACATATATTGATATAATGATGTTAAAGAACAGTGTGCTTACTACTATTATCTTTACCTTTATAAGTATTTTGCACACCAGACTTACCTAGGAGAAAGGACAAAATATAAGAGACGGGTCCATATAGTAAATGAGACATATATTCATTCTAGATAGGGTTTTAGCGACCAGCTGTCGTTCGTTCCTCTGGGTTCTAAACTTTTTAGTTTCTTGATCTAGATACCCTCTTTTTGTGACAGCATTGAGGCATGATTTCCCCCTCTCAAAGGTCTATGGACTTCATCTAATACCCTCCATCTGAGTTGTGAGCAATTATGTCCAAGTGGCGTAATACAGACGTATTGGTATACGTGCCTGTTTTGAAATTTCTTATTTCTGTCTTAGGCTTTTGGATTCTTAATTTAACCATTCTGGTTGTTTGGCCCACAAGGACACTTAAGCATGTATATCTCAAATTTACTTTTGCATGTTTCGTATACTTTCGGGGTAACTTTGTAACTGTCTGTGGGGTGGAAAAGGAATCTCCTTTCAAAATGCTGTTGCAGCAATTACATTTTAAAGGGCATGTCCACCCCTTTCTTGAAGTTTTTATATATTATAGTTATTGGTGCCCCAACCGCCATAATAGAATTGTTAGAAAGTGCCCTGATAGTTACTTACCTTCCCTCTATCCTCCGCCGCACAGTCCCGACCCTCTGCTTGCTCGGAAATGCAAGCAGGGGGCGGGACCATCAGTCGTGTCCCTGATTGGCTGAGAGGCAGCCAATCAGGGACGCGAATGCTGGCTGCTCAGAATGCCGGAGGACAGAGGGAAGGTAAGTAACTATCGGGGGACAATAATATCTAAAATATAGCTTTAGATGTGAGATCTTCCCTCTTGTAGCTATCCACCTCATTTCTTATTCACTGTATTATTTTCTCTGTCTTATACCCTCTTTCCACAAACCTTTTAGTAAGGTCATCAGCAGCTTTGTTGTAATTATTGCTGTTGTCTGCTATTCTTTTGGCTCTTAAAAATTAAATCCTTTAGGAATCGCATTAATAATGTGCTGGTTATGGAAACTTGAGGAATGGAGTAAATTATTTTTGTCTACTTCTTTGCGGTAGAAATTCGTACTCAACTTGCCATTGATTGCACGGATATTAACGTCAAGGAAGCTAAGAAAGGATGTAGACATTTCATAAGTAAATTTTTTACTTTTATGTTTCAGCTAAGGAAAGTTTAGGTAAGTAATGCTGCATATCTAACAATTCCAAGGGTGAGGACCTAAATGTTTAGGTCCTAACCCTTGGTACTATGTGTGGAAAGAAAAAAAGGTAAGTACATTTTTGTTTTAAATATTTACGTGCATTTGGCACTATACTTCCCCCCCCCCCCTTTATTTCTTACAATTCGTCCTGTCCCTGCTAAACCGAAACACCTCTAAAACAGAATGCTGTCACCACCATGGTGTTCTGTGTTTGCTCTTCAACAAACATTCAATCCAAGAGGTTAATTTTTTTGTCTTGTGTTCATGGCTGCAGTACAAACCAGCTTTGTGTGAAGCTTGAGAGTTTTTGACCTGTCAAAATCAACCAGTCCCTGCCATGAAGCCTTGGAAGTCCCTGTGTTGCCTTTTAACTTCTCTGATCAATGCCCTTCTAGCTTGGTCATCAAATATGGATGGAATGCACAGTTATCTAGGCAATGTGTGTGGGGTGCCAGACACCTACTTCTCTAGCTTGGGGTATAACTAAACCCTTTTAAATAACATGTAGCCCTCTAACTTGTGCCTTTCAATAGCTTTATCATAGAGACCTTTTGAAAGCACTTTATCAACTATACAGATTTTTTTTTTTAACGTAGCAGCTGGCTTTATTCTGGAGGTAAAAAACAGATTGGTTGCATCTGAACAAGCTTAGAGAGTGGCACGTTCTAAAGACGCCCATACATGATCCATTTTCCAGTTATACAATATCATTCGATTGTTGGATCGTGTATAGGTGGTCGCCCGATTGTTGTACATTTTTTGGCCTCATCAGGGGATAGGATGTTTTTTTACCGGTTGATTTTTACGATCAGGATTGGTCTGTGTATGGTCCACCTTTAGGGTATGATCACTTTACCAACCCAGCTATTTCACAATTTAAAGAGCATTTTCCATCCATCCCACAACTAAAATTTTCCCAACACCAGGCCCCACTGTAGTGTAAAAAAATCCATAGCTTTCTCTTCTGCTCTTTATGGTTGCCCTGCAGGGCCTGATGAAAATCCAGAAAAGTGAAGAGTAGGAACCTCTGTGTGTAATCCGGTGCCAGGACTCTGGCATGCGCTGTGGAGCTCTCACCCCTCCAGATCCCTCATACATTGTTGGGGACTCCAAACACTAAACGACAGCTTGAAATCCTAAAAATCAGCCCCGAAATGTACTTATCTGACCTTGTTACCTCGACTCCCTCTGCTGACTGGCAGCAGCATCTGTGATTGGCTGACTCTTTTTCTGTTTCCGGAAGCAGCAGAAGAGGCCAAGACCAAGGGAACGAAAGTGGGTAAGTAGATTTCGGGGCAGATAATTTAGGTTTTTAAGCTGGTGTTTAGGGTTGGTGGGGTCCCTACATGATATGGTTTTTTGGGATCATTTTAATCCTTTCTCACAATTATTTAAGGGTGTTTTAGCATTTATACATGCAAATGGCTTCCTGTAAAATCTTTGTATGTAGCTCTTGGGGTCCAATGTTTTCAGAATGTTTGCCCACTTCTGGAAACATTGGACCATACTTTTTTTCAGTTTTGTAAGTATAATTAACTGTACAGTTGTACTTCCCATTAAATTATATTTTCCCTTCTGAATAATCAGCAATGATTTATTTCCCATTTTATTTTCAGTGAATCCAGGAGGATGGGCTCCTGCTTCTGTACTTAGGGCTGTAGCTAAACGGGAATATCCAAAATTTCTCAAAAGGTTTACTTCATATGTTCAAGAGAAAACCTCTGGAAAACCTATACTTTTCTAGCAATTACCTGGTAAGGTTTTGTTTGGTATAAAAGGTTTGGGGATTTTTTTTATTTATTTACAATAAAACTTCTTCTCATTTGCCAATGTTTAACTTTGCTTTCTAAAGGTGGACGCTATACACATGGACGATTTTAAGCACCTTTGGATCCAATGGTATTTGCTGAACATTGGGCATATGTAGGTATAGGTTACAATGCCAATGAACTACCTCCATCGGCATCTTAACCTATTGGTCTGAACATTCCTGTGTATGCACGCATCTTGTAAATTTACAATCAAATTTAATTGTAATCTGATTGTAAATTTGTAAACTTGGTTGCATGTGTATGAGCACGTTAAAGGGTTCCTTTTTTCAAGGGGGGAGCTGTCTTACCTCCTATTCTTCAATAAATGTAACAGGAGGCAGGGACAAAGTCTTAAGGTTCGTACACATCTACGATGTGTGCACAGAGCCACAACACATTTGTGCGATGAACAGCCATTTCGGGTGAGAAGCACACGTGTGCATGCATTCGGCCGGGGGTCGTTCTCTTCCCGCTCCTTTACAGCTGTAGCACGCATGCACGATAATGCTCGCTATAGCTGTACAGGAGAGGGAAGCGGTCGGATATTTCCGTATGGCAACGGTGGATCGCGCAAAAGTTTCTTCTTATCTTCATTCCTGGATGGAATTGATTAAAGAACGGGAGGTAAGGCAATAGCTCCTTAACCTCCCGGGCTTCAATCAGTATATTAAAGGAATATCTGTTGTATTCAATTAGATCAACTAGACTTGAAGTTTAGTTCTTGAACACGTTTCGCTAGTTATCCGACTGGCTTTTCAATTCAGAATGACTTGTACAAGAATCTGTGGCAATTATGTACCCTGGAAAATCCCAATTAGCATATCATAGCCAGGTGTTAACAGATTCTTGTACAAGTCATTCTGAATTGAGAAAGCCAGTCGGATGACTAGCGAAGCGTCTTAAAGTCCAGTTGATCTAATTGAATATAACATATATACCATGACCTGGATGAATGAGAACCTTCCCAAGCATATTAAAGGAATAGTTACTTTGAGAGTGAACTATTCCTTGAACTAATTTAGCCTTAAGCTAGGTACACACAGTACCGATAAAGCCCCGATACCGTCTGTATTGGGGCTTTATCGGTAATGTATGTACCTAGCTTTCCCGAACAAGAGCACGGCCACCAAATGTTCGAGTCGGCCAAACGCTCGTTCAGGAAAGAGGGAAAATTTCCCGAACGAGCCTGCTGCGGCAGAGGGAACACATAATTCCGAGCATTCTCCCTATGCTGTATATAGGATCTTGAAAATCCTGTCTGTCATCTTTCAAAAATCTGACAAGTTTGTACCCAGCTTAAGGTTTGCTCCTATATTCCCTTTATTGTATGCAAATTCGTTAAATAGGTATGTGTGCCATCCATAGTAATCCCTTGAATTTCAAAATTGTCATTCTATTTTATCCAAGCAGAACAAGTATTGAGGTTAGGCACAGTTTAAAGGGTTCTGAGTCATCAATTCTTTAATAATTTTACTTACTTTTGTTTGCAGTGAAATGAAGACTGTATGACATTCCACACTGGATGAAAACGCGTTACCGAACATGGAATCTACAACAGCCATTTCAAACTTTCTAAAACAAAGCTCCTGTTTTAGAGGGATCATCAATCTCCTTGGTAACCTGATTTTTAATTTGTCCTAGGAAGGTGGAGTCTTACACTAGGGTGAACTTAAGCACTAGCTAAACTTTTATACCCTCCTTGTTAAATCTCTGTGTTATTTCTAAATGAATGTACTGATCCAAGTACATCTGCTTAACCTTTTTATATCTCTTTGCTTGTCTGTTAGCTTTTGCTGTTAAAGGTTATCGGAACAAATTGGATTGAGACGCTACTTTTTTTGTATCTTAAACCTGCTTAACTGCAGGCTTGTAAAGAAAAAAATAATAAAATAAAGCCATACATTTTTCTAATTTTGTGCATACAAAGAGCAACATCCCCCAAACGCACACATCATGCTCTTTCTCCACAAATGTTTGTCAGGCATTTCATTTTCAAGATTAAGGACTGGTTGTTGTTATCAGGAAGTCGGTTTGTTTTTCTTCTGTGTGTCAAAAGAGCATTTCTGATAGGCTGTTGCTACATTCAGTGGTTCTATAAATCTAATTTTAATACTTGAGGGCTGTTTAATCTTATGGCTTTACCTTTCCTGTTAAAACTTCTATGAAGACTCCTATGAAGTCTGATGGAGTTAATCAAACTTTTAGAAAGCTTTATATTTTTTTCCAGAAATTTATATATTTCTATTGTATTTTTAGTTAACAAAGTAGAGCAAAATTGTGTTCTATGATCCAGGAATTTCAAAATTCTTGAGGAAATGGCAAACCACTTAGTTGAACAAGGCTATGGAGACCTGTGCTGTGGTGTTCAGAATGTGAAAGGTCTTTGTGAGCTGAACAAATAAATGCATTTTTATATTGTTAAAAATTAAAGCCTGACTTGATGGTTGAAAATCCTTTCCTATATTTAAGAGGCTTTGCCCATTTTTGAAATGAAAAATGGACCAGAGAATTTTGAATGAATGATATTCAGTGGTAGATATTTAGATAATATAGAAGAACATCCAAAGAAGAACAAAAGCAAATATAGTGCTGCATAGCACACCTCTGAAATCAGAAGCATTGTAGAGAAACCAATTACATTATCTACACTAGGGGTGCCCATGCTGTGGGACACACTAATGGCACCTAAGAGTGCCCACTCCTGTTTTCCCACACACACTGATTTCTGATTGACAGAAAATACATTTTAGGTGCCCATACACATAGGGATCTGTTTATTTATTTTCATTATTGTATTTTAGGTCTGCTAAACTATTGCATGCCCTACTAGAATTTTGTTGAGGGTTACCGCACACTATTGTCCTATTATCATACAATAATGAATATCTCACAAACATATTGCTAATTGTATGGGCACCTTTAGTTGCAATTTGCCCCACTTCTTACACTTACAAGTAATTACTGAATAACCTTTATATGACTTTTTATAAAAAGGCTAAGCAGTAAGAAAAGAAATCAGGAAAGGCTTACCTAATTTCTGCTGATTTCAAAGGTGAGCATTGCAGCTATCTGCTTCTTAAACATTGTACAATCCATTCAAACAATTGACTACTTTAGCTGTAGTTCTCCTTTAATATGATAAAACATATGATAGCGTATCTAATAAATATAACTTGCAGTGTGTTTCATTTCTTTAAACATCATCTTGTGTAGTAGGTCTGTTGGAATCCCAGCATGCTGCCATTTAGGTTGTTTATTTTGGTTTGCAAAAGAGCATAAATCTTGGCACAGAGTTTTCATTCATATAACATTCCCAGCATTGAGAAATGGATCACCCTTTATTTTTGTTTTGCTTTGTCCTTTTATTTTAATCATATTTTTTATATTACTTTTTTTCCTTCTTTTTTTTTTTTGGAAGATCCCATTTTGGAACTCTGCACAGATCATTTAATTAAATGAACAACTGAATGTTTGAAGTTTATTAAACACACAATAAAAATATATTAATTTTATTGTTAATGTTTCCTTACGCCCTTTCACTGTTCACATAATAAATTGTTAAAACTGTAAATCTATTACTAGACATTTAACATAAAGAAAGAATTATATCTCTCTCTCTCTCTCTCTCTCTCTCTCTCTCCTCTATATGTGTGTGTGTGTGTGTGTATGTATGTATGTGTATATATATATATATATATATATATATATATATATATATATTACACACACCAAGTGTAGCATACCAAATAGATATGTTAAAGCTTTTATGAACTAGGTTTAAAAAAATTATATTAAAATACAGATGTATATAATCAGAATTTTATGTATAAATGTCAGAGTATTGGAAATTGAATTACTACCTACAAATTTTTGCCTTGGGAGTTTGTTTTACAAACAAGAGAAACTCTCACTGCAGTTACCTGTTTTACATGCCTCTAACTTAATATTCGTAACAACGCACTTTTTAAAAATAATTGCCTTGCCACAAAAATGCTCTGTTGGTGGATATTAACTGTAGAAGTGCCTATGTGGTAAAGAGCATACATCAAGCAGACAGTGAAGAATTAAAAGGAAACTAAACACTAAAAACATAACCTCCACCACCGTTCTATAGAAGATAGGAGCAAGTATTCCTACCTTCTGTACTGTTTTTGTTTAGAAGTGGGAGACTATTGTATGAATTTTTTTTTTTACAAATATTAATAATACGTGTCAGCAGTCAGGCAATGAAATGGCTTACTTGATGTTTATCCATATTTATAACAATATTTTTATTTGAACTTAGCCAGGAAAACTAAAGCTGTAAGCACTCCCTAAAAAAAATATCTTTGGAATTTTAGTCAAACAAAAGCAGAATGACAGGTTAGGAATACTTGCTATTACCTCCTTGTAGAATATAGATTTAGGTGGAGGAATATATATATATATATATATATATATTTTAGTGTATAGTGACCCTTTAAAGTAATCACTACATCACTAGTACGGTAAGCTTTTTAGGGAAATCAATTTTATACATATATTTAATACAAATGGTTTCAGATTTTTTGTTTGTTTTTGTTTTGTTTTATAAATTTCTTCTAAACTATATTAAGCCACAAATAAAGTTAAAAAAAAATTTGACAAAAGATGAATGTTAATTGTGTTGGCTTACTTTGGTTACTTTTGTAAACATGTTAAGAACTTTTGGCTCTTGCTTCCAAAGAACCTGGCAGAGAAAAGGCTATGAGAAAAGCTTTATTTGCAAAGCCCTATGGAAAGTTTACAAACTGTGTAAATCCTAAAATAATTAGTTGCGTTTGCACTAAATGTGATGTACTTTTGCTATTCTGTAAATAAATGTATTACACTAAGGATCATTTTTGCATGTTTTATTTTGTTGGATTGGTAGACATTTTATGATACATTGGTAAATCTGTTGGCCAAAATTATTGGGCAGAACTTGGCGTGTTTTCAGCCTTTAACATGCTGGACAGCTTTGCACCAGCAACACACAGGTTAATACTCTACCAGAGATGGAAGAAACTGCTAAAATCTGTTCTGCCTGCGTATTTACGGATTTTCGAAGAAATTCGAAAATCCGCAGAAAAACCTATTAAAGTCAATGGGAGAAAAAATCTGCACATATCCGCCTAAATATAAGGTAAAATAGCAATGGTAACTTACTGTACATGGCTCTGGGAAATGGTCTGGGGAACACGTACATATATCCAGAACTTTCCTCATGATCGCACTGTTTTTCGAGCTTCCGCATTCTATTTCCGAGCTACGTTCTTCCGAAAATTCGAGTTTTCAAGGAATTTTCAAGAAATTTTCGAGTTTTCAAGGAATTTTCGAAAAAAATTTGAAAAATGATACATTAACTTACTGTAAATGGCTCTGGGACCTCGGAAATGGTCTGGGGAACAGACCAATCTGATTGGTATAAGATTATTTTTCAATCAGAATTGGTTACAATCAGATTCTTTCTGAAATAATTTTAATGTATGCAATCAAAATTGCTTACAAATAAAGGTGAAGTTTTAAAACCCTCCAGCTTGAAGCCCGTTGTTTGCAGTGTATATGTTTTCAAAGACTGTGGCACCATGCTGAAATGTTTTTACAGAAATCCTTTATTTCCACAAAAGGTGAATAATTTTGTAAAAATCCTGTATTGTATAGGCGTGATAGCGCTAAAAAGCAATACCGTGCCTTTATAACTATGGCCCTAAAGGTGGCCATACATCTGTGCGATATTACTTACCCGACCGAGCGCTCACGCGATGTTCCTGCGATCCTGCCTGAACCGTCTCTCCCGATCTTAAAATGAATGGGATTTTGCGATCGCATGTCGGTCGGATATTAGATCGGGAGAGACAGTTCCGGCAGGTTCGATGAACGTCGTGTGAGCGCTCGGTCGGGTAAGTAATATCGCACTGATGTATGGCTACCTTAAGTTCCTTGAGAAGAATATTTCTATAGATATTTGCAAGATCAAGAGAATCCACTAGGTGGCAATATTGAGACAGTAATGTTTATAGAGAACATGCAATGATGAAAAGATCTAGGGATACCCTGTGCATACAGGTTCAGGGAAATTACTACAGTAATAGTACCAAGGTCTTGTGCCTTGATAGTGAGATTTGAATGGAAGGGACCTTACCTGCACATAAAAGATATTGGGCAGCAGAAAGTAAAAGCTTGTTACACTAAAAGTGTTCATTTAACTATGGCCCTTCATATCTTTTTGAAAACTACAACTCCCAGCATTCCTTATCTACAGAAAGAAACCCAGAGAATGCTGGGAGTTCAAAACAAGGGGGCCATGGTGTGAGAATCAATTCACTAAATCAATGCAAGAAAATGCAACCAAGCCGAGAGGGTCAGCTCAGGACAATGACCCAAGGTAATTGGTGAGGACCTTCCATATATGGTTGGAAGCTTTTCATTTTTATTATCACAAACATGTAACCAAAACCTCTGTGTTTTTAATGTTTACACTAGAACAGATACTATGATATTATATGTGTGCAGGAATGTGTATTGACCTTAAAAGTGGAACTGTGGTCTCCAAACAAGTTGTGTTTAAATGAAAGGCCAGTTTCCTACCTTTAAAACGAGCCATCAACCACCTCTCCACGTGCTCCACAGCCCAAGATATAAAGAAATAACTGACCAGAAAGTTAATGCTCCTCCATCTCACCGCTGGGGAGCACAGCCTCAGACTTCAGTGACAGGACAGGAGACAGGAAGTCCCTCCCCCTCCCTGCTATGTAAAGTGAAGATCCCCACAGTGAAGGTAAGGGAATCTCTCTACTCTCTCACTATGTGAAAACAGCCTTTTCAGGCAGAAACCTTACTCTGCCTAAAAAGGCAGTTTTAGGGGGGGTGTCTCTAAGTTTCCCACGGAACCCGCAAACGGGCGGGGACACGGCACCCACAAGTGGATGGGGCCAAGGTACCCACGAGTGGGCGGGGCCACATGGGGCCAAAGGGGGCCTGCAAATGGAGGGTCCATGGGGTCCATGAGTGGGAGGGAAAAGGGGGGCTTGCAAGAGGAGAGGGGCTGCAATGGGAGGAGGTGACAAAGGGCAGATTGACTGTCATCCATTGACTTGGTTTCAGAGCAGGAAGCAGGAAGTGCAGGGGACCTGGTAATGCTGCTGCCATATCACACACAAAAATGTAAATATTTTCAAAACTATGCAAAATAAACAATGAAAATAAATTGCAAAAATTCTTAGGTGAGCCATTTCTGTCAATTTACCTAAAGTTATTTTTGGGCCACAATTCCCCTTTAAGTCAGAAGCTCTTCCATGTAATTCACGCTCCCTTGCGCATGAGTGCAAAATGCAATGAGACTGTGAGTTCTGGACCAATGGACGGTTAGTTCACTTCTGTCTCCTGAAAGTTTAACTGAAGAATGGGAGGTAACACTTTAAGGGAGATTCAATAAAAGTTCTTATGGTTAAAAATCAATTAAACCAATCAGATGTTATCTTTCAAATGTTAAATAAGATCTGATTGGTAGAGGAAAAATTAGCACCATTTTAAACGATAAGAACTTTTATTGAATTTCCCTGATAGATCCTAAAAGGGCAAGTCCAGCCCCAAAATTAAAACTTACAAACAGGTAAATCACCCCCCAAAACCCTAAACGGTAATAGTTTGGAATCTGAAATATATAAATCTAACCTGAAATCCTGCACAATGTCCTGTTTCCCTGTTTCTGCTTCCTGGTTCTTCCAGTTAGTAACTGTCAGTTATGGATTTGACAGTTGTTAATTCATAGGACAAAGTAGGATATATCAACGTATTTTAAAGAGGCCATTCTTTCTAAAAGATGTTCTTATGAGGTTGGAGTTGCCCTTTAACCCCCTGTTCTTAAGTAAATCTCAAAAAATCCATAGTTAAAAAAAAAGAGTGGACATACCCTTTTAAAAACTGATCATGCGCCAGGGTCATAACAGTTTGCTATGGTTTGCACTTAAAGAAAAAGAGAAAGAAAAAGTATCCCCCTTGTTAATTATCCCATCCTGGGGACACAAGGGATTTTCCTCTTCCAGAGGGAAGAAGAAATCTTTAAAAAAAATACTAATCTTTATTAGGTATACATTAAAAACAGCAAGAAAACGCACAATGCTAAAAATAATACTAGGTGGGAGCACACAACTAATATATAATATATGAATGGTGGGCAGGGTAACCAGCCTTCGTTAACCCTACAAAACCTGAATGCAGAGAGAAGGGGGGAGGGGGGGGAGAAACCTCTCCACCTCACCCAAACCACAAAAATACCAGGGTACCCCTAAAGCACTCAGTGCTTCTGCTAGTCCAAAGAGAAATAATAAGGATCCCTAGTCTAGGTCCCTATGCTCATGTGTGTGCAGTCCCACCAAATTAAAATATACCAGCTGGGAGCCTAAAGTAGGCAACATCTAACATGGAAGTTGGCATTTTGAATAGGAGACTGGTTGCCTGTATTATGCCTCCCTCAAGGAGATATTTTGAGGAGGGTCAGGCAGCAAATGAGACTTAGGCAAATTGGCTGGAATCAAAATAAGTTTAAAAAAATCATATTTAGTTAGAGCCCCTGACGTGTTTCGTCCCCACTGGAGGGAATTAATCATAGGTAAGGGAAGCCTCTGAATCTTGTGTCCATTTATACCTTAGTCACGTAAGCTAGAATCTCTGATTGGTGCTATCTGCACCAATCCGAGCACGCGTAGTATGCCACGTCCCAGACACTCAGGATTACTATGGTGACGGAAAAGAAAGGGGATGGTTAATGGGTTTGCCAACAAGCCAGGAGAAAGTTGCTATGGTAACAGAGTGTCAACTGCCAGTTATTACAGAATTGTATTTTATCATTAAGACCAAAAGGTGCCAATGTATTTAGCAAAAATATCCATCGACTCTCTCTTTTTAGTAATTTATTCTCCCTATCCCCTCCTCTTATGCCCAAAGGTACTTTTTAAAGAATGAGCCACTTCATACCTTCTGTTGATGCGTTGTGATTGGCTACATTAGTCATTTTGTCCAATCATTTTTCAATAGTGGCCGTATGTTTGAGACATGTTCGATAATCCGATCTTTAGCCCTTCTTGTCATACCTACATATTTCTTTTGGCATGGACATATAAGTGCGTAGATCATTGACTCTGTAGAGCAATTCGTGTATATTTGGAATTGATGTTTTTTACCAAAACAATCAATGATATGATCTGACTGTTGTGCCATATTGCATATACAACAATGTGTCCGCACTTGAAGAAGCCCCTAGATGTGAGAAAGGTATTATGTTCTTTGTTTTTACTCAGAATGACTTGAAACCAGTTTGTCTCTTAACGTTGGTGCATGTTTATAGATAAATGTTAGTTTTTTTTCATCCAGTTTACTATGGTTTGCAGTCATTAGAGAGCTTCCATTTTAGGTTCTGCACTTCATTGGCTGATTGGCTGCTCAAATCTCCACTGAGCAACTGAATTAACCCAGGGACTAGGTCAAGGGCAACAGGAACTTCAGGAAGTCAGTATTTTGGAAGCATTTATTTATACACAGATAAAATGCAGAATGGGCAATTAAGATAATTGGGGTAGGGAAATACTGCTTTTTTCCCCTTAAAAACATGTATTTGCACCGAACTTCCCCTTTAACATAAACTTGATCACCAAAGTTTACAGATTGGTCAGTTTCTGGGGACACAAATGGCCCCCTGCAGATCTGATCAAACATTAAATTTAATGCAGATTTAAAGGGAAACTGTGGTTCAAAAATGACTTTAGGTAAATTGATAGGAATTTCTCTCCTGAGAAGTTTTGCAATTTATTTTCATTGTTTATTTTGCATAGTTTTGAAGATATTTACATTTTTGTGTGTGATATGGCAGCAGAATCACCAGGTCCCCTGCACTTCCTGCTTCCTGCTCTGAAACCATGTCAGTCAATCTGCCCTGTGTCTCCTCCCCCCCTTTGCAGCTCCCCTGGTCCCTCCCACTCATGGACCCCATGGTCCCTTGGCCCATTCTCTTAGAGCCCCATGTAGCCCCGCCCACTCATGGGTGCACAAGCCCCACCCACCCCTGGGTGTACAAGCCCCGCCCACTCATGGGTGCATAAGCCCTGCCCACTCATGGGTGCATACTCCCCGCCCACTCCTGGGTGCATAAATCCCGCCCACTCACGGGTGCCGTTTGCCACTCAGACTCCCTTACCTACTCTGTCAGGACTTCACACAGCAGAGAGGAGGAGGGACTTCCTGTCTCCTTCACATACTGAGGGAGTCTGAGGCTGTGCTCGGCGGTGGCACTGTGCAGGAGAAGTCTTAGGAATGTCACATGTCAGCCTCCCACCCATTAACTTTCTGGTCAGTCATTTCTTTATATCTTGGGCTGTGGAGCACGTAGAGAGGTGGTTGATGGCTCATTTTAAAGGTATGAAACTGGCCTTTCATTTAAACTGAACTTGTTTGGAGACCACAGTTTCCCACCACAGTCCATAAATATGAATTCCTGCTATTGTTTTGTACCTTAGGAAACATTTATAGTAAAAAGTTTAATGCACAAAGGGCAACTACGATTGATACAATACCATTGTGATAGAAATAAAAAAGTCTGCTGGGTTTTTTTTTCTTCCATTCTGTTCGTAGCATTATGGTAAAGTTTCTAAATGTACTTATTTTATTTGTAATAGCTCTGGTAGCTCAGCAGACTGTGTTTTAGACATACACAGCCCATGAGGTTAAAGGATCAAAACCCCTGACTTAATTTTGCAAATATTTGTCTATTTATTCATTAATTATTGAAAGGAAATAAACTGCAAAGATTACTTATGTTTTTGAGCGAAAAAGCGAAGGAAATATGTTCAAAGACAACTGTACACCTTTAAATCTCTGTTCAGGGTCTGAAAGGCAGAATCTGCTGTAACATAATCTGTGTGTCATAGAGGTGGGTCCTGGTGCTGTAATACGATTGGCTGTCAGCTTCTAGGGAGCAAGGCTGCAGCTTCTTTGTTTTGTGCTGTGCCACAGCAAAGAGATAGGTGAGACACAGCTTATAGCAATTCATTGCTAGATCCACTCTTTTGCATTTAGATAAAAAAATGTTTTGCCGTCTTAAAATCTGGTGACCGCATTTGCCTATCAATAATTATAGATATTGGTGTACTGCAAAGTATTATTTGCTGTAATGGGCTATATCTAAATGCAATGCAGGACAACATTTTATACATTATCCAAAGTACTACCCTGACTCTGAGATTGTACAGCAAGCACAATAAACATAAGGTTAATCAATTCTACTCTAGATCTTTGTTGCCATTAGTTTCTAATTTAAAGGCTAGGCCACACTTTCTTCTTTTGCGGTTTCTTGTGCACGTCAGAATCACAGAGCAGTGTATGTCGGTGGCTTGATAAGGGTGAGCTTTTTACATCACGCCTTTCCGTCTGGTCCAGTGTGGCCTCAGTCTAAAGGTATAAACTATATCCCCATTTTATAGATTGTTTTTTAATTATTATTATTTTGGACTAAGCTCTGTTTATGGTGATAATATTGCTGACAAAAAGATTGCAATAAATCATTTTAATTAAACTTTGTACATAACTACAACACCAATGTTTACCTGCTGTAAATTGTTCTATTGTGGCACTGGTACAAATGCTTCAGGGTAATTTAATACTATTTAGTGATGAGGGACGTACACACGTTCTCTTCAAGCGTTTATTGTGAAATGATATGTGCACAATGGTTCGGGGGCACCTGACGAGGGGGTCGCTCCCAAAATGTTGTGCACCTATCATTTCACAATAAATGCTTGTAGACAGCGTGTGAGTGTCCCTCATCACTAAATATTTTGGACACCATGGCTGTAAGTGGTTGACAGCATAGAGGGCACAGCACTAGCATTAACTAAGTGTTGTGCAAGGAGACCTCAATATTCAAGTAATTTATACCATTACCTAGAAATATTGTGAGTTGTTATAACAGATAGGTCTCCCTTATAGTAAATGATGTCACTAATAAATTAAATAGGATAGGGAGAGAATACAGGCTTTGATACTTCCTTTTCAGCAATATGCAAATAAGGAACAAAGACTTCTGGGAATTTAACATGTTTCCATGGAAGCTATATCTTAAAAAATACTTTTACAGCATTCCACAAGCTAAATGCAAAGCCAGAGCGCCAACTACAGACTTTATTGAGCCACCATCAGTGTAGTGCAGGCCTCTGGTTTTGCAGTGTGAAGTGCCTATGGACAGACGTCACTAATAAATTAAATAGGATAGGGAGAGTATGAGTAACTTATTAGAGAGTATGAGTAACTTATTTAAGACTATAACCTAGAGAGATTGTGATTAGAGATGTAATGTGGGTTCCAATAGAACCCAGTTTCGAATCGAATCTGAGTGTTTCAAAGTCCCGACCTAACTTAGCAGGGGTTTAATTGCTGGGTAAAGTAGTTAAAAGGAAAACAAAACAAAAAAGGGGCGTTAACCTTATTTAATTAAAACTCAGCATTTTGTGCAAATATCCCCGGAGCTATAGCGCACAGAATTAGAAATTAGGTTGTTTTTTTAGTGTAAGTTATGCTTTGTAAATGGTTCATTTTAAAGGACAACTATACTAACCGATTCTCCATTCTTTCCATAAAAGAGCAGTGCAGATTTGGATATAGCTGCATGTGGCCGTATTGCAGGAATGCGTTCGGGTAAGAAGCTCCTCGTTACATTCCAGGTTATCTATAAAACTGCATTGAGATTGCTCTGCAACTTCCAAAAACCAAAAATATTTGCCACTTGTTTAACAAAGTAAACCAAATATATTCATTTCTATTGATCCACCACAACCTCTATCCTTCATGTCCACTGAGGGGTTTTGGCATTTCTAATGTGCAGATTGCATCAGACAGATGTTTCATTTCAGCATTAAACATTAGGACTTGTATACCTGTAAAGTGGTGCTATTAGGTATTACTATTTTTTTGTAAGGCTACTTTAATGTTTTATTATTATTTGTGTTGTTTTTGTGTCTATATTCCAGACCAGCCTGGGGAAAGGGATTTGTCCCACAGAGGGCAGCCACTTAGCAACAGCTAGTGGGCTTGGTGGCTGCCTGCCGATATGCCGATTGAATTGAAAAATCTCGCGGGAGCGTCTCTAGCGCTCGCGCATGCGCAATCACGAGTGGTTTTGAGATCTCGCATTCAAGCAGATTATTTCGGCAGCGCAATGAAGGAGAACTCAGTAAGTGTCGCAGCAACTGTCAGTGAGTTGTTTTCACCAGTCACACATTTCTCTCAATTGCCTCACCAATTGTGTGGGGTTAGCTGGCAAGCAGCCTCCATCTCACAGCGCTGGGCCATATCACAGTCTCCAGAGGTTTAAAATTTTGCCCAGCTTGCATTTAGATCCACGCTAGTCAAGGAGGACGAGCTGGTTCTCAGAAATTATCAAGGTGTCCCTAAATTGCAGGCTCTAATTGCCCCAGAACTAGACCCTGCATTAATATCACTTCGCATTCCGTAGTGGACCAGACACTGTGCAACATCCAGTATAAAATAGCTGATGCTGTGGGCCCATTACTGTTCATGCTGTCTAAGGCAGAACAGGAGAGTAACCTTGGTGCTGACCAGTCCATCTGTTCCTTACTAGCTTCAAAAACAGCATTATTGAAAGCTGCCAGCAGGGCAGCTCTCATTATAGGTCAGACCTGTAATTACATATCCAATATAAGTAGAGCTTGTTGGCTAGATTCTGCAGGTATGGCAGAGGTTTTCCCCAAGTCTTATGAGTTCCCCAACCTAGACTCTAGCTCCCTATTTGGTGCAGAATTCACTCAGGAGATCAGGGTCAGACATAAGGCAAGGAAGTCCTTTGCCGATTTTAGGAAACCCAGACCTTCATTTGTTAACAAGAGGCCCTTTCGCCAGGAGGGACCCAAGGGACATCCCACAATTTTAATGAGGGCAGCTCCAGATGAGCAAATCCCAGAGGATACGCCCAGGACCAGCACACTACTGAGCCAAGAGCAACAATAGGTACCCCTTCTTCTGGCGCAATAATTCCGTCAGCAAGATAATATTCAGCCTGGGAGGAAATATGTTCAGACCGTTGGGTCCTCAGAACCATAAAGACAGGTCTGTACCTTCCTTATAAATTCAGGGATCCCAGAGTTCACATACACGAGATTTACATAGTACCCTCTAATTAGCCTTAGCACAGGGAAAGATAAAACTATATTGCCCATTAAGAAAGGGTTGGATAAGTCACGTCTTTCCTGTCCAGAAACAGGACGGCTCCATACGACCAATCCTAAATGTAAAAGCACTCAATCACTTCATAAAACCAAAGCGATTCAGGCTAGGAAACCTAGCAGACCTGCAATTCCTCCTACACAGAGACTATTTCATGATATAGATCGACTTAAGACGCCTTTCACACTATATACAATAAAGCACAATTAGTCTAGGAAGATTTTTTGAGATGTATATAGTGTGAAAATACATAGCAGAGAAACACTCAAGCACACTCTAAATTCCATTTGAAAGATAAAATTCCCTTTAATGTGCAATACTGGGAATAATTCACAGTGATAACTCACATATATAAATTAAAGACATTTAAAAACAGTGTACATATATCTAATGTCCTTTTCAACTGATTTTTCAAAATGGGAGAGAATATGTAGAATATCTAAGAAGGCATTACACAAACTAACAATTTAACAAATATTGATAATTTCCACTGAACTGTCCCTTTAAGGACCAAGATTCTTAGATCATTTATGGAGTGGTAAGGGCTGTTAAAGGGCATGTCCACCCCCAAAACTATAATCCCCCCCACTACTGACCCCACTGTGTAGTGTAGTTTAATCCTTACCTCACATCCCAGCTCCATATGGTTCTCCTGTAGTCCCCCCCCCCCAAAGTCCCAAAATCTGCCCACCAGGAGGATAGCAGAGTCCATATAGGACTCTGCCTCCTACCTGGCCTCCGGGAGAAGTTTGGCATGCGTACTGCAGCCCTTCTCCCCCTCCCTCTCCCTCCCGATTAGGATTCCCTCCCCCTAGTGTAAATTCCTTTTTACCAAACATTGCCCCGTGCCCCCCAGCCCCAACCGCTATGTTAGTAATATCAGAAAATCCTTCCTTCTTGCCTCCGCCGCACTGAACTGAGCGGCAGCCAATCACGGATGCGACTGCCGGTCCCGCCCCTCTGCTTGCATTTTCTCGCAAGCACGAGGAAAGAGGGAAGGTAAGTAAAGTTCTGGGCATTTTCTGATATTACTAACATAGCGGTTGGGGCTGGGGGGACAGGGGCAATATTTGGTGAAAAAATGTTTTGAAGAGTGGACATACCCTTTAAAAAAAAATCTACTGGTGTGTTCAGTTTTTTATTTGTTATGGTAAAGCAGTGGTGTGTATTCCTTTTTCTCAGAATTTGGCCAGTCTCTCCTATATAAAGCCCTCCTGTTGGGCATCTAGTGCATTGTATTAAGTACACCACATTGGATGAAGAGCAGTTGTATTCGCCATGGATACTGTATTCCTCTAATGTGCCTGGAATCTGTATTTTGTCTGAATTGCAGATGTGTGGGCAGGTTTTGCATTGGTTTTTGCTACAGGGATAGGTTCCATTTTTGTTGGGTTTGAATCTAGGCGCTTCTTGTTATTAGTCTTTTTAGAGTTGGGGGCTGCCTGAATGCCAGAAGTGGTGGGTCTGGGAATATGTTTTGGAGCCTCTCATCCTTGTGAAGTGTACACTGTAGATACTTGGCTATTTTTCTGAGGGTCTTTAGTTGGGGATTGTATGTGACGACTAGAGGGATTAAATTTTTTTCTCTTTTTTGTTTGTATTGCAGATGTTGACTTCTGGGAATCCTGTTGGCTGTATGGATGATTTGATCCACAATCTTTGGGTTGTAGCCCCTGTTAATAAGTCCACTTTGAGTGTTTTCAGTTGGTGGTCCCTTTCTGTAGTGTCAGAACATATCCGATCATATCGTAGAGCCTGGCTTTAAATGATGGAGTGTTTAGTGTGGTCAGGGTAAAAGCTACCATACATTAGATAAGATGGTTTATCCGTCGGCATTCGATATATATGGTGGTTTGTAAACTATTTTCCCTGATATGGATGGTAGTATCCAAAAAGTGAATGTGAGTAGGGGAGTAGTTCAGTTTAAAATTCTTGTTCAGTACCTGTCCAGATTATGAATATGTCATTTATGTAGCGGAGGTATGTCAGAGGTATGGTGTTACAGGTGGAGAGAAAGTCCCCTCCCCTAGGATTTCACACGCAACATTTCACCATTCAAGTCCCAGAGCTGAAATGGAGGGTGGTCAAATCCTTTGTTCAGGAACTTCTTCCACAACGGCTACTCCCCCTATATATTATAGCGAGATTCACTGGGAAACTAGTGGCTCTAGCACAAGGCTCCGTACAAGCCCCCACGCTCTGCAGGCACACCCAGATGTTCCTTCTGGACTGCCTGCAAACGGGAATAGCCTTGTCGCACTTAGTAAGCCCACCACCCTGGGTCAGACAGTAACTACAAAATATATTGCTTATTCCCCACCACTCGCCCATTCAAGCTAGGACACCCAGACTTGACAATCACTATGGATGCATCCTTATAAGGCTGGGGTGCATGTACCCCATTGGCAGCAATCAGGGGTCACTGGTTTCATCAGGAGTCATGCTCCCACATAAACTTAATAGAAATCAGAGCAGTAAAACTGTCTCTAAAAAATCTGCTTTCAGAGAGAATGTCAGGCAAGACGGTCGTTGTGCAGTTGGACAACAGAACAGCAGTTTTTTATATCAACAGAGAGGGAAGAACAAAATCGAGACTTCTATGCCTAGAAGCTCTAGAGATTTGGGAGAGGGTCTCTCTTGACTTGTCCCTACATCACAAAACTATTATAAAATATAAGAACCTTACAGACGAGTTTTTATCATGGTTTTCAGCAAAGGAGCATCAATTTGAGCAGCCCAAAGCATTATGGGGTGCCCTAGAATTCCTCTCCCACAATTTCACTCCACTCCGGCTTAGCTTCCGCTACTCTTAAATCTTACGGTTCAGCCATAAAACTGATAATCCCAGACCTCACTACTAATAATATATATATAAGACCAATAAAGGGAGCTTCACTTTCTAGACCATCCGCCCTAGATACATTCTACTCAACCTAGCTAAATGGGAACTAAGGACACTTCCTTCGCCTTTTAGGTATAAAACTAGCATGTCTAATGGCACTAGCCTTCGCCGCTAGGTCAGCGGAACTAACATTAATCTACGTCCAAGAACCCTGGATGTCTCTCACCCCCAGTGGTGCTCACATAATCCAAAAAGGAAAAAAAACTCATACATTTCCCAGGACTTAGTTGAAATTGATTTCCCAAAAAACAAAGAGGAACCCTCCCTATGCATAATCTCACATTTAAAACAATATATACAATTGTCCCATCCTCAGAGTGGAGACAATTCCCAGCTGTTCATTACAACCAGAAACCCCTTCAGACCTGCCTGCACAAAAACAGTTAGGGGATGGATATTTTCAGCAATGGACTGTTCAGGCATTAACACCTCTGTATTTCACCCCCATTCCATTAGGGGCACCGCTGCCACAAAAGTAGCCTCCAGAAGAGTACCTTTACAGTCTACCTCAGCTGGATAGTCATCCAGTAAGACTTTCATCAGACATTACTGGCGTCCGACAGAGCCAGAGCATCTACCCTTCGCAAAGGCATCAACAAGGTGTGTGCTAGTCAGCCCACTGGCTGTTGCTAGAAATTCCTGTTGTTGGTATAACTGATATCGCTGACTCCGTATTATCCTCAGTATGTCATGGAGATCTGTTGTTCATCACAATCCGGATGCTCAGTAATGAGTTCTTACATTTCTCTCTTTCTGCCCTAGCACCTCCAGCAGTTTTACTGTTCTTCTATAAACTGGCATTCTCAGATATTGTTTTTGGCCTCTGAGCCCTTTATGTATCTGTTAAAATATTCAACTGTTACCATACCAGTTACTATTGAAGTAAAATAGTCAAACTCATTCTGACTCCTCTGTATAGAAGTATATATGTGTAGTTGTTTACACATATACGCATGCACATATAGATAGCCATCCATACATAATGTTTGTCCAGCTCTATCTACCATAGGACAGCCATCTGATTCCCGTGAAAAAATCTGCTTGAATGCGAGATCTGGCGAAATCTTGGAACCTCGTGAGATCGCACATGTGCGATCGCTAGAGACGAGTATCGGGAGGCAGCCGCCAAGCCCACTAACTGTTGCTAGGCGTCTGTCCTATTCCCTAGGACAAATGAAGTTTGCAGGTCATGGATTACTACAAACTCTTCTTTTCTTACCCAAACTAAAAGTAAATTAATTTTTTGTTCAGCTCTGCTTGAGTCAAGGTTGGGGTTAAAGGTCACCATTTTGGATCTCAAACTCCTGTGTGGTAATGTAGGGGTTAATGGTCATGGTTTTGGATCTCAAACTCCTGTGTGGTAATGTAGGGGTTAATGGTCATGGTTTTGGATCTCAAACTCCTGTGTGGTAATGTAGGGGTTAATGGTATTGCTGATCTTTGTTTTAGAAGATTGCAACTCCTGGTGCAGCTAACTGCTTTCCGTCCCCCCTTCCTGACAAACTGACAGTCATACTGACCCTGCAACAGAGCATTATTACTTATGTGTCCACAAGTAGTTCATATAGATGGCACTTGCATGGAAAACACAGTTACCCTTTAAAGTCACGCCAATGGGTAAATACCTATGGGGATTTCCACTGAGCTGCAAACGTGATAAGGAATGGTAAATCTCCCCAAATGTTCTGTACTCTGTGTTTCTGTCCTGCTTACTCAGAAACTTGAGTGTTTATCCCCCTGCAGGTGAAAAAACTAAATTAGCTGAGCTGTTTTAAATGAAATGTAATTAAGATGAATAAGAAAGATGATTAATGTAGTTGTCATTCCAGACACACCTAATATCCAGTTGTTTGAAGCTCTTAATTGATTTGTTCTTTCCCCCCCTTGTTTGGATCATATAAACTGATCAAAAGTGGAATCTTGGAACATTTTATCCCATAACAAACATTTCCTTAAACTGCAAACCTTATTGTATAAATCTAATGATTACAATACAGCATCTAGGAGTGACAGTGTAAACCCAGTTATGGCAAGTAAATCTCTCTTTGCCGGAAGAGAAACCAGGAATTGTTAGGTGCAGTGACATGAGAAATTCTATATTTCAGGGTGATAGTAGGAGATAATTTATAAAGTTACTGACTTTACTTTATAGTTTGTGATACCATGCCTTTACCTGTATTAAAACTACCGACAATGATTATTTACAATACTCTTTTATTTTAATACTGGCCAGTATTGCCTGTACCACACCATGCTGTGCAGAGCGATTGTCTGAGCGATTCTGTTAAAGGGGTTCTTTATTTTAAAGAGGTTTATCTGTTTTTAAGGGGACATTGGTGCGTTAAGAAACAAAAGTATTTATTAACTGTGGCTTGCATTGAGTGTGAATATACTAACCTGTCACTATTTTATTTCTGGGGGGGTACCTGAGTGCAAGTGTTATGGACTAAACTAAGTCCCGGAATTATCTGTTCCCTTCCAAATTGGTTATCAATTGATATAACAGTCTAGACTGGGAAGAAACTATAAAGAACACACTGACACGAACTGTTCAGTAGGTAAAAATGTTCCTTCTGATTTTATTGTTAGTTACAACGGGCTATAAGGTTGGGGTGGGGGTTGATTGGCACAATTAGTCTGGCAAGGGTCATTATATTTGCTGATTAAGGCTATTGTAGCTTCTTCTCCAGGAGTCGTCTGTGAAGCATCATACATCACAAATATTTGTCCTTGTGGAGAGAATCATATCTATGTTTTTTCAGTTGAGTAGGAAAACAAGAGCTGAGCATATCATATAATATTGAATCATCAAGGTTAGAAGAATAAAACAACTAAAATATAGTAATATGACAGTAAAATAACATTTTCCATGTAATTAAAACTAAAGCTTAAAGCGATAGATATATGGGATATATGTCTCCTTAACAGTTCCCCCTAAAATGTTTATTTTGCTGTCCCTACCTAACAAGGATTATCAGAGTTGCCCCAGAGGGAGTCCACCCTAGAGGTGGGTGTGGCTGTTCAGCGTGGCCTGGGGAGACCTGCGCAAGGCCAGGGACCAACCCTTCCAACTCCAATACCCTAACTATCCCTGTAGGGAATTGTAAGCGGAAAGCTCTGTAGGTTGCATGGGAGTGTAAGGAGACTCAGGAATAAAATCAGGTTTGTATTCATGCATTACAAACATTGGGACGGATACATTTGCAGCTTGTATTGCTAGCTTCTTAATATATGGAATAAAACAACAAACTAAGAAAGAGACCAATATTAAAACTATCAATACAGTCACTCCTATCTGGGCCAAGGTTTTCTGCCACCCAGTCATCCATCCAAAATATTGGTCCCATGGGCTATTTATTCCAGAGTTCTTCTTTAATTCGATTGACAAATCTTCAAGTTTCTTAATAGCAAGAGTGACTTTACCATTTGGGCCGGTGTTATCAGGGATATAAGTGCAACAAGTGCTAGAGTCTGGTAACATTTTACAAACTCCTCCTTTTTCAGCAAGCATCATATCTAAGGCGATCCTGTTTTGGAAACTCATTTGTGCAGTTGGGCCTAATTGATCAGCCAAACCCTGGAGTGCATCTTTAGTATAGTTAACAAATCGCTGCTGATTATAGTAAATGTAATTAATCCAATCAACATTTTTATTCACGGTGATTATTGGAATTAAAGACTCAAACCCTGCTTTAACCTGATCACGGGCTTTAAATTCATCGGGTACCCCCCTAGGAACTCCAATGGCATCAATATATACGTGTGGATCAAGACTTCCACCTGGAGTCAAGTCTCTTTTAGCGCGATGAGGGGGTTCAAAGGGTACACTCAATGGATAGTGAGGGATGATATGAAGGGGCATAATCACCTTACTTAAAGCACATTCACCATTCCAGGAAGTGGGGAGATGGGACCTGATTTTCATGTCTCCACAAATCCAGTAAATGTCACCAAGTGATTGTACTTGATTCTGCAGAGGGCTTTTAGAGCCATCTTTATACATTTCACAATATCCTGTAGTGAAATTGCCCATGGCTTTGCCAGAATGATGGTAGTTATAATAACAGGTATAATTTCCGGGATATATGGTTATACCTTCAGTTTGGCGAGGAGTTTGTTTAAGAATTGGGTAATTAGTTTTCCACATCTCACAAATTGTCTGGTTGGTGGAAACATTACTGAACAGGCTAAGGAAACATTGCTCAATTTGGGGTGGGAGATTAAGTGGAACAGTGCCTAAGTGGGGGCGTGCTCCCCCACAAACGAAACAGTTGGATTTATTATGTTGGACGGCACTATATTTCATCCATTCCAGCCAAACATTGGCATCACTAAATCCAGTTTCGATAGATATTGTCTCTTCGAAAGTAGGATTTGCTATAGCCCTCATATTGTTTGGTACAATAAGATTCGTAGGTTTTGTCTCCTTTTTGTTCAGATCCTTAGATTCTGCTGAATTATACATATCTTTTAGGAAGAATCTACCATTATATACAGAAGCAGTCTTACCAAAAGCCCATGCCGCTAATATATATGTACCTGCATCTGTGGAGGTGGGATTCACAAGGGTAAGGGTTAGTTTCATATTTGAACCAGGTCTATCGCTCTTTCTTAGACAAAGGCCTGTTTTTAGGAGGGCCATTATTTTAAGCAAAGGAACACCATTCTTATCTACTTTAAGGCGAGCAGATTCGGGCTGATATCCCCAATCTGATCCCGTATTCCACCCTACAGCCCCCCAATAAGCACAGTTGTTTCCCCAATATTCGTCAGTTACACAGATGTATAGTGAGCTAATGGCTGGTTTTCCATTATAAAGGTTACATTGCTCACAGAGACTGGGGCACCTAGCAATCATACAGAAATCAAACATAAACACAGCAGTATTGGTGTTTGAAGAATTAAATCAGAATGTTGTTAGACCTTCATTCTGAGTTATGGCAACCTGTAAAGCTCTCCCTGAGGAGATAATGAAAAGGATATATAGACCAATCATGTTTCTCCAGCCGGAGGGGTAGATTTCTTGCAATGTGAAGCGTGGATCCAAGATGGTCTTCCTTCCAGCTTCACTGAAGTGGGAGTGGTGAGGAGAACCTGGAATGGGCCGTCAAACCTAGGTTCAAGGGAGTGCTTTCTTACAAATTTCTTTACCAGCACCCAATCGCCTGGGAGGAGTGAATGAGCACCTGTTACAGACTCAGGATCTGGAAGAGAAGAGAACACTTGACCACGCACTTTAGTTAATTCACGTGTTAGTTGGCAAACAAAATCAGTTAATACATCAGACTGTAATTGTAGTTGCTGGGGGAAATAACACCCTAACCTAGGGGCTGATCCAAATAGGATCTCAAAGGGGGATAATTTGTGCTCCCCCCTGGGTGTGTATCTGACACTGAACAGAGCTATAGGCAGGCTATCAGGCCATCCCATCCCAGAATCATGAGCCATTTTTAACATACGTGTCTTTAAAGTACCATTCATTCTTTCAATCTTTCCGCTACTCTGAGGATGATAGGGCGTATGGAAATGCAAAGTTACTCCTAAAGCAGTCCATATCTCTTTGGTAACATTTGCAGTGAATGCAGGGCCCTGATCACTTTCTATTACTTCCGGTACACCGAATCTGCATACAATCTCAGAGAGTAATTTCTTGGCAGTAGTCTTAGCGGTCATGTTAGTCACTGGATATGCTTCTGGCCATCCAGAGAACATGTCAACAATTACCAACGCATATTCGAATCTTCCACTTTTTGGCATTTGGATGTGGTCTATCTGGATCCTTTGGAAGGGATACAAGGGTTTGGCCAGATGGAGTTTTGGAGGTTTTTCCATGCGTCCTGGATTGCATTTAGCACATGTTGCGCAGGCAGCAGTGTAGTTTCTGGTAAAGGTGGTTATACCAGGAGCGAAGTAAGTCTTTGATATTAGGTTATTCATGAGATTCTTTGAAATGTGGGAAGGTCCATGTGCCTACTGGACGAGGGCTGGATAGAGGCTTCTGGGTATACATACCTTTTTGTTGTGTGTATACAGCCCATCCTTAAGTACTGCCCCTTTTCCTAGCCATTCCTCTCTTTCTTCCTTAGCAATGCTGTTTTGGATATTTTTTAATTTATCCTTGTTGTCTATGAAGCCCATCTGAAGAAGGGGAGTTAATGTTTCGTTGATTCCATCCTGAATTTTAAACTTTTCCTTCTCATCTTCTGGCAATTCCTGTATTTCTTTCAGGGCGGCTGCCTTTGCAGCCTGGTCGGCCCTATGATTGCCTATGGTTTCAGCGGAATTGAGTTTGCCATGAGCCTTCACTTTCAGAACGGCCACTTGTTTCGGGTATGAGAGGGCTTCCATCAGTTCTGCAACAGATTTGCCATGCTTGATGGGTGTTCCGGTGGCTGTCAAATATCCTCTTGTTTTCCAGATGATGCCGAAGTCTAGGGCAACGCCCTGGGCGTATCTGGAATCGGTGTGTACATTGAGGCGTTTGTCTTTTGCAATTTTGCAGGCTGCAGTTAAGGCTTTGAGCTCTGCTTCTTGGGCAGAGTAGACAGTTGGTAAGGCTTCTGCTTGGAGCACAGAATCAGCGGTGGTGACAGCATATCCCACATGAAATTTGCCTGTATCATCTGCAAACCGTGAACCATCCACGAATAAAGTTATGTCTGGGTTTTCAAGTGGAGACGAGCTGACTGTAGGGAGGTGCGTTGTTTCTTGTTGCATGAGGTCAAAGCAATTGTGTCCTTCTTGTGCTGCCTGATGGTCATCTGTTTCATCATCATATGTGGTACCCCCCTCAGGAATTGGCAGAAGTGTGGAGGGGTTAAGGATGGAACAGCGTTGAAGAGTAACATTGTCAGGCATGAGGATAGAACATTGTAGGCGAAGATGGCGAGATGAAGACATATGTTTCGGTTGAGATTGGTTGAGTATTGCAGAAATGTCATGGGGGGCCAGAAGGACGCAATCATGGCCCAGGATGATGTCAGAGGTTTTATCAAGGAGAAAATGCGCTGCATACACTGCTCTCATGCAGGATGGGCTACCTTTTGCGACATTGTCTAGTTGTCCGGAAAAGTAACCAATAGGCTTGATTCTTGATCCATGATTTTGGGCAAGGACACCAAGGGCGTGACCTTGACGTTCGGAGACAAAGAGTTTGAATGGTTTTTCATAGTCTGGAAGCCCAAGCGCGGGCGCTGAAGATAGGATAGCCTTCAGGGTGGTGAAACATTCAGCGGCTTCTGCTGTCATAGTAAAAGGCTCAGTCTTCAGTACTTCGTACAGAGGTTGCATAAGGATGGAGGCTTCAGGGATCCATGAACGACAATATGAGACAAGGCCGAGGAAAGCATGCAGAGGTTTATGTCCTCGGGGAAGAATGATACCTTGTAAAGTCTTGATCCTATCGGATGTGATGTGCCTTGTCCCTTGAGAGATACATTGTCCGAGAAATGTCACAGTGGGTTGACACCACTGTAATTTAGCTTTGGATGCCTTGAATCCTTGCTCCGCTAGATGGCAGAGTAAATCTTCTGTTGCCTGTGCAGCGACAGGAAGTGTGGGTGAGCAGAGTAAAAGGTCGTCCACATATTGTAGCAGGGAGACTTCTGGATGTGATTGCCTCCATGAATCCAGGATGGAGGTCAATGCTTTGGAAAATTGCGTCGGCGAATTTTGAGCCCCTTGTGGCATTACTGTCGAGCAGTATTGCTCTTGTTCATGCGTGAAAGCAAACAGGAAGCGGCAAGATGCGTGTAGCGGAACACTGAAAAATGCATTACATAAATCCACCACGCTGAAGACAGAAGCGGAAGGAGGTATACCACAGAATAGGGTATGAGGATTGGACACAATTGGAGTTTCTAATATTGTAGCTTCATTTACGGCTCGTAAATCTTGTACAAGGCGGTATTTGTCGGGTTCACCTACTTTCCCTTTTTTCTTAACAGGAAACAGTGGTGTGTTGCACGGTGAGATAGTTTTTACGATAGCTCCATTTGCGAGTAGGGTACGAATTTGATGTAAGATGGCTTCCGATTGAGCAGGTTTCAAAGGGTATTGAGGCTTCCTTGGCAGAGCCGCCCCTTCCTTAAGGTAAACCATCACAGGTGGGACTTTCAGGCGCCCTATGTCTTCAGGGCCTTGTGACCACAGAAAAGGAGGGATCCGACGAAGGACATCATCAGGTAGGGTGGAAGGCAAGACTGAATCTATAGACATCAAAAGAGGAACAGAACAGAGAGACGAAGCTTCAGTCTGGTCAAGAGGCGTTGACACTGTGACAGAACCATCCGGCAAGAACACCACTTTTGCTTGTAATCTGGAAAGGATGTCAGTACCCAAAAGGTTTAGTGGACAAGTGGGTGAGACGACAAAACGTGCCAACAAGCCAGAAAAGGGTCCCACTTGTAGAGGACAGGTCAGCGGGTTGGAACGAGGAGTGCCATCCACACAACAGACATCAGAATTAGTAAGAGTAGCTTGTTGTGGTAAATCTTGGGTCCTGATTACGCTTCGGGCTGCGCCTGTGTCTATCAGGAAAGTGGTAGGGGTCCCTTGGATTGGCAGTGTAACTTTAGCAAGGGGTCCGGATGCCAATCCAAATCCTTCGACGGGTAGAGACATAATTGGAGCTGGGGTGTCAGACACAGGTTTGCCAATATCCAATTGAGGAAGTGGAGGAGGAGGAGGCAGCATGGGGAAGCCATTGTTGGGGTTGTATTGGTTATATTGGACAGCATTAGGATTGTATTGTGCGCCATTTGGATTGTACTGTCTCCTTGGGCCCCTGCAATCACGGCTGAGATGTCCAAGTTTCCCACAATTATAACAATTTCTTCCTTTGTTGGGGTTAGGAGGGTTGTTTCCTTTTGTGGGTTTCAATTGTGAAATGAGATTGGTTTTCATGTCTTCGAATTTGCTTTCAAGGCCCTTTAATAATTGATCCTTGACTCGGTTTAATTCTGTATCCTCAGGTGGTATTGCGACCTTTGTTTCTTCGGCGACCATGATTGGTGTTGATTTCGGTTTTCCTAGGGCTGCTTCTAGTCCTTTAGCCACTGCTGCCAGGGTCTGGAGGGTAAGTGTACGATATTCAGGGCGTGCCGTCATCAGGCCCTTTTTTAGGACTTCCTTTAATCCATTGACGAAGGCTGATGACAACATGCTGTTGTGTGAGCTGCTGTATTTGTCAAATCCTAGATCAGTAAACATCTGTGTCAGACCGATTTGATATTTCTCCACGGACTCCATCTTGTCCTGTGTGATGTCGTTAAGATTGACAGCCTGATCAGCCAGCCTATTCTGTGCCCAGGATCTTATTTGCTCACAGAATGACATACCAGACTCGTAGGTTGTGGTGTTACCAATTTGATTATGATTTAATGCGTTTTTCATGACAGGCCAATAAGCATCACCTGCTCTTATTTCACATAAACTCTCTAGGTCTTTCCAAGTTGCTGAGTAATTTCTTTGGAAGCCAACAAGTCTACGGTAGAAAGGCATAGGCTGGTGATCAGGATCTGGTAATTGGGATATTAGAGTGGCCGCTTGGCTGGGTGTGAACGTAACATACGATATCCTCTTTTTATTCCTCTGGTCCTGGCTGGGAGGACAAGCATCAGGGGGGACTGGGAATTGCATGAATCCACCCCCCCCTGTTGTATTGGGGGGATTAGAACTGTCAGGATAGTAGGATGATTGATCCCTAGTTTTGACACTTGGACCTAAGAATGGATGGGGGGTGGACTCAGCATTATCTACAGTCATCCAGTCTGTATCATCCTGTAGGCGGTAATGTTGGCTGACCCCTAACTCATCTGTACGGAGTTCTCTCACCCTCTTGGGTCGGTAGTCTCTGGGTGTTTTAAGTGTCATTTCCCTAAGGTCCACTAGATGATTAATTGTCTTAGATATTTCACGCTCTAAATCTTTATCAGTAAGTTTTCTAGGCCTAGCGCCCCCTACTGCACCCTGTGTACTGCTGTCACATTCTATATCAGAATCATCCCCTAACATCATGATAGGATTTAGGTCTGGGGGGGAACATCTGACCTGAGACTTGTCTGTCTGTAATTGTTTCATTATTTTCTTTTTGTCTATGGCTGTTGTTTTCTTAATGTCTTTTAGTTGGTCAGCTATGTCATTTATTTGGCGTGTTAAATTCTCTGTGGCCACCTATTGCCGGTGGATGGAGTCATCTAATTTAGAAGGAGTGACCACTTCATCATCTCCTAATAGCTTAATAGTGGGTGGAGTATACAGTTGGCCGGTAGTGGTCAATACTGGGTATAAAGGAGTGACAACCTGATTGGATGATGGACAATCTTGAATAAAAGGGTTATTTGGGAGGGGCATGGTACTCAAACTGGATGAATTAAAATGGCTGCCACCATGAAGAAGGGTGTTGTCTGAATTAAAATGGCTGCCACCATTGGGGACAGGGGTATCCATAAGATGGCCGCCAGAGGTGGCTTCATGGGCGGTGGCTTCAACGTTAGATGTTTGTACTGGAGTAAGAACCCTCCTTGCACCCTCATATGGTGGTGGCTGAACACAGGGGAAAGGGGACTCTTTGTGATACAAATATGTGATCTTCCCAGTTTTACCAATCACTCTTTGTTCAGACCAGTTATGTTCATGTAAAATACAATCACTTATTTTGTACTTCTTACTACTGAAGCAAGTTGGTGGGCAGGGGCGTGTTTAGGTACAGATTGGTACAAAGACTGTTATATAGACTGTTATATAGTTTGGTATATAGTTTGTTACATAGATTGTTACATAGACTGTTTCATAGACTGGTAGATAGATTGTTACATAGACTGTTACATAGACTGGTACATAGACTGTTACATAGATTGTTACATAGATTGTTACATAGATTGTTGCATAGACTGGTACATAGATTGTTACATAGACTGGTACATAGACTGTTACACAGATTGTTATATAGATTGTTACATAGATTGTTGCATAGACTGGTACATAGATTGTTACATAGATTGTTACATAGACTGATACATAGACTGTTACATAGATTGTTACATAGATTGTTACATAGACTGGTATATAGATTGTTACATAGACTGGTACATAGATTGTTACATAGACTGTTACATAGATTGTTACATAGATTGTTACATAGACTGGTACATAGATTGTTACATAGACTGTTACATAGATTGTTACATAGACTGTAACATAGAGTGTTACATAGAGTGTTACATAGAGTGTTACATAGACTGTTACATAGATTGTTATATAGACTGGTACATAGATTATTACATAGACTGGTACATAAGACTGTTATATAGATTGTTACATAGATTGTTACATAGACTGGTACATAGACTGGTACATAGACTGGTACATAGACTGGTACATAGACTGTTACATAGACTGTTACATAAACTGGTACATAGACTGTTACATTGTCAATTGAACTGTGAGTGAGAAGCAGCATTTGTATGTTTCAAAAATGTATCCAGTCTGCCCTGTGATTGGCAGCAGCATAGAGATCTGTATCAATATTAACTCTGCAGCTGCCAGAGGTGATTTCTGACACTGGGTTCATATACATTACTTACTGTACCTACTGCACTGTGATGGAGCTTGGTGAGCAGGAATAGGGACATTAAGAAATCCTGGAGGTGGTTGTATAGTGACTGTCAACATCTATTTCTTACCAACAAAATGCAGAAAATTCTGTCAGATCCATCAAGTTAAGTGTCACAACTCTTGAAAAACAACTCTTTAAAAGACCCTTAGGCTACGTTCACACTATAAACTGGACAAAATGGACCACACCGGACAGGCCACATTTTCTGTTCATTTTGGTCAGTTTTTAGCGCTCTGTTTTTCCTATATTTTTAATCAAAATGCAGCCATTTCTGGACAGAAATGCATGCAGCAGTACGTTTTTTTTAACGGATCGGATTGCCCCGGTCCGTTAAAAAAAAAACGTACTGCTGCATGCAAAATGGACCGCAACACGCGCTTCTGTCCGTAAACGGACAGAAACTGATCTAGTGTGAACTAACCCTTATGGTAATGTAGTGCAAATATAGATTTAGCAGTAAAAAGGAACGTTAGGCTGGGTACACATGGACAAATTTTCTGCCTGACCAACCAATACATGGAAATATCTGTCAGTTGGCTTGAAAATCTTCTAATGTGTATTTAGCTTTAGCGAATATACTTTATAACAAAAGTATAGGGAATATCTGTATTGGCTAACTGTGAATTAGAGAATATATATTATTAGATTATCCATATATAATAGATCACATGGATGTATTCGGTCATGAACCACCTTATGGGCTTGTTCATTGGTAACCCATTTAGGAATCCCCCTCCCAATAAAAATACCCCCCTCCCCCTAAAAATACTGCACTTGCCACTGGCACAGGGGTTTCCACTGGTGCCACTGGTGGGGGCTGTTTAAATTAAACTTTAGGCTGGGTTTCTTAACTAAATAGTTGTTTTCAACTGTATTATTAAAGGGCATGTCCACCCTATGGATATAGCGGTTGGGGGTGGGAGGGTATGCCCTGCAAGATATAAAAGGCTTCTATAGATAGATAACTGCCAGCCATGGAGGGATCAGGAAAAGCGTGCCACTGTGCATGCCTCAGACCTTGCTGAGGTTAGCTAAGATACAGGCACAGCTTCTACTTCTCAGTTTCCTGCACTATAAAGAGGAATAACAGGAGAACCATAAGGAGCAGGGATGTAAGGTAAGGATTTTTTTTTTATTGTACAGTGGGGCCAGTAGTTGGTAAAATTTTAGTTTGGGGGGTGGACGTGCCCTTTAAGGTGGGGGTTGGGACAGAGGAAAGAAAAGCTTTTTTTCTTCTTCCATCCTATGCACTTATTGGAAGGGGTGTAACTAATTGGTTTAAAGGGGAAGTTCAGTACAAATACATATACTTTTAAGAAAAAAGAGCAGTATTTTTACATCCTAATGACCTTAACCTGCCCATTCAGCATTTTGTCTGTGTATAAATAAATGCTTCCATAATTCTGACCTTTATGGGCTTGTGCCTGGGCTTGTGCATGTTTTGACCCATCCAACACGATTAGGAACATTCCATGGAAGTGTGCATTCTGGGAAGATGAAGATGATATTTTCCACTTAACTTTTCCTTTAAATTGCCTGAGCACTGTTGTTTTTGGTTTTGAGCCTCACATTTAAGTGATACTTGCAGAGCGATTGTCTAAGCTCTGAGCGATTCTGTTAAAGGGGTTATTCAGTTTTTAAAGGGAACATTGGTGTTTTAAGAAACAAAAGCATTTAGAACAAGAAAGAGTTTAAACACAAGGTTGCTGTTTCTGTTGCTGTGAATTGCTGTTTAGTATGGACAGATTTGTTGGGGCCACGCAATGTGCGTCCTGCTGCATATATGGGATCTTGGAGAAGCTGATACAAGGGACCTTTGTATGTGTCAGATGTGAGTGGGTTGCCCTTTTGTAATCTGAGGTGCAGAATCGAATCTAAAGGGGAAACAGCATTCCAGGACTTGGCAAACCTGGGGGAAGGAAGATAGATAGGTCACTAGAGGAAGTAAATTATATATATACAGTATATATATAATTACACCAAGTCTATATCAGGCTATATATAATATATATAATTAAACTTAGTCCCTATAGACTCACTTGGTGTAATTATAAATATATAATCCACCCCTCCTGCTGATTCCAATGGGATCCATCTGTACATTATTTCCTTATAATCGGTGCGCTACTACGTAGTAGTGTGCCGATTCTAACCAGGAAGTGCAGTGGGTTGCGTGCTGTAACCCCAGCACCCACCAATCAGAGTAGCCACGAATGTTCCCTGCGTAGTTAGCTGCCTTTCACTGCCAGGAGATGTGGCAGACAGGAACATCGCCTTCAGTAACTGCCCAGAATTGAGGCTGTTGTGGGTTTGGTGGAAGTTACATATGTGTATGCAGAGCGAGCGGGTAAGGAGGAAAGGGGGGGGTGGCCACATGGTGCCTGGGGGGGTTGTTTCCTGGTTCTTGTTTCAGTGGCTGATTTTTTTAAAAATAACTGACATAGGATGAATGGGTGTGCTGGACCAGGGATGGGGGTGTTGATGGCTAGGGGTGGGAGGGTTACAGCAACAGAGGGGGGGTAGTGAGGGGTTAGAGCAACAGAGGGGTGTTGTGGGGTGTTAAAGCAACGGAGGGTGATTTGTATGTCTGTGTGGGGGGGTAGAGCAATGGGGGGGGCATGTGTATTAAAGGAGAACTCTGGACAGTTTCCTACCTTTAAAATGAGCCATCAACCACCTCTCTACGTGCTCCACAGCCTAAGATATAAAGAAATGACTAATCAGAAAGTTAATGGGTAGGAGGCTGACATGTGACGTTCCTAAGGCTTCTCCTGCACAGTGCGCCGGCGAGCACAGCCTCAGACTCCCTCAGTGTGTGAGGGAGACAGGAAGTCCCTCCTCCTCTCTGCTGTGTGAAGGACCTGCAGCTGCAGAGAAGGTAAGTGAATCTACAGCCCTTCTCTCTCACAGTGTGAAAACAGCCTTTCGGTTCTCACTCTGCCTGAAAAGGCTGTATCCACAGAGTTGTTTTTTTTTTGGGGGGGGGGGGGGTTTAGGGGGTGTTTCAGAGTGGCCCACAGCACCTGTGAGCGGGTTGGGCTTAGGCACCCACGGGTGGGCGGGGTCACAATACCTGTGAGTGGGCGGGGCCACATGGGGCTGTAAGGGAATGGGCCAAGGGTGGCCTGCAACTGGAGGGACCATGGGGTCCATGAGTGGGAGGGAGCAGGGGGGCTGAAAAAGGGAGGAGACACAGGGCAGATTGACTGACAGGTTTCAGAGCAGGAAGTGCAGGGGACCTGGTGATGCTGCTGCCATATCACACACAAAAATTTAAATATCTTCAAAACTATGCAAAATAAACAATGGAAATAAATTGCAAAAACTCTCAGGAAAGCAATTACTATCAATTTACCTAAAGTCATATTTAGACCACAGTTCCTCTTTAAGCAGGTGAGGTTGAAATGCTGGGGAAAAGGGGTGAATTATAATGAATAATGTACCCCCTACAGAAAATTATACGGATATTCGAAGACACCTGCGGCCTCGTACTTTTATATGGTCATGGAACTCCTCGATGACTTCTATTCTTATAATTTACAGTGTGGGGTACATTATTCACTATATAATTTATAGCCCCCGCCCAATTTGCTCTACCTAAAAATGTTGTTAGTAAACCAGCATTGACAACATAACCAAAAGAAGACAATGCCAAACAGTCACAGGCTAAATAATAGCTGCTGATGCCTGCTGCTTCACCTTTGGGCGATGATAGTCTATAATCTATAATCAACCAGGCTTATACAGTAAAAGTTCTTATTGTTTAAAATGGTGCTAATTTTTCCCCAACCAATCAGATCTTATTTAACATTTGAAAGCTAACATCTGATTGGTTGGGGCAAAATTAGCACCATTTTTAACGATAAGAACTTTTATTGAATAACACTGTAAGTCTATAATCCCCTAAAGGTGAAGTAGCAGTCACCAGCAGCTATTATTTTTCTATAATATATATTTAAAGGGCATGTCCACCCCCAAAACTCAAATTGTATATGTCATTGGACACGCTTCTATCTTTAAAACAAGCCACCCCCCATCAAGATCCGTTCAGCCAATTTGAAGATACATACGTTTTCCAACATGCTTTTTGCAGACCAGGAGCAACTCACTGTAATCTGACATCACCTTTCCCGTGCCTTCAGCCTCCCTTGGCGCCCCCCCTTCCTCCCACCCTCCGGATCCATCCTCGGTCCCCCTGCATCTTATCTTATTTTTTAAAAAAAATGTTTGTAGCCTTACTTATAGCCCTTTGTTCCCGCGGCGCTTTCTTGTGACATCAGCTGCATCCGTGATTGGCACAGACGCGGCTGACATCACAAGATATCCAAACATCACAAGAAGTACATTCATGGCACTAAGGGGACTTGATATGAGAAGTATGGTGGGGGGGGAGATCATGATAAAAAAATGAAGCAGAGGGTGATCTTCCAGTACAACAGTATGTGACCTAATGGCTTTAACGACCAGATGGAATTGGCCCCATTTTTATAATTGGAATATGAGAAATGAAAAATAAAGAATAGCTGATCTATAATTATTGCTATTGATGAATCAAAATATGTAGCAGTCATATGGGATTTTTTTTATTAATAGAGATATATCTGACTCGTGTTTGAGCTTGAGAAGGATTGCTTTTTGAGAGATGATCTACTATAAATTAAATGTAAACTAAATGGGTCTATATATGTGTGCTTATTATATGGGTACTCATTCTTTGTAGTTAATATAAGCCCTCATAATAATGTACTTCAAATGGGTCTATATTTATATGTCCATTTATTGGGCGGTAGGATTAAAGTTGGTTTAAAAAGGGATGGATCAATCAATAAATGGAGGAGGGTCCTGGAGTCACATCACTGCCTGACAAAGCTTGTTGAAAGTGAAACGCATAGTAGTGACGTATCTGGAACTAGGAAGTGTTGCAACACTGACAGGACACGTGTCTTTTAGTAATACACGCCAAGCTTCACGGAAGAGCCTACTAATTGGAGGGGTCGCAGTGATTCTATCTCTACATATGTCCCAAGAGCTTAGGCCACAGATGAGTTGGCTTTTTTGTCTTGCTGGTAGGATAGGAAAATTGACCTGTGCATCCGGAGAACCAGAGTGGTGGTGATGTATTCCTCATAATATTGGTTTATTAACGTAGAGATCATCTCACGTGTATATTTACCAATGGGAGAACTGTGAGCTACTACAATCACATTATATGCGGGTTTATACTGACTATCCTATTGGGTGGATACACTGTGTCACCTTGTATCTTTTTGGATGTATATTTATACCTAATGAGAATGGATATGTAACTTTGTCTGGATCCATTGACAAATATTTTTTTTATTGGTTTAGTGTTGGAGCTGGCTAGCTCATGTTGGTTTATAGTTTAGTCTCTGCAGACATATCTGTGCATTTATATTTATATATGTTTAAGGAGTTACATTGAATAAAATAAATATCTATATTATCTACAGGGTATATATTTCGATTTTCTGAGCAACCTGTTGGTGAGAGCTATTGGAGCCCCACACTGCTAGTGCATACTAGATATGTGTTAGTTTATACAGCTTTTTGGCTAATTGGCCAATTGAGAAAAGTATCAGTTGCCCATGTTTATTTTTCTAGGCATAGAGATCAACACCTTTCTTTTTCTGTTTTGTTTACGGAAGTAATGCAGAAATGGCTCTGTTTATCAATCCTGTTGTTTTCAACCTTAGAAAGAATCCCATATCAACAGTTCTTCCTTGTAATAGCAATACTTACTGCTTGCATAGATACTGTTAAGTGGAACATGTATATTTACCCCTTATAAATTCAGTTCTTTCAGTTGAGAAGACCTAGGGGGTGATGCAATATTGGGTGCAAAATGCCCCACGCTATCCGATGTATTATCACAACCGCGTGGGTTTTAAACTGAGTCTGTGTTTCCTGCCCCATTTCCAAATCAGCAAGGCGCGGACGATGCAAAACCTCCTAAGTTAACTCGATTGCGTGTGGCACAGTGTGGCCTTGACCTAAAGCAACATAAACTCTTCCATTTAGCTCTTCCCCAAACAAATGAGGCAACACATAGAAAAATAGGTGTATTTATTCCAGTTTTAAAGTGTTTTTGAAAAATCTTATAAACAGTTACAGTTCTTTTCACCAACCTTTTTTGCCCATATACAAAAAAACAGCAGGAAAAGAAAAAAAAAATTTGATGCTTTATTTATGGTTCAGTTCTTTGGCGAATCGCTGACCGACTGATGGTTATATTTACCTTATAAAATATTGTATTCAATTCCCAAAGCAGGGCAGCCAACATCATACCAGTAACTACTAGGATGGTTAGCACGGACCTTTCCAGTCAGGCCAAGAAGCTTGTTCAGTAGAGCGAAGGCTCCGGTAAAAAATATGGATGTATTTTTATGCACCTAAACATTTCATTAGCTCATGGGATTACTTGGTATTAAACACTTCAAAAAGGAAGGTGGTTGCAATACACAGTTTAACCTCTGTTGGCTATAACATGGGTAGATTTCAGCCATATTTTGAGGAGTGATAGAAACGAATTGGTGATGACCAGGTTTCAATAGGCCGCACAATTGGTCTGGCCACTACCACATTTTTCTTTTTGCACGATAGAACAATAATGTTGATAGGTAATTCTGCCAATCACAATTACCTGGTTTAGCATGCATGCTAAAAGGAGGCTTGAGTGACAGCCTCAACAGTTCCATTACAGACACGCCCACAGAAATAAGTGCAATGTCTAGAGGCTGATGCAGAGGAAAGGAACAGAATATTTTAAAAAGAAAGGTATGGAAAAGGGCTGTGGGTATTGGTACTATTTTATATATATTTTTTGGATTTCTGTGACTAAACATTACCTTTAAGACATAATTATTGTGCAACAGTATAAGAAAATTTTGAATTGTGGGAAGCACAGCAAATCTGACAGAAATGACTGCAGTTCTGCTCTTTTTTTAGAAGAGAATAATGGGTTACTGATGTTAGAGGGCTATGAACTTAATGAATGTAGCTTGTGTAATATCAATGCAAATAATCTTTACATTCAGAACGTCTAAACAAACAGCACAGTATTAAAAATAAAATTACTCCAGCAATAGAGAACACTGAAGGTTTAAGACATGATGTATTATATATTAATTTTTTTAATTAAAAGAATATTACAGCCCCCTCTTCAAAATAAATTGTACTTCTAACCAGGACCAATGTATGTTACATTTACTAGCATAATGAAATCATTTTAGCAAAGGTGGACCATGGCTGTGTACAGGAAAACTCTGCCAATATGATTACAACACTGGATTCACAAGGCGATCACAGACTCTGGGCCACATATAGACAGTGAATTATAGGATGTGTGTGTTGTTGGCCCTCCAGGCCTGAATCCATCCTGAAAATGTATCATTTTCATCTTTGGACAGTTTGATCTTCTGATGTTTTAGGTAGAGATTTCTCAGGTGTAGGGTTCCGTAAAATGTCCAAAGTCCAATACAAGTCTAGTTGAAATAATCATGCAGCTTTCTTTGTACATGTTCCTGCAACATCTTGTAGGTTCATTTTTGACCTGAAAGGTAATAACAATGTATTTATTGCAACTTAAAGGAGAACTATATTGAGCATTTCTTCAAAAATAGTTGAAATGAAAAGTTCCTGGGGCAGGTAAGTAGGATTGGTACTTTCCACCTCCCAATAACATTTCTATGAGGAATGGCAGCAGAGAAAACTGCTTCTGCCAGGCTTCTTTAAAACTGGAAGGCCCAGGGCAGATAAAAACTGTATGTGCTGTAGCTCCTCAACGAAACAATATTGGGAGGTAATAATAATCAATAATACCTCCCCTGCCCCAAGTACTTTTTTATTTTTAAAAAGCTTATTTTACATTATAGTTGTCCTTTAAATTTATTTATCTTCCAGGTAATTAACATTTGGTTACATCAGAAAGTTTATTGAGGGGTGTTCATACAGCTACGTTCCAAGGACACCTAAAATGCTTCTAAATGGATGGTGTCATTTTAGTTTATTGTTGAGCTGATCAAACTGGAAATACACTGTTAAATAAAATTACTCTTGTGTATACGTTGTATGAGATTAATTCAAACTACAGCAGTGCATGGCCAGGTCAGTGAACACTGGCAGTGAGCAGCCAGTGTTCTGTTCAGACTCTGCAGCCATGAAATGATCTGGGTTTAGGCAAGTAATGCTTGAGATTTGAATTCTATAGAGAAATCAACTAAACACTTGAATGACTAATTTTAGATTCCATTTAATTATGTGAACATTTTCCTAATTTTAATTCCATTAACATAAATAGAGTAAAATAAAAAAGTAATTTAAATAGATATTATAAAACCATTTAACTAACAATACATTTGTCTCACCTGTTGTGGACCATATGGCTCTTTACTAGATGACCAGCTGCTAAAGCTGCCATGAGAGAGAGTTCTCCTGCCATAACCGTGCCACATACTATCTGTGCAAGCTGACAGGCATTTCTTCCAGGTGTATCTGCACTTGCTCCTTGCACCCCGAGCATCTGTAGACAAAAAGGGAAAACAACAAGAAATCATCAATGTATTTTATTAATATTTATTTTATTACCTCTAGTCCTAACCAGCTTGAGTTCTGTAAACCACATTAACAAGGTGGAGAAAAGCATCTGTCTATCTAATGTAAGGGTCTAATGTATAGCTCCTCCCCTCTACATGAGCTCACCACTTAGAAAGCTGTGGTCTACAAATAAATTACGGTGAAATAAAACCCTGGATAACATTTCCAAGTGCAGCCTATCGGAAGTAACCTACACTTGTTTGGAGGCCACAGTTTTTCTTACAGCTATGATAATAGCAAAACAATTATGGGTTTATTATTATTAAAGGAGTTTATTTACTGCAAAACACTCCCTGATTATTCAGCCAGTTTAAAATGATATTTATATGACGGATGATAGGGGCTAGAGGAAATTTAAAAAGATGTTTCCATCTTTCAAAAAAATAGAAAATTAAAGAGCCTAGACAGAAAGTTGTCATGTCATACCTGCAGGCAAGATTGCTGGGGGGCCAAGTTGGTTCCACCTCCCACAGTGCCGATTTCAAGGGAGGGCATTGTACAGCTGATGTACAAGTCTTCATGTGTAGGGCCAGTAGATTCCATCAGTGTGATGCAATTGGAACTTCCAACATTCTGAGCAGCATCCTAAAAACATAAAATATTGGCCTTGAATTCAAAATATACATTAGTGTGCAGGAGACGAATCTAGGATATTTTTAATTTTAATAAAAGATGGTTATCCACCAGGGCAGAGATTTTTGTAAAATGTTGTTTCGTTCTGGTTTAAGCTAAATACTAACCTGGCCACAAGCAATGTAAATTGCAGTCACTATATTTGCAGCATGTGCATTGAAGCCTCCAATGCTTCCTGCCATTGCAGATCCAATCAGATTTTTGTTTATATTCACCTCAACTAAAGCTTCTGTTGAGGTCTTTAGAATCTATGAAGAAAAAAATTAGTTTTCATTCAAACAACCTTGTCTATTGGCTAAAGCTGGAGACCAGTTGTGAGCTGTAAAATATCTTTATAAAGTAGTTATTGCAGCAAGTGCTACCCTGAAAGTGTAAGAAAAAAAAGCCCAAAACAAGTTTAAGGGCAACTATTGTTTCTGATCAATTTTGGGTTAAATAAAATTCTGCAGTGTTTCCTTTAAAATGTCCTCTAGATCACATCTCTAGCTGCAGCCTATGAGAAATTATATTGCTGTTCATTCCCTCCGTCCTAGGGGCAGAGCATGCTCACTTAAGACTTAATGCTGAGAAAAACAAGTAGCTGCACAGACATAAAAAAAATAAATAATTGACAGTTGAGAAGGGGAGCCACTCAAAGTAGGCAGAGGCTGGTTACATGGCTGAAGTGTTCATGCAGGAAGTAATAATGCTAAACCTTTCCAACAATCACTTTTACAGTACGTTTAATAACTTTAAACTCACAGTTAAGGTGGCCATACACATTACCTAATATCGCTAATGTTTAGGGGCCGAACGTCCATGGTTAGCATTACGGTCTTTTGGGGAACACAGAAATTTTTCGTCTGTTGGCATCAGCTCCCTTTACTTTAAAGTAAAGAGAGCAAATACCATAGGACTGTGTATAGCGCATGGCCGACCAATCCAAATAGCGCACATGGGCAATCTGTCAGTTCCATGTGTTCCTTTGCAACGTGCAGACAGATACCAGTGTGATCTGCCGACAAGTTGCAATGGAAATCACATGTGCATGTCCACCTTTAACCTTTAATGTAAATCTGTAGAACTATCAGGAGAATTAAAAGCTCATTATGCAAGAAACTTCTGATTGGTGACTCAATTATTTAGTGCTCACGAAGGATCCAGATGCTGTGCCACACTGGACAATCACAGTTCATGCTGGGCAAAGCATGAAAGCACACGAAATTATATAAAATGAAAAACAAAATTAAGAGGTTTGGAATTAAAAATGTAAATAGGCAACTTAGAGTACTAATGTCTGGTACTGGTATTCTGTAATGTCTAAATAAAGAGAACAGTCTGGCCTTACCTCCCGTACAACTCTGGCTGGAATGACTGCCTCGCAAACCACAGACTTGCCTCTGCCTTCTATCCAGTTAATAGCTGCAGGCTTCTTATCGGTACAGTAATTGCCACTGACAGCCAGAACACTGAGATCAGGGAATTCCTCCTGCAGTCTAGAAAGAGCCTGTTCAGTGCCCTGTAAGAAGCAAATATTACAGATATTAGTCCAAGAAATGAATATGGTTTAGAAATTCCCAGCTAGTGAGGACACTGTTACAAAGATGACTTAATAAATGTTCATAGAGTTTATCCCACACTCTGCTCCTTTCCTCTCACATACACAACCAACACCCACTAGAATTGTATGCATTACATATGTACATCTATGTATACACTTAAAAAAACTGCATCCAAGTAGGCATATTCTGTCATCACAATATTATTAGAAAATTCCAACCTCTCTATTCTCACATTGAAGAATCATTTATATTGCTCAAGCTGAAAGGGTCCTTGCTCTAGTGTACTGGCTACAGACTGGTCTGCAATGCTGTTCTGTCGGTTTGTTTTATTAATGGTGTGTTTATTCATTTCATGGTATCTGTTTATACACAAAACGTAAAGTTAGTAGCTAGTTTCTTGCCCAGACCATAGACACCAGGGCACTTTACGTTGCAGGAACTAACAGACAAAATTGTCAGTTTACAAATTGAAGGGCAAGGGCATCTGTACCCATGTTGCACTTAGCAGAGTGTGTTGACTGTAGAAGAGGAGAACAAATAATCACTGCTACTATGCTACACATACAAGAGGAATGAGAACAAACTTGCTGCTTCTTTAAACCGAATATTAAGGAACTGTTGTCCCATCTTTCCTTTGTGCAGATATGTTTAACCAAAATGTAACCTAAAAAAGCTTAGGGGCTGATACAATAAGAGGTGCAAAAGTTTCATAGTGCTATTTATTTGCAGCAACCAATCATGTTAGACCCTTAATTGGTTACTGCAGTTAGATGACATGGTTGGTTGGTGCAGGATTTTTTACGCATGCAAACTTTTGTAACTTATTGCTATTCATGTACCACATAGAGCCCATGTCATTGTAACTTAAAGAAAGCCAGAATGAAACCAACATACTTTTGATACCATGTTCATTCCCATAGCATCTCCAGTTTTTGATTGGAAACGGATGTAAAGGTTTCTGCCAGCAACACTTGATTGAAGTCTCCCGAGGCGGGCAAACCTAAGAAAACAAAATGATTCACTATAGTAATAAGTCTATTCCTGCTGTACAATCACCAACTGGCACAGACAGATCGGAAGAATCATATCAATGGTAAAATGTTCCCACCTAAATGTTATTTTAGGATTCAATGGGGGATTTAAATACATCCTCTCAGTCAACGGAAAGTAAGTTAAATAGGACTTTATTGACTAAATCTACAATTTGGTACAGCAGTTCTACAGAGACCCACATAAGTTCCAATATGTGATTTTTTTAGTAAATAGAATGACAAAATCCCAGTCAGATTGTATATGGTAAATGGCTATGTGGTTGGCTGGGCATATTTGAAATTTCTATTGGTCAGTGCATGTTAATGGTTGCATTTAGCCATTGGAATTTTTTTTTTTTTTTAAATGTCCCATCGCTCTCTAATGCACAGTGCTAATATCGTCTCTATGCAATGCGAATGGGGTTAACCCATTCTGAATCTTTAACACCAACTATTTGCTGGAATTAAAGATTCTGTCTTAAATAGCCGTTCAGTGATTTGGTTGCGGCAGATAAGCGACTGTTTTTGAACACAGAAGTTAAAAATTGCTCTTGGTGCATCGGTTAAGGTGGCTTTAAGACTTAAAAAGAAGGTAGCGACTCTCCGTAAATTGCCCCTAAAGCATTTTCATTAATCAGATGCGGATTGTATTAATTGTAAAGCCAATAATATCTCTAAAATGATGGATCCCCATTGAGTGCCCAGAAACGTCCTTGTCTTATCTAACAACATCAGTTTGTGGTTTCCCAAAACTATGTTCTTAAATGTAAATATGTTTAACATGTACCTGCTTGTGCAATCAAAGGCGTCTTTTATAGCCTTGAAACCCTCAGGGCTATCTAGCCAGGTTTTTACTTCTGCAGCTTCACATGCAGTAGGCAACCTTACAACTGGTCCACGAGTCATCCCATCAGCCAAGACACGACTGTGTGCACCTCCACCAAGCTGGAACATGAAAGCATGATAGAAAGAATGAGAAGCCTTGTTATATGTTGGCCTCAGTTAAGGTTCAATGCTGGGAGTAATTTTCAAATATCTGGAGGGCCAGGTTTGACACCTCTGTGTCAGACATATATGGTCATTGCCATGTCCTAAAGTATTGGTCATCTTTTCTTTGTTTGTACATTTTTTTGACCAGTAGCACTTCCACCCCCAGAGTACTAGATCTATATATTGCATGTATCATGTTCTTTCATATTCAAGTGTAAATGCACTAAGCTATAAAGATATTGCTGTCCACTTCTAATATATACAACTCTTTCTTTACCAATGCCTCACTGGGTAGGAATTAAGTTTGGACACTAATTTATGAAGCTGGAATTTCTATTAAAACTTTAACCAAAAAAACATACCATTATGGCTCTGCAGCCTCTGTTTGTGCTTGCTACAAGACACCCTTCTGTAGTTGCCATGGGAACATGAAATTCTTTAGTGTCCAGCAAAAGTGGCCCTGCAACACCTACAGGGATGGGCATGTAACCAATGACATTTTCACAGCAGGCGCCCATTACCTAGATCAAACAGACAAAAAAAGTTAAATTGAAATTACCAAAAAGAAAAAGAAAACAAAAAAGGGAAAAAAAAAGTCAAATTAAAATTGTTCCCAAACATTGGTAATACATGCCGCTCCGCTACTACTGTAAAAGGTTTCCTATGGTCATCTGTGAGCTTTGATGTAATTTGCTATTCAAGTTTATGAGCATTGAACCAAAAGTACTCTCAGCCATAAGAAACTATGGGAGGAATAAAAGGATCAGCAATAGACTAGGTGTTTATAGATTTAAATACACTATAATTAAGGTCCCTATAAAGTGGAAAATCCCCAGAACTTCACCTACCCCCTCTTAAACTGCACCCAGGGTAAGCACCAACAAGTCCTCACCCCTAGGGGTACGGCTGAAACTCCACAAATGCCATTTTAGCCAATGTGTCGACACACTTTGCAAGAAGTGTGCCAGCTCATTGGAAGATTAATGCATAAATCATTGGCCATGAAGAAGGGACAGGCCCACCTAGAAGCTTAAGGAGAGTTGCCTTAATTCACCTTTAAGTTTTGGCTTTTATTAACAAGGACAGATCTGTCAACAGCCCCAACGAAATGCAAAAAATTTATAAATGTTAAGGCACAAAAGTTGTCTGCAATTTAATTATAAAGTAAGTAAATATTTTAATGCTCTTAGTTTCTTACTCTCTATGGCATAACACCTACCATTGAATAGTTGTAGTTTTTGTAAGGTAGGTTTTGCAGTGCTGATGACTGAGGAAGCTTGTCAGTTAACAATTGTCTGCGGATAGCCACTCCCCTCTCGGGGGATTCCATCATGTTTTCCAATTTGTAGGCTGGGATGTGTTTAGCGCTCACTAGTAGGATGACTTCCGCATCAGTTAAATACCGTGCACCTTTCTGTTAAGAAAGAATACGTTGAATTTTAATGAGAAGTATAGAGATAGAGTTAAAAATAAAAAAGAGTTAAAAAATAAAAAGAAATAAAAATTAGAAAAGAGAAATCACTATGGCAGATATTTTACTGTGTTAGTTGCATTTATATGTCTGGAAATAGTCACACTGGAATTTGTGCCTATAATGAGATAACAACATGTAAATGGGGTAATAGATTAATATTATGCACCATTAAAATATAACATTTCTACTTAGTATAGTATAGTATAGTATAGTATTTGAGGTTGAATAAAGACATACGTCCATCCAGTCCAACCCATCTAGCAATATCCTCATTTCCTGCCTAACTGTTGATCCAGAGGAAGGCAAAAAACCCCCACCAAATTTATGAAGGGGGAAAAAATTCCTTCCTGACTCCAAGTGGCAATCAGAAATTTCCCTGGATCAACTCTACTTTATGTATCAATACCAGTAACTTGCAACATTCCTTGTTTGCAGAAACTCATCCAGCTTTTTTTTGAAACTGACCAATGAACCTGCCATTACAACGTCCACTGGAAGACAGTTCCATAGCCTTACCGTTCTCACAGTGAAAAACCCTTTCCGAGCTTGAAGCCTAAACCTTTTTTCTTCAAGTCTTAAGGGATGTCCTCGTGTCCTTTGACATGTTCTCTTGGTGAACAATGCCCCAGATAGTTTATTGTATGGCCCGTTAATGTATTTATACACAGTAATCATATCCCCACGCAAGCGCCTTTTCTCCAGCGTACATAATTGTAACTTTTCCAGTCTCTCTTCATATTCAAGCTCCCCCAATCCCCTTATTAATTTAGTTGCCCTTCTCTGAACCCTTTCCATTTCAAAGATGTCCTTTTTGTACACAGGATTCCAAAATTGCACTGCATATTCCAAATGAGGCCTTACCAATGCTTTGTAAAGAGGGAGAATTACATTTTCCTCCCTTGAATCCATACCTCGCTTTATACAAGACAATACCATGCTGGCTCTGGCTGTTGCCGCCTGGCACTGCTTGCTACCTTTAAGTTTGTTATCCACCAAAACTCCAAGATCCCTTTCCAACAGGGATTCACTTAACACAGAGCCATTTATAGTATAAGTAGCACAAGTATTTTTAAGTCCAAAATGCATCACCTTACATTTATCAACATTGAATTTCATCTGCCACTTAGCAGCCCAATGTGATAATCTATCTAGATCCCCTTGCAACGATTGCACATCCTCTGAAGTTTTTAATGGTCGACAAAGTTTTGTGTCGTCAGCAAACACAGAAACCTTGCTGACAATACCCACTTCCAAATCATTAATAAATAGATTAAATAGAAGCGGCCCCAACACAGAACCCTGTGGCACCCCACTTAGCACTTTAGTCCATAATGATGAAGCCCCATTAACAACTACTCTCTGCATCCTATTCTTTAACCAATTTTCTATCCATGTACAAATGTGACTCCCCAGACCAACAGACCTTAGCTTATTCATTAGTCGCCTATGGGGGACTGTATCAAAAGCCTTTGCAAAATCCAAGTAAACTACATCTACTGCTATACCAGAGTCTAAATTTCTACTTACTTCCTCATAAAAGCCAAGCAAGTTAGTTTGACAAGATCTATTCCTCCTAAATCCATGCTGGTTACTACTTATAATGTCAGTCCTTGAAACATACTCTAGAACATGATCCCTTATTAAACTTTCCAGGATCTTCCCCACCACTGAAGTTAAACTTACAGGCCTGTAGTTACCCGGCTGTGAACGACTACCCTTTTTGAATATTGGAATAACATCAGCCTTTTTCCAATCCAGAGGCACACCACCGGACATGAGGGAATCAGCAAAAATTAGAAACAATGGCCTAGATAAAACTGAACTTAGCTCCCTAAGTACCCTAGGATGTATTTTATCCGGTCCAGGAGATTTACTAATATTAACCTTATTTAGTTCTTTCTGTACCATATCCTCGGTTAACCAAAGTGAACTTGAATCTTGTATACCTTTATTGCTACTATACTCTATGATATCTGTACTTGGATCTACTTGGATCTACTTACATCTGGATTTCGAAGTATGCACAGACATTCATCAATAGGTCTGGGTTCCTCAGGCAAATCAAACACTGTCCCTGACTGCTCTGGTGAGGATTCCAATGGAGAAGAATCTCCCACAATGAACTTGGCCTTGGGAGGTGTAACAAGGGGCAACGGCTTTATAACAGATTCTAAAAGCAAAAAGAGAAATTGGTTATAAACTAAACAAATATGGAATTATTGTTCTTCGTATTTTTAAACTATGAACCATTTGTGATCAATTATTTTAACTTTATTTCATCACCTAGATAAAAATGCAGTTAATACACACAGTTAATTAACCCAGCCCTCTTCTGAGTTAATTATATCTGTTGATTATATTATAAGAACTATACCCTTTTCTTCATTTGACGAAGTATTGTGTATAGGGGAGAGTTGTGCGGTCTTTTCAAATTCAGGTTCTTTTCGGCAGCAACCATCTGACTGTTTCTTCTGCGTCGTTGTGGGTGAAATGATGGGATTCTTTAGAGAGAAAGTTGACTCGTTCTCGGTTTGCTCGAAGAATATGTATTTAACAGCAAGGAGAAGAGCTAGACCCAATGTTATGATTTGTTCAATGTCCATGGTCAGCATTCTGTTATTTTTGAAAAATGACAAGAAATTTTCTTAGTCTCTTTACAAACTTTGGCACATCTTGTAACTAACTATATATAATGTTCACAAACACAAAGGGGCTAAGGCAATAAAAGGTTCAAAAGTGTGCCTGCGCTCTACTGTGCAGTAGAGATGTAATGTGGGTTTAATTAGAAACCCAGTTTCAAATCGAATCTGAGGGTTTCGAAGTCCCAAATTTTTGATTTTTATCAAAAATCGAAAGTAGATCATTTTTGAAAATCGAAAGTAGACGATTTTCCAAAAATCGAAACTCGAACTTTCGAAAACGAAACTCAACAGTTTCGAACATCTCTAATTTTCAGCAACCTATCAGATGTTAGCTTTTCACTAGGTTACCACAGTTAGATAACTTCTGCTTGTTTCATACAGATTAGTAGCATAGGCTGAATTGTGCATACTTTATCGCATTAGCCCCAAAGACAAAAGTACATTTAGTGCTAGGTAATAATATCTTTTAATGGTGAAGAAATGTTCCTTTGTGTAAAGGTGGCCATACAAATTACAGATACCGGACAAATCCCATCGGATCTTATAAGATTTACAGAGTATCTTCAAGGTGTGGGGGGGTCAAAATATTTCCAGAAGGAAAATTTGTGGTTGGTTGGTATCTGCTATACTATACCTATACTATACCAGAGTGAGACGATATGCTTGGCCGCGTGTGTGCGGTTACCACATGTATACTGATAGATTGCAATGGGATCTGCCACTACACGCAAGATTGTTATCACATGCGTATGGGCACCTTTTATCCAATCTAATTAAAAGGCCTAAGAATTCCTATTAAAAAATTAGTCTATGCACAGTTCTCGGGCTTCTGCTAGATGCCAAACTACATTCTATTGGTAACCAATGTCAAAGTACAATAGACTACAGCACACTTGTATGTAAATATGTGCATCCCTTTATTTGCATTAAAAAATAGCGAGTAAGTATAAACCTTAAAAACCCTTAAAAAAGAGTAAATAAACACAGAGACTTCATCTAGCCTTCTCAGCTAGTGAGAAAATCTATGCATTTAAAGGTACTGTGAATGAAATAGCTGGAGTATCTATTTTTGCATTGTAATGTATATCCTTTCATGGAGAGAATAGGTTAAAAGAGTGAGAGCAGCAAACAATGTCAAGTCTTTACCTTGAAAGGTAGAACTGCCATAGGGGCATGCTGGGTTCAACTCTTTGTGGCATCATGTCATCCAGCATGATGGAAACATCACGGCCATCAACTGAAGTGTTATTTTGAGAAGAGGGTTCACTTATCCACCGACTATGAGCATGAACAAGGACCAACCCCAATGACTTCAAAGAACAAGAAAAAAAAGGACACATTGAACATTATTATAACAAATCATTAATAGATTGCATGCATATATCTTGGAGGGATACAACATTTTCTGACTATTCAAAGCAGTGAAAATTATACAGATCATGGAACTAAAACAGGACTTCTTATCTCCAACTTTTTAAGGGATGCATTACTTGCCCAACACACAAGTTATCTGCATCATAGTCCCATGATGCAGATGACAAAGATAAGCACAGGTTACAAATGATAACAAAGCACTGTTTATGAGGATATAAGATACAAGATATTCATTATTTTGTTCCAAGAAGGATAAAACTATAATAAAGCATTTTTGCTTCCAAGAGATTTTGCTCTTGGAGTGACATTGTGCAAACGGCATGTAAATAAGATATCAAAGAGAAAACACTTGGGAATCCATTATACATACCATAATCATTTTAACTCTTTGCGTGACAGGGTTTGGCTTATTATCTTCTTCTTCCTCTAGCACACTAGCAAACTGACTAAGCTGCCATATGGGACGTCCTTCTCGGCTTTCCCTAGAAAGCTGAAAAAGATAATAAAAAAGTACAGTCATGTGTCAGGTTTTAAATCCAATGCACCTTATATACTTACAGTTTTCGAAAGAAGTGGCACACATTTAGGGGGCGATCATCTGATTGGTTGATGCATACTGACAGCATGCGCAAATTTTTACACTTTTTATTACCGTAAATAAGCCCATTTAATATTCACAGTGTTAAAATGCAAAAATTATGCCTGGCGTGGTTTCCAAAAAGAGGGGTAAAAACCCTCAATAACACACATTGCACTGCAAACCAAACTTCTTTTTAATGAGCCCTATAGTGCATTTCCTCATTGATGTGAAAATCGCTTTTGGCTATGAAGTAATACTTAAAGGACAACTATACTATAAACATTCACTTTTTAAAAAATTAAAACCAACCTGGGAGAGGGCAGTAGGATTGATTACTCCTAAATCACAATATTGTTTTGCCGAGGAGCTACAGCACATACAGTTTTCATCTGCCAGGTTAAGGCCCTGGGCCTTCCTGTAGTAAAGATAGTGCTGAAGCACTCTGGAAGACTGGCAAAAGCAGTTTTCTTCGTGCTGCTGCTGCTCCTCATAGATATGATATTGGGAGGTAGAATGTACCAATCCTACCTCTCCCTTCCCTATTCATATTAACGTTTTTTTAAAAAAAATTTATACCACTATAGTTCTCCTTTAAACAAGTCATTTTTAATGCATACTATCAAACAAACAGAAATCATGAGAACTAAATAAAAAAAAAACACTTATTATAATTAGATTATTGGTTCCTTAACAGAACAAGGTTTGGGTAGAAAATTTTTTGGATTCATAATGAGCACAGAGTGTATCTTACTGCAGTGGTTATAATTGGAATATAAACTTCAATGAAATAACAGAAAGATCATTTCCATTAATGTTTTTACCTCTAAAACCAATGAAACACAAGCTGGGAAGAAGGTCATGAATGCAAAATAGTTTGCAATGACAGACATGCAGCCGAAGCAACACATGATTTCTAACTGCCGCACTCCTGCAAAAATACAAAAAGCAGATTGTTAACTTAGAACAAAGTTTTTTGACTGCGGTTTTTGCAATTCTAAAACTGTCAAACAATGTTTATTTGACTGCTCTATCACTAATAATTATATTTCAAGAAATATATATTAACCCTGCAAGGTTAATATGTACATAAAAAATAAATAAAAAATACTGACCTGACATGGTACCAACTCCTATCACAAGGCATTCAACCAGTGCATCAAGAGTGAAGGTGGGTCCCAGAATCGCCATACCACGGGCTATATTATCTCTGACTTCGTCCTGAAAAAATGACGCCTTTATCAATTTTAGAAGTAAACCAGGTAAGACGCAATAAAAATATTTATCAGGTACTCTCCATAAACTATGGTAATACATAAAAAAACACTAACATTTTAAATTAAAATCAAGGGAAGGCAAAATGTTCTTATTTTATTCCAACCCTTTTACTAACAGGGAGATGGAGAGATGGTCATTGCCGGCAATAAGGTACAATAAATATCTCCATGTCACAGTGGTTAAGGACAGTCTGCTTTCTATTACCCTTAGGGCAATTAACTGGCCCAGCACACATAAATGTAGGTTTTATTTTTGCCGTGACCATATTTTGAACCAAGTGACCAGTTAATAGCATCACCCGGGTCGAAATATCAGACTGTGTGTACCCAGTCTAAACGGTAAACAGTGTCAACTAATGAATGTGAAGTTAGAGTGACTGGCAGGCCGCAACTCCAATCAGATCGAATTCAGTCAATGACAAAATTTGATACAAACTTAGCTTACTTACTTTAAATCCAAGATGTATTTGCTTTTTCGAATTATGTGAATTGTATTTTTAATCATTTTAGTTTGCCAATAAAATGTGTTACTTTAAATGCAAGATGTATTTGCTTTTATCAATGGCTAACACGGTACATTTCTCTACCACTACATATTTAGAAAACACATTTACGAGGGGTCAATGAAAATATCCAAACTTTCACCTCCTTTCCAAAACCTTTAACCACAATAACATTGATCTTGCCAGTGGAACAGAAAATTAACCTACCTGTGAATTTGAACTTAGAGCGAATCTGGCTAAAGCGCTAGCTTTGGAAAGATCAATCAGCAGCAGAAAAAAAGGAAGAGCTTCACTAAAATAAAAATAAAGAAAGTCAAATTATTTGGAAATATAATAAAACAAACAAAAAATATTGAGAGACTAGATCAGGGATGTCCAAAATGCAGCCCCCCAAAGGATTGTACACTGCAACTCTTGGTAGAGGGTCACAGGTTGGACAACCTTGGACCAGATACTATACTTACTTCAAACCAGTCAATTCTTTATCTAGGAAGTGTATAACTACTGTGCTGAACACAAAGCTTGAAAAGATGGTAAAAAGCCCAGCAATTCCTAAAAAAAAGCACAAAAACCAAAATGTTACTTTATCCGCAGCTTTATGATTTATTACAAGCATGGCAAAATATTTCTTAAAGAATCACCTAAAATGTATTTTGATCCAAGCTGCCTAAGGTTCTGGAACTGGAAGTAAATATAAAGGATGGCAATGCATCTTGTGATGGTCAAGATGATGATGTCACTGCTTAACACATCCTGTGACACAAAAGAGAAATATTAAGGGGCGAATACAATAAAAAGGTACAAATGTGTGCCTGTTAATAATTAATCTGCAGCAACCAATCAGCTGCCGGTACACACCATCAGATTCTTTTGTTCCGGCCGACCATTCGCCACTAGTGAGCGGTTGACTAGGAAGAATCACTGTTGGTCGCGGCAAAGGTAGCAACGACCGGCAGTTATTTTGGGCCGACCAACTGGTACACAGAAATACCGGTCAGTTGGCCCGAAAAATCTGCTTGTGTGTACCCAGCCAAACTGCAATAACCCAGTACAAAGCTAGCATCTTATTGGATGCTGCAAATGAATAACTTGGGAATAGTTTTGCACTTCTTATTGCCCAAGAATCTACTCACTAAAACAGATAGATGGTTCCAATTCAGTTAGTGCAATGTAATACACGTGGTAGTTTTTGACTTACTTCTTCAAATTTAGGACATGCATAGTTCCATCCACAAATTTTATCATTCCCAGTAAACATGTTCATTGACATCATGCAGATGGTGAGAGTCACAGTCCCAACTATAACCTCCCATGGATGAGAGGCCACAAACTGCCCATGCATACGAAATAGCCTGGAAAGCATCTTTACAGTATAATGTTATCTACAAGAGAAAAAAAATAAAAAAAAATAGACTTAATGGTTTTCTGCAAAATGAACTTAACTGACAAAACAACTTGTATTGATTTTTTTTTTTTACTTAAGCTTTATCAGCTATGGGTGAATCTAAATAGCGTCCATTCCTGAGGCCACCTGGATTTGGGACAGAGGGGGGACCTCGGATTTGGGACACTTAGGGGAGACTCTGGCCATGGAGAGGGGCTATGGCCTTGGTAGACTAAGGGTGCACTCTGGGCTTCTAGCGCCCGTTAATGTAACAGGTTTAATGTCTAGTATATATATATAAATATATATAGTGGATAATGCACCCCCAACTGTAAATTATAAGGATATTAGAAGTCACAGAGGAGTTCCATGACCCTAACAGGCCGAGTACCTTTTATACAGGGCACGGAACTCCAAGGTGACTTCTAATATCCCTTTAATTTACAGTTCGGGCATTATTTATTATAACCTTCCCCTTTGTGCCTTCTTGTTTCCTCCTTCTGGAACTGTAAGATTATAAGGCTATAATAGATATTCGCTTGAACACCGAAACGCTGTCACCATATTGCTACTGATATCCGGAGTGCGGTACAGTTTTGTCTTATATAAAAATTATGGATGAATAGTTATGCACTTTCAACATTATGGAACAAAAATCAACACTACCTACTGGTTAACACAGGAACTAATATCTCTCCTCCCACTTTTAATAAAAGCTAATGGAAGTATCAGCTCAGGTTTTTCCAGAACTCACATTGAGCCCTGGGTCAAAATCCTCGGGTTACTAATCAGTGAGGATATATGCGTTAGGACAAACCTTCCCAAGACACCCATGACGAAGATATGCTATGACAATATATATTTTCACAGCATAGGTTAGACATTGATTAATTAAAATTACTAGACAATATACGTGTATGTGGGGAAAAACCCCCAAAAAACTTTATAACTGGCTAGAAAATGCACAGTAGATTATGATCTTTACAGAGTATATTTGGAGGGTTATTTATTTGTTAATAATATGGTATTTCTTTGAAGGAGTTCTGTTCACAAACAATGACAATGTTTACCTTCACAATGTAGAGGTTTTAGAGGCTAATTTGTAAAACATTACACTTTGCTATATTCCAGGGTGCCTATCTTTTTTTCCTTACATGTTTAGTGTTAGTTAGTCTTTAAAACGAATGCTGGCCAAACAATGACAGATTTGATGTCAATCATCTATTGTATCAAGTGTCTAAACGCAAACTTTTCCGGGTCCAATGTAACCTTCCGAAGTCCCCTCAACGTTCTCTGTCCTGGTCCATTCATTTGCGATCTTCCAAAGTCCCACAAGTACATAGTGTATGACCAGCATTATCTTTTGGCTAAAGGTGCCCATACACTGTACTTTACCTTCCAATGTTCCCACAAACTTTCCCCCAACTCTCTAAGAACCACTTTGCACATTCATTTTTGCAATCACAAAACAAATGGTCAGAAGGTAAGTATCCAATGTCATCCAACTGTGAAAACAGCCCCATAGTTTAACCGTTCTTACAGTGAAAAACCCTTTTCCTGAACTTGAAGCCTTAATATTTTTTCTTCAAGTCTTAAGGGATGTCCACGTGTCCTCTGACATGCTCTATTGGTCATGCCCCAGATAGTTTATTGTATAATTTATTGTATGGCCCATTAATGTATTTACAGTAATCATATCCCCATGCAAACACCTTTTCTCTAGCATACATAATTGTAACTTATCCAGTCTCTCTTCATATTCAGCTCCCCCAATCCCCTTATTAAATTTAGCTGCCCTTCTCTGAACCCTTTCCATTTCAAAGATGTCCTTTATGTACACAGGATTCCAAAATTGCACTGCATATTCCAAAAGAGGCCTTACCAATAGTTTGTAAAGAGGGAGAATTAACATTTTCCTCCCTTGAATCCAAGGGATACCATACAAGATACCATGCTGGCTCTAGCTGTTGCTGCCTGGCACTGCTTGCTACCTTTAAGTTTGTTATCCACCAAAACTCCCAAGATCCCTTTCCATCAGGGATTAACTTAACACAGAGACATTTATAGTATAAGCAGCACAAGGATTTTTAAGTCCAAAATGCATCACCTTACATTTATTAACATTGAATTTCATCTGCCACTTAGCAGCCCAATGTGATAATCTATCTAGATCCCCTTGGAACGATTGCACATCCTCTGAAGTTTTTAATGGTCGACAAAGTTTTGTGTCGTCAGCAAACACAGAAACCTTGCTGACAATACCCACTTCCAAATCATTTATAAATAGATTAAATAGAAACGGCTCCAACACAGAACCCTGTGGCACCCCACTTAGCACTTTAGTCCATATTGATGAAGCCCCATTAACAACTACTCTCTGCATCCAATTCATTAATCATTTTTTTATCCATGTACAAATGTGCCTCCCCAGACCAACAGACCATAGCTTATACATTAGTCCCCTATGGGGGACTGTATCAAAAGCCTTTGCAAAATCCAAGTATACTACATCTACTGCTATGCCAGAATTTCTACTCACTTCCTCATAAAAGCCAAGCAAGTTAGTTTGACAAAATCTATTCCTCCTAAATCCATGCTGGTTACTACTTATAATGTCAGTCCTTGAAACATACTCTAGAATAAGTTCCGTTATTAAACTTTCCAGTAGCTTCCCCACCACTTAATTTAAACTTACAGGCCTGTAATTACCCGGCTGTGAACGACTACCCTTTTTGAATATTGGAATAACATCAGCTTTTTTCCAATCCAGAAGCACACATCTGGACATAAGGGAATCCGCAAAAATAAGAAACAATGGCCTAGATAAAACTGAACTTCGCTCCTAAGGAGAATGTATTTTATCCAGTCCAGGAGATTTATTAATATTAACCTTATTTAGTTGTTTCTGTACCATATCCTCGGTTAACCATCTTTTATACCATTATTGCTAATATACTCTATGATATCTGTACTTGGATCTTCTATAGTGTAGAGGAAAAAAAAATATTTAAGACATTTGCTTTATCGCCATCCTCCATAACCAACTTATACCAATTAATTAATGGTGCCACATTTTCAGTCCTCATCTTCTTGCTATTAATATACTTTAAAGGCTTAGTGATGCTTTGTTCAACTATCCTAACTTCATTATTAATCTTAGCTAGTTTGATTGCTTTCTTACACTCCTTGTTACAGTTTTTATAATCTCTAGATTCCCTTTCTGTTCCCTCTGCCTTAAAGGTTTTAAATGCCTTTTTCTTCCTTTCCATTTCCCTTACATCAGAATTCAGCCACATGGGCGCGGAATTTTTTTTCTTTCATTTAATTTCCCAAATGTAAATATTTAGATGTGAAATGGCTTAAAATCCCCTTAAACACAGTCCACTTCTGTTCAGTACCTTTACCCGATAATACCTATCCCAGTTCACATTCTGAAGAGCTACATTAAACCTGGGAAAATTTGCTTTCTAAAATAATAAAAATTCTTTGTTAACCCTGCGCACTTTTTCTTTCGATAACATACACCAAACGACACTATTTAAAGGTCACTATTCCCTAAGCCTCAACTTACCTTTATATCTATAATATACGCTCCACAATGTTAGATCCAACAGAGCTCCTTTTCTAGTAGGAACTTCAACCACCTTCATCGCCCTGCCCTTTTCTTGTTGGCAGTTCCACTCAACCAATCAATATCAGGGTAATTAAAGGGCAACTATAGTGAAAAAAAAACTGTCTGTATACAATGTATAGATCACTTAGTATAAGCTGCCTTACTTTCATGTTTGTGTGGCTTCGTTTCTTCACACTGGCAGAAGTTTGTACCAAGCTGTGTAGTCCCCCTCCCCTCTCTGTCTAGTCCCCCTCAAGCAGTGACGGGCTGTATACAGAGTCCGAGCATTGTCAGTTGAAAGGACTTTAAATGAAGTGCTGACATCCTGTTGACCCCTCCCTTCCAGAGCTAGACTGCAAGCAGTCAAAGTGTGGAATAAAGTAGCAATATGCTGAAGGGAGGGGCAGAGGGGGAGAGAGGAGGACAAGTGGTGCTGAGATTCTTTACAAGTAAGTTACTGAACTCTCCCTGTTCTCTAACTTTGCTAATTGTTATTTATTTTTACCTAAAGTTCATATCTCTCCCCCTGCTTAGCTGAGATCATAATCACTGAAGACAAGAATCAGTGTAACAGCAGCTTGTAGTGAGACCTTCACAAACAGTGACACTGCTTGTTGTCCTGTTACATTTCATTTGCTTTAGTCTATATATTTCATACATTGCACTGTGTGTCTTGTTTGGTATATAGTATGTATTACTGTATTATATATACTGTATTAGTGTTCCATTTGAGTCACTGGTTTTGTATGTATATAAGATATTTTTTGGGGGGGGAGGGGCTGTTTTATAGTGTGTTATGCTCATATTCCTGGGTTAATGGTTTATTGATTGTGTTTAGCACTACAGCATTTGACTATATGTTGCACATGGTACATATAGTGTGGGTGAGAGAGTGTGTGACAGTACTGCATGGGAGCTTTGGATTGTGTGGGTGTGTGCCTTTGAGTGACAGATGATGTGTAGCAGCTCCTACAAATCACAGCATATTCAAAGGCTTATATCTCGGGGACTATGTAGAATTTAAAGAAACTAAAGGTACCCTGGTGGATGGGATGACTTATAGGATACATTAGAAGAAAATTAAAAAAAACAATTTTCTCACTATAATTGCCCTTTAAAGTCCCCCATAAAGAGCACACTCCCCAAACTTGCAGCCCTTTCTAACTGCATATGAAGCTGACTCACTTCCTCTTGGCTGGCATTTGGCAGCTTATAGCAGACACCAACAATGACATTACCCCCTTTACTGTTGCCTAATTCCACCCATATTTCCTCTGCTTTAACCTCCATATCGCCAGTTATATCTTATTTTAAATTTGGCTTCAATTTTTTTTTAACATAAACACATACTCTTCCCCCTTTCCTTTTTTCTCTGTCCTGCCTAAAACAGGAGTATCCTTCTAAATTTACAGCCCAATTGTGAGAACTATTCAACCAGGTTTCTGCTATACTTATTACATCATACTTTTCATTCAATGCCATTATCTCCAATTCACCCACTTTGTCAGCCAGGCTTCTCACATTTGCAAACATACATTTTAAATTATGATCCTATCATTTATTTATACACTTTAATACACATGCCCCCTTACAGCCTATGCAAGCCCCGCCCCCCTTTACACCCACCACTGGCCTATCTACACCCTGCTTTCCTCCTGGGCTATTTAGCCCAGTGAGACTGATAATACCCTCCCCCCAAAACAAGTTTAAAATCCCCTCCAACCCTCTAGCCATATTCTCCCTTAAAACAGCTGCACCACCATCAGTGAGGTGCAACCCATCCCTACTAAAGAGCCTGTACCCGACAGCAAAGTTTGCCCAGTTCTCTATAAACCCAAAACCTTCTTCCTTACACCAACCTCTTAGCCACACATTAATGCTCCTAAGCTCCCGCTGTCTCCCTAAAGTAGCACGTGGCTGCGGTAGTATTTCTGACAATACTACCCTGGAGGTCCTTGCTTTTAACTTGGCCCCTAACTCTCGGAAATTATGTTTAAGGACCTCTCCTCCTCCTCTAGCTTTGTCATTGGCACCAATGTGAACCAAGACCGCCGGGTCACCCCCGGCCCCACCCAATAATCTGTCTACATCCACCACATGCCGAACCCTAGCACCAGGCGGACAACACACAGTTCGGCATGTAGGGTCTTGGCGGCAGATTACCTTATCTACCATTCTTATAATGGAGTCCCCTACCACTACCACCTGCCTAGCATTTCTGATCCTAAGTTCTTCCTCCCTTGTATCAGAGATGGCAGTCCCCTGGGTGCTCAAGGGATTAGCCCTGTATATACATGTTAATTCCGAGCTGTACTCCTCCACTTCATCACCTAAGGCGGCAAATCTGTTTGGATGGGCAACCTGGAAAGAAGCAACCCTGAGGAAGAGACCTTGAGTCTTAAAACGTTGTATGTTTGTTTTGCACCAATAAATTAATTCATCACTTAAAGTAGTGTGCTCCCCTACTCTATACCTTGCTTGAAGAAGCAACCCTACCTTTTCGTCCCCCACTTAGAAACCGTAACAAAACTACCTCCCCCTTAACCTTCCCTGTCCCACTTGCACCCACCTCTATACTGGCCCAAGCCAGTGCCTGCTGTCCCCCCAGATTTGCCAATCCCTGCAATGCTGCAAGCTGCCCCCTTAGACTCCACCTCAGCTTCCAAATGGGCAGCCCACTCACACCTGACACAGACATAGGTCCCCTAGAACGTCTGCTACAGGTTCCTATACATGTGGCAGGATGCACATTGCATGGTACAAAACTGTCCCTTCTAATCCACAACACCAGCAGAGTGACACACCAACCATGTGTTATTGCCCTTATTGTTTCAATGTCAATGTTTAGCAATGTTTTATGCAATTATACTTTTTTGGGGAATAGGAATAGTTCTCGTAGCTTATTTAAAGGCACCCGGAAGATTACATTCAGCAACTTGCCTGCTTTCTTTCTGTAAGGTACAATAGCTTCACAAAATTTGTAGAAATCTCCTCATAATTAGTAACTTGGACTAAAGCAGAAAACTCCCTATAATAAATGAAAAAGACAAGTTCTCCTAATTGTTAGCCTATCCAAATGGTAAGCTAATCTGAGCATTTGTTACATCATGGCAAAAAAACATTTAGAATATTTTCATTTCCCGGCTCAAGCAAAGAAATTGAAAAATAAGTTTAAAATACTAGTGCAGCAATGGAAATAGCAATGCCAGCAGCAGACAAACTATGCTTAATAAGTTGAAACAAGCAAACTATATTAAAAGATAAACACAAAAATGCTACATGTTTACCAATGTGGCTATAGATAATTAAAAATATGATAATATATAATGGAAATTTTACTGAATAAACACTGAGATAACAGACAGAATTGCATGGCTAATATTTAAAATAAAGAGCACAGACCAGCCATACATTCATATATCTTAAAATCACTAAGAGCCAAATGTTGTAAGATACTACATTGCCACTTCAAACTTCCGAGCTGCTTGAAATAATACAAAAGTTAATGCTCAATGTGGTAAAGTAAGGACTCCAAACCTTAAAGAGCATCTATACCGAAAAATAGCTTATTTTGAATTAACCAGAATTGGAAAACTATAATTCTCCCCAACCACCACTGTGTCATTTTTTGTTGATCTGCCCCCTATTTCTTTAGATATCCAATCTAAAACTTCTTATATTTCAGCTGTCAACCAAGTTCCTTGCTCTCAAAAACTATTCTCCTGTGAGCAGTTTTGACATAGCTTGAATGGTAACATGGTGAGTTTTGACAGTTGGAATGCTGTATGCAGGCTTGACAGTTGGTTTGTGGGAAAAAAAGTCAGGTCGGGTGGAAGTGGTTAAAAGAGTGAGGGGGGGGGGGGGGATACTGCTCCTAAACAAAATGTGTGCTGGATTGAAGGCATGCAGCAACACGTGTAAATCAGAGTGCTATTTACATGTATTCAATTATAGATTAAGATGAGGCAAAGTAAATTTTCAGTATAGTGTCCCTTTAAGCCTGGTGCATATAGGTCAATTATGACCCTATCTCCCTGATGGACACAGGCTACTGATAAATAAACTGATCATTAGCCTGCTGGTCAAGAAGAACAGCTGTACCACCAGTAATTCAGTGCGACACTCACATGGCCTATTAAAGACCTCACAATAGACCGACATTTCTTTGATATTTTGATCTGACCAACTGAAATATTGTAAACATCTGTTGATGGGAATGAGAAGGCTAAAAGAATAGCAATTATTACTGTTTCTCAAACAATGCATCACTTGCCTATCCAAAAAATTTGTAAACAATGATAAATCTGTATGTAACCATTCTGCATTCCATACTGAGCAGTCATAAATAACTCACTAGGAAGGATGCAGAATTTTTCACAATGCTGCTGATTTCAGAGATGTATCTCAATACACCACCTGACCAGCAATAAAATAATAGTAACTGATTATAAGTTAAAGTTACAGAGCCCAGAAGAACCCTTACATTTTTTGTTGATCTGCCCCCTATTTCTTTAGATATCCAATCTAAAACTTCTTATATTTCAGCTGTCAACCAAGTTCCTTGCTCTCAAAAACTATTCTCCTGTGAGCAGTTTTGCTGTAGCTTGAATGGTAACATGGTGAGTTTTGACAGTTGGAATGCTGTATGCAGGCTTGACAGTTGGTTTGTGGGAAAAGAGTCAGGTCGGGTGGAAGTGGTTAAAAGACGGAGGGGGGAGGGGGGGATACTGCTCCTAAACAAAATGTGTGCTGGATTGAAGGCATGCAGCAACACGTGTAAATCAGAGTGCTATTTACATGTATTCAATTATAGATTAAGATGAGGCAAAGTCATTTTTTCAGTATAGTGTCCCTTGAAGCCTGGTGCATATAGGTCAATTATGACCCTATCTCCCTGATGGACACAGGCTACTGATAAATAAACTGATCATTAGCCTACTGGTCAAGAAGAACAGCTGTACCACCAGTAATTCAGTGCGACACTCACAATAGACCGATATTTCTTTGATATTTTGATCTGACCAACTGAAATATTGTAAACATCTGTTGATGGGAATGAGAAGGCTAAAAGAAAAGCAATTATTACTGTTTCTCAAACAATGCATCACTTGCCTATCCAAAAAATGATAAATCTGTATGTAACCATTCTGCATTCCATACTGAGCAGTCATAAAACCTATAACTCACTAGGAAGGATGCAGAATTTTTCACAATGCTGCTGATTTCAGAGATGTATCTCAAACCACCACATGACCAGCTATAAAATAATAGTAACTGATTATAAGTTAAAGTTACAGAGCCCAGAAGAACCCTTAAAATACTGTATCAGTTATTTTACTTTTAATAAATTATCATTATATAGCCGGTCATCTGATGTTTTCGAGATTTACCTTTTATTAATTCTTTAAGTTTTGCTTATTATGGAAATCTTTGGGTCCTTTACCCCGGACCAGGATATAACTAATTTCTGAATTGTGTCACTTGCATTTGATTAGAGTCAAAGTTTGGCCACACTAACACGATTTTCCCATGTATTCTCATGTGATTTCAAATATAATATTCCTGCAATTTCTAATGCGCATACGATAGCGCATCCGTTTCGGTAACACACGATCACCACTTTTTTTTTTTTGCAATCGCATACGTTTCCACAATGGAAAATAGCGAAATCGCATGCGCAAGTGCAGACAACACTCTGGAATAGATTAGCACGCGTGATTGTGTGCCTCCGATGCTTTGCAGTGTGGCCTCAGCATTCCAGCTATCGGCTAGTTAGCGATTAAAGCATTTAACCATGAATATTTACAATTTAGCTTTAGTTCTCCTAAATAATGTTTCACTAAATAACTACAGATTGATAAGAAAGGCAAAGCTACACCGTTTCCAATTCAAATTGGATAGAAATATAATTAGGTCAGTACAATTATTACCCAGACCCCCACAAATGTCACCGATTTAGCCGGTTGCTATTGATAACAGATTGCCACGGTGACCTCATCACTAGGTGCCAATAAATACCCGTTCGGTGCCCTGTCATGTCCGAGGCTGTCCAATACATTGCCTGACATTTAATACCGTATTCCAAATCGCTAGGTTCACTTACTTAAGGATAGGTTAGACAGGTGACTGACTCCCGCGACAGCGAGGCGGCGAATGAAATAAAATAAAGATGTAAAGACAAGGGACACATCCGCTCTCTTCCGTCGCGCCTGTGAGAGTGAAAGGGAGGGCGTTACTTTGAAAGCCAAAGGACAAGCGCGTGAATAGGCGGGGATATACCGTGCGAATCTGCTAATGGTTCGATCGAGCGTCCAATAGGCGTTTGGAAGAGGTAGACCCGTCATTGCGGTTTCCATAGCAACGGGAGTTCTAGAAAAGGCTTTTACTGTAACGTGCGATCTCTCCTCACTCACAGAGAGCCAATCGCTGCAGCCGGTGGGTAACTAGGGGATGTGGAGAGACGAAAGATGATGGAGAATTATGGCCTGAAGTGGACAGACAGACAGACAGACGGTCATACAAGTACAAGGAAAGTGGAGTTTGAAGTGGTGGGATTTGCTGCTTGGTCCAAATGTTGTCACTGAGCAGCAATACTAGACACCTTACACTCTCCTGGTACCAGGAACAGAACACACCAGACCCCTGAATATCTTGTAGATTATATGGTTATAATGGTCAACCTATTGTTAATTATATAGTGGATAATGCACCCCAACTGTAAATTGTAAAGGATATTAGAAGTCACAGAGGAGATCCGTGACTATATAAAAGCACGAGGCTGCAGGCCGAGTACCTTTTATACAGGGCACAGAACTCCAAGGTGACTTCTAATAACCCTTTAATTTATAGTTCGGGGAGCATTATTAATTATAACCTACCCCTTTGTGGCTTCTAGTTTCCTTCTCCTCCTGGAACTGTAAGATTATAAGACTGTATAATCTTACAGTTCCTCCCATAGAAATCCACTACAGGGGTAGGTTATATAGTGGATAATGCACCCCCAACTGTAAATTATAAGGATATTAGAAGTCACAGAGGAGTTCCGTGAACATATAAAAGTACGAGGCCGCAGGCCGAGTATCTTTTATACAGGGCACGGAACTCCAAGGTGACTTTTAATATCCCTTTAATTTACAGTTGGGGGTGCATTATTTATTATAACCTACCCCTTTGTGGCTTCTGGTTTCCTTCTGCTGGAACTGTAAGATTATAAGGCTATAATCTTACAGTTCCTCCCATAGAAATCCACTACAGGGGTAGGTTATAAGGATATTACGGGTCAGGAGGAGTTTCATGACCACACTTTTATTGTATTGCATGGAACAGAGAGAAGAGCAGAGGATTCTTTAAATGTTTTATTTATAAAGACACCGAAAGACATTATGGAACAAAAATCAACACTTACTTACTGGAACTAATATCTCCCCTCCCACTTCTAATAAAAGCTAATGGAGATAGCGCAGGTTCTTCCAGAACTCTCATCGAGCCCTGGGTACAAATCCTTGGGTTACTATTTACTAAGGATATACACGTTAGGACAAACCTTCCCAAGACACTCATGACTAAGATATGCTATGATAATAAATATTTTCACAGCATAGGTTAGATATTGTCAATTAAAATTTATAAAACATATACCGCTATGTGGGAATTTGTGTGGAAATTCATCCCTTAAAAAAACAGTAAGTTTACAAGATATTCTAAAAAAACCTTTATAACTGGCTAGAAAATGCACAGTAGATTATGGCCTTTACAGAGTATATTTGGAGGGTTATTTATTTGTTAATAATGTGGTATTTCTTTGAAGGAGTACTGTTTACAAACAATGACAATGTTAACCTTCACAATCTAGAGGTTTTAACCCTTTCACTGCCAGGAGAATTTCATATTTTTTTGCGTTAACTGCCAGAAGAATTTTCAGGATTTTGCCCTTAATCGCTTTAGACTAATTTTACAGTAGGAAACCTTACAGTAAATCAGGAATATTATACATTGTTTTTTTCAGCACAAAGTGTACTTTAACATGGTAACAAAATTTTGTAACTTTTCTGGAAATTTTACTGGAATTATGGGTAAAATACGTAAAAAAAATGAAAAATTTGCAAATTTTCATGGATTTTTCCCATTTTTACTTATAGTTATCTTAAGGTTACGCACAAAAATCTTACTGTTTCTAAAAGCTCTGATACTCCCGAGTACAACGATACCAGATATATGTAGGTACCCAACTTTTCCTGTACAGGAGACCCCCCCAAACTAAAACTGCACCTTCAAGAATATTACACCAAATTAAAATGTATAACCACTACTGACAGTTAACATAGAATATCTACCAAATTAACTAAAATATCTCCACAAGTGAGATATTTTTAGAAACTACACACCCGCAGGATTTTACGAGTGAGGTTTCAAATCAAGGTTTCGATCAAAATGCAGATACCCGGGCACAGCTCTTCGTCAAATTGTAAGTTATTTTCTCACATTTTCCTTTTTTTCCTCAACTGTAAAATCAGAGACAAAATCAAATGCGGATTTCAGCTAAAAACTGTGGAGGAAAGTTCAAACGCATCTCAGATATGAAAGCCTAACCCCTCCAGAATAAAATGGTATGCCACATTCATGGGTGTACCCAGAGACATGGATACCAACTAACCCAGAGCGTGACCAGTGCCAAATGTCAGTAGCAGCAAAAAAAAAATTAGCCAGTTTTGTATTTGAACAGTCTGCAGTTTTTCCACAAAACGCCCCCCCAACTCAGAAATACCCCCCACAAACTATATATTCCTGAAATCTGCACACCTTTAGCTATGTAACGCTGTAGTTTGTTCATTCATACCATCAATGGTGTGGGCGCAGTTCTTCATAGAAGTTTGCACTTTTACCAGATTTTCAAAAAAAATGAACATCAAACAACATTCAAAAAGGTAGAAATCATGCCAAAACCCCATGGAATGTAAAAAAAAGTTACCAAGTATCAATCTCCCAAATGTCCTGAATCAAACGGTATGCCATATGTGTGGTTACACACGCAGACGTGGAAGCGAAAAGCCACAAAGTGAGACAATGCACGATGGCTCAGAAACGGCGAAAATATTTAGCCAACTCCGAATTTGGACAGTCTGCAGTTTTTTCCACAAAACACCCCCGTAACTTAGAAATAACCCCCACAAACTATATATTCCTGAAATCTACACACCTTCAGCTATGTAACACAGTAGATTATTCATTCATACCATCAATGGTGTGGGCGCAGTTCTTCGTAGAAGTTCGCATTTGTCTGAAAAAATGAACAAAAAACAACTTCAAAAGGTAGAAATCATGCCAAAACCTCATGGAATCTAAAAAAAAGTTACTAAATATCAATTTCCCAAATGTCCTGAATCAAATGGTATGCCATATGTGTGGTTACACACGCGCACGTGGAAGCGAAAAGCCACAAAGTGAGACAATGCACGATGGCTCAGAAACAGCAAAAATATTCAGCCAACTCCGAATTTGGACAGTCTGCAGTTTTTTCCACAAAACACCCCCGTAACTTAGAAATAACCCCCACAAACTATATATTCCTGAAATTTACACACCTTCAGCTATGTAAAGCTGTAGTTCGTTCATTCATACCATCAATGGTGAGGGCGCAGTTCTTCGTAGAAGTTCGCATTTGTCTGAAAAAATGAACAAAAAACAACATCAAAAGGTAGAAATCATGCCAAAACCTCATGGAATCTAAAAAAAAGTTAAATCTCCCAAATGTCCTGAATCAAACGGTATGCCATATGTGTGGTTACACACGCGGACGTGGAAGCGAAAAGCCACAAAGTGAGACAATGCACGATGGCTCAGAAACAGCGAAAATATTTAGCCAACTCCGAATTTGGACAGTCTGTAGTTTTTTCCACAAAACACCCTAATAACTCAGAAATAACCCCCACAAACTATATATTCCTGAAATCTACACACCTTCAGCTATGTAGCACTGTAGTTTGTTCATTCATACCATCAATGGTGTGGGCGCAGTTCTTCGTAGAAGTTCGCACTTTTCTGAAAAAATTAACAAAAAACAACTTCAAAAGGTAAAAATCATGCCAAAACCTCATGGAATCGAGAGAAAAAAATGTCCTGAATCAAACGGTATGCCATATGTGAGGTTACACACGCGGACGTGGAAGCCAAAAGACACAAAGTGAAACAATGCACAATGGCTCAGAAACAGCAAAAATATTCAGTCAAATCTGAATTTGAACAGTCTGCAATTTTTCCCCACAAAACAACCCCCACAAACCATATATTTCTCGAATTCACACACTACGAAATTCTGTAGTTTGTTCATTCGTACCATCAATGGTGTGGGCGCAGTTCTTCGTAGAAGTTCGCAGTTTTAGCAGATTTTCTAAAAAAATTTAAAAAAAACACCCTCAAAGGTAGAAATCATGCCAAAATCACAAGTAATGTAAAAAAAAGTTACCAAATATCAATTTCCTAAATGTCCTGAATCAAACGGTATGCCCTATGTATGGTTACGCACGCAAACATGGAATCAACTAGCTACAAAGTGAGCCAATGAACAATGGCCCAATTACAGCAACTTTTCAGATTTGTCAGACTAAACACCCCTCTATACTAGAAATACCCCCCAAAACTATTTATTCTTGGAATTTACACACCTTCAGCTACATTACGGTGCCATGCTTTCATACATACAAGAATTCCAGACCCAGTAATCCAAAGAACTCTGTGTTTTTAGGAGGTTTTGTGAAAAATAAAGTAAGATGATTCAAGGGTTGAAATCATACCTAAACCCACTTGACAAGCAAAAAAACCCACTTAATGTCAATCTCCCACATGTTCTGAATCAAACGGTATGCCCTATGTGTGGATGTACACAGAGACGTGGCCACCAACTAGCTCAAATTGGACGCATGCACAAATGCAATTACAAGAAAAAACCAAAGTGCTCTGTAATTTGCTCAAATGGGACATATGCACAAGTGTAATTACAAGAAAAAAATCAACGTTCTCTGTAATTTCAAACAACCCCAAAACTTGGAAATGCCCCCCACAAATAAACCCCCCACTAAATATCAATCTCCCACATGTTCTGAATAAAACGTTATGCCATATGCATGGATGCACACGGAGATGTGGCCACCAACTAGCTCAAATGGGACGCATGCACAAATGCAATTAGAAGAAAAAATCAAAGTGCTCTGTAATTTGAACAGCCTACACTTTTTCTAAGGAAACAGTCCTGAAACATGGAAATTCCCCCCACAAACTATATATTTTTGGAATCTACACACCTTCAGCTACGTTACGGTGCCATGCTTTCATGCATACATGAAGAATTCCAGACCCAGTGATCCAAAGAACTCCTTGTTTTTAAGAGGTTTTGTGAAAAATAAAATGATTCAAGGGTTGAAATCCTACCTAAACCCTTTTGACAAGCAAAAAAACCCACTAAATGTCAATCTCCCACATATCCTGCATCAAACGGTATGCCATATGTGTGGGTGCACACAGAGACGTGGCCACCAACTAGCTCAAATTGGACGCATGCACAAATGCAATTACAAGAAAAAACCAAAGTGCTCTGTAATTTGAAAAACCTACCCTTTTTCTAAGGAAACAGTCCCGAAACATGGAAATTCCCCCCACAAACTATATATTTTTGGAATCTACACACCTTCAGCTACGTTACGGTGCCATGCTTTCATACATACATGAAGAATTCCAGACCCAGTGATCCAAAGAACTCTGTGTTTTTAGGAGGTTTTGTGAAAAATAAAATGAGATGATTCAAGGATTGAAATCCTACCTAAACCAACTTGACAAGCAAAAAAACCCACTAAATGTCAATCTCCCACGTATCCTGCATCAAACGGTATGCCATATGTGTGGGTGCACATAGAGACGTGGCCACCAACTAGCTCAAATGGGACATATGCACAAGTGTAATTACAAGAAAAAAATCAAAGTTCTCTGTAATTTCAAACAACCCCAAAACTTGGAAATGCCCCCCACAAATAAACCCCCCCACTAAATATCAATCTCCCACATGTTCTGAATAAAACGTTATGCCATATGCATGGATGCACACAGAGATGTGGCCACCAACTAGCTCAAATGGGACGCATGCACAAATGCAATTAGAAGAAAAAATCAAAGTGCTCTGTAATTTGAACAGCCTACACTTTTTCTAAGGAAACAGTCCCGAAACATGGAAATTCCCCCCACAAACTATATATTTTTGGAATCTACACACCTTCAGCTACGTTACGGTGCCATGCTTTCATGCATACATGAAGAATTCCAGACCCAGTGATCCAAAGAACTCCTTGTTTTTAAGAGGTTTTGTGAAAAATAAAATAAGATGATTCAAGGGTTGAAATCCTACCTAAACCCTTTTGACAAGCAAATAAACCCACTAAATGTCAATCTCCCACATATCCTGCATCAAACGGTATGCCATATGTGTGGGTGCACACAGAGACGTGGCCACCAACTAGCTCAAATGGGACACATGCACAAGTGTAATTACAAGAAAAAAATCAAAGTGTTCTGTAATTTGAACAGCCTAATCAATTTGGAAATACCCCCCACAAACTATATATTTTTGGAAGCTACACACCTTCAGCTACGTGATGGTATCATGCTTTCATATATACGTGAAGAATTCCAGACGCTGCTATTCATAGAACTCCGTGCTTTTAGGAGATTTTGTGAAAAAATAAAATAAGAGGACTCAATGGTTGAAATCCTACCTAAACCCACTTGGCAAGTAAAAAAACCCACTAAATGGCAATTTCCCACATGTCCTGAATCAAACGGTATGCCATAAGGGTGGGTGCAAACAGAGACGGGGCCACCAACTAGCTCAAATGGGATCCATGCGCAATTGCAATTACAAGAAAAAATTAAAAAATGCCACAACCCACCCCCCAACCCTATCCCCACTCCCCCTTTTAGTGGTATTTTAGTGAAAATCAGTTAGGACGGAGAGTCACACAAGTTTTTGCACACTTTACTGATCCTAAAAATTCAATACGGTCTTTTTTTGGTACCTCTGCAAAATTTTCTACTAAAATAGGATTAGTTTCCCTTGAAATCCAACAAATAAATGATCCGCGTTTACTTTACCGATATCACCGGGGACATTGGGAAGCTTGGAGAAGACAACGTTTTTTGCTAATTTATAGTATTAGTGTAAAAAAAAAGGTGTGTGTATCACTTTTTTTTTTTTTTATTGTGTACATTTACCCTTTTTTTTTTTATCATTCCCGAAGACGATCATCAAATCATCTTAGGGAATGATTCCGAACTTGGAATACGGGCATAAATGCCCGTTTTCCAATTCAAAATCCGATCGGAAAACTCACTTCCCGGAAATCATTTTCCAGGAAGTGATTTTTCATTCATTGGCAAAGATCAATAATTTGGTGATCAGAAGTGATCACCAAATTTTGATCTCTGTCCCCATTTTTGTGAATGGAACATTGAGTTCCATTCACAAAATGTATAGTAAAGCTGTCAGTATGACAGCTTGTACTATACAGGTACTGCAGCATGATCTGAATGGAGATCACACTGCAGTACCTCCACTAGACCACTAGGGAGCAGTGTTATACCTCTTTATGGTAAGACCCCGGTGAAGGAGAAAGCCATGTGACATCACCGGGGTCTCCATTTCCTCTTCATGCTCTTCATCCACGTGGGACCAGCAGCACTATACGATCACTGCATTTAAGGTACTGTAACTCCCGAACCCCCCTCGGATTTGGACACAACCGAGGGGGGGTCGAGGGTGCTAGGGGGGCAGTTGAATGCTGCCCCCAGGTCAGCCCTAGCGCGCGGTGATTTTTAAAATTTAAAGGGGAAGCCACAGATCGTATATTCACGATCTGTGGCAGTTTGAGCATTCACTGCACAGATCGTGAATATATGATCTGTGGCAATTAAAGGGTTAAATACATTACACTTTGCTATATTCCAGGGTGACAATCTTTTTTTTCCCTTACATTTTTAATGTTATTTTTTCATTAAAACTAATGCTGGCCATACACTGAAAGATTTGATGTCAATCATCTATTGTATCAAGTGTCTAAACGCTGACTTTTCCGGGTCCAAAACTTTCCGACGTCCCCTCAACGTTCTCTGTCCTGGTCCATTCATTTGCGATCTTCCAAAGTCCCACAAGTACATAGTGTATGGCAAGCATTATCTTTTGGCTAAAGGTGCCCATACACTGTACTTTACCTTCCAATGTTCTCACAACCTTTCCCCCAACTCCCTAAGAACCACCTAGCACAAATTTTGCAATCACAAAACAAATGGGCCAGACTAGGATGTCAGAAGGTGTAAATATCCAATGTCTACCTAGTGTATGGCCAGCATTATACTGGCTGGCGGTTCTTAACTTCTGACTAATCACTAAGGATATATACATTATGACAAACCTTCCCAAGACACCCATGATTAAGATATGCTATGACAATAAATATTTTCACAGCATAGGTTAGATATTGTTTAACTAAAGGGCATGTCCACCCCTTTTTTAAACTTTTCATATATTATACATATTGATCCCCCAGCCCCAACCGCCATAATAAAATTATTAGAAAGTGCCCCGATATGTACTTACCTTCCCTCTATCCTCCGCGGCAGTCTCCAGGCCCTCTGCTTGCATGGAAATGCAAGCAGGGGGCAGGACCGGCAGCCGCGTCCCTGATTGGCTGAGAGGCAGCCAATCAGGGATGCAGCTGCCGGCTGCTCAGAACGCCGGAGGATAGAGGGAATGTAAGTAATTATCGGGGCACTTTCTATGAAATCTGTTACAGTGGTTGGGGCTGGGGGATCAATATATATATAATATATAATGGGGATTTTACACTAGGGGGAGGGAGAAAAAAACGTGAGGGAGAGGGAGGGGGGGAGGACTCTCCTGCGCATGCCTCAACCATGTCGAGGTTGAGGCAGAGACAAGCGCAGGATCAGTCACTGGGAGCTTCTACACTGCAATTATCCTGGCTTTGAAGGGGCACAGCATGGCAACCATAAGGAGCTGGGATGTAAGGTAAGAATTTTTGTACACTACAGAGTGGGGCCAGCATGGGGTTAAATTTGAGTTTTGGGGGTGGACATGCCCTTTAAAATGTATAAAACATATGCCACTATGTGGGAATTTGTGTGGAAATTCATCCCTTAAAAACACAGAGTAAGTTTACAAGATATTCTAAAAAAAAAACTTTTTAACTTGCTATAAAATGCACAGTAGATTATGGCCTTTACAGAATATATTTGGAAGGCTATTTATTTGTTAATGTGGTATTTTTTTGAAGGAGTACTGTTTACAAACAATAACAATGTTTGCCTCCACAACCTAGAGGCTAATTTGTAAAACAATAAACTTTGCTATATTCCAGGGTGCTGATCTTTTTTTCCTTACATTTTTAGCGTTAGTTATTCTTTAACCCTTTCAGTGCCTGCAGAATTTCATTTTTTTTTGCGTTAAGCGCCAGCAGAATTTTCATGATTTTGCCATTAATCGCTTTAGACTAATTTTACAGTAGGAAACCTTGCAGTAAATCAGGAATATTATACATTCTTTTTTTCAGTGCAAAGTGTACTTTAACACGGTAACAGAATTTTGTGATTTCTCTGGAATTTTGACGAACTATGGGTGAAATATGTAAAAAAATTAAAAATTTGCAAATTTTCACTGATATTTCCCATTTTTACTTATAGTTATCTTAAGGTTACACGCAAAAATCTTACTGTTTCTAAAAGCTCTGATACACTCTGAGTACAACGATACCAGATATATGTAGGTACCCCACTTTTCCTGTACAGGAGACCCCCCCCAAACTAAAACTGCACCTTCAAGAATATTACACCAAATTGAAATGTATAACCACTTCTGACAGGTAACATAGAATATCTACCAAATTAACTAAAATATCCACGTTTCGATCAAAATGCAGATACCTGGGCGCAGCACTTCATCCAATTGTAAGTTATTTCCTAACATTTTCCTTGTTTTCCTCAACTGTAAAATCAGAGACAAAATCAAATGCGAATTTCAGCTAAAAACTGTAGAGGAAAGTTCAAACGCATCTCAAATATGAAAGCCTAACGCCTCCCAAATAAAACCGTATGCCACATTCATGGGTGTACCCAGAGATATGGCTGCCAACTAACCCAGAGCGGGACCAATGCCAAATGTCAGTAGCAGCAAAAAAAAATTAGCCAGTTTTGTATTTGAACAGTCTGCAGTTTTTCCACAAAACACCCCCCTAACTCAGAAATACCCCCGACAAACTATATATTCCTGAAATCTACACACCTTCGGCTATGTAAGACTGTAGTTTGTTCATTCATACCATCAATGGTGTGGGCACAGTTCTTCGTAGAAGTTCGCACTTTTCTGAAAAAATTAACAAAAAACAACTTCAAAAGGTAGGAATCATGCCAAAACCTCATGGAATATAAAAAAAAGTTACTAAATATCAATCTCCCAAATATCCTGAATCAAACGGTATGCCATATGTGTGGTTACACACGTGGACGTGGAAGCGAATGGCCACGAAGTGAGACAACACAAAATGGCTCGGAAACAGCAAAAATATTCAGCCAAATCTGAATTTGAACAGTCTGCAGTTTTTCTTCACAAAACAAACCCCACAAACCATATATTTTTCGAATCCACACACCTTTATCTACGTAATCCTGTAGTTTGTTCATTCATAGCATCAATGGAGTGGGAACAGTTCTTCATCGAAGTTCGCAGTTTTAGCAGATTTTCTAAAAAATTAGAAAAAATTAGATTACCTCTCAAAGGTAGAAATCATGCCAAAATTCCAAGTAATGTAAAAAAAGTTACCAAATATCAATCTCCCAAATGTCCTGAATCAAACGGTATGCCCTATGTATGATTACACACGCAGACGTGGAATCAACTAGCCACAAAGTGAGCCAATGAACAGTGGCTCAATTACAGCAACTTTTCAGATTTATCAGACTAAACACCCCTATATATTAGAAATACCCCCCCAAAAATATATTCTTGGAATCTACACACCTTCAGCTACACAATGGTGTGATTCTTTTATGCATACCACCAATGATGGGGGCGCAGTTTTGTGTAGAATTTTGCTTTTTTACCAGATTTTCAGGAAAAATTTATAAAAATACCATTCAAAGTTAAAAATCATGGCAAATTTCCATGTCATGTAAAAAAAAACTTGTCAATTATCCATCTTCCAAATGCCCTGAATCAAACGGTATGCCATATGCATGGTTACACACACGGACATGAAAGCCACTTGTCACAAAGTGAGCCAGTGCGTAGTGGCCAAATAACAGCAACTTTTAAGAGTTTACATCTAAAGATTTTAAGATTTTATCTAAACACCCCTCTAACTCAAAAATACCCCCCAAAAATATATATTCTCAGAATCTACATACCTTCAGCTAAGGAACGGTGCCATTTTTTAATTCATACCATCAATTGTGTGTGCGCAGATCTTTGTAGAATTTCGCACTTTTAGCATATTTTCTGAAAAAAAATAAAGAAACAACAAGTTTCAAATATCTGTTGTATTCAATTAGATCAACTGGACTTGAAATGTAGTTCTTGAAGACGTTTCGCTAGTCATCCGACTGGCTTTCTCAATTCAGAATTGAATTCTGAATTGAGAAAGCCAGTCGGATGACTAGCGAAACGTCTTCAAGAACTACATTTCAAGTCCAGTTGATCTAATTGAATACAACAGATATACCATGGCCTGGATGAATGAGAACCTTCACAAGCAACAAGTTTCAAAGTTAAAAACCTTGCCAAAACCCCAAATAATGAAAAAATATCATATCTATACTAACCAATCAGATTATTTTCCAACCAGAATTGGTTTCAATCAGTTTATTTCAGAAAGAGTCTAATTGGTTAGTTTACCAATCATATTATTTCTAAAAGAATCTGATTGTAACCAATTCTGATTAGTTACAATCAGATTCTTCCAGAAGAATCTGAACCAATCAGATTATTGTCTAAACAGAATTTGTTACATTCAGATTCTTTCAGAAAGATTCAGATTTGTTAGTATACCAATCAGATTCTTTAACAATTAGAATTGGTTACAATTAGATTCTTTCAGAAAGAATCTGATTGGCTGGTATACCGATCAGTTACTTTCTGAAAAAATCTGATTGTAACTAATTATGATTTGAAAGAATCAGATTATCTGTTTCCCAGACCATCCCCTAGGTCCCAGAGCCATTTACAGTAAGTTACATATATACATACATATACATTATATTATATACATTACATAATTTTTTTTTGAAAATTCCTTTAAAATTCTCATTTTCTAAAATTTCGGTGCCCCTCGAAAATAGAATGCGTAATCTTGAAAAACAGTTTGATCGTGAGGAAAGTTATTTTTTTTTAAACTTCCGGATGTATGTACGTTTTTCCCAGACCATTTTCCAGGTCCACAGGCGGAACGGATTTTAGCAGTTTCGCCCATCTCTCAAAACCCTGGATTTAAATATCTTCCTGTATAGATTTATCAAAACAAATTGATAAACAAAACATAAAAATATGATAGTGTTATATAACAAATATAAGATGGATAATGTCTGTGTTATCTATATGTTAGGCTGCACTTTGTCTATTTAACATGTATTTCTAAAGCACTGAAACTTCCAGTACAATCCAAAAGATGTGTGTATATATGTCCCCTCTAATACCTATTGAGGTACACCCAATAGGTTCCCTTATGCCTCTGTATATTGTGTAAAATATTCATTTAGGGGATGTGACACCAAGATAGAACCAAGATTTCATAGGATATCTTTTATTTTTAACATCTTGCCTTTATTTTTTTGTACAAATCCCTAAATTTTATAGTAGTGTGTATAAAGATTTTACATCATCTGTATCCACATATAGCTAAATATACACCCACATATTTTCCACTGTGCACCAACGTGCACACTTTTGCTAGTATATATATATATATGTGTATCACAAAAAAGTAATAGTGTGCACTCTACCTTCCAACGATATAAGGCATGGGTGCTGCTGTAGATTCCTTAAGTATCCAACCTTGTAATAAGATGCAGAGCACTCACAGGACTTGTGAAAAAATGTTCAAACTTTTATTTCATGTGCAACGAACTAAATAGCGACGTTTCGGTCCTTGTCTAAGACCTTTCTCAAGATAGCTTGAGAAAGGTCTTAGACAAGGACCGAAACGTCGCATTTAGTTCGTTGCACATGAAATAAAAGTTTGAACATTTTTTCACAAGTCCTGTGAGTGCTCTGCATCTTATTACAAGATTGTAATATATTATGTATATATATAATATATATATATATATATATATATATATATATATAATATAGATAAGTAGTAAATTCAACGCACTCTCAGGATTTCTTCATCCAAATACATCACTGTGTAGGCAACGTTTCGGTACCTTTCTAGGTCCCTTTCTCAAGCCTTCATGTATACTTGTAATATGACTTGATGATACGTGATTCTGTCCTTCCGTTTCCTCATGAGCATTACTGTATTTACTGCATATATATAAGGGATAATACGCTACTACAGTGTAATATAAGGTATTATACCACCGAGGAGTTCCATGACCATATAGAAGCAGGAGGTCGCAGGCCGAGTGTTTTTATACAGGTCAAGGAACTCCGAGGTGAAGTAAATCCATATATTACACTGTAGGTAGCGTATTATTTCTTATAATACGTAAGGCCAGCCAAAAGAAATAACCTGACCACTACCCCTGTGTCTTCCCCTTCCTGTTTTAGTCATTTATATAGGAAACCCTGTTTAATGTATAAATAGTTAATTACTGTTCCTATTGAAAAGAGAAAGAAGGACCGAACATTGTCTGCCAAGAATAAACCGGGATTCCTATATAAAGGAATAATACAGGGAGGGGGAGACAGTGGGAGGGGCAGTAAAATACAGGTGACATCATACAGTGACATCACTGAGTGATTGTAATATAGATTCTCACCACTGCACCTTCCCATTGAAAATGCCTAATCTTATGTATTCTATAAATATTTTAAATTGTATTGTAATGTAACTGATATTTGGGATCACCCCTTTAAAGAATAGGGGTGGGACTAAAAGGCTACATAAGGTGATGTCATGAATGATGTAATCATACTGTCTTGCAAATGGCTGTATAACTCTGTGGCTTGAGAAAGGGGATATGCTACCCTAAAATGTTGCTTATATGCAGTTGGCCTGAATAAATATTGATGACGCTCATTGGAATGCGGTTTATTCCTTTCTATGTATAGATATTTATGTATATGATCATATGATAAACCAAAGTTTATTCTAAGCCAATATGTTTTTAACACCTACAGGTCAACATCAGGACTGATAGAATAAACCTTGGTTTATCATATGATGAGAGACCTGTGAGTACGTCATTTTCAACGGCTTCTTGTGTTCTTGGGACAGCACCTGGGCAAGTATACTTTTTAGATGGAGTGCAATCACCTTGCTTGACTTATATATACTAGAAAACCCCTCTAACCCCCTTGCGCACCCTCACTTGGTGCGTGCAAATGGCTCCTTTGTTATATATCCCTTGGCTATGTAGCTAAGAGATTTTTATAAGAATATATTCAACTGTTGCTCAGCATTCAATTTAAAGGGCATGTCCACCCCCCAAACTAAAATTTAACCCACTATTGGCCCCACTGTGCAGTTTAAAAAAATCTTTACCTTACATCTCTGCTCCTTATGGTCTCATGCAGTGCCCATCCAAAGTCCCAAAAAGTGAAGAGTAGTAGCTGTCTCCCTGCAAAAAGGTCTCTGCCTCCTGTGTGGCCTCCAGGAGGTATTCTTGCATGCACAAGGGAGTCCTCTCCACCTCTCCCTCCCACTATACGGATCCATCCATATCCATCCACCTAGTGTGAATTCCTTTTTCTGTAGTGTAGGGCATCCCTGCCCACCCCCAACCGCTGTGTCACTTTGTAAAAAAAAATATAACGCTACTTACAGCATTTCGTTCCCACAGTGCTCTCCATTGAAGGAGAGCCAGTCACAGATTCGGCTACCGGTCCGGCCCCTGCTTGCAAATTCCGGCAAGCAGGGAGCTGGATCAGTGTGCCGAATAATTGAGGGTCTGTAAGTAACATTCTAAATCTTTTTTTTTTAACATCCTGATACGGGGTTTGGCAGGGTTGCCCTGCATTATATAAAAATTTTTTTATTAGGGTGGACATGCCCTTTAACCCTTCATACACATGTAATAGAGATTCCGAACACTCATTTTTTAAAATATCATAATTGTGTCCTTTATTAACGTTACAGTGCTAAACTGAGCATCTTCATCAGAATAAGAATCACCTTAATCAGAATCATCAGAGAAAGGAAACATTTATTGTATAAAAAAAATAGTGCTCTGAATTTCTTCTACATGTTGATGTGAAGATATTGCAGACTGAGGCATCTGCGTTTCCTACCTAGAAGTATAAGAGTGGAAATGGGACTGAGCGCAGGTGTGTGAAATATATGTATATAATACATAAGGGGTGGGTACAGTGGATACATTCTTATAAAAACCTCTTGGCTACGTAGCTTTACCTCCCCCATTGACAGCCTGAATTTCCACATAAAAAGCAATACCAGGGCACAGACCTGAACAGTAAAAGTCCCCTCAAGCAGCACCGCCATTTCTTCTCCCTTTTGTGAGTTTAACTGCCGGTATCAACGATGAATCTATGTTCAGTGCAGTTTGTGGGACCAAACCCCAAGACATCTTGGTCTCTCCGGCTGCATTGAACATAAATTCATCACTGATACCTGAAGGGATTTTTACTGTTCAGCTCTGTGCCCTGGTATTGGTTTTTATGTGGAAATTATTGGAATACTTAGTTGTTAATGGTGATAGGATGTGGGGAGCTGTTAAAAAAACAACTTTTATGCAGTAAAAGCATTATTTTCTTTATAATCACATCTCTGGCTTCACCCTGTGAGAAATGATATTGAGGTGAATGTTCAAACTACCTGCTTTCAGAAGGTTGAGTGACATCACCTTACCTCTGCCTGCCCCTCTGCCCCGGGGGAGAAGCATGCTCAGTAAAGACTTAATGCTGGGGAAAACAGGAAGTACCTGGGGGAAAAATTGACAGTTGAGAAGGGGAGCCTATTAATACAGACAGGCTGGTCACATCATTACAAGCTGGTCACATGGCTAAAAAACAGGAAGAGTTCAAGCAGGAAGTAATATTGCTGATCCTTTACAACAATAACTTCTCACAAATTTTATCTGGAGATGTGATTTAGGTTCTATTTTGAAAATATGATTGAAGGCTTTTTATATAATCCTTACTAGATTGGAAGAATTCAAGACCACAGTTACCCTTTAAATATGTTTCATCACCTCTGCATAACAAATCCCTTTTCCCCCAGACCATCACTTTTGCAAAAAAAAAACAACCCCCCTGCGGTCCTGCCCACCCAACCACACTAACCACTTCCTTCTCGCACACGTACCTAAAAACAAGTGTTTTTTTAAGTAGAGTTAAATCTACTATAAAGTAGAAACTTGTAAGTATGTATGTGCTCACCTCACAGTCATGACCCCCAAGTGCACCCACATATTGGCGATGCCCGAAGTCCAATTTGACCAATAAAAAGCCTGCACTTCACTTGCAGAGTGTGATGCCCAAAATCAGTAACTCAGAGGAAGGGCCTGGGCTGTGTGCGCTGCCAGGCCCTGTACAACACAGACAAACAGTCCACATGTCACACGCTTAAGCAACACAAAAACAGCGTGATGTACAGCTACAGCAACTCAGAGAGCTGCAGACACAGAACAACAGCTTCTATAACAGAGGGAACGAGACATTTTCAAGGTCTGTAACCTGGAAGGTTTCAAATATAAACCCTGGAAAAACTGTTACTATTGGTGATATGAATCACATTTATATACAAATATAAACCCTGGAAAGACTATGTTGCTATTGGTGATATGAATCACATTCGTGGTTATTGTCATGCTAAGAATTTAACTGAGGGCCTGCTGGAATGTGCTGTAGCAATGGAAAATTGCCCCAAACATCACAGGTATGCCCCCCAATCACACCCTCTAGTTGGCTAGTTGTCACAAAGAATGGATACTGAGAATTAGGGCAGAGGTTGAGAGGGCTATGTTGTGATATCATCTACATCATTGTATCACAGCTTCTGCTGTCCTTCTTCACTCCTGATGGACTCTTAGGTGGTGAAGTCCTAGGCTGTAGCCCTTGGAGAAATCTGGCCTTGGTTATAGATTATATTATGGTGCAAGATGCTAGGTCTCTAACTATCTGGAATTTGTTGTTTCTTTGCATGACAATGCTTTACTGAACTAGCATCTGCTTGTACACTTATGAACATCCATATTCACACATTTCCTGTTTTACTTGTTTTTCAATAAATGTAATATGTTGTAGTTTCGGATGGAACTTTTACAGAAGAGCACTCAACAATAAACTCAATGGAACAAGAAACAAGATATTTAGAAGGTTCACTGGAACCTTTAGGTTATGAAAGTGATGAAACAATTGTGGAGGATTCGATTTCTGGCAGTGATAAGGAGGAAGACACATTACATCTCACAAGGCAATTTTCATAGATTGTTTTGGTGTATTTTAAGTCTATTGTTCAGTTTTCTAAAATAGTTGCATTCTTTGAAAAAAAGTTAACATACTTTATGTTAATAATAATGTATGATGCCTTGCACTCCACACTAAGTTTAACAATTGTTTTATATGTAATATAGTAATAGTAATTAGTACATAGAAACCAATTGTCAACTGGGAGTTCTGACTACTGCCTTAGTCTTGCTGTGTGCTCTGCGCTTTTTTTGCATTTGTTTAATTTGAACGGCTACATATAAATATACAGAAATTACAATTGTAAAATCTAAATGAAACGTTGCTTCAGCGGAATATGTACAATAAATTTAGGAGTGAAATACTGACCTAAATACACTGTATTAATTAAACCAATTTACACTTGCTTGGTTATTTTTATAATCTAAACCAAATTCATTTCCATGCAGGGGGTTATTATCCTACAGCTATTGCTAGCACAAAATATAGATTTGTCTGTTTGAGAAAGGGAGTAGGGCTGTAGAATCGAAGGGCTATTTTTTGTACCCGGAGTCAAAGCCATCAAAAATTTTACTTACTCAGAGAATATGTTAAAATGTCCTTTTATATAGATAATACTCATAGTTAATAAAGTTCTTCTCTGTATAGAGAATAGAGTCCAGTATATCATTGTTTAAAACTTGCTTGGCTAATAAAATAAATTAATATTTAATAAATTAATATTATATAATAGTCCTAGCTATATATTTCTAAACCCAAACTTTTACAGTTTCTTTGTTCAAGTTGGCATGTATAGGTTTGGATGGCCAATATCAGGTAGTGTCAGCATCCTAGCTATCAGTTCTTTGCTTATTTCCAAAACAGACACAATATAATAATTAAGATAGCATAGTTTTGGCAGTGATGCAATGCCTTGTATGTTGTATTCTTTATCTTCATTCAATCAACATGGAAAATACCTTATATCAATAATATAGGTGTTGAATCAGGTGTAAAGGATTTTTGGACTGACTCCACAGGCCTGAAAAGAGAGTAGGAGAAGGAAGAGAATGCATTACCACTGTTATACACTATTTGACATACCTGCAGATTTTCCTCAGACATTCCTACTACTGCCCGGGCTAGTAATTTTTTTGATTGATGTTTTAAAGGGTATGGCCACCCTTCTTACAAATTTTTAATATACTGTAGTGCTTCGTCCCCCAGCCCCAACCGCTATATTTTTATTTTCAGAAACTTCCCCAAACATTACTTACCTTCCCTCTTTCCTCCGCCGCACTGCGCAAAACTGCAAGCAGAGGGGTGGGACCGTCATTCGTGTCTGTGATTGGCTGAGAGGCGGTGGAGGAAAGAGGGAAGGTAAGTAATGTTTGGGGAAGTTTCTAGAAATAAAAATATAGCGGTTGGGGCTGGGGGACAAAGCTCTACAGAATATTATAGATATTTTGAGCTAGGGGGAGGGAGTCCAAAACGGGAGGTAGAGGGAGGGGGAGGATGGCTGCAGTGCACATGCTAAACTTCTCCCGGAGGGGAGACAGGAAACTCTGCAGTTCTCCTGCTGGCCAGTTTTTGGGACTTTGGGGGTGAATCCAGGAGAACCATTTGGAGCTGGGATGTAAGGTAAGGATTTTTATTAACTACAGAGTGGGGCCAGTAGTGGGGGGGATTATAGTTTTGGGGGTGGACATGCCCTTTAATATCAAGTGACCAGACTGGGGGGGTAGCACCAATGGACTATCTAATATCTATATTGATTCAGAATTAAACATTAAATCATTTCAGTCATAATTTTTAACAGGGCCAGTGTATGGTTTATTCTGACTGGTGAAAGATGTGGCAGAGTTGACAGATCTTTAAAGCAGCACTAAAGGTAATTTTTCCCAAAATGAAAGCTTTTTTCCTTAGAGCACCTGTACATTGTAAGATTCTTCTCTATTAAATTGCATTAATGTACATGTAAGAAATGGATTCTATAACTAAGTAGGTTTACATGATGTTGCTGTACAACTATGTAGTCTTCACAGACCCTGTGGGCATGTGAACCTATTGCTTGCTACACCCCCTAACCCCAGTATTCACTTACAATAGTATTTTCTATATTTAACATATATATTGTTATGTTACCCTGCAGTTTTTTTATGCATTGCTCATAGCTTTCCAGCCTTCCAACAATACAAATATTCAGTTGATTTTACTGGCATTTTTTATGATTTTGTTCCAAAATATGAAGTTTCTACATTTTTTACATTTATCTGTAGTCTTTGTAAATGCTGTTGAGACTTACTGCAGTTTCCTTTTTTTGATCTGTTGAGCATACAACGCATGTGAAATATACTGTGTACACTTGTGTACACTGTGTCACCCAGCTAAGGTAGATTATGGGAGCTGAACTCTAGTACCCACAGCTTATAACAAGCTGTGAGACATGGCTTGTTATATGTCTGAATATGCTCTGTCCATTGGGACAATGTAATGTTGTATGGAGCCTTTAGTTCTCTTTTAAATGCTCCTGTCTCTAATAGTTAATCTTTATTAACACTTAAAAAAAAAATAACAATATATAACTGACATACTAATGGATATTCTTGTCAAAGCTTTGATGTGAATTGCAACTTAAATGTGAATTGCAACTTAAATGTGAATTTAACATTTATCAAAATAAAATGAATTTTAAAAAAATGCTCCTGTCCCTAACAATGATATGTTCCTTTGCTTTTCATACAAAAAAGTAATCATTGCAATGTATTTCTAATCTAGCATTGATGTAAGAAACAGAATATTAACATTTAATTTAAGTGTAAGGTATGTCAGGGGTATTGAACATGCAACCTCACATACTCTCACAAAGATTTATTCCCCTATCCCAACTGACCTACTATGTGGAACACTTGTATATGTAGAATCTTTAGGGTTGATGTAATAAGAGGCGCAAAAGTTTGCCCGTGCTATTAATTTTCAGCAATTAATCAGATGTTTGTTTTTTATTGGGTCACTGTAGTTAGACCACATTTGAATGGTTGTGGCAAATTATTTCCATGAGCAAACTTTTGCACCTTTTATTGCATCAGGCTATTTATCTTTTGCTAGGAACATAATAGGAAAATGGACCCTGGGGATATAAACCCATGACCTCATGGGCTGTATGTTTCGAAAACAAGCTCTTAAGAGTGGGGAGCCATCACAGCATATGCAAAGAATACAGGTACATTTTGAAGCTTTATCTTTTGATAGGAACAAAATTTTAACAAAATGTCAGTTTAATCAGCTTTCTATTCTGCATTGCCACAGGAAGGCTGTATGCAATGAATGCTGGATGGTAAATTAACTGCAGGATAGCAAGCAGCTTCTCAGGGACTTCTGTTAAGACATCTATATAGAAAATACTCTGTGCATAGAGACAGTGAATACATGGCCAATAAGTGCACATGCTCAAGGCTTTTTAAAGACTACATGGACTGTAGTTGTAATGGCAAAAACATGGAAGCCTTCTTAGAATCTTGAGAGGAATTATACAATGAGTTGGTGTTCTGGTAGGGAAAAAAGCTTTCACATTAGGCTTTTTAAAAAAACAGTTTCTTCCCCATCCAGCCATGTCAGTGTGCATGGGGGTTAAGCCACTCCCACTTCAGAGGCAGTATAAACACAACTTCCAGCATAAAGCCTCCCTCTCTGACTCTTCAGTTGTTTTTGTCCTGCCTTCGGGGAGGATAGTGGTAGATTGTTGTGGAGAGTAATGTTAGAGGTTGAGTACCTGTACAAAGCACACAGAATCAGGTAAGGTAATGAAAGATGGTCCGACTGCTGGAGTCCTAAAAGACTTCGGGAGTCCTACCGCATGGTTTGCTAAAATGGCGGCAGAGAATCTCACGAGAACGAGATTACGCGAGTCACAGCTTATTTGTAAATGGCACGAACCAGGCGTGATGACGTTATATTTAATGGCCACACATACCATTTAAAAAGCCAGAAAGCATGGCAAGAGGCTCCTGTTCTGCCGGTAGGCCGTTCAGTCCTCCAGAACTAAACAGAAATTTGTGTAAGGTGTTGTAACTATGCTTTAATACAGTCTCTGTAGAATATATTCAGGCATTTATAATATATTTTATTCTTTTGAATTTTTTTAAACAGCTTATTTTCTTCATGGTTGAATCTATTAATAACTCCTTATCTCAGGAGCATAAGACCCCTGATATTAATGAATCCAGAACTAAAGTGAAAACTAAAGTGGTTAAAAAATGTACTTTTAAAACCAAGCATTTGGTCTGTACTAATTGTGATATTCCTATTGAAACTGGCAGATTTTGTGCTAATTGTTTATCATTAATTGCTAAAAATGATGCTTCCACTTCTATGTCAGAATTTTTTGACTGATTTAAATCTATGATAGCTACTTGTAATTCTATCAAGGATGACTTAACCAGGCAATTAAAAAAACATAAAATGGAAAATATGTTAATAGAACCTGAGGTATCTACTCCTGAGATAGATGAAGGGGAAGGAAGAGAATTTTGGTTTTAATGTTAAAATGGTGGATAAAATACGGAACAAAATTTATACTACTTTGGACATTGAAATTCCCAGGGAATCTCTGGGTACTATGGATAAGATATTCAAAACTGACAAAAGGGATCAACTTTACTTCCCAATTCATTCTTCCATATCTAAGATTGTTGACAATAAATGGAATTTGCCTGATAAAAGATCTAGTCCTTTGCAGTATTTTGATTAAAAAATACCCCATTAGATTTTAAAAATAAATGTGAAAATGTTCCAGAGGTCGATTCTCTGATATCTAACTCAGGGTCCGATATATTATCCAGATTGTCACGCTCCCTGGATAAGTGCTGCTGCAAAGCAGCTGTGAAGCAAAGAAGGACTGAAGTGCAGCAGAGAAGTTAACCAGTTTATTGTACACACCAAACACACAGTGAAATGGTAAATAATACTATATACAAAAGACTAATAAAAAGACTAGGACTATATACAAATGACTAAGACAATGAACAGGAAAAGGTAGCTGGGAACTGGAACAGGCAAAGGGCAAGAGAACAGGACTGGAAGAAGAAGCAAGACAAAGTCTGGGGCAAGGCAAGGTCTGAAACTGGAAACAGGAGCAAGGTGTGGAAAGATGAGAGCAGCAACAATAAGCGACGATCTGGCCAGGAATAGGAGTGGGTGGAGTCCTTAATAGCTGAAGCCTGATAACAGGTGAGTGTGATGAGTGATAATGTCCAAAAGGTAAGGTGGCCTGCTGCTGGTGGGAAGTGGTAGTTCATGAGCCAGCGGACGGAACGAAGAACAGAGACATCTAGTGGTGAAGATAGGAACGATAAGAACAAAGAAACAGCGACAACTAGAGGTGATATCTGGAACACAAAACAGCGACACCCAGGAGGTAACATTCAGCACAGCAGGAGATCCTCACATTACCCTCCTCTTCAGGAATGGCCTCCGGACGCTCCACAATAGCCCAACCCTCCATGAACAATACTATACTAGAAAGAGGGTTGTGACCAACCAGAAAGGAACACCCCACCACCAGGATCTCCCGAGCCAAGCTCATGCCAAAACACTGGCGCCATCACCCAGAGTCTGGAGAAACGCATAAAGGCTGTTTTAGGTGGTACTTCGGACCAAGTGAGGTAGGTAGTCCCTTGACTCAGAGGATAACATGTATGCAACAATCCAGCTCCAATAGGACACTTGCAAGCTTGTCAGGGTGTTTACCATTGACCTGGAGCATGGTAAATTTACCCAGAGAGGAATAAAATCTTATGCAGACTACACTCGTCCTCAGGTAACCACCAGTACTGGGTGCATTAGAGTGGTAACAATAATAAGCCTCTGGGACACCTTCATGGCAACACACCTCCAAGCCAGCCACAGAACCAGGACAGACAACTTGGGTGACTACCGGTAGAGATGGCAATAAGGAGGGCACAGAAGATCCCAGCAACAAGAGCCCTCGAAAGACTGGAAACCTCCTGGTTACGGGCAACAGAGTCTCTGGGAACAATGGTCATCACAGCGGACTGGACACTGGGCTGGACAAGTGTGGTCGTCACAGTGGACTGGATACTGAGCTGGACAGGTGTGGTTGTCACAGCGGACTGGATACTAGGCTGGACAGGTGAAGTCATCACAACGGACTGGATACTAGGCTGGGCAGGTGAAGTCAACGCAGGTCATCTGAGCAGACTGGATACTGGACTGGACTGATGTGGTCATCACAGCAGACTGGATACTGGGCTGGACAGGTGTGGTCGTCACAGCGGACTGGATACTGGGCTGGACAGGTGAAGTCATCACAGTGGACTGGATACTAGGCTGGACAGGTGAAGTCATCAAAGCGGACTGGATACTAGGCTTAACTGGTGAAATTATCACTGCGGACTGGATACTAGGCTGGACAGGTGAAGTCATAACAGCGGACTGGATACCAGGCTGGACAGGTGAAGTCATCACAGTGGACTGGATACCAGGCTGGACAGGTGAAGTCATCATAGCAGACGGGATACTAGGCTGGACAGGTGAAGTCATCGCAGCGGATTGGATAGTAGACAGGACTGGGGTCGTCATCTCGGCAGACGGAAAATTAGACAGGACTTGGGTCGTCATCTTGGCAGATGGAACACTAGACAAGACTGGGGATGTCATCTCAGTACACTGGGCAGGCTGAGCATCTGAATTCATCTCAGGACACTGGGCAGGCTGAGCATCTGACGTCATCTCAGGAAACTAGGCAGGCTGAGCATTTGACATCATCTCAGGACACTAGGCAAGCTGAGCATCTAAAAGCCATCTCGGCAGACTGGACACTGAACAGGAGAAGTCATCTCGACAGACTGGACAGGACAGGAGAAGTCATCTCGGCAGACTGGACAAGAGAGAAGTCATCTCGGCAGATTGGACACTGGACAGGAGAGGAGAAGTCTTTGGCAGACTGGACAGGAGAAGCCATCGGCAGAGGATTTGTAGACTGTGGATGTACAGGAAAAAGATCTGAAACTTGTGAATTTAAAGACAAAAGGTCTGCAGATTGTACATGCAAAGTCAGAGTATCTGCAGGCTGTGGATGCAAAGTCAGTTCATTAAAGGGATCTGCAGGCTGTGGATTTAAAGACAGTTCGTTAAAGGGATCTGCAGACTGGATTCAAAGACAGTTCGTTAAAGGGATCTGCAGACTGTGGGTTATTTAAGGAAATATGTCTTGGAAATGACCCTTTAACAGATAATAGTCTATCCAACGGATGAAGGAATCCCCGCAGAAATGGATATGGAGGGAGAGGATTTTCAGTCCAAAAGCAGACAGGAAACTTTAGGCAGAGTCTTTAGCTTGAAAAAATTATTGTTTTGCCGTATTAGTCCAATATATGTAGTAAAAAGTAGAGTACTGTGATTGTGGCAATGCAGACTGGACAAGGATGGAAACAGACTGTGGCAATGCAGACTGGACAAGGCTGGAAACAGGCTGTGGCAATGCAGACTGGACAAGGATGGAAATAGACTGTGGCAATGCAGACTGGACAAGGCTGGAAACAGACTGTGGCAATGCAGACTGGACAAGGCTGGAAACAGACTGTGGCAATGCAGACTGGACAAGGCTGGAAACAGACTGTGGCAATGCAGACTGGACAAGGCTGGAAACAGACTGTGGCAATGCAGACTGGACAAGGCTGGAAACAGACTGTGGCAATGCAGACTGGACAAGGCTGGAAACAGGGTGTGGCAATGCATACTGGACAAGGCTGGAGGGAAAGGCTGTGGCACAGCAGGACCTGGAAGGATGGAAACAGACTGTGGCAATGCAGACTGGACAAGGCTGGAAACAGGCTGTGGCAATGCAGACTGGACAGGCTGGAAACAGACTGTGGCAATGCAGACTGACAAGGCTGGAAACAGACTGTGGCAATGCAGACTGGACAAGGCTGGAAACAGACTGTGGCAATGGCAGACTGGACAAGGCTGGAAACAGGCTGTGGCAATGCACTGGACAGGCTGAAACAGGCTGTGGCAATGCAGACTGGACAAGGATGGAAACAACTGTGGCAATGCAGACTGGACAAGGCTGGAAACGCTGTGGCAATGCAGACTGGACAAGGTGGAAACAGACTGTGGCAATGCAGACTGGACAAGGCTGGAACAGCTGTGGCAATGCAGACTGGACAAGGCTGGAAACAGACTGTGGCAATGCAGACTGGACAAGGCTGGAAACAGACTGTGGCAATGCAGACTGGACAAGGCTGGAAACAGACTGTGGCAATGCAGACTGGACAAGGCTGGAAACAGGCTGTGGCAATGCATACTGGACAAGGCTGGAAACAGGCTGTGGCAATGCAGACTGGACAAGGATGGAAACAGACTGTGGCAATGCAGACTGGACAAGGCTGGAAACAGGCTGTGGCAATGCAGACTGGACAAGGATGGAAACAGACTGTGGCAATGCAGAAGGACAAGGTGGAAACAGACTGTGGCATGCAGACTGGACAAGGCTGGAAACAGACTGTGGCATGCAGACTGGACAAGGCGGAAACAGACTGTGGCAATGCAGACTGGACAAGGCTGGAAACAGACTGTGGCAATGCAGACTGGACAAGGCTGGAAACAGACTGTGGCGCGACGGGGACAAGGCTGGAAACAGACTGTGGCAATGCAGACTGGACAAGGCTGAAAACAGGCTGTGGCAATGCAGACTGGACAAGGATGGAAACAGACTGTGGAAATGCAGACTGGACAAGGCTGGAAACAGGCTGTGGCAATGCAGACTGGACAAGGCTGAAAACAGGCTGTGGCAATGCAGACTGGACAAGGCTGGAAAAGAGCTGTGGCAATGCAGACTGGACAAGGCTGGAAACAGGCTGTGCAATGCAGACTGGACAGGCTGGAAACAGACTGTGGCAATGCAGACTGGACAAGGCTGAAAACAGCTGTGGCAATGCAGACTGACAAGGATTGGAAACAGACTGTGGAAAATGCAGACTGGACACAGGCTGGAAACAGGCTGTGGCAATGCAGACTGGACAAGGCTGAAAACAGGCTTTGGCAATGCAAACGGACAAGGCTGAAAAAGCTGTGGCAATGCAGGTGACAAGGCTGGAAACAGGCTGTGGCAATGCAGACTGGACAAGGCTGGAAACAGACTGTAATGGTGAAGACTGGACAGGACTGGATTAGACATGGAAATATTTTTTGGGGGGGTTTGGATTTGTGTTTTAGCTTAGCAATTGGTACAGACAGGGATTTAGGAGTTTTAGAGGAAGTTGTAAACCCTTTATACCAGGCTTCAAGGGTTAACCTCTTACTGGGAATAGATTCCCTGAGAGACAATAGACTGGACTGAATCTATTCAGCTCATAATAGATTCAAAGCCATGATTGCTAAACTGCTCTGTAAAGTAATCTAGATCCTCCTCCAATAGACAGAGAAAGTACTCTAGGTCATCTGGGTGAAAAGGAGGAAAGAAAACATCAATGGGATACAGAGAGGGAGCTAAATCACACAGAATGTTGAATAATAGTTCAACAAAATCAACTTCATAGCGACCCTCATTAACAAATTCCTGCACCCGGCTAATCAGCTCCAACAGAGATTTTCTAGAATGGTCAGAGAAAGACTGCACAATTTCTCATTCTTTTTAGCCAAGATGCAAAGGTAATGAAAGCGGGTGGGGTCCATAGTGAAAATGGAAAATACAGGTGCAATAAACTGGAGTCCTCTGAGTGCTGCAGTATTCAGTATTGGCCAGATCGTACTGTCACACTTCCTGGATGAGCTCTGCTGCTAAGCAGCTGTGAAACATGGAAGGACTGAAGTGCAGCAGAGATCAAAGTTAACCAGTTTATTGTACACACCAAACACACAGTGAAATGACAAGAATACTATATACAAAGGACTAATGAAAAGACTAGGCTATACACAATGACTAAAGACAATGACTAGAACTATATACAAATGACTAAGACTATGAACAGGCAAAGGGCAAGCAAACAGGACTGGAAGAATAAGCAAAACCAAGTCTGGAACAAGGCAAGGTCTAGAACTGGTAACAGGAGCAAGGTGTGGAATGATGAGAGCAGCAACAATAAGCGACAATCTGGCAAGGAATAGGAGTGGATGGAGTCCTTAAATAGCTGAAGACTGATGACGGGGGAAGGTGATGAGTAACAATGTCCAAAAGGTGAAACTGCCTGCTGCTGGTGGGAAGTGGTAGTTCATGAGCCAGCAGACAGAACAAAGAACAGACATCTAGTGATAAGAATTGGAACGGCAGGAACAAAGAAACAGCGACAACTAGAGGTGACATCCGGAACACAAAACAGCGACACCCATTTGGCACAGCAGGAGATCCTCACACAGATGTCCAGAAATGAAAGCTAACTGCATGGCTTTTGAGAGGAATAGACTAAAGGATCTAGGTTTTTCAGATTCAGTCGTCCATACTTTTATCAAGGCTAGGGAGGAATCAACTTTGAATGTGTATCATAAGATTTGGAAAAAATTTACTGACTTTGTTGAAACTTATAATGTAATGACAGAAATTCCATATCTTTGATTTTAGAATTTCTCCAAAAAGGAATGGATTTGGGTCTATCATTAAGTTCAGATGGTGGCTTTATCCAGGCTAATTTCTAGAGAGTTGGATCCATTTATAAAGGTATTCGTACAAGGTTTTAAAAGAGTTAAACTATTATTATTATTAGGATTTACAGTATATAGCGCCAACATCTTCCGTAGCGCTTTACAATTACATGTATACATTCATATCGGGCCCTGCCCTGAAAAGCTTACAATATAAGCACATTTATTTGACACATACAACCTATCAGTATGTCTTTATAATTGTGGAGGAAACCGGAGTGCCCCGAGGAAACCCACACAAGCACAGGGAGAACATACCTGTGTCCAAGGTGGGAGCGCTGCAAGACATCATGGGAGCATGGGATTTAACCTTTGTTTTGTCAGGATTGATGGAGGATCCTTTTTGAACCGATAGAATCAATAGATTTGAAATGGCTTTCATACAATGTTTCATTTCTAATAGCTATCACGTCAGCTCGGAAAGTAGAAGAGATGGCAGCATTCAGGGTAGATGAGCCATTCTGTTTAATAAGACAAGATGAGCTAGTATTGAGAATTCCTCCTTCATTTACTCCTAAGGTGGTATCCCAATTTCATGTTAATGTGCCTATTGTGCTTCCATCATTTTGTCCTAACCCAGCTAATATTGTTTAGATGTATTGAGAGTAGTCAAATGTTATATCAAAAAAACTAAAGATATTAGAAAGTCATCTTCATTGTTGATTTCAGTAAACTAAGAGATGGATTGTTCAAATGATAAAGGTTATTTATGAAAAATCATGAAAAGAATGCCCTTTTGCATTTAAAGCTTCTACAAGGGCATTATCAGATTCATGGGCGTTTAAAAATGCATCATTGGAACAAATTTGTAAGGCTGCTAAGTGGGCATCTAGGTCCACATTTATGAACCATTATAAGCTGCTGGAGCTACTTTTGTTCGTAAAGTACTTCAGGCAGCAGTACCCTCCCTTTAGAAATCCTTAGCTCTGGGACATTCCTGTGGTGCACACTGACATGGCTGGATGGGGAAGAAACTTTGAATTACTTACCGATAATTCGGTTTCTTCTTAATCCTTGCCATGTTAGTGTGCAGGATTTTCCACCCTAAGGGGACGTCTTCATATTTAACAAAAAAATTATTTTTTTTTTTTGCACAATATGATAATTTAGTTTTGACATTTGCTATTTTTCTCGGTTCTGGGGTGTTTTTGTTTTGTGTGCCTAATATTGGTCCAACCTTATAATGAGCTTGGATAATCAAGTCCAACTGAAGAGAGAATCAGAGAGGGAGGCTTTATGCTGGAAGTTGTTTTTGTCCCGTCTCCGAAGTGGGATTGGCTTAACCCCCATGGTGCACACTAACATGGCAAGGATTAAGAAGAAACTTAATTATCATTAAGTAATTTAAAGTTTAGTTCTCCTTTAACAGAAAGAAATTAAAATGATTTTCAATAACATGGTTGCCATTGTTAAAATGTGGAATAGCAGTATATTCATGTCTAGGACTCTAGGTAAAAATCTTTCCACTTAATTTTAAAGGTTGTGTTTCAAGAAGCATGTTTTCTTCAAACAAGAGAAAGGTAAGTTAAAACCATTATATTTTACAATATATCATATTATAAGGGATTTTTAGTACGAGCTACTAATCGACTCGTTTCAGTCCTCTCTTGAACCAGTCATTTTCTTTTGCCATCCTTTGTCCATCTTGACAAAGGAACATGACTGGTTCATAAGAGGTGTAAAGGAGACCATTTATGTGAAAATAAATAAACCAAGCCTGAATGGATTGCCACAATGCAATCACACCTTGCATTCAGAAGGTCCCTAACACCTGGCTGTTATATGCTAATTGTGGCTTTCCAGGATACATAAATGCCAACAGATTCTTGTACAAGTCATTCTGAATTGAGAAAGCCAGTTGAATGACTAGTGAAATGTCTTCAAAAACTAAACTTTAAGCCCCTGTTTGTTAGGACACAAACACTGCATTAACAAACATGGTTGCCTCCACTAAGCAGTTCTAGGTTATTATTAAGCTATAACCAAGGAGGTACGGAGGATGAGACTAAATATAAGTATAGAACAAAGCCAAGGGTCATTCACAGAAGTCAGCCAGATCAGACGAGGTACTGAAAGGTCAGACAGAATCAAATTGAGTTGCAAGCAAAAGGTTGGTCCAGGCAGAAAGCACATCAAGTCAGGAAACAAAGCTGAGTAGCAAGTCAGAATAAAAAACCCACTACAAGATATAATAGGCAGCAACCAGCAAACAGAGAGGCTTACGGTAAATAGACAGAAAAACAAATGAAGAACAACATAATTGACCAAGCAAAAAAAAATTAAACTAGCCAGAAAAAGTGGCAGTAGCAATCTGCATGTGAAACAGAGCCAGCCAGAAGGCACATCAGAAGCTGTATATAGACTTTTTATATCCACTGTATATATATTTATTTATAATTGTATATATTTATCATATTACCATATATGCAATATTAATAATATTTAGAAAATGTTAATACATATATATTTCTTTTTCTGATTAGGTGAAACCATTTTTTGCTCCTCTCCATCACACATTATTTTGCAGTCATATGTTTTCTGTTCTTGCTATTTTCAATCCTAGACCAGCTGCTGTCTCCAGATTCCAATTTATCAATACTAAGTAATGGGGAACTAAATCAGGTAATTCATTTGACTTGAAAAAGCCAAATTCCTGTTCTTTCTATTACTTCTTCTTCCGTTTTATTCTTCCGCTTTTTTGGACTTTATCTCCTCCTACAGTTTTTGAGATAGAGACAGGAAATTAGGTACAGACATGCAGGGCATATAGGTGAATCTTGTAGCTAAGGAATCCATGGAAGCATTACGGCGTTATCTGCGAATTTCCAGACATTTTTTCCCATAGACTATAATGGTAACAATCCTCAAATGTGGATATTTCAAAACAGTTTGTTTCATGGTCATAAATACAAATGGTGATACCCCCAACCCCCCCACACAGACACAGGTACACCCACCTACTGACATACCTTTCCATTCCCTTGGAAGCCATACTTAAAGGGTACAGTAACTATAGTCAAAAAATTTATTTTGATCAATCATCAATAAAAGTTAGTTATATGATCATAAATGCAAAAACATATACCCCCCACCTCACATGGGTACACTGCCATACTTAAAGGCTAAATAAAGTAAAAAAACTAATTTAACTTTTTCCTCAATAAAAGATTTTAAAAAATAAAAAGTTTTATGTTTTAAAAACACAAAAAGGCATACCCCTCAACCAGACCCAGATACACACACCTACTGATCTACTTATCCATTACTGTGGCAGCCATACTTAAAGGGTAACTAAAGTCATAAAACTAATTTTGATATATTCTCAATAAAAAAGATAGTTTTATGGTTGTAATTACAAAAAAAGACATACCCCCTCAACCAGACCCAGGTACATACACCTACTGATCTACTTCTCCATTACTGTGGCAGCCATACTTAAAGGGTTACTAAAGTCAAAAAAAGCAAATTTTGATCAATAATCAAAAGATGCTTGTGAAGGTTCTCATTCATCCAGGTCATGGTATATCTGTTGTATTCTATTAGATCAACTGGACTTGAAGTTTAGTTCTTGAAACGTCTTCAAGAACTAAACTTCAAGTCCGGTTGATCTAATTGAATACAACAGATAAATAATCAAAAGAGTTTGTTTTTTTAACCCCCAACGTGATACAGGTAAACATTCCTACTGACCTACCCCTCCATTACTGTTGCAGCCATACCTAAAGGGTAACTAAAGTCAAAAAAACTAATTTTGATCAGTAATCAAAAAAGTTTGTTTTTTTAACTCCCACATGACACAGGTACACACACCTACTGATGTACCTCTCCATTACTGTTGCAGCCATACTTAAAGGGTAAATAAAGTAAAATAAAATAATTTTGACCAATCATCAAAAAAGTTTGGTTTTTTTTTAACCCCCAACCCGATACAGGTACACACACCTACTGATCTACTTATCCATTACTGTGGCAGCCATACATAAAGGGTAACTAAAGTCAAAAAACTAATTTTGATCAAAAATCAAAAGTTTGTTTTTTTAACTTCCAACCAGATCCAGGTACACACACCTACTGACCCACCCTTCCATTTCCATGGCATCCATATTTGAATGGTAACTATAGTCAAAAAAACACATTTTGACCAATCATCAAAAAAGTTAGTATTTTATCCCCCAACCGCATATGAGTACACACACCAACTGACCTACCTTTAATGCATGTGACATATTTAAAGGGTAAGTAAAACAACAAAAATGTCCTCATCATTGGCATTATTGAGTTTTAAAATCTGCAGCACAAACACACAAATTCCCTTCTAAAATGTGGTCTTTCAAGCCAAATTCAAAGTTTATACTTAAACTTTCCCTTTCTAGTTATTAAATATATTTTTAAAATATTTTATTTCTTATGATGATTACTTTTCTGTGAAAGTGATATTAAGCATAAATTGTGGGCAAAATATATAAGTTTTTTTTTATAAAAGCCCTACGTCTTACGTTATGGGCATGTCCACCCTCAAAACTAAAATTTAACCCACTGCTGGCCCCACTGTGCAGTGTTCAAAAATCCTTAAATTACTCCACTGCTCCTTATGGTTCTTCTGCAGTAACTTTCCAAAGTTCAGAAAAGTCAAGAGTGGGAGCTGTTTGTGTCATTCGGTGCATGCTACTTCCTTGTCCTCCTGGAAGACTCTGGCATGTGCAGGGGAGTCCTCCTCCCGGATCCCTCTCCTCTGTTCTTTTCTGTAGTGTAGTGAGGATTTGATGTAGTGATGTAGTGTATTTTTTTAAGTCTGCAAACCTTTTATTTTCCTTCCTCTGTCTGTGTAAAAGCCAGCATTTCTGTCAGGCCCAATACATTTTGCGATTACAAGTTGATCACAAAAGAGAACGTGTTAGGTAGTTCTTCAATCGTGTGCACCTTTAGGAACCTATTGCTCTGATTTTCTCAGAAGAGAGTCCTATTGTATGTATGACAAACATGTTAGTTATGTAGTGATACATGAGTTCCAGGAATTTCTTGCAAACAGAACACAAAACATTGCTAAAAACAGCACAAAGTATAATTTCCATTTAAATGAATACTCCATCTATCCCCAAACATTGTACTTCCCCACAGTAAATGGACCATAGCTTAATCAAGCAGTGGTGCTGGATAGGATAGCTGGGCTGTCCATGTCTTCACAGGTTATTTTAGCAAGTGTGAGCAACCAAAAGTTTGATGGTGGACTGTTAGTGTAGAATTTAACTCCTATAAAATGGTAACAGTTAATTGCCCAGATCAATCTAATGATGTATCACTTGTATACCAGTCCGTTTGTGAGATACAGAGATTAGAAATGTCTACTCGCATGTTGGATCAATCGTAATATCGTCCCAGTGTATGGGCACCTTTAAAGATTAATTCCATTGCCTTTTTTTGTTTTTAGAATACCAGACTTTTCCAGTAGCAATGGCTGCTTTTTTTCTTGGAATTTAGTTACATGCTGCAGGTTTTTTTCAATAAGCCATGCTTTATAGGATCTAGAGAACAGTAAAATACATTACGTGTGTGTCATATGGCTGTTATTTGTTGAAAAGCTTTTTCTAAATTTACTTGAATTTTTTTGATTAGGAAAACACAAGTGAACCAGATGAAGAATTCTCACAATCCTTACTGAGGTTAGTATTTTCACCCTGAGAAAAATTGGAAAAACACATACACCTGCAAGATATTTTAAACAATTCAACTATAACTATGAAGTATTGAATGTGGAATATATTGTAATGTCGAGTGGAGCAGCAGTTTTACCTGCCAGCTTTCTTACGACAGATGGGCGGTTGTCAGAATGTCACAGGAATGTTGATAATTTTGTAGTGTATGGCCAGTTTAAGAGTGAAATTAGTTTTAAATGTATTTATAAAGGGGAAGGGAACAGGGAAGAAGCTGAGGAGTCTGTTTTGTTTTATGGAGGGTGAAGTGAAGCTATTGAGAGCTGTCTTAACATTTTATATTGTTTGCAATACTGCAAATTGTATTTGTAAATAAATTGATTGATTTTTATTTCCAAGTTGCTTGTTTATATATTTTAGGAATTTAGTGAAAGAATCAGATAAACAGAAAGTAGCAGCTGCAAGTCCCTCTACTGAGCTAAAAGGTAAGTGTTAATAGCTGATAATCGAGTAGATATTACAGGGTTTCTTAACCTTTGGCAAATCAGGACACTCCAGGTGTGCCCTTGCCAAGAATTAGATTTGATGTTTGTTTTCAAAGCTATCTAATGTCTAAATAGTGCCATTTTGGGATGGCAGTTCTTACCTTCAGACGTTCCTGCAACATTCCTATCTGACTATTCATTGTGTGATCGGTAGTCGATAAAAAAATGGTTAGCGATTCTTCAGAAGTCTACAGTGCTTTTCCATAGTCCAGGAAAGTGAACAGTAGGAGCTGAAGGATGGGGATATGCACAGTGGGGCCCTCCCCCCCTCCCACCATCCAAATCCATCCTCTGCAGCCATTGCACCTAGCGTGAAATACTTTTAATATGTTGTAGCTATCCCCTGCCCACCCCCAACTGCATTAGTTCTTTAAAAAAAGAAGCTGAATCATACTTACAGCCCTTCTCGCCCACAGCGTATCCATTGGTGGCAGTCATGTCTGTGATTGGCTGCCTCTCAGCCAATCACAGATGCGGCTGCTGGTCCGGGCCCTGTTAGTGATTTCCTTCAAACAGGGAGCCGGGAGGAGACGCCGCAGAAGTGAAGGGCTGTAAGTATGATTCGGCTTCTTTTTTTTAAAGAGCTAATGTGGCGGTTGGGGGTGGGCAGGGGTTAGCTACACCAAATTAAAAGTAAAAATTTAGGAAGGACATACCCTTTAACTGTATAATCAGGCTATAGGCCAAAAATGCAAAATCAGTTTCATACTGGGGAAAGGCTCCAAAACTCTGCATAGCCAGAAAAAAAAGTAATGTGGATATTTCAAAAAAATATTCAACTCATTATTTACCTCCATTCTAACATCAGGAATCACAAAAATATCTCTTAAACTGCAAAAAAAGTAAGAAAAAAAAATATATGTGTATATCTATATAGTATATAATATATATTGGGATAATATACACTAAATCAATTCAGATGTAGGAGAGTGCACAGGTAAAACTGGAACGGCAGCAGATTTATTTACTCCAGACACATCAGGGCACATTTTGTACTCATCACTCTTTGTAGAATGCAGGACACCAAATTCACGTTAATTATTTTATTGGTGATTCATTAATGTCGCATTGAGATCCATGTAATCATATACAGCAGGGGTGTCAAAGCAGTGGGACGAATTCTTTTATTACTTAACAGATGCAGGGTTGGGATTTTGTCATGCTTGTGCCTAGTGCTGGGTCTCAGCAGGGAAAGGGTATGAAGAACACTTTTGGACTGGGACCACTGCCTATGTCACAATCATGTGCTAATGTGGAATGCCAACCTTAATCCAATGGCAAGTCCTTTATTACATCCCCCTCCCCTCCCCAGTGCCAGGCTAGATACTTAATCAGCTGTTACAGAGGTGACTGCATCCAAGACTTATTTTGCTGCTATCCATTTTTGCAAGTCCCAAGCAGCGGTGTAACTAGATCTGCCTGCTAGATACAGTTTTTAAACAGCTGATCGGCCATATCTTAGTAAAAGTGCATGCAATCATGCATATATAGTTCTGCCGATGCTTGGGACTGCACAGATTGATAACTGTAGTAAGCCATGGATGCTGTACAGTCCCTGGGGGCCACAAAAAACAGCCTGGCAGGATGCAGCCCATGGGCCTTGAGTTTGACACATGTGATATACAGTAAGTGGTAATTACAATGAAGTCACTTTTATTTTTTATGTACTGTAGGTGATGTATGTTTTACGGATTCTATGGAGAGTTTGTCACTGCCTGTGTACCAGGTGAGCTATCAATATTTAAATGTTATGGTAATCAGTTTTTTCATCTGTCAGTTAAAGATAAATATTCTACATTTACAATTCAGATCATGTTTGAAAAGTGTGATCATACACAGATATGAATTTATGAGGGAACAGCTTATTGTGTGCAACCATGCATAAATATGGACTTGACATGTGAATAGCTAAGGCTTTCTATGAAGATCTTTAAAGAATCAAGGTTTACTGGTTTATATAGAATGTGCCACACATAAAATAAGCTTATAGTCTAGAAGCTAAGTGTTCCAGTGCACGGTTTTCTTTTAAATTGTTTCTGATGTTTTAGATGTTCTGTAGTTACTTTTGTGTTGACTCTTGTATAGATGACCATTTTTGCCATGGAAATGGACATTGAGATAAAAATTTTATGTGTTGCTAGTCTAATGATGTCCACAACACATTATTGTGTCTTGTTGGCAGACTGATATAAGGAAATATCAGTTGGTTGCCCGAATATGTGTGTACCAGCCCTTAGTGATGATAAAAATGGGTCATTCTATTGTAAAACTGTTTTTCTTTCTATTTTAGCAGCATCCTTCTCCTTGACTCTATCTCAGATAGAGGAAGGAGTCATTGTAATTACATGAATAGCAATACCTTTTGGATGGTGCTTTAAAACATTAAAAAAAAACTGTGGATCAGCTCCCCATAGCATTTAACTGTAACGTCATAATGTAATTTATATATACAGATAGTGAGTGTTTATAATTTTTTTTTGTTTATAGGAGATTTATAATAACATCGGGTCTCCAGAACTGAGTGTGAATTACAATAGCTTTATAAAAGAGAACGCAGATGAAGAAAGTAAAGGGGAATTTCTAAGAATGTTGGAGAAGTCAAGTCCACATCCAGATCCTGTTGATCAAAAAGGAAAAGTAGAAGCAGCAGGTGAAGAAAGGGAGATTGATAAGGAGAATAAGTCTGCTAAACTGACAGAGACAGTAACATGCACAATGTCCATAAATCCTGGGACAAAATCCAACATTGCCGATTATGAAACTGATTATGGAAGTTTGATAGAATTATCTCCATTGAGAGAAATACTGGAAAGTGAATCTTACCTGGTATCAGCTGATGACAAGGGCCTTTCGGCTGAGCTAGTGGAAGCTATAAACAGGCTACCGTGCACAGCATCTAGGCTTTGTGAGACAGGCGATGACTGTACACAGATCACTGCTTTTATACGTGACAGTTATTGTGAGAGTAAAAGTAACAAAGAAGAGCAGATCAATGAATTACTATTGCTAGGAGCTGAATTGGTAAGTATATTGATGAAGGTTTCACATTTTAACTAAAGCTTTATACTGTGTTTTTAATCAAAGTGTAAAGTTGCAATATAGCATTTATAGACTTTTCTTTAAAGGGCAACTATAGTGAAAAAAAACTTTGTCTGTATACAATGTATAGATCACTTAGTATAAGCTGCCTTACTTTCATGTTGTTGTGTGGCTTTGTTTCTTCACACTAGCAGAAATTTGTACCAAGCTGTGTAGTCCCCCCTCCCCTCTCTGTCTAGTCCCCCTCAAGCAGTAAAGGGCTGTATGAAAAGTCCAGGCATGCTCAGTTGAAAGCACTTTAAATGAAGTGCTGACATCCTGTTGACCCCTCCCTTCCAGAGCTAGACTGCAAGCAAGCAAAGTGTGGGAGAAAGTAGCAATATGTTGAAGGGAGGGGCAGAGGGGGAGAGAGGAGGACAAGTGGTGCTGAGATTCTTTACAAGTAAGTTACTGAACTCTGCCTGTTCTCTAAGTTTGCTAATTGTTATTTGTTTTTGTACCTAAAGTTCACATCTCTCCCCCTGCTTAGCTGAGATCATAATCACTGAAGACAGAGTCAGTGTAACAGCAGCTATAGTGAGACCTTCACAAACACAGTGACACTGCTTGTTGTCCTGATACATTTCATTTGCTTTAGTCTATATATTTAATAGATTGCACTGTATGTCTTGTTTGGTATATAGTCTGTATTACTGTATTATATATACTGTGTTAGTGTTCCATTTGAGTCACTGGTTTTGTATGCATACAAGATTTTTTTGGGGGGAGGGGCTGTTTTATAGTGTGTTATGCTCATATTGCTGGGTTAATGGTTTATTGATTGTGTTTAGCACTACAGCATTTGACTATGTGTTGCACAGGGTACTTACAGTGAAGGAGTATGTGTCAGTACTGCATGGGAGCTTTGGATTGTGTGGGTGTGTGCCTTTGAGTGACAGATGAGGTGTAGCAGCTCCTACAAATCACAGCATATTCAAAAGCTTATATCTCTGGGACTATGAAGAATTTAAAGAAACTAAAGGTACCCTGGTGGTTGGGATGACTTATAGGATAAATTAGAAGGAATAAAAAAAAAAAATTCTCACTATAATTGCCCTTTAAAGAATCAGGGTTTACTGTTTTTATAGAATGTGCCACACATAAAATAGTCTAGAAGCTAAGTTCTCCAGTGCACGGTTTTCTTTTAGATTGTTTCTGATGTTTTAGATGTTCTGTAGTTACTTTTGTGTTGACTCTTGTATAGATGACCATTTTTGCCATGGAAATGGACATTGAGATAAAATCTTTGAAAAGGACTGGTATTATATATGTTTCTAGTCTAATGATGTCCACAACACATTTTTTAATTTTGTCGGCAGACTGATATAAGGAAATATCAGTTGGTTTCCCCGAATATGTGTGTACCAGCCCTTAGTGATGATAAAAAGGGGTCATTCTGTTGTAAAACTGTTTTTCTTTCTACTTTAGCTGCATCCTTCTTCTTATCTATATCTCAGATAGAGGTAGGGGTCGTTGTAATTACATGGATGCTCATAAAAGAGGTTGGAGAGTAGAGGGGGAACTCAATAGAATCAAGTTAAAGAGGCATCAAACATTCAAAAGAAAACTGTGGATCAGCTCCCCATAGCATTTAACTGTACCGTCATAATGTAATTTATATATACAGATAGTGAGTGTTTATAATTTTTTTTTCTTTATAGGAGATTTATAATAACATCGGGTCTCCAGAACTGAGTGTGAATTACAATAGCTTCATAAAGGAGAACGCAGATGAAGAAAGTAAAGGGGAATTTCTAAGAATGTTGGAGAAGTCAAGTCCACATCCAGATCCTGTTGATCCTGTTGGTTATGTATGTATATATATATCCCTTATATTATATAAATATATTTATATTTTCATAGGAGATTGCATTGAGTTTTTAGGTGGGGGGTGGGGGGTATAGGATATTACATATAGGAAAGGTGTATCTGTATGTGTGTACTATCTCACTATTACCATTTAAATGGCCATCAGTAAATGTATATAAAGAATATCACTGACTTATATTAGGCACAAGAGAAAATATACAAAATACATAAACTTACTTACAGAGCTGAGATCCCTATTTGAACATGGAATGGTCAAATGGCAGCTTAAACCACACCCCTGTGTAATCCAAGTGTAATCCAAAACAAGTTTCATCAGGATGTGATGTGTATTGTAATGGACATATACCCCAAGGCTCCTCCAGCCTGCCAGTAATAAAAGACAAAACATCCTTGCTCTCTATGGCTAGGAGGGGAGAAAGTGAAAGTAGATAGAAGTGTGTGGTGTGATCTCGTGCATAGTGTGATGACTGCAACACAAGGTCCTGTGTACAAGAATCTGTGTATAGGATCATGTTACCACCTGTTGGAAGGACAGATTATTGGACAGACTATTTACCTTATTGGATACAAACTCTGAGGCAACAGATAAGTGTACACCAACTTACAAGGACACACAATATACAGGTGTGGTCAATATTTAAAGTGGTGCACCATACGCAGGGGCTACTCCATCACTGCACATTTTATGTGGGGAAACTGTTAATGTTTTGTTATTAAATCATTGCAATACTTACTGTTAAATGTAATTAAAAATGGTTTATCTTGTTTAAAGAAAATAAGCGCACTGTCTGCTTTGTGCCAGACCACCAGGGTAACACACTTTGTGCCATGCTACCCATAATCATTCCATAAAGTGGTTACTCCGTCACACCCCCTTTTCCCCACCCTGCACGGAAGCCAGATTTGTCAGGGTGGGATGTCTGGAGCATAGCATGTTTAGTTTGAACCACATAGTGTGGCAGGATTTACTGAGTCTATTCTCAGACCTGCAGGATTATCCTATTTGATTCCCCTGTATGCTGGTGACTGAGTAACAGTTTAAAATATACCTGTGTAAAGATTCTATATCCACTGTATCCACACATAGCAAAACATACACACATAATTTCCACTGTGCACCAATGGGCACACTTTTATATATACAATAGAAATATATATACAGTAGAAAATGATCAGCACTTCATTTCACAAATGTACTCGCCAGGGTGCCAGCTCGGGAACAATAAACATGTGAGACAATGAGGGCACTCACAGGTCTTAAAGGAACTGTAAACCTAAAAAAATAAGTGAAATAAGTGTTTGCCAATCGTTTCTATTATTTACAGGGAGGTGAGAACGCTTATTCTCACCTCCCTGTGAATAATAGTTTGCTGAGGGGACACTGGAACTTACCTTACCTGGCGCTCCACTCGCAGGTCCTTTAAGTGTTTGCCAAGTGTTGGCAAACACTTATTTTTTTAGGTTTACAGTTCCTTTAAAACATAACTTTTATCTTCTTTAAAACGCATATCTACGCGTTTCAGCGCGTTTTTTTTCTCTTGACAACCTTTTTTTTTTCTTACTGAATCTGAAATATGTTGCAGCTGTTGTGGTTGTTCTTGGAATATCTTCAATTAATTCATTTTTCAAAAGATATGTTGGATCAGGTATAGGTGAAAACTTGTATGATTGTAAAGGTGGGTGCTAATTTCAGATCACAAGTAACGAATAGAATTTACGACATACGTGATTTCATAAATTGTTGTACTCGCTCAGTGGTATATTTGCTTACATGTGAGAACTGTAATAAGCAATATGTGGGGCGCACGACTCGCCCATTAAAAGAACGGATCCGAGAGCATATAAATAGTATACTAAAAAATGATATGAGAACTCCTGTGGGGAGACATTTTAAGGAATGTACTGGGGGAGACTCCTCGTTCTGCTCGATCCAGGGGATAGAACAGGTTAAAAGAAACCTGAGGGGGGAAGCCTTTTGGATCCTAGAGTTAGATAACAGGTCCCCTAAAGGATTAAATCAGAGATGGGACATAGCATTGTTGATATATAAATATAAGAACTGAACATGGCACCCATCTATGTATGTTAATCAGTTTAATTTGTTTAATCTGTTTAATTTAAATACAAATAGAAACAAATGTGAATATAGTTCTCTTGCAAACTAATTTCTATTATTGTAATGACAAAAAGCAAAAAACTCCCCTTTTAGAAAATAAGAACAACCCTGGGAGCAAAGGGTTAATTATTTGGTTAGGTTGTCCACCTTTTTAATTGGTTGAATCTTGTATTTAATGGACATGTGCTTAACGAGTGAATACTTTGTCTATGAGTAAGGGTTGAATCCCGAAACGCGTCAGACATCAACTCATGCCTGTCCCCGGACAGTTGGTCCGTTTTTAAATGGTGAGAAAATAAAGGATGTTTTTATTTTAAATATTGACTGAAGTCTGTTGCCTGCGATACAGTCCCAGGGAGGAGCGGTGCAGCGGATACTGTATCACTTTTGTCTTTACTATAGGTGAAAACCTACAGGGAGATGCAATAAAAGTTCTTATCGTTATAAATGGGGGTAATTTTGCCCCAACCAATCAGATGTTAGCTTTCAAATAGTACATAATATCTGATAGTTTGGGGCAAACTTAGCCCCATTTTTAATGATAAGAGCTTTTATTACACCTCCCTGCTAGTTTTGTATACAACCATCCCCCCAAATATATCATTAACTTTGGATTGTTTGGCAAAATATCTTTTTTTTCCCAAAAACAGTTAAAGGGTATGGACACTGTAAATCCAACTTTGTTACTAGATAGCTTAGGCTTTAAATGTAGGGTGGGTTTTATTTTTTTCTTCCAGCACCCTCCCACACCTTTACTCTTTGAAAGTTTCTATATACCTTCTCCTGTCGTCTCACGTTTTTAGCTCCACCCCCATGAGATGTGCAAATCCCTTTGCCAAGCAAATACTGTTTCCTGTGGCACAGCGCATGCCTAACGTCAGTGAGCACGAGGTGTGACATCAGTGCATACACAACGTAACTTCAGTGCGCACGCGTGGTGCGGCGATGTCACTGTGAGCATGTGCACACGTTATATCCTCACATTGCGACCAAGCAGATCGGGGTGTGGTGACGTCATGTGTGTGCATGGCTTAGTCTCATACGTGGTGGAAAATGTAGTTCAGGACACTAAATGGAATTTTGTTACTGTTACTTCAGTGAACAAAAGAGACCACATATGCCAGTCTTTTGAGCTGGGCTGAGTTTAGTTAGTAATCCAGGAAGTGAAGAGTTAATGGTCTCTGGTCAAAAGTCTAAAAGTATCGCCGCGGCGATGTGCGGTGATACTGCACATCGGAAAATCTGCAATCGTAATCGAGTAAACGCTGGAAAAAAATTCTAACACCCCCATGGACCCTTCTTATTATTGAGACCCACTCCACAATGGACTCACACCTTCCGAGGACCCACTGACAGCCTAAATATATGGGCACTTGAGCCTTTTCCCCACCTCAGATTTGGCGAGTTTAAATGGCCGAACTTAACGCAATAAAACACTTTTTGCCATTTTATAAATATGATCGAGCGGTTAACGCAGCCATGTATGGTGAAAGGTGGCGGTAATGACTTTAATGGGCCTCTGGTTTGGCATTTCAAGAAAACAGTTCTATTGTCATAGAGATTCGTTACGTAACATTCACTATCACAATCTGAACATAAGTTGGTAGGTATGTAAATGATATGCAAACTATATATATATATAATTTAGAGGTTTATGTGTTTGAATTTGTAACCTTTTGGTCTTTTTTTTGCAGGTTCTACAAGATGATGAAAGAAATGATGTAGGTGGAAAAAGTGAGGAAAAAGCTGAAGAGAATCTGCCATGTGGAGAAGAGGACAGGGTTGCTTCAAACCATTCACTTACCTTTGATTCTACAAGTGGAGAAGCATCAAGGACTCACATTGCACAGTTTCAGACCAAGTAACTGTGAAAGACACGTTTGGTTTTTGTTAAGGACGACCCTTATAATTATTTTGTCAGTTAATGCCAGACATTTAATTATGGGTCAGGGTCAGATGTACTGGGAGTCAGTAGTGGGAAGTAGGAAATAGGGCACTTCACATTTCCACAGCAATACTTAGTGGCCTTTAAATGGTAATGTCAAATATTTTGATTATTTTAGCATGGGTCTTTATGTTTTGCCATAATCATTTTAAGCCTAGGAAGGCAGAGGTTCAACATGCTGGTGTTTGTTAGAGACTTTGGGACACAGCACAACTGATTAACTATTTTTAACTCTGGAATTGTGGTTCTGCATTATATAGTTCAGAATTTCTTGAAGAATCATTTGAGCTTCAGTTCCTTTTAAATGGTGTTTGGAGATTACACACAAACTAGAGACTGATAACATTGAGCTTAATGTGGCACAATGTGGTGTAAGTATTGGATGTTGATTGTGTGCCATGTAAGATAAACTATTACTTTTATAAAATAAATAACAGGAACTAAGCAAAATATATAAAATGGGGTGGGAGGGGGGAGAGAATGAATTATTTCTCTAAACTTATAATTATTAAGTTAAACATAGGTAAAAGGAACCCATGTATTTACCACACAGGAAAACACGTGCAAATAGCAAAAATGAGACCAAGACAACAAATGTGCGTGAAACATATATAGAACATGGCAGTGCTAAACCAGGATTAGGAACCAGCTGGGTCACAGCAGGAACAAGGAAAAAACAAAGAAAGAAAGGTAAGTTATTATCAATGAGAAAGTTATTGGATTTACTTTTTTTTAAGCGATTAGGGAATAAGTAATGATAATAAATTGTTATTTCCATTAAGAGACATGCTACTTTCAATGAAAGTTGAAGCCCATTTCATGGCAGGGTTTCCTGTTTATACTGTATTTATTTATAGGCTGGGTACAAATCACTCAATCCTTCGTCCCGACAACTAGCGATGCGACCGAGCCCATATGTTCGATTTGAGCAAGCAAACAGTCAGTGGCTGCCACAAATCCATGCAATTTATTTGATCCCGATCGACTGGTACACTGAAGTATCGGTCGATCAGGACAAAAAATTGCATGGCGTGTACACAGCCATAGTGTGCAAATATCTAGTGTTAAAGTCACTCAATGGACCAAATTTAATTCTTCTAGGAACTGCAGTCACATTGGTACATATTTTTCAAGGGCAAGAATGAACGTGTCTTACAGTATATCACCCCCAGTAGGTTTTTGAATGCATGTGTTGAATGTGATTCTCTATTTGCAGAAACAATAATTTCTAAAATAAGTTTTTCAGATCTTCCTCCCTCTGTCATGAAGTATTTTTGTTTTGAGTAGTTTAGGAAATTTGGCACCGAAACACGACCCCTCCCTGGCAGATCGCCAAACGGCCCCGACCGAACTAATACACACGCGATTCTCGCCCAAAACGGACATTCGTTTCTCGAATGGAATGGCGTCGGGGGTCGTGGCTCAGTGCACACATCGAACAATGTCATTTTTTTAATATCCAGCTGTGTGTCTTGTTTGTCTGAAATGATTGCCAACAGGCAATCAGTAATCCTCCTCTCTGTGTTTTTTTGTATTCCTATGTGAGTGTATCCTTTATGGTATAAGTTGTGATACCAGATACACAACCTTACTCCAAAGAAAGCTTTAGTAATAGTATATCTGTCTATTCTTTGTTTGGATTTAAAAAATGACTTAGCATTTCAGCAGACAAAAAAAACACTTTATCCTATTTCTTGGTCTATGGCAAATTGTCTCAAAAATAGCATTATAGAACACAGAAAAAGGAAAAATGTAGTGGGAATGAAACACTAGGTGGCATCAGTAAGTTAAAATTAAAGCCAACTCCGACTGCCTCCTTGCCATCTCCTCCTGGATGTCTTAACGCTACCTCAAATTAAATCTTTCTAGAACTGAACTGTTCGTTTTTCCACCTAAACCTGGTCCTACCCTATCTTTCTCCATCTCTGTTGACAATACCCCCATTTATCCTATCCAATCGGCACGCTGCCTAGGGTTAATTATTGACTCCTCTCTCTCCTTTTCTAACCACATTAGAAAACTTGCCGCTTTTTCCTTTGCAATATAGCCCAAATCTTGAGGTTTCTTTCTTTCTCTCCCGACCACCGCTATGCTTATACATGCTCTCATCCTATCTACGCCTGGACTATTGCAATCTACTACTTACTGGTCTTCCTGCTTCCCACCTCTCTCCCCTTCAGTCTATACTTAACTCTGCCACACATATTGTTTCACTCTTAAAACCGGATCCCAATTCTCCTCTGTATCGGACAACAACCCGGATCGCCGTTAAACAGCACATTGTATACAAAATCCTTCTCCTAACATTTAAATCCCTTCGCTCTGCGGATCCTCCTTATATTTCCTCTCTAGTCTCCCCATATGTTCCTGCCTGTACCCTCCGCTCATCGCAGAACCAACTCCTGTACAGACCCCCCCACGCGGACTGCTTCGTCTCGCCTTAAACCTTTCTCACTTGTGACTCCCATCCTCTGGAATTCTATTGCCCTCTCTCTACGTCAAAAAAACTCAATCAGTAGGTTTAAATCTAGCCTTACATCCTACCTCTTTGGTAACCAGCACAGTATATGATTGTTTTATTTGCACTGCATATGTCTCACTCCAGCACTATACCCATTCCATTGTATCTGTGTGTTACCCACCTAACTAGAATGTAAGCTCTATGGGGCAGGGACCTCCTTTTGTCTTGTGGCAAAGCTCTAGCACTTCTATTTATATATATATTTATGTACTGAACAATCTATGTACTTATCCCCCTTGTATGACTTTTTTGACTATTGTATTTTATTACTGTACAGCACTGTTTCCCCAAATGGCGCTGTATAAATAAACTATACATACATACATCTGTCACTCCTACGCTGAATTATACTTACTCTAACATCAGCATATCCCTCACCAGAAGTCCCACCTCCTGCCTTCTGTTTCTAGCCGGTTACGAGCGTGCAGTACGCTGTTAACCAACTTTTCTGGGTATGTACTGTCAGTCCATACGCAGAAGTGCCAGTTATGAGCATACTCTGCTCCTGCGTGCTGGTAGCCAGCTTGAAAAAGACCTCCGGCGAGGGACTGGCTGATGTTAAAGTAAGTATAGCTTAGTATAGGAGTGTCAGTTTAAGGTAAGGTTAAAATGAAAGTCCACTTTTAGGGGGTAATTTAGCTGAACAACGTTACTTACTTTTTGGGTGGACACGCTCTTTAAAGGGCATGTCCATCCCCAGAAGAAACTTAATCCTACAAGCTGGAACCTTAAACCTAAAATTTTTGCATTACTTACCCAATACACCTCCTTTAAGGCTGTTTGAGCTTGTAAAGCCATAAAAGGAGACTGACATGAAAAGAAGAAAGACCAGTGGACTTCCAGCACAGCCATGAATCCAGTGGACTTCCAGCACAGCCATGAATCCACTTTATTATGAAAATAGGATTTTGGGGGAACCTGCTTTGGAAAAATGTTCTTTTGGGGGGTAAACATGCCCTTTAACTGGTTTAAATGAGTAAGATATAAACAGTGAATTGTAGTCAGTATAGTTTTTGGTTACATTTCACAAATTATCAGTAAGCCAGTTAGAGCCTTCACAATGACTAAACTTCCACCAAGATTTCTTTTGCCTCCAATGGCCATTTATAAAGCGTTAATTTAAGAAATCTCAGCCACAGCTCATATAGAACCTCTGCCATTTTCGACAAGTGATTTGGTAAATAGCAAAAAATTTTGGTTATTTTAACCCTTGACATCCTAGGGTTACATTTACATTTTGCTGAGGAGTCACAATAAGGTTACTTTATTTTTGCATTATACATGTATATACAGTGTTTGTGTATATAAATATACAAATACATTTCCATGAAGCTTAGTGCAACCTCCATTGGTGCACATTTGAAGGAACATTTTAATACAAGAAAGTCAGAAAAAAATAAAAAGATTAGTTCATTAAAATTGTAGTGGTAATGAGACATTAACAACACTAGGTGGCATCAGTAAGTTAAAATTCAACTCAAAGAGCGTCAAGATAAGTAAAAATCCCTATGGAGAAACACCTTCTTATAACAGAATGCATCTTGCTGTGTTATGCTATATGAATAGTATTGCCCACAAAACCAAAGAAACAAGAAGTAATTTCTTACTCCCATGTTCCCCAGAGTAAGGGGCAGAGATATGCAAAATACTCCTTTATGTCCCTTAGCTTATGCATGTGTCCAGAACCACTGGCTAATAATATGCAATATAGCTTAATATATAGAGCAAATCATCTCACCTGCAGACACAACATGTCTTGATCTTGTTAGATCTCATCAGTGCAAGATATAGATTTATGGCTCTAAGGTGTAGGACTTGGGTGTACAGTAGACAAGGCAGCTAGAAAGCTTAGGGAGAGAGGGGCCAAAAGGAGTAAAAAGCCATTCACTTATCATAAAAATGGAGAAACACCTTATTATAACAGAAGGCATCTTGCAGTCTCATGCTATATGAATAGAATTGCCCACAAAACCTAAGAAACAAGAAGTAATTTCTTACTCCCATGTTCCCCAGAGTAAGGGGCGGAGATATGCAAAATACTCCTTTATGTCCCTTAGCTTATGCATGTGTCCAGAACCGCTGGCTAATAACATGCAATATAGATTTACCCAGCGGTTTTGGACACATGCATAAGCTAAGGGACATAAAGGAGTATTTTGCATATCTCCGCCCCTTACTCTGGGGAACATGGGAGTAAGAAATTACTTGCTATTCATATAGCATGAGACTGCAAGATGCCTTCTGTTATAAGAAGGTGTTTCTCCATTTTTATGCTCAGTGAAGGGCATTTTTGCTCCTTTTTGGCCCCTCTCTCCCTAAGCTTTCTAGCTGCCTTGTCTAAAAATCCCTATAAAGGAGAAAAGGAACAAGATACAGTAAATTATGCTATATCAAACTTCTCTTATTTCTGCATGAAAAGTGTATTGACCAAGTTTATCAGAGTTATTCAATGAAAGTTCTTATAGATAAAAATGGTGCTCATTTTGCCCCAACCAATCAGATGTTAGCTTTCAAATGTTAAATAAGTTCTGATTGGTTGGGGCAAAATGAGCAACATTGTTAATGATAAGAACTTTTAATGAATCTCCCTGTAAGTCCTTCTCTTAATATAATGTAAAAAAAAGAAAAATATTATGTTTGCATTATTAGGTATAGGAACTTTGGATCCCTCCACCATGAGCAGCGCATCAACCGGCCAAGACATCCATTGTAGTTAAAAAAAAGTACTATATTTTACATCACAAACATAAAACTCCATGCTAGTCCCACCTGACGCATTTCATGCTACCAAGTACTTAATCAGGCTTGACTACCTTAAAATTACCCAACTATAGATGTGTTACACACTTGAGGTCCACCTTCTTAAAGAGATACACCTCCATTCTCTATCAGATATAATATATCTACACCCAAGTGCACAACACCTTTAACAGGTCAATAAAAACATATACTGATGCATGCAAGTAATTAGGATGAGATGTAATCACACAAGGTAAAAGCTATATAAATTAGTTTAGAAAACCTGTTAAATAAGGCATAAAGACAGGGAAAATGTAGGGAGACATATAAAGATATATACATATAGAAGATGAACAAAGGCAAGAGAGGCAACCATGAAAACCATATAGGTGCTAAACCCGGTCTCTAAAAGAGAGAGTTCCAATGTAACATTATTGCATAACTTTCTTAGTCAGCCCATTAAAGAACAAAGTCCAGCACACCCCTTTAAAGTATATAGAAACACATCATAAAATATAAATATAAAGTAAAAAATGGTCAAGTACCATATGTTACAGAGTGGAAAGAAGGGGAGTTTAATTACGCTACACAGTCTACAAATCCCGTTGTATCAAATATCGTGTTCAGACCATCTGTCCTTGTACTCAACAGAAATATCCACTTTCTTTCTGCACGACTCAAGGTACGTATTCTACTCCCACCTCTATAAAGTGATGGGATCTGTTGTATACCTTGAGACTGTACCAATTCCACATCACAATTATTACATTCACTGAAATGCCTAGCTACAGGGCTAGACAAATCCTTAAGTCTCATCTGTCGCAAGTGTTCTCGGAGGCGACATCTAAGTGCTCTAATAGTGCTGCCTGTTTGCATTATTATACCCCTGCACTAACATTTTAGGTTTAACTATTGCAGCATTAAAGGGAATGTCCACCCCCCATAAGAATTTTTTTTTATAAAAGTAGGACCTTCCTAAATCCTTTTTTTGGCAATACCGATTTTGTTATTCCTAACATTGGGAGGGTTGGGTGTAAATTATTAATTATAAAGAGGTTTTACATATGGTTCATTGTCCACTAAACAATAAAAATAATATCAGGCTTGTTTCATAATATGTGCAAAAATGTTGCCTCAGCCAATCAGAAAATACATATTTAATATTCTACTAGAGTTATCAAAGCACCTCTATTAATTAAGCCCCTATGTGCTTAAAAATGGCAATATGCCATTCTAAATCAACGGCATTGGCCATGAATATGGATGACTCTTTGATCTGCAAAGAGCTTTTTCTTTTAAATGGGCAGATAAAGCTCTCAAATATCTGGGAGTCCATATCAGTCACTCCACCAAAATTCTACATGAAAAAAACTATATCCAGTTGTTTTCATCTCTGAAAAACCAAATGAAACAATGGATGCCATATAACCTCTCACTTTTAGGTAGAATCAATGCAATCAAAATGACACTATTCCTGAAATTGCTATATCTATTCAGAACTATTCCCACCAAAATTAATAAGAAAGATCTTCAACCTATTCAGACAGCAATTAGAGAATTTGTCTGGAACAACAAAAGGCCTAGAATCCAATTAAATTACCTATCCAGACATAAATCGAAAGGAGGGTTTGGGCTACCGAATCTTTATTATTATTATATAGCAACCAGAATTTCACAAACCGCACAATGGATAGCTGGAGACAGCAGCCAGGACTGGATAGATATATAGAGAGAAATTATGTCACCACAACACCCAACATCAATTCTATGGATTGAGAACAAGGATAGAGTCTTCCGCACCAAATTAATTACCCAAACCATCAGGGATTTATTAACTATATGGGACAAAAATAATAGATCAGAAAATCTTCACAGATTATCAACAGCTCACACTCCTTATTTTTCCACACAATTTACACAGATATCTCCGAAATTTTGGAGAGACAGGGGTATAAGCCGTATTCGAGACCTGCTCCATGACTATGGGAACCCCATCCCGTGGGACGAAGCACGAACAAGGTGGAAGTTAACACAAGAGCACTGGTACACTTATACGAGACTATACAAATATGCCCTTTATATAAAACAAAAATACACAAATAACACAATTTGAAAAGATTATTCTTGATTCAGGATCGACCAAAGGCTTACTATCCAAAACTCAAATTTTAATATGTCAAATAAATCTCCAAGACAAAAGTAAACAATCTCTCAATTGGGAGACTAGACTACAACAGGATTGCTCAGATGAAGATTGGCAAAAAATGTATCAAAATTCCCACAAATGTTCATCGAATACTATAGCTGTAGAAAAATCATTTAAGATACACACGACTCCCGCCTACCTGTATAAAATTAACCCAAATCTTTCCGCGAAATGGCGGACCAAATACATTATTGGTGGCTGTGCCCTTTTGTGCGAGATCTTTGGCAAATGTGCGATTCAGTTATCTCAGAAATATTCAGTCAAACATTCTGCCTCTCACCTTACACAGCACTGTTTAAACTGCCACCCAAAAACTTAAACAAACATAATACCAAACTAATTATATCTATATGTACAGTCGCCAGATGTCTGATTGCAGCATCATGGAAATCCACTACACCTACTAAAACTGAATTAATCCGCAAAATCTGGTGGATGTGTTCGAATAAATATTTAGCAGCCTCACTGAAAAATAACACGAAACAATGGACCAAGGTGTGGTTCAATTGGGATCTGAAAATGAACCTTCTAACCCAGAAGGAAGGACGGGAAAACGAGGGGGGGGGGATGGGGGCCGGGAGCGGAGACCAGAGCTGAAAATATTTGAAGTATAATGTGAGAAGGTTATGGGTAAGGCGGGGGAGATGGAACACAAATGATAAAGGAATATGTTTAAACAATAAACACCAGGGGGAATACATACTACTACCATGAGACAGTTATGGATTCGGGCCGAAGGAAAAAGAGATCTTGACCTATATTACGGAGTTAACTAAAAAATTTAGTTCAAATAAATATTAGTTTATGTATAGTTTCTATCAGGATATTACATCAATGTAGAAGTGATTGGAAATTCTGGACGAAAGTATACTGGTATAATATATATAAATATATATATATATATATATATATATATATAATATATAAGTGGCCTGGATTATAATGGGAGCAACAGTGGATTATATCCTTATAAAAATAACTTAACTACGTAGTTGAGTGATTTTTATAAGAATATTCACCACTGCTGCTCCCCATACATGTGCCGTCCTCCTTCCACACCTTCCCTGTCAAACCAACCAAAGAAAAAACACAGATAAAACACACAGACCTTTACTGTGCAGAAAATCCTTCTGAGTCCTCCATCTCAAATGTATCTCTCACCCGATAACCTTTTAAATCCTGTCAGCCATGATTCAACTTCTGCCTGGTTCAGTCCGTGCAAGTGAGGTTAAACAGAGCGGCTCTTTCAGCTATGACACTTCAGCGGAAGTCAGTACCGGAAGTCAGTAGCTGGAACAGCCGCTCTGTTTAACCTCACTTGCACAGAATGAACCAGGCAGAAGTTGAATCATGGCGACAGGATTAAAAGGTTACCGGGTGAGAGATACATTTCAGATGGAGGACTCAGAAGGATTTCTGACACTAAAGCTCTGTGTGTTTTATCAATCTTTTTTCTTCCAGGGTTTGACAGGAAAAGTGCCGGGAAGTGGAGGAGAAAATTCCAGAAAAAAGACACTTAAAGTTAAAGTCTAGTATGTATTCCTTTCTACGGTATTTATTCATTTACTAATTTTATTGCAGGGCTGACAGGGAATATACCTTGTTTAATTACTTAGGGAAAGGATAACAGCTGGAAACTAGCCATCAAATTACATTTTTTAAACTTATATATTATAAGAAATAATACGCCCCATTACAGTGTGATATAAGGTTTATAAAGTCAACTCGGAGTTCCCTGTCCTGTATAAAAGCACTCGACCTTCGGTCTCGTGCTTTTATATGGCCAGGGAACTCCTCGGTGACTTTATATCCTTATATCACACTGTAAGGGGCGCATTATCCCTTATATATTTTTTTTTTAAGAAATGACACATATATGTATAATTTTTTGATGTATTTATTTCTACTTTTGTACAAGATGATATATTGACATGTCAATCATACTATATTTTCTTCTTTTACTCCATTTTGTATTGAAATGTTATTTAATTTAATAAAAAAAATATTGAACAAAAAAAAAATGGCAATATGAATTGCTGGTTCTACTAGTATCAGAATCCATGGTGAGCTTGGCAGTACCTGCTGCAGTTGTAAATGTAATCTATTGAAGCTGTTGTCCATTTTAAACAGTACTGTATTTTACAAGTGCACTAGGTTTGTTTAAAGTGTATGTCCAGCAAAAATGTAAGTTTGTTTCTAACTGATTTACTGAAGAACAGGAGGTAAATGGAGCGGGTCCGCGGGTAAGTGTCTCCTCCTCTCCTGTAAAATTCACTGAAGAATGGGAGGTAATATATACATATAAACATTGGTTTGCTATTTGGACACATGTATCATTGTGAACTGTTTATGCAAAACTGAAACATAAACGCATCTTACCTTTTCTCAGCATCTTCTGACACGGATATATTTGCTAAAGACCTTGGTAATATACACAAAAGAAATTGTATGGGAGAAACACAGCTCCACCAGTCAGCAAATAAAGGAGACTTAGCCTTGGTAAAAGATCTACTTAGAGCTGGAATAAATGTAAATCAGAAGGATAATGCAGGTTAGCTCTATCTTTACAATGTTGTTTGTATTTGTCTAAATTGTTATGATTTAGATTTAGTTTAGTTACTACAATGTAAAAATCTTCAAAAACGTGTTTTCAGTATTAAGGGGCTTGAAAACACATTGGATTTAATTGGCACCTGCACCTCCTAATTGTCCCACATTCCCCAACAAGTTACTCTAGAGAAAAAAATGTCTAGTGCAATCCTATTAAAATTGTGACCAGCCTTCCATCCTTAAAGGGCATGTTTTACCCTTAAATTAAATTATACACTTGAAATTCACCCTAAAAACAATAGTTAGACAGCTGACAGATGTTGGACTAACCTGTTATGCAGTGAAATGTTTTTCTCCCCTCTGTCTCTCAAAAGGTTCCCGTCTCCTCTCCAAGCTTTTACATACTCAGAAGAGGCAGCTAAATGAATAGCATTCTGTTATAGGTTGTAATGTCAACTGTCACATCCATGACTGACATATGCTAACCAGAAAGCAGTAAGAGGGGTAATAGAACATTGGGCAGGTATTTTCAGGTTAGTCTAACAACAGCTTTGTAACTATTGGAGTTTGGGGGTGATTTACCTAATTACATTTTTCATTTGAGTGGACTGACACTGATAGGACTTAAGCTTCAAACACACATTGGATAATTTTCGCACAATGTGCCCGATGAAGGTTCTACCATCTCATTATACACTAGTTCTGCCAATGGCGCCTGTACATACATCAACGATAGTGGATAGTGTTCGTTGGTAAAGGTGTTACAGGGCGTACATACTACATGACGTTCGTAATATTGCATGTTCGCAAAATGTTGCACATATGTATTTCATTCAATCTTACATCACAGTCTACCAATAAACTGCCGACCATGTACAAACAAACAACAATCGGCAGAACAAATCTGCCAGGCTGATCGTCAGAAAAACCCGAGAATAATCGCTGATTGTTGGTCTTGGAAGGTCGTTGGAGCTTCATTTTCACATGAATGTCGCACGATGGGTCGTTGGTCTGGCAAATCATGCGTGTGTACAAGGCTGTAGACTGAATTAGATTTGAAATGTAATGATATTAGTCTGACCGCAAATGTGTGTGTGCATTGAGAAACGTGGATGTGGAGAATTCAGCATGCTGCATTAAATTAGGCAAAACTAATCAGAAGCTAAGCAAAGCTGACATCAATGGAGACTGCTCACTTTGTTTTTGGAGATTACATTGTCTCCAAAGACACATGTCAAACATGTGGAAATATTTCTATAAATCCAAGTGCAGTGTTAGAGGTATGGTTACCAGACCACATACTGCTTGGAAGACACACTTAAACTTTACTGCACAATTAAAAAAAAAAAAAAAAAAAGTCTATAAATTGTATGTTAGGTAGGAGCTCTTATTCCTACCTCCTGTTTCCCAGTACAGAACATAACAGCTTTCAGAACTGCCACTTGCAGCTATGGCACCTGATTTCCAAGGGTTATTTTGGTAGTGGTGAGCTATTTTAATACCAAAAGTAGCAACTCACAAGGTGCCAGAACTGCAGGTAACTATGAGCCAACAAAAATGGAAATCTTATTCTATAATTAACTACATGTAAGTAGCACTTACTCTGATTTGTGTGTGTTGCTGCATGCCTTCAATCCAGCACACATTTTGTTCAGGAGCCGTATCCCCCTCCCTCTTTTAACCACTCCCACTTCCATCCGACCTGACTTTTTCCCACAAACCAACTGTCAAGCCTACACACAGCATGCAACATTCCAACTGTCAAAACTCTGTCACCATTCCAGCTACATTAAAAGAGATTGGATTGGATATCTAAAGAAATAGGGGGCATATCAACAAAAACAATGATACAGTGGTGGTTGGGAAGAATTATAGTGTCCAGTTATGGTCAATTTAAAATAACCTATTTTTCGGTATAGATGCCCTTTAAACCTACTGAAAGAGCAGTTGTCTCTCTTTATCTGCTCATGTGTGAAACAAAAAGAACCAGAACACGACTTGGAAGAACAGGTCATAAAAGGGGGGAACCCTTATGGTTTAAATTAGTGTGTAAGTTTAGACTCCTCCCACTGTCGTTATATAGCTGCTGCTTCATTTGTTGATTGTTATTCCCGAGGAAGGGTGGATACGTCCCCTGGAAACGTTGGATTGCTTTGTGTCTGAATAAACTGTAGGGGTTCCCCCCTTTTTATCACCTGCACCTGTTCATCCAAGTAGCGTTCTGGTTCCTCTTTTTGTTCTGCAGTGATGATTGGCCCTTTGGAATAGGGTTTGAACAGAGCAGGACCAGAGAAAACTAGCAGGTGTGTTAGTGTGCCTATTCATTACTATTTTAGTCTCTGCACAGTAGAGCCTAAATTTGCTCAGAAGAGTGTGTTCTGTGTAAGTGAGCAGGGAAAACAAGTTTTCCACCTACAAACTGTAGATTTGGCAACCTTGTTTTGCGTAACATTTGATTGTTCAGATTTTCATGGTTAGATTAGATAAGCAGTGAGCAATTATTTTTTCAAGGGGGAAAAATCTAGAAACTGGGACTGTTGTGGAAGGCCTGAATAAGGGCTAGGCCACAATACTGTGATTTAAAGGGTAAGGGTGGTCTCCAATTCTTCAAAAATAGTAAGGATTATATAAAAAGCCTTCCATCGTACCTTCAAAATAAAACCTAAATCACATATGTAGATAAAATTTGTGAAAAGTTATTGCTGGAGAAGTTCAGTAATATTACTTCCTGCTTGAAAACGTCCTGTTTTTAGCCATATGACCAGCTTGTAGTCATGTGACCAGCCTTTGCCTGCATTAATAGTCATTTTTTCCCCCCAGGTACTTTCCCCAGCATTAAGTCTTAACTGAGCATGCTTCTACCCCGGGGCAGAGGGGCTAGCAGAGTTCAGGTGATGTCACTAAAGCTACTAGAAGCAGGAAGTTTGAACATTCACCCCAATATCATTTCTCACAGGCTGAAGTCATAGATGTGATTGTCGGTTCATTATAAAGGAAATACTGCAGGATTTCATCTAATCCTTACTTGCTTGGAGACCAGAGTTGCCCTTTAATATGTAATCAGATTGCACATTAAAAATCACACACTAGTGTTGGGTAATTGGTCTGACCACACTAACTGTGCTGCGTTTTTTTACAAATTGCATGTGCGTTTTTTTTTACGAATTGCATGTGCTCCGTGGCACAAGAGGACCACTTCACACAGGAACACACATTTTCTACCTCACATTGTAGTGTGATTAAACTTAATTCTGCTGGATATTAATTTGATGTCATTATAAAAAAACAATAAAACTTACTGAATTTTATAAAAAGATTACATTAATATTTTGTTGGTTAATTGTATATTTTCATTATTAGATGCTGTAGGTATTCAGTAGAAGCAGTTAGTAATCAAAATGAAAAAAACATACAAGTTTAAGAGAAGGACAAGTAGGAGTTTAACATGTTTAGATTCATTCATTATAATTAATCAGCTCATTATTTTTTGATAAAATACTAAAAAACTTAAAGTCAATTAACCAGCCTAAGGCAATTAATGAAAAAATCAATGAAAAATTAATGATTTGGAATCCATGTCTTGGGTTAATGTTAGTATGCTATAGATAGAGATATAGGAGATAGATATATATATATGAGATGATATCGACAGATATATATATACGCTTTGCTGACTCCTCTTATATTTCCTCCCCATATGTTCCTGCCCGTACCCTCTGCACCTTTCTCTCTTGTGGCTCCCATCCTCTGGAATTCTATTCCCCTCTCTTTACGTCAAGAAATCTCAATTAGCAGGTTTAAATCTAGCCTTACATCCTACCTATCTGGTAACCAACACAGTATATGGTATCTATATGTGATACATCTAGCCTTACATCCTACCTATTGGGTAACCAGCACAGTATATGGTATCTATATATTATAAATCTAGCCTTACATCCTACCTATCTGGTAACCAGTACAGTATATGGTATCTATATATGATAAATCTAGCCTTACATCCTACCTATCTGGTAACCAGCACAGTATATGGTATCTATATATCTATATATGATAAATCTAGCCTTACATCCTACCTATCTGGTAACCAGCACAGTATATGGTATCTATATATCAATATATGATAAATCTTCCCTTACATCCTACCTATCTGGTAACCAGCACAGTATATGATATCTATATATGATAAATCTACCCTTACATCCTACCTATCTGGTAACCAGCACAGTATAAGGTATCTATATATCTATATATGATAAATCTACGCTTATATCCTACCTATCTGGTAACCAGCACGGTATATGGTATCTATATATCTATATATGATAAATCTACCCTTACATCCTACCTATCTGGTAACCAGCACGGCATATGGTATCTATATATCTATATATGATAAATCTAGCCTTACATCCTACCTATCTGGTAACCAGCACAGTCTATGATATTTATATATTTATATATATTAAATCTAGCCTTACATCCTACCTATCTGGTAACCAACACAGTATATGATATCTATATATCTATATATGATAAATCTACCCTTACATCCTACCTATATGGTACCCTGCACAGTATATGGTATCTATATATGATAAATCTATCCTTACATCCTACCTATCTGGTAACCAGCACAGTATATGATATCTATATATCTATATATGATAAATCTACCCTTACATCCTACCTATCTGGTAACCAGCACAGTATATGGTATCTATAAATATCTATATATGATAAATCTACCCTTACATCCTACCTATCTGGTAACCAGCACAGTATATGATATCTATATATCTATATATGATAAATCTACCCTTACATCCTACCTATCTGGTAACCAGCACAGTATATGGTATCTATATATCTATATATGATAAATCTATCCTTACATCCTACCTATCTGGTAACCAGCACAGTATATGGTATCTATATATAGATATATAGATACCATATACGTAAATCTATGTATGATAAATCTACCCTTACATCCTACCTGTCTGGTATCTTGTTTTATTTGCACTATACATGTCACTCCAGCACTTATACCCATTCCATTTCCATTTTAAGTATTGTGCAATAAACAGTTGTGATACGTATTTCTGATATGATCATTTTACACACACCACCCACACCTGGCACCACAGCCCACCCCCTGAGAAACACAGCACACACCCCCAGCTCAGTAGCACATACTATCTGCCACCACCAGACACCACCAGTACATCCCCCTGGCACCACCAGAAACCCCTCGGCACCACCAGCATACACCATACCTCCTTACAGACATTTTTATCACTTAAAAAGGATTATTTAAGATTTTCTCCTGTGCTAGTACTAACCTGTCAGGTGCTCAAGCAAACCACCAGCAGTAGCAAGGAGATTGGATTCGGGTTGGGTAAGGAACTTAGCCGCCGGTGGTCAAACACTTCTGCACGCTGCACAAAGATCAGAGGTAAACCTGCAGTGTATGCACCCCTGTGGCCTGTGGTACAGCTCACACTCACCCACTTTCACAATGAATGATGTGCTGCATGTCATCCTATCAGGATTGGAAGCCGAGTCATGCCCCCGGCAGACACATAATTTGAAGGTCAGACCGTCAGAAAAATAATTTTTTTTCAAGGCAGAGCTGAATTTCATACAGCCATACCAGGCCCCAGGATGGCCTGATGGGGCCCCCTGGCATCCAGGCCCCAGGCAGTTTTTTAAAGATTTCATATGTGTACCCAGCTTAAGGCTAGATTTACACAAAATCCTGTTTGTTGCACTCCAGAAGCAGAAATTATAACATATGTCCCATCAATTACCTGTTAGTAGGATCTTTAGCTGACACTACAAGCCACTACAAGTAGTAAGGGAGGGTGGGGAAAATTAGGAGCACTCACTAAACATTAATAATTTAATGACAAAACAAGCACAGAAAAATGTGAGTACCACCATTTTACATCTCTCAATTGTAGTTTCAGATAATGTAAAGTTGTTTGAGTGAGTATAGCGACCCTTTAAATGGATGACTTTAAAGACACAGACCCCTTTTCTGGTATTAACTCAAGGCTCTTAAGTGGCCAGCTGCCTCTTAAGCATTTGTATCGCATTGAGTGCTGCGTCAAATGCTTTTATCTGACCTTAAAATGCAATAACAAAGCCCAATGTTTACTTGACAACACAACCAATTTAGCCCTGGTTATGTTTATAATAACACAAACAATGTGCACAACTCACTTTATTTTTGTTTAGGTTGGACAGCACTACATGAGGCCTCCAGTAAAGGTTTCATTGACATAATCCAAGAATTACTGCATTCAGGTGCTAGTGTAAACAGCAAAGGACCAGATGGAATTCTGCCGATTCATCTTGCAGTCTTAGGAAACCATCTTAAGGTGCAGTATTAATTTGCTGCAGAATCAAGCAATTTCTGGGATTTAATAATATGGTAAACAGACGCGTTTTTAAAAAATCTATAACTTAAGTGCGCAGTCCTTGACATATCTGTTGTATTCAATTAGATCAACTGGACTTGAAATGTAGTTCTTGAAGACGTTTCGCTAGTCATCCGACTGGCTTTCTCAATTCAGAATGACTTGTACAAGAATCTGTGGCAATTATGTACCCTGGAAAATCCCAATTAGCGTATCCCTGTCTGCTTTAAACCGAACAACACACTGAGGCAGCAATTGGTACATCCGAAAGACCCAATACCAAAACACAAGAAAAGCGACATCATATATGCAGTGCAGTGCAGTGAAGAATGCTTGATTGTATGTGGGGGAGAACAAACAGCAACTGCATAACGTATGGCCCAGCACAGAAGAGCCAATTCCTCGGGTCAGGACTCAGCCGTGTATCTGCATCTTAAGGATAAAGGACAACCTTTGAAGATTGTAATGTTAACATACTGGCGAAGGAACGTGACTGGTTCAAGAGAGGTGTTAAGGAGGCCATTTATGTGAAAATAAGAAACCAAGCCTAAATAGAGGTGGGAGGGTTCGACACCAACTGTCTGCCATGTACAATGCTGTTTTAACACCTTACTCTGGGCGTTCCTATAACACCTCTTAGCCATATCTAATCACACCCTTAACACCTGGCTGTGATATGTAATTGGGATTTTCCAGGGTACATAATTGCCAAAGATTCTTGTACAAGTCATTCTGAATTGAGAAAGCCAGTCGGATGACTAGCGAAACGTCTTCAAGAACTACATTTCAAGTCAGTTGATCTAATTGAATACAACAGATATACCATGACCTGGATGAATGAGAACCTTCACAAGACAAGTCCTTGACATACATCTAAGAGATTTGGGGGGCGATGGTTTATTGTCACAATGTATGGGTTAGCGTGAGGTTTAGACTAATTTGGCGGGTGGATGCAGTCCTGAGGTTTCAATTTTAACACAGGGAGATTCATAATTCAAGTAGTACCGGTAGTTCCTGTAGGTGGGTCTCTTTTTAAATCAAAAGTAGCATATACTTCTAATAATACTTTTTAAATCAAAAGTAGCAGAATTAACTTGTTCACACAGTGAAAAACTGGGTACTAAAAAAAACAGTGGGACAGATTTCTCATAGGGAACACATAGCGTTATTATGCATCAGAAAAATTACCACATTTTTTGTTTTTGAACATTTGCATCTGGAGTAACGTATCCTGATTGTTATATACACATAGAAATAATATCGGCCAATAATATGGCTACAAAATGTCTGACACCAAGTTTTTATTCACAATATATAGAAGATTGGGTGTTGTACATCCATATTAAAGTGAGACCAAAAATATAATACATACAAAAAATAGAACTAATGTTTATTTATCCAGGGTTTAGCAGGCTGTTTGTAGTAGCAACCTTATGGAGGTAGCCAATATGCAATTAGAATTGTTTGGATGCGAATTTTTTGTATGTATTATATTTTTGGTCATTAGTTGCACTTATATGGATTACAACAGCCCAATGTTCTATTTATTGTGTGTACATTGAAGGTTGACCAGCCTTCTGGGAAATTGTACTCCACCCAGAGTTAGGTCATGTGCTCGTTTGAGTAAAGTACTTTAAACTAGAGAGTCGCTTCAAGCATCAGCCACACAGGAGAAGAAGCTGTCCGCTCTTAGCCAAAAAGGCAAGTACCGTAGGTTAGGACCAGTTAAAGAAATAAACCTGACGTGGTGACTGGGCTTAAAATAATTTGGCCAACTTATTGAACTAATTGCTTTTATTTATCAAGGGTTTAGCAGACTGTTTGTAGCAGAACCTTATGGAGGTAGCAATATGCAATTAGAATTGTTTTTGGCACTAGAATTCTATTTTTTTACAAGTTTTTATTGTTGGACACCCCTTCACAAATTGATTATCAACCTATACCACACCACGTGCCAGCCAATAATATCCATTGAGGTGATATGGAAAAATTAGCAGAAATATAAGCAGCACTGTCAAACACAATACAGCAATGGCATTTCAGTAGGTTAGAATGCTGTTTAGGTAGTAGGTATTCTACAATGCAAAGTTTAACTATATGCACATTCCCTGCTTCTAGTAGGTAACAAACGTTAAGAACAAATACAATCATTTTGGTTATTTCCAAAGTAAATCCCCCCCCCCTCCCCATAAATGTATTTTTTCAGGCTGGAGAGATATTACTGCAGTATGGGGCAGATCCATATGAAAAAGATGAAATCCAAGAAAAGCCTTTGACAAATCCTGTAATCACAGAATGACACAACTGCTTCAATCTTACCAGACTAACTTAGATCTTCCTCCAAACAAATTATGCCTGGTATGTAAAATGCTTTAAAATTATGTTTCAAGCAAGGCATGTTATATCTATATGGTCTCCATTGCCGTTGCCTTGTCCTTATTGTTTTATTAATGCATTAATGTTACATTGGATATATTTCCTGTAAATAGGTCTATGTAGCTACTCTAACCTAAATGCTAGGTCCTCAGCAGATCAGGGGGTACAGTTACCCCAAATTAACGCTGTGGTGAACCACTGTAGGAGGTTGGTGATCAAGAGGAAACACCACCTTTGGGAGGATGCGCTCCTTGCAGTTGGTTGCTTCATCTGCATATTGAAGGGAGGGTGGGGGGTAGTGGAAGGGAGTTATAAGTTTAGGTTGATTAACCCCTGCTCTGCTGTAATCTTATATTTTATTTCTTCATCCATGGAATAGGAAAAATGGAGAGGAGGGTGGATTATCACTTTAGTTCTCCTTTAACTCTTGAATGCATCAACATAAACATGTGCCATTAATTTTCTACATTTAAGAAAAAATAGGCAAACATGTGCTCCTTGTTTACGACTCAACAACGTAAAAAATGTACAGTAATCTGGATATGATTATATTAGTTGTATGTATTATGAATTGAAAATAGGACAAGACTGTATTTAAACAAGGCCACAATATCATAATGTATTCTCTGTTGCATCAGTCTGGCTGTACATTGCAGTAGTAATTTGGCCTAAGGCATCACTGACTATAAAAACATCCTGCAGGTAATTACATTTTTATGGATGCTATTTAGTAACTGCACAATGATGCTGAGTGTAATATTACACAGTGCACCATTGGCCCTAAAGAAAATATCATAATGCCTCATAAGGACCAAGAATACCCCAGTCAAACACAACACCCCTCCCACAACTTCCCAATAGAACTAGAAAACATTATACATAAACAGGAGATTAAATAAAAGCTCTTATTAAAAATGGTGCCAAGCAATCAGATTAGCTTCAAATGTTAAAAAAGATCCGATTAGTTGGGGCAAAATTATCACAGGCAATGGCGCCGATTGTAGCTACCCCTGGCTCCATTACTCTGCTACTCACCCTCTCCTGTATCAGGGATTTCCTTACTGTTCTGTGAAGTTACTACCTTGCCTGTTCCAGTGAACTACTTACCTTGCCTGTTCCAGAACTTACTTACCTTGCCTGTTTCCAGTGAACTTACTTACCTTGCCTGTTCCAGTGAACTTACTTACCTTGCCTGTTCCAGTGAACTTACCTGCTTCCAGTGAACTTACTACCTTGCCTGTTCCAGTGAATCACTTACCTTGCCAGTTCCAGTGAAGTTATTACCTTGCCTGTTCCAGCATCTTGGTATCCAGTTCCCAGCAGCCACTTGGTATCCAGTTCCCAGCAGCACATCTAGCATATAGTTCCCAGCAGCATCTTGGTATCCAGTTCCCAGCACTTGGTGTCAGCATACATTCCCATCAGCCTTGTCTGCTCCAGAATCCAAAACTAAAGACCTTGGTCCCTCCTGAAAGCATACCTGTGAGATACCCGGCTGTCCGGCTAAATTTGTTACAGTACATTCGGGCCATAGAAAAGCCTGAGGAGACCATGGCAGATTTGAGTAAAACTCTCCAGGCGTTGTCAAAACGCATGGAGGATATGAACATCATCAAGGGCAGTTGGCCCAATACATGGACTCTCTTGTTGCCAGACTTCCCTCGGCTTCAGCTCCCATCCTACACCAGCTCCGGGTGCCGCCTGGTCCTGCCAACCCTGCACTTCATAGAGAACCCTGCTACCTTCACCTTCCCATTTTGATGGTAATGCCCAAGCTTGCCAAAGATTATTAAACCAGTGCTGGATTCAATTTGAACTTCAGCCATCTCATTTTGTTCTGAAGGGCCAAGGGTAGACTATATAATTGCCTTGCTTGAAGGTAACGCTTTGGCCTGGGCCTCACTCTTATGGGAGAAGATGATCCCATATTCAACAATATAACTGCCTTCTTATATGTTCTGCAAGGTATTGCACCCAGGAAGATCTTTGGCTGCCTCGTCCCACTGATGCAACTCCGCCAAGGCTCTTTTCAGTGGGACAGTACGCCATTAATTTCGGACTTTTGCTGTGGAGATGTCCTGGAAAACAAAGCATTTACTGCAGCCTTTGTGCAAGGCTTGCGCAGCAGTTTTAGTTCATCTGGTCCTAGCCTTCCCTTTACAATTGAAGTTGCGCCTCCGACTTGGGTGTGGGAGCCGTCCTTTATCAAAGACAAGGCATCAAAGGGAAACTTCATCCTGTCCTTACTTTCTAAAAAGTGACACCCCAACGAGCGAACTATGATGTCGGTAATTGGGAACTTGTTGCCATCAAGTTAGCCCTCAAGGAGTAGGTCTTTTATTAGAAGCACCTCTTTACCTATCACCATCCTTACCGAAACATAAGAACCTCAAATACATTCAGAATCTTAAAGGTTAAATCCCGCACGGTGGTCCTTATGCTTTTTCCCGGTTCAACTTGTGTATCACACCTACCGACGTGGCTCAAAAACAAGAAAGCGACACTTCCAGATCATATGTTGTGTCAGACTCTTCTAACCAAGATATGGGCCCCATTATCCCTATGCTGCCTCTATTACTCCTAGGACACACCTTGGGCAAAATCTTCATTCCTATTCCACTTCGAAAAACTATCCTTCTTCAACATACTATTCTTCCAAGCAAGCCAGACTAAACGCACTAATCAGTCACTTGAACAATAACTTCGTTGTTACATTTCCTATACTCAGGATGATTGGTCAGACCTTCTGCTGAGTTTGACTATAACAATGCACGTCATGGCTCTACTGGAAAACTCCTTTTGTGTGACTTTGGAACTGATCCAAGATGTTTTCCCAAGATTCCATTTTCACAAAAATACCCACTGTCAATCACTTGCTGCCCGATATCGGCTATCTGGCATTCTACGGAAATCTACCTTCGGAAGTCTGCTCTTGTAGAAAAAACATCTGATAGGAGACTAGGGAACCTCCATCTTACTCTGTTAGAGTGTTGCTGTCCTCTGCTCATATTAATCTACATGTTCCCTCCTCAAGTTGGGACCACATTAATTTATCCTTTCCTATTCTGGGATTGGTGGGCCCATTTACTGTTCACCTCCAGCTTCCTTCAACATGTGGATTCCTAATGTGTTTCATATTTCTCTCATCAAACCGGTGTGCTCTAATCAATATTCCACACCTCTTCTACCTCCTACCTCCTGTTGATGACAACAAGAATTTGAGATCTAGAAGGTATTGGACTCTAGATACTTTAGAAGATCTCTTCAGTACCTGTCCACGGAAAGGTTTCAGTCCAGTAGAAAGAGCCTGGATTAAGGCTCTGGTCAAGGCTTTTCACAGGAGTTTTTCAGAAAACCTGGTCAGTTGGGTCCAATGGCCCCACACAGAGGGGGGGGGGTACTGTCACAAACTAACCTGCCCCTCCGGTCCGTGACGCTCTGCACTTGGGGTGGGCAGGTCGGTGACGTCATGATGTCAAGGAATAAGGATTCAATGCCGGCATCCTCCTGGACCCGGCGCCCGATTGTGCGTTTAGCTACCTCTTGCTCCATTACTCTGCTACTCACCTCTCCTGTATCCAGCGATTTCCTAACCTGTTCTGTGAGGTTACTTATCTTGCCTGTTCCAGTGAAGTCACTTACCTTACCTGTTCTGTGGACTTACTTCCCTTGCCAATTCCAGTGAACTTACTTACCTTGCCAGTTCCAGTGAAGTTACTTACCTTGCCAGTTCCAGTGAGTTACTTACCTTGCCTGTTCCAGCATCTTGGTATCCAGTTCCCAGCAGCATATTGGTATCCAGTTCATAGCAGCATCTTGGTATCCAGTTCCAGCAGCATCTTGGTATCCAGTTCCAGCAGCACTTTGATATCAGTCATACAATTTCTATCTGGTAACCAGCACAGTATATGATATCTATATATCTATGTATGATAAATCTACCCTTACATCCTACCTGTCTGGTATCTTGTTTTATTTGCACTGCATACATGTCACTCCAGCACTTATACCCATTCCATTTCCATTTTAAGTATTGTGCAATAAACAGTTTGTGATACGTATTTCTGATATGATTCATTTTACACACACACCCCCACCCTGGCACCACCAGCCCACCCCCTGAGAAACACCAGCACACACCCCCAGCTCCAGTAGCACATACTATCTGCCACCACCAGACACCACCAGTACATCCCCCTGGCACCACCAGAAACCCCCCTGGCACCACCAGCATACACCATACCTCCTTACAGACATTTTTATCACTTAAAAAGGATTATTTAAGATTTTCTCCTGTGCTAGTACTAACCTGTCAGGCTGTCAAGCAAACCACCAGCAGTAGCAAGGAGATTGGATTCGGGTTGGGTAAGGAACTTAGCCGCCGGTGCCGTCAAACACTTCTGCACGCTGCACAAAGATCCAGAGGTAAACCTGCAGTGTATGCACCCATGTGGCCTGTGTGTACAGCTCACACTCACCCACTTTACCAATGAATGATGTGCTGCATGTCATCCTATCAGGATTGGAAGCCCGAGTCATGCCCCCGGCAGACACATAATTTGAAGGTCAGACCGTCAGAAAAATAATTTTTTTTCAAGGCAGAGCTGAATTTTCATACAGCCATACCAGGCCCCAGGATGGCCCTGATGGGGCCCCCTGGCATCCAGGCCCCAGGCAGTTTTTTAAAGATTTCATATGTGTACCCAGCTTAAGGCTAGATTTACACAAAATCCTGTTTGTTTTGCACTCCAGAAGCAGAAATTATAACATATGTCCCATCAATTACCTGTTAGTAGGATCTTTAGCTGACACTACAAGCCACTACAGTGAGTAAGGGAGGGTGGGGAAAATTAGGAGCACTCACTAAACATTAATAATTTAATGACAAAACAAGCACAGATAAATGTGAGTACCACCATTTTACATCTCTCAATTGTAGTTTCAGATAATGTAAAGTTGTTTGAGTGAGTATAGCGACCCTTTAAATGGATGACTTTAAAGACACAGACCCCTTTTCTGGTATTAACTCAAGGCTCTTAAGTGGCCAGCTGCCTCTTAAGCATTTGTATCGCATTGAGTGCTGCGTCAAATGCTTTTATCTGACCTTAAAATGCAATAACTAAAGCCCAATGTTTACTTGACAACACAACCAATTTAGCCCTGGTTATGTTTTATAATAACACAAACAATGTGCACAACTCACTTTATTTTTGTTTAGGTTGGACAGCACTACATGAGGCCTCCAGTAAAGGTTTCATTGACATAATCCAAGAATTACTGCATTCAGGTGCTAGTGTAAACAGCAAAGGACCAGATGGAATTCTGCCGATTCATCTTGCAGTCTTAGGAAACCATCTTAAGGTGCAGTATTAATTTGCTGCAGAATCAAGCAATTTCTGGGATTTAATAATATGGTAAACAGACGCGTTTTTAAAAAATCTATAACTTAAGTGCGCAGTCCTTGACATATCTGTTGTATTCAATTAGATCAACTGGACTTGAAATGTAGTTCTTGAAGACGTTTCGCTAGTCATCCGACTGGCTTTCTCAATTCAGAATGACTTGTACAAGAATCTGTGGCAATTATGTACCCTGGAAAATCCCAATTAGGTATCACCTGTATGCTTAACCGAACAACACACTGAGGCAGCAATTGGTACATCCGAAAGACCCAATACCAAAACACAAGAAAAGCGACATCATATATGCAGTGCAGTGCAGTGAAGAATGCTCTGATTTGTATGTGGGGGAGACAAACAGCAACTGCATCAACGTATGGCCCAGCACAGAAGAGCCAATTCCCGGGTCAGGACTCAGCGTGTATCTGCATCTTAAGGATAAAGGACATACCTTTGAGATTGTAATGTTAACATACTGGCGAAGGAACGTGAACTGGTCAGGAGGGTGTAAGGAGGCCATTTATGTGAAAATAAAGAAACCAAGCCTAAATAGAGGTGGGAGGGTTCGACACCAACTGTCTGCCATGTACAATGCTGTTTTAAACACTTACTCTGGGGTTCCATAACACCTCTTAGCCACTATCTAATCACACCCTTAACACCTGGCTGTGATATGCTAATTGGGATTTCCAGGGTACATATTGCCACAGATTCTTGTACAAGTCATTCTGAATTGAGAAAGCCAGTCGGATGACTAGCGAAACGTCTTCAAGAACTACATTTCAAGTCCAGTTGATCTAATTGAATACAACAGATATACCATGACCTGGATGAATGAGAACCTTCACAAGCATAGTCCTTGACATACATCTAAGAGATTTGGGGGGCGATGGTTTATTGTCACAATGTATTGGGTTAGCGTGAGGTTTAGACTAATTTTGGCGGGTGGATGCAGTCCTGAGGTTTCAATTTTAACACAGGGAGATTCATAATTCAAGTAGTACCGGTAGTTCCTGTAGGTGGGTCTCTTTTTAAATCAAAAGTAGCATATACTTCTAATAATACTTTTTAAATCAAAAGTAGCAGAATTAACTTGTTCACACAGTGAAATACCTGGGTACTAAAAAAAACAGTGGGACAGATTTCTCATAGGGAACACATAGCGTTATTATGCAATCAGAAAAATTACCACATTTTTTGTTTTTTGAACATTTGCATCTGGATGAACGTATCCCTGATTGTTATATACACATAGAAATAATATCGGCCAATAATATGGCTACAAAATGTCTGACACCAAGTTTTTATTCACAATATATAGAAGATTGGGCTGTTGTACATCCATATTAAAGTGAGACCAAAAATATAATACATACAAAAAATAGAACTAATTGCTTTTATTTATCCAGGGTTTAGCAGGCTGTTTGTAGTAGCAACCTTATGGAGGTAGCCAATATGCAATTAGAATTGTTTGTGCACTAGAATTTTTTTGTATGTATTATATTTTTGGTCATTAGTTGCACTTTAATATGGATATACAACAGCCCAATGTTCTATATATTGTGTGTCACATTGAAGGTTTGACCAAGCCTTCTGGGAAATTGTACTCCACCCAGAGTTAGGTCATGTGCTCGTTTGAGTAAAGTACTTTAAACTAGAGAGTCAGCTTCAAGCATCCAGGCCACACAGGAGAAGCTGTCAGCTCATTCAGCCAAAAAGGCAAGTACCAGTAGGTTAGGACCCAGTTAAAGAAATAAACCTTGACGTGGTGACTGGGCTTAAAATAATTTGGCCAACTTATTGAACTAATTGCTTTTATTTATCAAGGGTTTAGCAGACTGTTTGTAGCAGAACCTTATGGAGGTAGCCAATATGCAATTAGAATTGTTTGTGCACTAGAATTCTATTTTTTTTACCAAGTTTTTATTGTTGGACACCCCTTCACAAATTGATTATCAACCTATACCACACCACGTGCCAGCCAATAATATCACTTGAGGTGATATGGAAAAATTAGCAGAAATATCAAGCAGCACTGTCAAACACAATACAGCAATGGCATTTTCAGTAGGTTAGAATGCTGTTTTAGGTAGTAGGTATTCTACAATGCAAAGTTTAACTATATGCACATTCCCTGCTTCTAGTAGGTAACAAACGTTAAAGAACAAATACAATCATTTTGGTTATTTCCAAAGTAAATCCCCCCCCCCTCCCCATAAATGTATTTTTCAGGCTGGAGAGATATTACTGCAGTATGGGGCAGATCCATATGAAAAAGATGAAATCCAAGAAAATGCCTTTGACAAATCCTGTAATCACAGAATGACACAACTGCTTCAATCTTACCAGACTAACTTAGATCCTTCCTCCAAACAAATTATGCCTGGTATGTAAAATGCTTTAAAATTATGTTTCAAGCAAGGCATGTTATATCTATATGGTCTCCCATTGCCGTTGCCTTTGTCCTTATTGTTTTATTAATGCATTAATGTTACCATTGGATATATTTCCTGTAAATAGGTCTATGTAGCTACTCTAACCTAAATGCTAGGTCCTCAGCAGATCAGGGGGTACAGTTACCCCAAACTTAACGCTGTGGTGAACCCACTGTAGGAGGTTGGTGATCAAGAGGAAACACCACCTTTGGGAGGATGCGCTCCTTGCAGTTGGTTGCTTCATCTGCATATTGAAGGGAGGGTGGGGGTAGTGGAAGGGAGTTATAAGTTTAGGTTGATCATACCCCTGCTCTGCTGTAATCTTATATTTTATTTCTTCATCCATGGAATAGGAAAAATGGAGAGGAGGGTGGATTATCACTTTAGTTCTCCTTTAACTCTTGAATGCATCAACATAAACATGTGCCATTAATTTTCTACATTTAAGAAAAAAATAGGCAAACCATGTGCTCCTTGTTTACGACTCAACAACGTAGAAAAATGTACAGTAATCTGGATATGATTAATTATTAGGTTGTATGTATGAATTGAAAATATGGACAAGACTGTATTTATAACAAGGCCACAATATCATAATGTATTCTCTGTTGCATCAGTCTGGCTGTACATTGCAGTAGTAATTCTGGCCTAAGGCATCACTGACTATAAAAACATCCCTGCAGGTAAATATTACATTTTTATGGATGCTATTTAGTCAACTGCACAATGATGCTGAGTGTATAATATTACACAGTGCACCATTGGCCCTAAAGAAAATATCATAATGCCTCATAAGGACCAAGAAATACCCCAGTCAAACACAACACCCCTCCCACAATTCTTCCCAATAGAACTAGAAACCATTATACATAAACAGGGAGATTAAATAAAAGCTCTTATTAAAAATGGTGCCAAGCAATCAGATATTAGCTTTCAAATGTTAAAAAAGATCCGATTAGTTGGGGCAAAATTATCACAGACAATGGCGCCCGATTGTAGCTACCCCTGGCTCCATTACTCTGCTACTCACCTCTCCTGTATCCAGGGATTTCCTTACCTGTTCTGTGAAGTTACTTACCTTGCCTGTTCCAGTGAACTTACTTACCTTGCCTGTTCCAGTGAACTTACTTACCTTGCCTGTTCCAGTGAACTTACTTACCTTGCCTGTTCCAGTGAACTTACTTACCTTGCCTGTTCCAGTGAACTTACTTACCTTGCCTGTTCCAGTGAAGTCACTTACCTTGCCAGTTCCAGTGAAGTTACTTACCTTGCCTGTTCCAGCATCTTGGTATCCAGTTCCCAGCAGCCACTTGGTATCCAGTTCCCAGCAGCACATCTAGCATATAGTTCCCAGCAGCATCTTGGTATCCAGTTCCCAGCACCTTGGTGTCCAGCATACAATTCCCATCAGCCTTGTCTGCTCCAGAATCCAAAACTAAAGACCTTGGTCTCCTCCTGAAAGCATACCTGTGAGTACCCCGGCTGTCCGGCTAAATTTGTTACAGTACATTCGGGCCATAGAAACGCCTGAGGAGACCATGGCAGATTTGAGTAAAACTCTCCAGGCGTTGTCAAAACGCATGGATGTATATGAACATCATCAAGGGCAGTTGGCCCAATACATGGACTCTCTTGTTGCCAGACTTCCCTCGGCTTCAGCTCCCATTCCTACACCAGCTCCGGTGCCGCCTGGTCCTGCCAACCCTGCACTTCATAGAGAACCCTGCATACCTTCACCTTCCCATTTTGATGGTAATGCCCAAGCTTGCCAAAGATTATTAAACCAGTGCTGGATTCAATTTGAACTTCAGCCATCTCATTTTGTCTCTGAACGGGCCAAGGTAGACTATATAATTGCCTTGCTTGAAGGTAACGCTTTGGCCTGGGCCTCACTCTTATGGGAGAAAGATGATCCCATATTCAACAATATAACTGCCTTCTTATATATGTTCTGCAAGGTCATTGACACTCCAGGAAGATCTTTGGCTGCCTCGTCCCACTTGATGCAACTCCGCCAAGGCTCTTATTCAGTGGGACAGTACGCCATTTAATTTCGGACTTTTGCTGTGGAGATGTCCTGGAATAACAAAGCATTTACTGCAGCCTTTGTGCAAGGCTTGCGCAGCAGTTTTAGTTCATCTGGCTCCTAGCCTTCCCTTTTACATTGAAGTTGACGCCTCCGACTTGGGTGTGGGAGCCGTCCTTTATCAAAGACAAGGCATCAAAGGGAAACTTCATCCTTGTCCTTACTTTTCTAAAAAGTGACTACCCAACGAGCGGAACTATGATGTCGGTAATTGGGAACTTGTTGCCATCAAGTTAGCCCTCAAGGAGTAGCGTCTTTTATTAGAAGGCACCTCTTTACCTATCACCATCCTTACCGAACATAAGAACCTCAAATACATTCAGAATCTTAAAAGGTTAAATCCCCGCACGGTGGTCCTTATGCTTTTCCCGGTTCAACTTTGTTATCACCTACCGACGTGGCTCCAAAAACAAGAAAGCTGACACTTTCTCCAGATCATATGTTGTGTCAGACTCTTCTAACCAAGATATGGGCCCCATTATCCCTACTGCTAGCCTCTATTACTCCTAGGACACACCTTTGGGCAAAATCTTCATTCCTATTCCACTTCGAAAAACTATCCTTCTTCAACATACTCATTCTTCCAAGCAAGCCAGACTAAACGCACTAATCAGTCACTTGAACAATAACTTCGTTGTTACATTTCCTATACTCAGGATGATTGGTCAGACCTTCTGCTGAGTTTGACTATAACAATGCACGTCATGGCTCTACTGGAAAATCTCCTTTTTGTGTGACTTTGGAACTGATCCAAGATGTTTTCCCCAAGATTCCATTTTCACAAAAATACCCACTGTCAATCACTCTGCTGCCCAGATATCGGCTATCTGGCATTCTACGGAAATCTACCTTCGGAAGTCTGCTCTTGTAGAAAAAACATCTGATAGGAGACTTAGGGAACCTCCATCTTACTCTGTTAGAGTGTTGCTGTCCTCTGCTCATATTAATCTACATGTTCCCTCCTCCAAGTTGGGACCCACATTAATTTATCCTTTCCCTATTCTGGGATTGGTGGGCCCATTTACTGTTCACCTCCAGCTTCCTTCCAACATGTGGATTCCTAATGTGTTTCATATTTCTCTCATCAAACCGGTGTGCTCTAATCAATATTCCACACCTCTTCTACCTCCTACCTCCTGTTGATGATCAACAAGAATTTGAGATCTAGAAGGTATTGGACTCTAGATACTTTAGAAGATCTCTTCAGTACCTGGTCCACTGGAAAGGTTTCAGTCCAGTAGAAAGAGCCTGGATTAAGGCTCTGGTCAAGGCTTTTCACAGGAGTTTTTCAGAAAAACCTGGTCAGTTGGGTCCAATGGCCCCACACAGAGGGGGGGGGGTACTGTCACAAACTAACCTGCCCCTCCGGTCCCGTGACGCTCTGCACTTGCGGGTGGGCAGCGTCGGTGACGTCATGATGTCAAGGAATAAGGATTCAAATGCCGGCATCCTCCTGGACCCGGCGCCCGATTGTAGCGTTTAGCTACCTCTTGCTCCATTACTCTGCTACTCACCTCTCCTGTATCCAGCGATTTCCTAACCTGTTCTGTGAGGTTACTTATCTTGCCTGTTCCAGTGAAGTCACTTACCTTACCTGTTCTGTGGACTTACTTCCCTTGCCAATTCCAGTGAACTTACTTACCTTGCCAGTTCCAGTGAAGTTACTTACCTTGCCAGTTCCAGTGAAGTTACTTACCTTGCCTGTTCCAGCATCTTGGTATCCAGTTCCCAGCAGCATATTGGTATCCAGTTCATAGCAGCATCTTGGTATCCAGTTCCCAGCAGCATCTTGGTATCCAGTTCCCAGCAGCACTTTGATATCGAGCATACAATTCCCATCAGCCGCGTCTGCTCCAGAATCCAAACCTACAGAAACCTACAAAACCTACAAACCTACACCTATGGTCTCCTCCTGAAAGCGTACCTGTGAGTACCCGGCCATCCGGCTGAATTTGTTACACATTTTAAATGATAAACTTTTATTGAAATAGTATTCAAAATTAAACAAATATTTGTATCACTTTTACTGACTTGTTTTAATATAGAGATTACTATTATTCCGTTTTAACTGAATACAAATGGCTGTTCCCTGGGAATTCTTTTATTTATCTTGTTATGTTGGAAGCTGTCTCTTCCTACCTCTTTCACTGCTCTGCTGAACCAGGTTAATCTTTACAGGGAGGACTCTCTTCCTGCCTCCTCCATTGCTCTGCTGAACCAGGGTACTCTTTACCGGAAGTTCTCTCTTCCTACCTCTTTCCCTGCTCTTCTAAACCATGGTACTCTTTACAGGAAGCACTCCCTTCCTACCTCCTGCATTGCTCTGCTGAACCAAGGTACTTTTTACAGAAAGCACTCGCTTCCTACCTCCTCCACTGCTCAACTGAACAAGGATAATGTTTACACTAAGCACTCACTTCTTGTTACCTCAATAGCTCTGCTGAACCAGGGTACTATTTACAGGAAGCTCTCTCTTCCTACCTCTTCCACTGCTCTGCTAAACCATGGTACTCTTTTGCAGGGAGCACTCTTTTCCTACCTCTTCCACTGCTCTGCTCTTACTACCACCTCTATTTCTCCCCTGAACTTGGGTACACTTTACAGGAAGTACTCTCTTTCTGCCACCTCCATTGCTCTGCTTAACCAGGGTATTTTTATAGGAAGCTCTCTCTGCCTACCTCCCCCACTGCTCTGCTGAACCAGGGTACTCTTTTGCAGGGCGCACTCTTTTCCTACCTCTTCCACTGCTCTGCTGAACCAGGATACTCTTCACAAGAAGCTTTCTCTTTCTGTCACCTCCATTGTTCTGCTGAACCAGGGTACTTTCAACAGGAAGCACTCTCCTCCTGCCACATTCATTGCTCTGCCGAACCAGTGTAATTTTTACAGGGAACACTATCTTTCTACCTCCTCCACTTCTCTGCTCAACCTGGGTACTGATTACAGGAAGCACTCACTTCCTACCTCCTCCAAAAATTACTAGAGACTCTTTATGTACAAAACTTTATGTACAAAACAACTATATTTCTACATAACGTATATTTTTTAAAAATATTTATTATATTCGTATAAATTGATAATCAAGAAAGAAATCGATAAATTATTTAGTGGAAGGTGAAAATTAGTGTATACATGAAAATTGGGTTTGGCTGATAAACACTGGTCTAGGGTCATTAAAGGGCGTGTCCACCCCCCAAACTAAAATTTGCCTCACTGTAGGCCCCACTGTGTAGTGTAAAAAAAATTATCTTCTGCTCCTTATGGTTGTCCTGCATGGCCTGATGAAATTTCGAAAAAACAAACAATAGGAGCCTCTTTGAATGTGATCTGTGCCTGTCACTTCCTGCTCCTTTAAAGGTTTGTACACATGTGATGCATGATGTGTATGAACGGCTGTTTCGGGCGATAATCACTCTGTGTATTGGCACTTTCTCGGGTGGTCGCCGCTGCGAAGAGGCGCGGCGGGGCATTTGTCGCCCTCGCCTCCTGTGGCGTAGGCAAACGCCGTCCTCGCCCCCAGCGGTGGCGGCAATCACCAGCCGCTACCCCTTCCCAGCAGCCCCTCCCAACCCCATCCCCGCTCGTGGCGAACAAATGGAACAGGCGGCTAGGAGGGGCTGCTGGGAAGGGGCCTTTTGGGGCTTAAGGGGTCCCGCAGCTCAAGCCGGGACTCCCCGGCCCTATCAGGGCCTTTGCGACACTGACAAGTGCCCTTGCGGCTCTAACAAGAACCCTTTGGGGCTTAGGGGTCCAGCAGCTACTGCAATGGCATCTACTGCAATGGCATCTGAGGTCCGCGACGGAGTGCACCTCTTTATATAGGTTTGCACAAAACCTTAATCCATTTCTGATTGGTCAATTTTTTAATGCTTGGTTTACATGCTTTACATTAACCAATCAAATTTCGGAAAATCTGCGCATTGTGCAAAGTGCAGTATCGCCGGGAAGGGACTTAAAATTACCACCGGACATCGCGGCGATGGCGCTGGCCGTTATAAATATGGTGATATCGCTATTTTCGCGGCCGCGATGTGCAGCGGTAATTTTTGGGCGCTATTTATGCTATTTATGCTAAATTTGCCCCCTAGAGTTTAGGATGGGAGGGGGTTGCCCTACATTATTTTGTTTTTTGGAGGGTTGGAGATACCCTTTTAGTGACTAGTTCATTTACCCTATGGGATTTAGAAATAGTTTAGTAAGCAGTTTCTCCCTGAATGAAAAAAGAATGGTGTATGGATTTTTGTATTTTTTTGTTTTCAATGGGGATTTCTCCAGATCAAATCATCCACATGGAAAGCAGTGAAATGACTGGGCTCCCCAGTAACAATATATTGGGTCACCTCACTGATTTATTTACAATGGATTTTTTTTATGGGAAGAGTAAATTTGCCCCCCCCTGCTCCCATAGTAGTTCAGCCTCTGTACACTATTATGTAACATATGTATCAGTAGATTATAACTGGAAATGTTATTTTGTTGTATAACGTTTGTAAACCAGAACATTTTTGCCACTTTCATCAATATGTGACCTTAGTAAGTCAATATAAACACATTAGCTACATTGGAGAACACAATAACAAAGTATGGCAGGATCTGTGGAGCTGGTGAACTTTGAATGGACTCCCTAATGGAGCAGCACATTTGCACAACTTTTAATGGTTTCTAAGTCCTTCAGGGAGATTTTAACCTCTTATCATGTTGTCTCAACCCTACCAATGCTTTTGGATCAAAATCTCTCTTTATGTTGCTTCTGGCAATTTTCTCTTAGTTTTCAAGGTTTGTTTCATAGTTATTTGGTCATGCTAATTTACTCATATATTAAAAAAATGGTTTGTTAAATATTCACACATATGGGTGCAGTGTAGCTGAGATTAGCTAAAGAACATATAATAAATTCTAGCTGAACGTTGTCACTAAAAATATTTAACATGTTTTATTTCTTTATGGGTGTTATAAAAGTGCAACAACAAAATGGTTTGAATGAATGAACCTGACCTGACCTGTGATTTTATTTTGCAGAATCAAAACATTTTCAGCCCAATGTAGATTCTCCTTCTCCGCTTCCTCCTCACTATGCAACTAGAGAGAAATGTGGGCAGGTAGAGTCTTTTCTTATAGCACGTGTGGTTAAAAATAAAACATTTCTTACCAGTTACATGGCTATTCTGGAAACAGAGGAGACAGCTTTGCTGTGGCCTTAGTAAGTCACTGCTAAAATGACTATTGACAGTTTTATATAGACAGTTTTATATATTACATAGTAACCTAAAAATGAAACATGGTAAACTGTTAAATACATTTGATGCTCTGTTGGTAAATATATCATATAAATAAGACGTTATAAGTAGAGAATGGTATCCCAGAGCAAACAGGCTCAAACAATTATTTGCAAATAGATGTTTGAGTCTGTTCCTTCTAGGCTACCATCCTCTACTTATAACTTGTCCTTGGATATATAAATTGTATTGGGGCGACAGTGTTTGGTGGTCTGGTTATCACAGCACCAACTGGTCCAGTGGGTTACCATATTGACTTATATTTTATAAATAGTTTAGTCATTAAATCAAATATTAATTAAAGTTTCCAGTATTGTTTCTTTTTTCCCAACATTGAAATTAGCATCAGTCTATTCTGGACACTTTAGAAGAGACACAAAATAGACAAAGAAATCTCTTGTCAAAAAAACTCCTCAAACCACTCGATGCAGGTAAAATATTTTTATTAAGAGAAGTTTAGCATAAAGCGTGTATTCCTGGTTCATTGATTTGTCTGTTGGATGGGAAAATTTAGTCATAATTAATCTGTGTGTAACAGGACTTAAAAGGCCCATGCACCCAAATATAGGGGCCTATTAATGTTATTATAGGGTTCTAGGCTATTGTAATTGGTTAATAAAAGTAAATTATAAGTCTGACTAGGAACAAGGACACACTGCAAGACGCAAAACAATGCATTGTCTTTGTATATGTTTTTAAATGAGTTTCAATTAAACAGAGAAACCTATTAATCTGGCTTACATACTTGGAAGGATATAATACTTTTATTTTGTTATATGTTACTGTTTAGTAACATATATAGTAACATGGCAGCTGGTCCAAACAATAGATCACTCCCCAATCAGAAATAGTCCAGTGAGTCACACTACTAGGCCAGATAACAAACACGGTGGGGGAGTTGGCATTCTTCTTTCCAAGCATTGTTCTTTCAAACCCATCACACCCTTACCAGCCCTCTCCTGTCTATCTTTTGAGTCCCACTCAGTCTGTATTTACTTTCCCACATCCCTACAGATTGCAGTTATTTATCTATTTTCTTTGATCACCTCTCAGCTTGGTTATCCCACGTTCTCTCCACTTACATCTTCTCAATTATCATATGGGATTTCAACATCCCCGTCAATACTAACAACTCTGTTGCCCCAAAAATTCTCTCCCTTACCTCCAAAATTACTTCTCTTCACTCATATTCACACAATCCCATAACCCCAAACAGCTCTTCAAATTTTTTTTTACTTCCTGCTCTGTCCACCACCTCCTCCGTCTACTCTCTGTTTATTGGCTGATGAAATTGCCTCATATTTCACAGAAAAAAAACATCAGAAATTGCTTTCCTGCACACCCTAGCTCCTCCCTACAGCTCCCAACCACTGCCACTGCACAGAGTTACCGCACCTGTGTATTGGGATCCCCTCCTACAGAAAGCCGGTGCTCGATTGCCTCTAAGAAACTAAATAGGTCTCCCCATCGGTGCATAATGTAACTGTGTTGAGGATCCCAAAGCGTCCGAAAGGCAGGCAACCAGACTCCAATAAAGTAGTCATCGACAGGCTTTCTCAATTCACAGAATATTTTAAAATCACATAGCGGCCATGACCTCCTGGGACATATACATATGGGTGGTGTGACGGAGCACCAGGGGTCTGTTATAACATGAATTAGTAAATGCTATGTAAGGGAGAGTGTGGTTCCCGGCACCACCTCTCCCAGTATTATATCTTGTGTTAATAATGTATATGTAAAATGTACCAAGCACACTGTTGGGGATATGCAGTTAGTCCTTTGTCCACAAGATGGCTCAATGGGTAAAACTCCTGGGACTGCCTGTCATAAACTCATTAGCACAGTGCCTATTTGGCTACGTGGATGGATTGAGTTAAGTAATTGCTGATTGGTCTGCTGTTCAGTAAGTCTGATGATTGGCTGCTGGTTAAAGGTTGGTCATTTGCACTTCAAAGGGAATGTGGGAAGAAATGTGGGGGAAGCACATAGACAAAGGAAGAGCTAGGATAGCTTGAGTGCCTAGCATCTCAGAGCTGTGGCAGACTACCCTGTCCTTTAGCTTAAAAGCAAGGGACCCAGGAGCCAGGAAGGCAGAAGCTGACCAACAGAAGCCAGCAGCAGCCCAGCAGTTTGGAGCCAAGGCAGTGGAGCCCAAAGATTCCAGGAACTGCATCCCAAGGACAGTGCTTGATTGGTAGGATATGGTTAAGGTCCTTCAGTTGTAAAAGACCTTGTGTGGTCTGGTTTGCCTTATTTCCCATAACCTCACACAGGGCGTCCTGTGACAGGTGGACACACAGAATGCTCCACCCTACGCATTTCGTAGATCTCGTCCACTTCCTCAGGGGCTCAGAGGGTGTTCCTAGCGTCCATCTTTTTAAGCACTAATATTAACCCCTCATTATACAAAATGTTTTTAAAACACCCATAAAAGCATACTTCCTAATGCACTCACATTTCTTTAGTATCGAGACACAGAAAGGGCATCAGAAAGGCAAATTTCTCATATCTTAGAATAAATGTTAGATGCAGTCTAACCAATCGATCTTACCTAATTGTTGGTAAGTATACACGGTAAGTATATATACAAAATATATTAATAAGACACTAAGCTGAAAAGCTAATAAACTGCCATAATACATTATAATTACATATATCTATATATGCAGCCATTAATAAAAATGTATAGAAATATGTAAAAAGAGATACCAATTTATGAAACTAATCTGTAAGCATTGTTTGGATGAAGAATACCATACAATCTGCAATTATGTATCCAGGGAGATTTGATCATGTTAGGAGTATATGGACCGTTCTAGTTACCCACAAAAGCAACTCAATTTGAAATCCCTATTTAAACCAAAAGGGGAAACTATACGAAGGGAACGTATCCAATATGCCTCTTTTCTCAAAAGACTCAATTCTTATAGGCCAGTCTAGCTCTTTTGCCTATGTATTGCCTGCCGCATATACAGGTGGCCAAATTTACTACATAAGATGATTTAAAATTAAAATATCTATTAATACAAAAATCTTTGTCTATGTGGCTACTCCTGAATGTATTAGAAATGTAGTTATAAAGCTGGATTTCAGTATCACCTGTATGCGCATAATACCCAAATTTACATCTCTGCCCCAGATCTCCCTACATTGAAATCCCAGGTCCCTAACTGCCTTCGTGTCCTCCAGCTTCCTCAAACTAAACATGGACAAGACTGAACTTGTCCTTTTCCCACCCTCACAACCTGTTCCCCTCCCTAGCCTTACTATTAATATTAACACACCTATATCCCCATATTCTCAAGTACATTGCCTGGAAATAACGCTAGATTCAGATATTTCCTTCAAACCCCATGTCAACAGGCTTACCAACTCCTGTTGGCTCCAACTCAAAAACATCTCCTGCATTCATCCCTTCCTCTCAAAAGAAGCTACAAAATCTTAGTCCATACCCTAATCATATCCTGGCTAGACTACTGCAACACACTCCTGTGTGGTTTACCAAATAATCGCCTGGCACCACTTCAACCTGGCTCATTTATTTCTCTTCTCACTCCTCTAACGCCTCTCCTCTCTGTCAGTCCCTACACTGCTGCCCATTACACAAAGGATCCAGTTCAAGTTGCTTACCCTATCCTATAAAGCTCTATCCAACACAGCCCCTCCAGACGTCTCAGAGCAGATCCACCGATACCGTCCCAGGCGCAACCTCTGCTCTGCAAATGATATCCTCCTCTCATCCACCCTTGTCACCTCTTCCCATGCCCACATTCAGAACTTTGCTGCCCCTCTGCTCTGAAACTTCCTTCCTCTGTCTGTCCATCATTCGCCATCCCATAATACCTTTATACATAACCTTAAATGTCTCCTCTTTAGGCAAGCCTTCAACCTTGCCTAGACATTCCCCCTATTACTAACCCAACTTGATCCAACCTGCCTCCGCACTCCACTGCCAATCTGTTTACAGCCTACTGATTCACGTCACCTTTTGTCTCACCCCCATTTCCTCTAGACTGTAAGCTCTGTGGGCAGGGTCCTCTTTTCTTATTTCCTCACTTTGTCTACTTATAACAGTTTTACCTGTGTATGTAATATGTATGACTTTGTATAATATGTATTACCCTGTATGTAATTTATGACTATGTAATTGTAAAGCGCCATGGAAAATGCTGGCGCTATATAAATCCATAATAATATAAATAATCTTGTGCCTCTTAATTTTTTTATCTGATCAATCTATTGAGGCATGCTTTGTTCTCGTTGCGGTAGAAGGCATGCAGCCATTAATCCCCTGTCACTGCCTCTGTCTACAACTTTTGACTTATCATACATTTGATGGGTAAACTTCCCAAAAATTGTCTGTGAGTCTATCAATCAGCAGCTTCATAGGAACTGTTTTTTTGCCCGATTCAATCTGCCCAGAAAATTAAACCATGTGAGGCCAAAGTTTTTTAGGTTTCATTTATAATCTTCCTAGTACCAATTTGTATTATTACATTGTCATTACATTTTTTATTAATTTGCAGAACTAGCCTTTGAAAGTCGTTTGTTAATAATCCAGTGATTACGTTACCAATATTCAGACAGTACTGGTATTCTTACAAGCTTTTTTATTATGTATAATTGCAGTTTAAATGACTTTTGTTGTTTTTTATGGACAGACATATATGTTGAAGAAATGCACCACATTCAAGATATTTTAAATAAAGTTGTCGCCATGCAAAAAAATGAAAGAGATATCCTTGCCAAAAAATACAGGTAATACCTGAATTTCATTTTAGTATTAATTGTAATATTAAGTGTTCATTCATCATAATGGCAAAAGATTTAATTTATGTTTTAAAGTCAGGCTTAATGATGAATCCTGGGGGATATTGAAAAACCCACGGTTATCCCAAAAGTACGATCGTCTGTAAAATACCATGCGGTACTAAAATATCGCAATGGTATTCTATGGGGAATCGTAAATATACGGTCGTGATCGTACATTTTTGACCTATATATATATATATATATATATATACCTTATAATATATAAATAAATTTTATATTTTTACGGAGATTGCATTGAGTTTTTAGGAGCAACTTACTAGGTGGGGGTATATAGCACTATTATACATAGGAAAGGTCCATATGTATGTGTGTAATTATCACTAATTAATTAATTAATTAATTAATTAATTAAAATCAACATAAGAAATAACACTATACAAAGTATAGTACTACTACCTACTACTGAATTACAAAACAAGTTATATACAATTTATAAAGTAAACTTACTTTACTGGTCACGTCTAAGTTTAAATGGAAAACTCAAAATGATAGGTTAAGCCATACCTCCAGGATTTCTACAGGGTCTCCATGTAGACACTAAAAGGAAGTGGAATTTCACTAACATCCAATGAGAGGTTCTGATCTTCCACTGTTAGCAAATCAAAACATTCTCTTAGACACTGTCCATGACAAGACAGAAAGTGTAAGGAAGATCCTGTATTACACCCAGTTATGTGCTGTTTGTAAAACATGTGACAGTCTTAGCCAATTAGAAAATTCTTCAGACTCTCACATTTACCCCCTCCCCTCTCCATAGAAAGTAATGAGACAATCCAGTTTCTGTTTGCTAGACAGGAAATGGTGTCTGTAAATGATTAAATAACTTTGCATGTCTCATGAAACTACCCAGTATTCTTAGAGAAATGGACAGTTTTCCCTTTTATTCCACTATTAATATTATAATAACTGTGAAGCTGTGAGGTATCTTCTGTTATAAGAAGGCTCTACTTCATTGTTATACTCTGTGGGGAGCGTTTAGCTCCTCAATCCAAACCTCTCCATAACTTGTCAAGCTAATCACTATCCTGTGTTTCCAAGTCCTAACCCCATAGTGACTGTAAATATGGAACTTGCTGTGGTAAATACCAAAAAGTATGAACCTAGCATGTTATTCTGGATCCTGTATAGGGTCTCAGGATGTCCAATGGTGCTGTTTATATTGAATTGCACATTGGGGCAGAATTGCCTGGATCTGTGTTCAGATCTGCAGGTTAATACCATTTAGTATGGAGATGTGTAACACTATCATGTGTCTCAACTGAGCATCTGCTTTGTATGAGAGCTCTGCCAGGACAGATGACTGTTAGATCACAGTTACAGTGGCTGCAGCCTGCAGTTCATGTGACAGACAGATAATGTGGTCCATAGGGAACTGCATGATCGGCCGTGATTTACTAACTAACCCATTTGTCTCATACGGACGACTGAACTTGGTCGCGGCTGGCCGCCCCACACCATCACATATTTCCAGCCGACTGATCCATGGCACTATCTGTTCGTTACTGGTGTTTACCCAGCCGTAAGGTTCGTACGCACATGCGATTACGGGTGCCAACCCATGACGCACGATGTGTACGAACGGCCGATAATCGTGTCATGTATGGGCACTTTATCAGACAAAATGGCCGTTCTGTCAATATACGGCACGATTATCATCTGAAACGGGCGTTCGCACACGTCGTGCATCAGCACCCTCGATCGCATGTGTGCACGAACCTTTAGACTTCATGGATTATAACTGCCAGGTAGGTAGTATTTGGAAGTGAGGGCAAATATGGTAAAGTTTATGACTCTTAACAGGGAGATTCACCCGCACATAAGTATTTAACTACAGCTATTAGCTCTTTATTATTAAAGAGGCACGCAACCTCTGGTAAATTACTACAAAGCGGGCATTAACGTTGCACCAACTGATCGACCCATATAATGTTTCCCTAATCCAATAGTCTAATAGCTATGGATGTAAGGGAAGGGCAGATGAATCACTTGCATGTTTAAACCCTTGGATAGGAAGCGCTAAAGCATAACCGTGGGCTTTTAATGTCTGTAAGTCTTTATTCCAGGATGTATGAAGACTACATTTTCCAGAATTCTGTGCAGTTAGGGAATGCTGGGAGTTGTAGTTTTTAAACATGTGAAAAGTTCATTAAGAAGACACTAACTGCAAAACAGAGAATGCTGGGATTTGTAGATGTGTAAAAGGTCACAAGCTTAGACTGTATTAGATCTAGACAGATGCCTTAGCTATAGGATATTAAGAAAACACTTACTGCAAACAGAGAATGTTGGGAATTGTGGTTTTCAAACATGTGATAGGTCACTAGTTAAACATGCCTGCTCTATACCATTAGGCTGTATTACATCTATACACACGCCTTTGCCACAGGCAATAAATAAGATACTTTGCATGTCCCCACCCATTTCTTTAAGTGAGAAATATGTGTTTATATGTTAGATTATTAAGGCAATGCTATTATAATAACATAATTCTATGAGGTACCTTCTGTTATAAGAAGGCTCTATATCATTGTATACTCTGTGTGGAGCTTTTAGCGCCTCTATCCACACCTCTCCCTAACATGTATATTCAATCAGTATCCTGTGCTCCCAAGTCCTAACCCCATAGTGACTGTAAATCTGTAAAAAACTTTTGTTGTGGTAATTACTAATAAATATAAGCCTTGCATGTTAATCAGGATACTGTATAGGATTTAAGGTGGCCATATATATATTCGATTTTACTTACCCAACCAAGCGCTCTTGCAATATTAGTTTGATCTTGCCGGAACCACCTTTCCCATTCTTCTATGTCACCGACAGGCGGTTCTGGCAGGATCGGTCTAATGTCACGGGAGTGCTCAGTCGGGAAAGTAAAATCGGATATATGTATGAGCTTTTGATTGCCCATAGGTTTATTCCACATAGACCCTCTATATTCTAGCTGGCAGGTAGTATAGGTAAGGGGGGTATATGTGTGTGTTTGTTCATTTAATATAAAGCGATTGCTTGGTTTTTTTTTAGACCTTCAGACTAATTTTATTATTGCCCCCTGGATGTTTCCTGATGGTTCCTGTGAGCACTGAAACTAGACATAGCAAAATATACACACATAATTTCCACTGTGCACTAATAGGCACACTTTTGCTAGTGTGTGTGTGTGAGTGTGTGTGTGTATATATATATATATATATATATATACTTTTGGATTATTATAATTCTGTAAATTAGATATTCTCATAAAAATAATTTCGTTTTCTGATACCTTGTTTTCCTCCCTTTTGAAAACATCTCATCCCCTTTAGAACACATAATGACTGCTACATGTGCAACAGAACCATCAACTTTTAGTTAGAGAAATGGCACTTTTGCCTAATTGATGCTGATTTGTAACTTGAAAAAAATTGCTGGACAAGCTCCAGTTTGTCATTAATTTGCCTGCAATATTCCAGCATTTTAAAGATCCTAATAATATTATTATCATGCTCTAACGTTTATACTGATCGCATTTTTTTTAATTGTCTATCCCTGTTATTATGCTGTCACACTTTAAAGACTGCATTTCAGAAGGGAATGTGTATATCTGTATTAAAATTCAATAATCTTGCTATGGCAATGAAAGCGGAATTTCATAATCCATTGTAACTAAATACATATATTATTATTATTGTGTGTATGGTTGCCATCTAAATGGAATGGTGAGTGTAGGGGTGCACCAGCAGGTGTGTGTACCTGTGTCTGATTGGTGTCATTAGGAGGTATGATTTTGTGTTTATAAACACAAAAAAAAGTTATAAACTTTTGTTGATGATTTAGGTATGGTTGCCATAAAAAAAGGGTACGGTGGGTGTAGGGGTGCATTAGTAGGTGTGTGTCCCGGTATCTGTGTGGTGTTACGGTTATGGTTTTGTGTTAATGAATATAAAAGTTACCCTTAAGTTAATTTAGGTATGGTTGCCAGGGAAACAGAAGAAAGGGGAAGGTGTGAGGGTGTATCATTAGGCATGTGTACCTGTATCTATGTGGAGTTTGGGGAATGTTTTTGTGTTTGTAACCATAAACGTAAGATGTTTTTCCTGTGGCCCTGCAGATATTTGAAAACTACAAGCGCATTTCATCAGGAAAGTGATGACCTAGAAATCTCAGAATGCTAATGTTTGAGGATTGTACCCATTAGAGTCATGTGGGAAAACTCCTAAAATTAATAGATAAATGGGAACGCTTCCACGGATTCCTTCTTTCACCCATGTTTTACCTGTTTAGACCTAATTTTATCTCTAGCTACAAAACGTTAGGAAAAGATATTGTCCAAAAAATATGACGAATAAAAGAAAAACAAGAATTAGAAAGAACAGGAATTTGTCTCACTATCAAGACAAATTAATTAATAAGAATAGTCTTAATTAAGAGTGCACGGTGAATCACATTGCATACAGTATGTAGTTCTTAGTGTCCTTTAAAGATATTCATCCAGAGTGTCATATTAGAGTCTCCAAAATTAGTACAATTAAAACTCTTATTAGCCACTAAAAGCCTCTAGCTATATATACCTGATATACAGGTTCCATACTAACAATGCCTAAATCATCAAAAAACATTAGTTTTATAGTCAAACAGATAAACGTACCTCCTAACACCACACAAACACAGGTACACAGACCTACTAATGCATCCCAACACCTACCCCACCCTTTTCATTTCCATGTCAACCATATCTATAGGGTCAATAGTAGAAAATCTGATGGCTGATAATGAGATGACATAAAATCACACCCTATAGATTTTTATAGGGGTCCATGGTGGCATACCCTTTAGAAATCTATAGGGGATACCGATGTGATTTTATATCATCTCATATCAGCCCTCAGATTTTCTACTATAAGCATCTATTGAAGGACCCTATAGGGAACCTGAAAGGTGATATGAAACATACCCTATAGAAGGACCTTATAGAAAACTATATCACTCACACCCATTTTGTGACAATGGTTGCCATCGAAACAGCAGGGTGGGGTGGATGTTGGAATGCATCAGCAGGTGTGTGTAATGGTGTCTGTGTGGTGTTAAGGGGCATGTTTTTGTGTTTATGACTGTAAAACTAACTTTTTTATGATTTAGGTATGGTTTTCATGGAAAAGGGTGGGGTGGGTTAGGCGTGTATCAGTAGCTGTGTGTACCTATGTCTGTGTAGGGTGTGGGTGCTATATTTGTGTGTGATTATGTTTTTGCATATATGACCCTAAAAATACATTTCAAATTATATTCTGTTTAGTATAGTTTAATATAGTATTTGAGGTTGAATAAAAAGACATACGTCCATCCAGTCTAACCTACTCAGCAGTACCCACATTTCCTGATTTTCTAATCCAGAGGATGGCAAAAAAAAAACTTCAGAAGTAAGGAGGGGAAAAAATCCTTCCTGACTCCAAGTGGCAATTGGAAATATCCCTGGATCAATTCCACTTTATGTATCAATACCAGTAACTTGCAACATTCCTTGTTTTTAGAAACTCATTCAGCTTTTTTTTTTAAACTATTCAATGAACCTGCCATCACCACATCCAATTGAAGACAGTTCCATTGTTTTACAGTTCATACAGTGAAAAACCCTTTCCGAACTTGAAGACTAAACTTCTTTTCTTCAAATCTTATGGGATGTCCACGTGTCCTCTAAATGTTCTATTGGTGAGCAATGCCCTAGATAGTTTATTGTATGGCCTGTTAATTTATTTATACACCGTAATCATATCCCCACGCAAGCGCCTTTACTCTAGTGTACATAATTGTAACTTATCCAATCTGTCTTCATATACAAGCTACCCCAGTCCCTTTATTATTTTAGTTTCCCATTCTCTGAACCCTTTTCATTTCCAATATGTCCTTTTTGTACACAGGATTCCAAAATTACACTGCATATTCCAAATGAGGCCTTACCAGTGTTTTGTAAAGAGGGAGATTTCTCCCTTGAATCCATTCCTTGTCTTTATACAAGACAATATCTTGCAGGCTCTAGCTGTTTCTGCCTGGAACTGCTTGCTTCTTTTAAGTTTGTTATCCACCAAAACTCCAAGATCCTTTTACATAAGATACACATAACACAGAGCATTTATAGTATGAGCAGCACAAGGATTTTTAAAGGGTATCTCCACTCGTTTTTAGAAGTTTTGGCAATCCTTTTCTATTGAAGAACGGGAGGAAAAGGAGCTGTGCCTTACCTTCCGTTCTTCAATAGAACACACAGGAGCCAGGAGAGAAGGTAAGAAACTTACCCGCTCGCTCGCTCCCCCGGCGCGTAGTCTGACAGGTCCCGATGGACCTTGTCTTCTATGCGCATGCGCGATCTATGCGCATAGAAGACAAGGTCCGTCGGGACCTGTCAGACCAAGCGCCGGGGGAGCGAGCGAGCGGGTAAGTTTCTTACCTTCTCTCCTGGCTCCTGTGTGGAGTTTAAGTCCAAAATGCATCACCTTACATTTATCAACATTGAATCTCATCTGCCACTTAGCAGCCCAATGTGACAATCTATCTAGATCCCCCTGCAACGATTGCATAACCTCTGAAGCTCTGAAAGTTTTGTGTCGTCAGCAAACACAAAAATCTTGCTGACAATTCCCACTTCCAAATCATTAATAAACAGATTAAATAGAAGTGGCTCTAACACAGAACCACTTCACCCACTTTAGTCCATATTGATGAAGCCCCATTAATAACTACTCTTTGCATCCTATTCATCAACCAATTTTCTATCCATGTACAAATGTGAGACTTCAGCCCAACAGACCTTAGCCTATACATTAGTCGCCTATGGGGGTCTGTATCAAAAGCCTTCTTAATTCCTACTCACTTCCTCATAAAAGCCAAGCAAGTTAGTTTGACAATATCTATTCCTCCTAAATCCATGTTGATTACTACTTATAAGGTCAGTCCTGAAACATACTCTAGAATATGTTCCCGTATCAAACTTTCCAGCATCTTCCCCACCACTGAAGTTAAACTTACATGCCTATTCCCAGCTGTGAACTACTACCCTTTCTTAATATTGGAATTACACCATCTTTTTTCCAATCCAGAGGCATACTTCCGGACATGAAGGAATCTGCAAAAATAAGAAATAATGGCCTAGGTAAAACTGAACTTAGGGCCCTATTTCTAAAAGATCGCTATTGTTATCGTAAAATACCGATCGTTATCGTAAAATAACGACCGTTATTTAACGATAACAAACGTTATTTAACAATAACGACCTGTATTTAACGTTAACGACCTGTATTTAACGATAACGACCGTTATTTAGCGATAACGACCGGTATTTAACGATAACGACCGGTATTTAACGATATCGTTAAATACCAGTCGTTATCATTAAATACTGGTCATTATCGTTAAATAACGGTCATTATCGTTAAATACCGGTCGTTATTTGACGATAACGATATCGATCTTTTATAAATAGGGCCCTTAGCTCCCTAAGCACCCGAGGATGCATTTTATCCGATCCAGGAACTTTATTTAATTGTTTTTGCACCATAACCATAAGTGTAATTTTGCACCATTTTTACACTATTTTTGCTACTATATTCTATGCTATCTGTACTTGGATCTTCTATAGTGTATACAAATTGTTCAAGGCATTTTACTTTATCACCATCCTCTGTAAATAACTTATCCCCATTAATTAATGGCCCCACATTTTCAGTCCTCATCTTCTTACTATTAATATACTATAAAAATTGTTTAGGGTTAGTGTTGCTTTGTTCAACTATCCTAACTTCATTATTTATTTTAGCAGATTTTATAATTCCTAAAGGCCCTTTCCGTTCCCTGTGACTTAAAGGTTTTAAATGCCATTTTTTTTCATTTCCATTTCCTTCTTTACGTCAGAATTAAGCCACATGGGTGCCCCAAACCCAATTCTAAGTACATACTTACTTTTATAGTTGTGTATTTATTTGAAATTGTGTGAGTTTTTGTATTTGTGTGCATTTGTGTCAGAGAGTATGAGTTTGTGTAGCCTCAGGCTCAGGTGCGCTTCATTAAGAAAGTGACATTTGGGGTTTGATGACATGACCCTGAAACTTTGGTTTCATTTGTTTGAGGATTGGACCCATTATAGTCAATGGGGAAAAATATTCCGAAATGAGTGGCTAATGTGGGAAAGCTTCCACGTATTCCTTAGCTAGGTAACAGCATACTTCTCCCATGTATCCCACACATCTACCGAATTTCGTGTGTTTTGTTTCAAAACTGTGGTTATAGATACTGGCCAATAATATAGGAAGCAAAGAAGAAGAAATACTGTAGAAAAGTTATTTGGCTCTTTTAAGCCAAATTCATTTGTTAAATACACTGTAAATCATGTTACTCTGCCTAAAGGAAATGGTGGTTATAAAGATATCTATTTATAAATATGAATGTACACACTGTGAGGATACAAACAATTGGTTTGTCATATAAGAAAGAATTACTGCAACAAACGTAATAACAGGACTATTAATTATGATTTCTATTTCTTTCCACTAGGGCTTCTGTCGATTCATTCAAGCAGGGAATGTTAAGGGATAAAATAGCAAAATTGGCATCCAGGCAGAAGATACTCCTGCAAGTTGTTTGCCAGCAAAAGGAAGTAACTGAGAAAATAGTTGCATATATGCAAAGTAAGAGATCAGATCCATATAAAGGAGAAAACAACTCATTTCATCAATTTTATAATCTGTCTCCTGAAAGTAATCAGATCCCTGCAGTATGTTCAGTTAGTGGAGGGCTAAATGCCAACAGTACTAATGCAGGTACCATAGCAACAGAAGTTCCAGTGGTATGTAGAGTACAAGATCTTGAAAGCAGGAGAATCCAAGATGTATTACTTAGTTTCTCAGGAACTCCAGAGATAAATAGCTTAAAAGATGTAGATCCCAATATTGTTGCTTCAGATGTTACTGCAGTAAATGGCAACTCTGATTTAGCATTAAAAGGAAATGTAAAAACGTATCCAGCCATCGATCTTTTACAATCTGCAGATACAGTTTTTATGCTCCCAAATTCCACTTCGCCTGTTAGAGAAACTTCCAGCACTTTTCATAATGGGAAAAATTATCATGCAAATCAGCAACAGGCATGTAAATTGAATTTATCTACCCAGAGAAGAGAAAATAAACTAATTGCTACAAGCCAGGAAAAGTTGAAAACCCAGCCTAGAGTCACTAAGCAAATACATACAAGTTGTGCTGCTTCTTCTGAAAACTGTTCTGGGCTGTACTCTAAAAATCAATCAACCATAGATGATCAGACAAGTGGGTTTGCAATAAAGAAGACCAGCAAAATATGCTTGAGGGAGCTTATAAACACAGGGAAACTCAATCCCGGAGAAAATGTGCTAGAGTTTAAAATACAGGTAAAGGAGCTTGTAAATTAAAAGTTTAGGTAGATTTTCAGCATTTTTTTTATAACAAATTGTGGGTCCATACTGTATATTCAAGATGCATTTTGCAGAGCATGTTTCCCTTGGCCAGGCCCTGTACACCGTCGGGAGGTGGAACGGACCTGGGAATCACAAAATTTTGGTCAATCGTTACAAAATGTAAACCAAAATTTTGACTATTAGAATTTTATGCCTGGTTTGGATTGGATTTTTATGTCAACGAAACACTGCATGCAACATCGGCAATCGCCAGGGAACCTTCAGGAAAATGCTTTCTACATGTGATAAATAGATTCTATAACTAAGGAGGCTTCCATGTTGCCAGTACAACTCACAGCCCATGTTGTCTTTAAAGAGCCACACCCCCTGCCCCCAGTATTCACCCTCAGCACAGTTTCCTCTTCTTTTTCTAGCAAAAGATAAACGTTTCTAAATATAATTATATCCTTTGTTGCAACTCTGGTGGCGCAACATATAAATGACATGCTTTTAGGAACATACAGCAGCTGTGTCTTACCTCCCATTCAATAAAACCTGCAGGAGCCAGGAGAGAAGATAAGGTACTTACCCGATTGCTGGCTTCTCTGCCGCATAGTCTGACAGGTCCTAATGGACTCTGTATTCTATGCGCATGCTCATATCATTGTTAGGCACAGGAGCATTTGTATTAGGTTTACACAAATACCGATCTGAAATCTGTTCTGTGTCAGAGGGAGGGATGATCTCTGAGCTGTCACCTGATTGGCTGTCAGCTTCAAGGAAGCAAGGAATTGGCTTCCTGTCAAGTGTAATGCATACACTTAGCTGGGAAAGGTGAATTATGGGAGCTGACCACTGGTATCCACAGGTTAATTTCATAAATCACCCAGCAGCCACAGCAAAGGGAGAGGTGAGACAGCTTTTGGTATCTTTGTGAATGTTCTCTTTCTATTGAGACAATGATGTCTGGAAACTTTAGTTCCCCTTTAAGGGCTAGGCCACACTGGCATGTTTTCTTACATGCTAATGACTGCAATCTGGTGCTGTATTGCATGAAAATTGCAGCCCAGTGCATATTAATGTGGGTGACGATCAGCATTTTTTTGCAAATTGCATGCCTTCTGATTATGAACTATTGCACATATCGCAGCGCAAACGGACCCTAACACACACGAAATGCATGTAGATGCGCTTTTCTCATGTCATAGTGTGGCCTAATAGAGTTTTTTTATGTATCTTACAACTGCGGATTGCATGCTCGAAGCAGTATTTCCTTGAAAATTGCCAGGATTAGGCTGCTTTTAGACAAGCTGCAAATGGCATCAGTTGAAAGTTGAAATCCTGAGCGATTCAGTGATAGTCCCCGATAGATAAACGATACATATAGCGATTCTCTAGCTGCAAACATCTGAAACTGCTCGGTGGATCAGGCCGAAATATTGCATGGTGTGCACCTAGCTTTAGAGAAAGTAACAAACAAATTCAATTAGTGAGTTATTAATGCAGCCATAATAATTACATTTATTAATGCTTTGTTCACACTAGAATGCATTTTTATGCGTTTGGCTAACGCATGGGTTGATAATCAAGGACATTGTTTTTGTATAAGAATGCCATAATAACTTTCACACCACTACACGTGGTGCATTTTGCTAATCAGCCTGCGGTTTATTTAGTTTTTTTAATGTTTTGCATTATGTACAGTAGAGTGAACTACTACTGTACATAATGCCTAAGCCTAGACATCACAGCTTACCTGCAGAACGATCCGTGACATACAATCAATTCTGGAGAACCTGCCTTTCTGGATCTTCTTTGCGGCCGACATTCAAGGAAACATTTTAAATACACACATACTGTAGCAAGGCAGAGTCAATGCAATTAGTCATTAAGTCTTGTAATCAGTGCAAGTCTTGTAGATGTATTTATTTGGAGCATCCTCTATAATCATCCTTATATAATGGAGACACCAACCAAGGCTGAATCAGAATGAAGCAGTTTGAATGCAATCAGGTTGTAATTAGTAAAGCTCTTGTAGATATATGTTTTAAGTAGATCCTCTGATTAGCAGAAGATCCTGCAAAGTGCAATCTGTCTCCATCCTTGATGAACTGTCAACCTTAGGCTAGGTTAATACGGATATTTCAGGCCGGCTGACTCTTCAGTGCTATTGAGTGGTTGGCTGGGCAGAAATATTGTCAGTCTCCAGGGCTGTCGTTTTGTGTGACAGATTGTGCGTATACCACTTGATCAGCCGAAATTTTTTTTTTTGGATGAAAGAATGACTAACATTGGTGGCGACCTGAAAAAGTACCATAAAAAATGGGCAGTATGGAAAATTTTACAATTCATACAGCTACAATGTTCCTGTAAAGTGGCCCAACTAAATCGTAGAACTGCAAGATAAACAAAAAAACAAGACTTTGTTTTTTATGTTGTTTTTGGTACTGCATCAAATCTATTAATTTCCGTTTACCCTTTATCCCACAGTTAGATTATAGTGTAGATAAATAGATGAATGAGAAGGTCACAAAAAAATTGTTCACGTTGAAGTTGTTTATTGTGAAGTTTCTTATTCTGCTTTTCCAGTTAAAGTGAATGTAACATTCTATGATGCACTGTAGAGTTTCTTCTAAAGGCCTTATCTCTGTTGTCTTGTTTTAAACATTATTTCCAGGAATACAGTCACAAAGCTAGCCTTTTGCAGGATGGAAGGATAAAGGACTGTAATGGTATAATCTATCGCAATCCAGTTCAGTGGCTTAAAGCAATTTTAGGAAACAATATATCTGTCAGCTGGAAATACGTGATCAATAAGGTTTGTGTTATATAAAATGGCTCAAGTTTCTAGTCCACGGTTTGATTTTGATTCACATCCATATATAGATAACTAGGATGGTGCAATTGTTTTATGAACTTTATTGCTAAAAATAAATTAAATTTGAGGAAAAATGGAACATGCAGTCTAATTTTAACATTCAGAAGCTATTTCCATAGTTTTGTCTTTCATTCAAACACAAGATATGAGACCTTCTAGCAAATACTATGCAAATATCATGCACACACGATTGCGGCAATAGGAAAGTATATTGTAGCAAACAGACTGTACTCTACATACAGAACGTTAATGCATTTGGCCATGTGTAGACTTGTTGGTTAACTGAATAAGCAGAGGATAGCTAAGGTGTTTGCTGTATAAGTTACACAGTAGTAACATTATTTAATGTTATTTGTGTGTAATATTTAAAGAGATATACATGTTAGACATGTTCTTTGTATTCTCAGGTCACACATTTTGGCAAAGAACTGAAATGTTTTAGCTCCCAGGAAGACCTTCCACCTAAAGAATTTCTGCCTATCACCAACCAAACAGCAGGTAAATATCCATAAAAAATGGCAAACTGTATTAGTTCCAAAATATTGATCATTATTATGGTTAATAAAACTGACAAGGTTTCAGTTTCTACATTTACATTGGGAGGCTCATGAATATGTAATATTTGAGCAAAGCTCTCTGTATATCCAAAAGAAAAGCAACTTTCAGAATGGATATTTAGAACCAGATAACAGAAAAGTGGCAGTGGGTGTTTTCTCATTTACCTCTTGCAGTCTGTTTGGGAGAAAAGTTTATTTTGAAGGATAAACAGCAACAAATCAGTAAAATGAACTATTCGTAAAATACTCACATAAACAGTTCAACCCCAATTTTATATTTTTACATTTACCCCCAGGATCAAATCTAGTATTAAATACCAAAAGCCACGTATACCCTGATCGATTGCAACTCTGTATAAATGAGGCCAGAGTGTAGACAATATTCTGAAATTTAGACAGGCTCATTATTTATATTTAAAGCATCCTAAAAATTTAAAGGAGAACTACAATCTCATTTTAAGTAAAGGTTATATTGATGCAAACTACCCCCATCCTCTCTGATTGGTTAATGTAAACCATTTAAACCAAGCATTGAAAAATTGACCAATCAGAAACGGATTAGGGTTTGCTGCAAACCTATATAAAGAGGTGCACACCTCCGCAGAGCTTAGAAGTCATCACAGTAGATGGCAGGAGAAAGAAGCGGCTACCAACATCGGCTTCGCTGAGGCTGGCGGTGCCAGCGGGCTCACTGTCGGCCGCAGTGAGCCTGCCTGGCATGGTCGACCTCAGTGGTGTTAGTGTTGAATTCGAGAATTCTCTAATGTTTGAGGATTTTCGAAAATAGTCCTGCGAGTCCGGAAAATCAAACTAGTTCGAACCCAAACTAGTTCGAATAGTTCGAGTTTGTCCGAACTCATCAAGTTCAGCATGAACTCGGGTTCCCTAGTCTTTACCCAGGAGCAAAAGATATACAGTGAGCAACTTTCTACTACCCTGTGTTAAGGTAAAAGGGGGTGAGCGAATGAGAAGTAATTGAAGAAAAGTGTTAAAAATTACATATCTTCATGTTTAAACGCATATAAACTGACACACTCACCAAAAGTTTCTGGGTAATTGGTCAATAAATAAAATAAGGTTTAACCTGCATCTTTTACTTGGGTACAATGGAACAATAGAATAACTTTTTTTTTTTTTTACTTTGCAGCTTTGCCCAGTTTGGTTCCCAGTTTTCAGAGAAATTCCATAAACCTGTCTGAAATAAAAGATGTTTTAATTATAGATAACAATGAACTTCTACCTCGCCATATTGCAGATCATTACTGGAAACAATTTATGGAGTCTGATACCTTCGACACCTGAATATTCCAGCAATTCACATTCTGCTATTCTTAAGGGGCAAATGTGGTCTCTGAACAAGTTGCGCAAGTCATGCCTTTAAAATGAACCATGGATCATCTTTAGGTAAAACTTATAAGTTATATTGCTGGAAAGAATTAGCAATATAACTTCCTGCTTTCACCAGCTTGTAGTCATGTGATCAGAATCTCTCTGCATTAATAGGACCCCTTTCCTTCAATTTTTGAAGTCTGTGCAGGTGCTTCCTGTCTTTCGTAGCATTAAATCTTAAGTGATCATGCTCTACCCCTTGGGTGGAGAGGAGAAGCAGAGGGTCAGGTGATATTACACAAGCTACTAAAGGCAGGAACACACTGCAGCCAAAGATGTTATTAAGGGCTAGGCCACACTGCTGCGTTTTTTTTTTCTTTGCGTTTGCGCTTGCGTTTTTAAAAAATCATTGAAAACGCGGCAACGCGTGCGATTGCGTTTTGCGTTCTGCATTTTTAATCGCAATCGCATGCGTTTTCCTATACTTACTGAAGAAATCGCAAGCGCAAAAAAAATCGCACATGAAATCGCATGCGATTGCATTTGCGTTGCAGTGTGGCCGTGCCCTTAGGGCTGATTTTAAAGGAAAGACTGCATGCTTTTGTTTAACCTTAACCTGTTCAGAGACCACAGCTGCCCTTTAAAGGCTTTGCTGCCTGAATGGCCAAATATATTTCATTGCACCACCAAATGCATGAAGTTTTGTTCTCTGTTATAGAAAAAACAGTTTGTGGTCTATACTAAATATATGATGTCATATACCCTGCAGCTCCAGTTCCTCAGCTATTATTTGTTTTTGTTATTAAATGCTGACAACAGGGCAGCGAAGACTTAGGGGCATATTTATAAAGGAACGATGTTAGCGCAAAAAAATTACCGCCGCACATCGCGGCCGTGAAAATAGCGCTATCGCCGTATTTATAACGGCGAGCGCTATTCCCGCGATACCTATCGCGGCCGCGATGTGCTGCGGTAATTTTAAGCCCCTTCGCGGCGATACTGTATAGTATCGCCGCGAAGGGACTTAAAATCCCTTCCCGACGCCGCTCCTAAGGGGGCGGGGCACACGCCCACACCCCCCGCGGCGGCAGCGGCGACCACCCGCCGCCGCCGCCACTTCCCAGCAGCCCCTCCCAACCCGTTCCCCGTTCGCGGCAATCTCGGAACGGGAGGCTAGAAGGGGCTGCCGGGAAGGGGCCGCAGCAGGTGGTCGCGACCACCCGCCGCGCACCCCCTCCCCGGCAACCCCTCCAAGCCCCCCGCCCCGGCCGCTCCCGGGGAGGGGACGGGAGGGAGCCGCTGGGGGGGTGGAGGCTCCCTCCAGCGGGGCCCTGAGAAGGGCCTTTTGGGGCTTAGGGGGTCCCGCAGCTCGAACCGGGACCCCCCTCCCCGGCCCTTACAAGGGCCCTTGCGGCACTGACAAGTGCCTTTGGCGGGGGGTCCCGCAGCTGAACCGGGACCCCCAGTGCGGCTCTTAAAAGAGCCCTTGGGCGACGTCTTCTTTCTTCCAGTCCCGGCGACACCAGCTCCGCCGAGGCCGCCGACCCCCGAGAGGTACCCCTGCGGCCGCCAGGGGTACCCCCGGCGGGCGCCGGCGACCTCAACGAGGCCGATGTTGCCGGCGTCTTGATCCGACGCGACGTCTTCGGGCTGGCGACACCAACCCCACTCAGGTCGCCGATGCCAGGCAGGCTCACTGCGGCCGCCAGTGAGCCCGCTGGCACCGCCGGCCTCAGCGGAGCCGATGTTGCCAGCCGCTTCTTTCTTCTTTCTTCAGCCATCTACTGCGATGGCATCTGAGTTCCGCGGGCGGAAAGCTTCCTCTTTATATAGGTTTGCAGAAATCCATAATCCGTTCTGATTGGTCAATTTTAATACTTGCTTTACATTAACCAATCAGATTTCTGGAAATTTCCAGAAATCTGATTGGTTAATGTAAAGCAAGTATTAAAAATTGACCAATCAGAAACGGATTATGGATTTCGCAAACCTATATAAAGGGAGCTTTCCGCGCGGAACTCAGATGCCATCGCAGTAGATGGCTGAAGAAAGAAGAAGAAGAAGCGGCTGGCAACATCGGCTCCGTGAGGGGCGGCGGTGCCAGCGGGCTCACTGGCGGCCGCAGTGAGCTGCCTGGCATCGGCGACCTGAGTGGGGTTGGTGTCGCCAGCCCGAAGACGTCGCGTCGGATCAAGACGCCGGCAACATCGGCCTCGTTGAGGTCGCCGGCGCCCGCCGGGGGTACCCCTGGCGGCCGCGGGGTACTCTCGGGGTCGGCGTCGGCGGAGCTGGTGTCGCCGCGGACTGGAAGAAAAGAGACGTCGCCCAAGGGCTCTTTTAAGAGCCGCACTGGGGGTCCCGGTTCAGCTGCGGGACCCCCCGCCAAAGGCACTTGTCAGTGCCGCAAGGGCCCTTGTAAGGGCCGGGGAGGGGGGTCCCGTTCGAGCTGCGGGAACCCCTAAGCCCCAAAAGGCCCTTCTCAGGGCCCGCTGGAGGGAGCCTCCACCCCCCAGCGGCTCCTCCGTCCCTCCCCGGAGCGGCCGGGGGCGGGGGGCTTGGAGGGGTTGCGGGGAGGGGGGTGCGCGGCGGGTGGTCGCGACCACTGCTGCGGCCCCTTCCCGGCAGCCCCTTCTAGCCTCCGTTCCGAGATTGCGCGAACGGGGAACGGGTTGGGAGGGGCTGTGGGAGTGGCGGCGGCGGCGGGTGGTCGCCGCTGCCGCCGCGGGGGGTGTGGGCGGGGTGGGCGTGTCTCCGGGGCGGGTGGACCACCGCCGCGGGTTGCCTGCCCATCCCCGCCGCGGGAGGTTAGTATCGGCTGACTTCGCCACCTTCAAGGTGGCGCGAAGTAAACAGCCGATACTAGCCGAGCGAAACCAGTACCGCCGCTTTATAAATAGAAGCGGCGGTACCGGGTAAGTATCGGCGCCGAAAGGTTAACGCTTCGTTAACTTTTCGCGGCCGTTTTCGGGGCTTATAAATCGCGGTAAACGCGATTCATGCGTTAATGGCCGCGAAAACGGCCGCGAAAAGTTAACGAACCTTTATAAATATGCCCTTAGTTTGCACATTATATAAACACATATGTTGTTCAAAGTATAAGTGAAAATAATACATTTTGCAGTGTTGCTATTAACTGATTCGCAGTAATAATTTGTAAATTAATTCTGTTTCTTTGTTTATTTGGTCACTTTGCATTATAGCACAAATGCAGAGACCATTGCACCTAAAGGAACACTGAAGTACAAAATCAAACTTTTATTATATGGTCCCCCTTTGCAAGCCTAATTGTATAGTTTACTGTTCTGAAGAAAAATGTTAATTTATAAATTTTAAAGCTTTAATAGTTTCTCCTAACATTCTCTGCTTAAAACGTTGAACCTATAGTTTTGATAAGTATGTTGTTTCACTGGTGGAAAATGACAAAAAGGGTTATTAGAGGTTATAAACACTATGACTACATATTGTTCACTTTCGATGTTTACTGTCATTGGGATTTGTTCCAGCAATTGCTCTATGGAACAGGAAATGTGAGGACATGGGATTCTGGCTCTATTTCTCAGCTTTCCCATTGCCACATCCTCCTTCCTTCTCTAACATTAGCATGCATGTGCCATGTGCGCCCATGTTAGAGATCGGAAGTGAATCTTGGGGAGGAGGTGCATCACTGGGAGGAGCTGTCAGATTTAGCCAGCACTCACACATGTAAAGTTGGGTACACACAATACCAATCTTTGATAGATGGCAGACAGAATCTGTAAGATCTTGACCAGCCTCCATATATATTAAGACATTTAAAGGATAAGTGCACTGTAAAATCAAGTTATGTTCATTTGGAAGCTTCAGCTTTAAAAATACCGTTGCCATATTTTTTTTTTACCTATGGCCCTCCAGAGCCTAGCTATGTGCCTTGAAAGTTGCTGACATCTTGTTTGCTGAATGTTAAGCTCCGCCCCTCTGACAATTCCTCTGCTTACTCCTGCTTGAGCCTCAAACAATAATGCCTGTGAGTTCTGTGCATACACACATGCACAGTACTCACAGGCATTACTGTTTGAGACTCAAGCAGGAGAGTGCACGGAACTCACAGGCATTACTGTTTGAGGCTCAAGCAGGAGAGTGCATGGAACTCACAGGCATTACTGTTTGAGGCTCAAGCAGGAGAGTGCACAAAACTCACAGGCATTACCGTTTGAGACTCAAGCAGGAGAGTGCCCGGAACTCACAGGCATTACTGTTTGAGGCTCAAGAAGGAGAGTGCATGGAACTCACAGGCATTACCTTTTGAGACTCAAGCAGGAGAGCGCATGGAACTCACAGGCATTACTGTTTGAGGCTCAAGCAGGAGCAGGGGAGGATTGGCCCAGTAGGATAAGGGGCAAATGCCCCCTGGGCTGGTCTCCAATGAAAAATTTGGGCTGCCACAAACTATTAAGTTACTTGCTTGAAAGGCACAGTGCATTTCTCTTGTTCTAACATGTGCAAGGAACAGAAAACTCCTCCTCCTTCAGATTGTCAGCCCTCCAGTTCATTAACATTGTTAGTCAGCCCTCCAGTTCAATAGCCAGTGTCATAAGCCCTTCAGATCATTAGCCATTGTTGTCAGCCCTCCAGTTGATTAACCAGTATTGTCAGCCCCCAAGATCCTTAGCCAGTGTTGTCAGTCCTTAAGATTGTTAGCCAGTATCGTCATCCCTCCACTTCATTAGACAGTGTTAGTCAGCCCCCCGGTTTATTATGCAGTTATTCAGCCCCATAGTTCATTAGGCACAAAGGAAACTTTGGGTAAGATTAACTTGCCTTAAAAAGTGTACCCAGGGATGAAGTCTTAGTGATTCAGGATCATATCCCGGGTACTTGTAAGGGAGAGGGTGAAGATTTTAGGACTATAATTGTTTTTTAACCACATCATACACTTAAAAATGTTGCAGGCAACAATGTAAAATGGGAATAGTGGTCTTGAAAAAAAGTGTCTTTAGCAAAGTTGGCGTGATCAAAAATCTCGATCTAAATTGTAAGGGTCACTTGGTTGTATTTGCCCCCCAGGCCAAAAGGTCCCAGTCCTCCCCTGAGCAGGAGAGTGCTTGGAACTCACAGGCATTACTGTTTGAGGCTCAAGCAGGAGAGTGCATGAAACTTACAGGCATTACCGTTTGAGACTCAAGCAGGAGAGTGCACGGAACTCACAGGGATTATTGTTTGAGGCTCAAGCAGGAGAAAGCAGAGGAAATCTCAGAGGGGTGGGGCTTAACATTCAGCAAACCAGTAACAAGATGTCAGCAACTTTCAAGGTACAAAGGTAGGTTCTGGAGGGGCATAGGGGAAAAAATGTGGCAACAGTATTTTTAAGGCTGCAGCTTCCAAATTAACATAACTTGATTTTACAGTGCACTTATCCTTTAAGTCCATAAGGGGCGTTTCCGATGCCAATGCTGAACGTTCATCTGCATCGGAAATGGCCGCTTCATGACTGCACTCATTAGCAAAAAAGGTAATGAAAGATTGGACATGATTGTTAATGTATGTACTCAACTTTACAGTGTAGATCAGAGCTTGTAAGGAGAAGTAGGCGTTGGGAATAATCTCTTCCACCTCCAAAATAAATATAGGTTTAGTTTAAATAATGCCAGCAGTTTGGGTTTTGTGACCCTTTATCTGTAACATAATAAGGGGGCTTTACTACAGTAAATGGTGCAAATCTTGTGCTCTTACAGGGTTATTCAATAAAAGTTCTTTAAAATCATTTAAAATGGTGCTAACCAATCAGATGTTAGCTTTCAAATGTTAAATAAGGTCTGATTGGTTGGGGCAAAATTAGCACCATTTTAAACGATAAGACCTTTTATTGAATAACCCTGTTGATCTACAGCAACCAATCAGATGTTACCTAAATTCAGTAACCCAGTAAAAAAAGCAAACATTTGATTGCGTGCTGCAAATTAATAGCACAGGAAAACTTTTGCACTTCTTATTGGCTAATCCGTCAAGAAATAAAGGGTTATCTTTAGCGCACACCGATATTCCAGATCAATACACTTCCAGGTGGTTAAAAGCAGTTAATCTTTATTCGGCATCTCGGCCACACACATAGTCCACATACACGCCTTATGCGTTTCGAGCCCTACACGGCTCTTACTCATAGGCTTCTTATTGGCTAATCCTTTAGGTACACAGGGGGCGTGTGACTGCTCCCGCAAATTTCAGTTGATTCTTCAGGAACCGCCTTTCTGGTTATTCTTTGCAACAGACATACGTTTGCAGAATGAATGGACCAGATGGGACCACACGATTGTATGTCGGACGCGAATATGAACCGGAAAGACAATTCCTGAAGAACTGATTGAATGTTGTGGGATTGGTTGGCACGTAATTTCTTATGTACGAGCACCTTAAGATTAGCTGGGTTAAAGGGTTGGAGAAGATGTTGGATCTGATAAATTTAACTTTAGCATTTACCAGTCTGGGTACACACAGACTTAATTGTCCCTTTAGTGGTAAAAGGTGTTTTGTGAAAACGATAGTTCCCGGTGAAAGTTTGTGGTTTGGGAATGATTGCAACTTTCCGAAAATTTCCCTCGGCCCGGCTGGTTTTCCTGTCCTGCAGTATAGGGAGCCGGACATGTTTGTAGGGAATATAACTGTCCTGAATGTTTCCCTATACTTTGGGGGAGATTCAATATGGCCCTTTTCCGTCTAAAACCCACGTTAACCCTAAAAAAATTTGGGTTAACGTGAGTTTTCAATGGATTTTCGAGCACAGCGCCATTTCCGAATGTTTTTGGAAATAGCGCTGTGCTAACAATCCAAAACCCGTAGTGTTAAGTTTTGCGCTACTTTGTAGCGTGAAACTTAACGCTACAGATTGTGGAGTGTTAAAGTTCCGCTCCTTACCTTTGCCCGATCCCGCGATGCAATAACTGACGTAATCTCGCTTACGTCAGTTATTGTATCGCGGGATCGGGCTAAGGTAAGTAACAGGAGAAGCGATATTGAATCTCCCCGTTTATATACTATATATAGGGAGACTCAGGACTGTGTGAAACCACATATTTGAAAGATTATAGATTCTGTCACCTTTAAAGAATTGCTACTGTGTGTACCCAGCTTTTGACAAAACCAGCCACAGATGACCTAAAGCATCAATAATTTGATAGTTTGTTAGGTTTGCATTAACATTTTTAAAGTTACAAAGGTAATCACAAGTCACAAGGCTGCCTCTTTATATTTAAATCTTCCCCTGTAGTCTGTTTGCCAAAGGTCAGTATGTTCTGTTTGTTACACCTGTTTAAATACTAGAAGGAAGAAGCCTAACATGTTGCTCTGTTTATGAAAAAATGCTAGTGTGACTGTGACAATATGCTGGTATGGTTTATGAAGGTTAAAAGGGTATGTCCAGCATAAAAAACTTTCAGCGCATACCTCCAAACCCCATTTTTGCATTATGCATAATTGCCAAAGACCCGGTTCCTCGTGGCTGTCATTTAAGGCACAACATGACGTCACGTCTAATTACCTGACAGCCGCGAACAGGAAGTAGTGTGGCTGTCCTCGCAGAGCCTCACGACAAAGGATCGGCTCAGGTAAGTCCCTTCTAAGGCATCTTTGACAATTATACATAATGTGAAAATGGGGTTTGGGGGTTGCTCTACAAGACTATAAAAAAAATTATGCTGGATATGCCCTTTAATACTATACTGATGAATATGAAAATGTGACTTAGTATGTGTATTGGTGAATGTAATTATCAGTGTGACAGAGTAATGTATGTTACTGAACTCATTGATTTGTTTGACACTATATTACTATGTAACTAAGTAATGATTTTACATTGTATACCAGTTTAGAACACATTTGACATAATCTGATTGGTTGCTGCAGATTAAGACCACAGGCCACCTCTTATTAAATAAGGCCCTTATTTAGAGCAGCTAAGCTGCATTGCCCTGTCTCCCTACAGAATGGGTGGACAGCATGTGTGTAACAGCTCTGCCTGTTGACCGGTAAGTACATAGTACAGCACTGTAGACACTGCTGGGTGACATCAGCTCCCCATCACTGGACATTACACATTAATCTGTACAAATAAACAGCAATAAGCAATTCAAATTGGCCAATTTCCATCCTCCCTTCTGTAAAGTTAAATATTTTACATTTAATCCTATTTAAAGGGCATGTCCACCCCCAAAACTGAAATTTAACCCCATACTGGCCACACTGTAGTTTAAAAAAATCCTTACCATACATTTCTGCTCCAAATGGTTCTCCTGTTATGCCTCTTCTAAGTCCTGGAAACTGCAGTGTAGAAGCTGTCAGTGAGTCATCCGGTGCCTGTCTCAGGCTCAACCTTATCAAGGTCTAAGGCATGCGCAGGGGAGCCCTCCCCCCTCCCTCCATCCGGATCAATCCTCTGAGGCCGTGGCACCTAGTGTGAAATCCTCTACAGGTAAGGTAATTAACAGCTGCCCAACCCTAACCACCATAATATATATATTTTTTTTAAAAAGCCCCGATCTTTACTTACAGAGCCTTCTCTCCCACGGCGTCTTTGATGACGTCAGCCATGCCTGTGATTAGCCGCGTCTTAGCCAATCACAGATGCAGATGGCCGACCAGCCCCTGCTTGCAACTTCCGCAAGCAGGGAGCTAGATAGGAGACGGTGCGGTTGGGGGTGGGCAGCTGCCAACTATCACATATTAAAACTTACATTTCAGGGTGGACATGCCTTTTAAATGTAAATGTGACAAGATCTATTATGATCCTAAGATCCTTATCACGTTCAGCTGAAAGGCATTCATAGCTTTCTTATGAAATATATAAAAACATATTTTAGCAGTTGCTGCATAGAATTGGTTTGTGATCAGTCCAGATGGTCTGAGTGATTCTCCAGGTATTATTTAAGTGCCTACTTGCTCCCTGGAGGTATACTAATGGAATACAAGCTATAATTTTATATTAATGAATACAGTAGCAGATATGTCCCAATAGAACAATGCTTGCACTCTATTTCAATTAAGAAAGCCAAATTTCCTTCTAACATGATTCAACTCAATAAATAAACTTTTTTTAAAAATCCTTTTTATTAAGGAGCCAATGTGTGACTAAATATATCAGTTGTGCATAATGACCTAAAAATGATCCTATTTTCTAACCGAGAGGTGTAAAGACATCGCCCACGGAAGCAGAAGCTTGAACTCCGTGTCATCAAAACCCCTCCCACTGTCCGCGGGCTGTTGGAGAAGCCGACCCCTACTTGCGCGTGCGTGCACTCCACAGTGGGAGGAGGGTTGATGAGGAGGAGCTCAGGCGCGAAAGATACCACAATGCCGAGAAAGAAAGAAGGAGGAGAGAGTGAAAGAAGAGAGTGAAAGGAGAGAGAAAAAGAGAGAGAAAAAGAGAAGTGGGGGTCTTTAAATGCTGGGTTGGATGATTCTTTTAAGAATTGGGGGTTTGCTGGTATATAATAATAAATAAGTTACAACTGTACAATGATTAATAGTTTTAATTGTCAATATTGGTGTGTATACTATTAGTTAATAAACAATTTATACAACCAGTAACATTTGAGTGGTCTTGTTATTTCCCTATAGAAGTGTGAGAGTTGGGTGACCGGGCAGCCACCCAGGGTCCACGCCAGTGCTCCATGTACTTAAAGAGGAACTGTGGTCCAAAAATGACTTTAGGTAAATTGATAGGAATTGCTCTCCTGAGAGTTTTTGCAATTTATTTCCATTGTTTATTTTACATAGTTTTGAAGATATTTACATTTTTGTGTGTGATATGGCAGCAGCATCACCAGGTCCCCTGCACTTCTTACTGCTCTGAAACCTGTCAGTCAATCTGCCCTGTGTCTCCTCCCCTTTGCAGCCCCCCTGGTGCCTCCCACTCATGGACCCCATGGTCCCTCCAGTTGCAGGCCCCCCTTGGCCCATTCCCTTATAGCCCCATGTGGCCCTGCCCACTCGCATGTGCCATGGCCCCGCCCACTCATGGGTGCCTAAGCCCCACCCGCTCACAGGTGCTTTGGGCCACTCTGACACCCCCCTACCCCCCACCACCCGAAAACGCTGTGGAAACAGCCTTTTCAGGCAGAGTGAGAACTGTCTGAAAAGGCTGTTTTCACATAGTGAGAGAGAAGGGCTGTAGATTCCCTTACCTTCTCTGCAGCTGCAGGTCCTTCACACAGCAGAGAGGAGGGACTTCCTGTCTCCCTCACACACTGAGGGAGTCTGAGGCTGTGCTCGCTGGCGGCACTGTGCAGGAGAAGCCCTAGGAATGTCACATGTCAGCCTCCCACCCATTAACTTTTTGGTCAGTCATTTCTTTATATCTTGGGCTGTGGAGCATGTAGAGAGGTGGTTGATGGCTCATTTTAAAGGTAGGAAACTGGCCTTTCAATTAAACTCAACTTGTTTGCAGACCACAGTTCCCCTTTAAGATATTGATTTACCGTTTCAGCCATAGTGAAAGAGATAGTGTCAGTGAATTATATGAGTCCAGCTAAGTGGCCCAGATTTTCTTAAATTTCTCCTCGCAACCACTATGCCTATGTAAATAAATACATGTTTAGAGGATTTAGTGTAATAAGGGCTAAAGCTGTTTCTCAGCTCTGGGTTAACACACCATTCATGTGCCTTACATTCTCACACAGTTTAGTCACAGACTGTAATGTTGATCTACATGCACAGTCTGAACTTACTGCCAGGAGCGTGTTTAGGGGGGGATTACTGGTGCCTGGAATCCCCCTTTCTGCCTGCTCAGTGCAGTCTGCTGTTCTACCTCTCCTGGTGTCCATAGATTGTTACAGAGACTGGTACATAGATTGTTACATAGACAGGTACATAGACTGTTACATAGACAGGTACATAGACTGTTACATAGACTGGTACATAGATTGTTACATAGACAGGTACATCGACTGGTACATAGACAGGTACATAGATTGTTACATAGACTGGTACAAAGACCGTTACATAGACAGGTACATAGACTTACATAACTTGTTACATTGTTACATAGATTGTTACATAGACTGGTACATAGATTGTTACATATACTGGTACATAGATTGTTGCATAGACAGGTTACATAGACTGGTACATAGATTGTTACATAGACAGGTACATAGACTCTTACATAGATTGTTACATAGTCTATGTACCTGTCTATGTGACAATCTATGTACCTGTCTGTTACATAGACTGGTACATAGACTGTTACATAGATTGTTACATAGACAGGTACATAGACTAGTACATAGACAGTACATAGACGGTTACATAGATTTTCCATAACAGGTACTAGTTGTGTACATAGACTGGTACATAGACTGTTACATAGACAGGTACATAGACTGTTACATAGATTGTTACATAGACATGTAGTACATAGACTTGTACATAGACAGTACTAGACGTTTTACATAGACAGGTACATAGACTGGTACATAGACTGTTAAATAGACAGGTACATAGATTGTTACATACACTTACATAACTTGTTACATTGTTACATAGATTGTTACATAGACTGGTACATAGATTGTTACATAGACTGGTACATAGGTTGTTGCATAGACAGGTTACATAACTGGTACATATATTGTTCATAGACAGGTACATGACTCTTACATAGATTGTTACATAGACAGGTACATAGATTGTTACATACACTTACATAACTTGTTACATAGATTGTTACATAGACTGGTACATAGATTGTTACATGACAGGTACATAGACTGCTACATAGATTGTTACATTGACTGTTACATAGATTGTTACATAGACTGGTACATAGATTGTTACATAGACTGGTACATAGATTGTACTTAGACAGGTACATAGACTGTTACATAGATTGTTACATAGACAGGTACATAGACTGTTACATAGAATGGTACATAGATTGTTACATAGACAGGTACATAGATTGTTACATAGACTGGTACATAGACTGTTACATAGACAGGTACATATAGATTGTTACTAGACTGTTACTTACAGTTACATTATGGTATCTATATATCTATATATGATAAATCTATCCTTACATCCTATCTATCTGGTAACCAGCACAGTATATGATATCTATATATCTATGTATGATAGATATAAATATATATAATATATTATATATATATATATAATATATAAATAATATAATATTATATATAAGGGCCTGGATAAATGGGACAACAGTGGATTATATCCTATAAAAATAACTTAACTACGTAGTTGTGATTTATAAGAATATCACCACTGCTGCTCCCCATACATGTGCCGTCCTCCTTCCACACCTTCCTGTTCAAACCAACCAAAGAAAAAACACAGATAAAACACACAGACCTTTACTGTGCAGAAAATCCTTCTGAGTCCTCCCATCTCAATGTATCCTCACCCGATAACCTTTTAAATCCTGTCAGCCATGATTCCAACTTCTGCCTGGTTCAGTCCGTGCAAGTGAGGTTAAACAGAGCCTCTTTCAGCTACTGACAACTTCAGCGGAAGTCAGTACCGGAAGTCAGTAGCTGGACAGCCGCTCTGTTTAACCTCACTTGCACAACTGAACCAGGCAGAAGTTGAATCATGGCTGACAGGATTTAAAAGGTTACCGGGTGAGAGATACATTTCAGATGGAGGACTCAGAAGGATTTTCTGCACAGTAAAGCTCTGTGTGTTTTATCAATCTTTTTTCTTCCAGGGTTTGACAGGAAAAGTGCCGGGAAGTGGAGGAGAAAATTCCAGAAAAAAGACACTTAAGTTAAAGTCTAGTATGTATTCCTTTCTACGGTATTTATTCATTTACTAATTTATTGCAGGGCTGACAGGGAATATACCTTGTTTATTACTTAGGGAAAGGATAACAGCTGGAAACTAGCCATCAAATTACATTTTTTAAACTTATATATATAAGAAATAATACGCCCCATTACAGTGTGATTAAGGTTTTAAAGTCAACTCGGAGTTCCTGTCCTGTATAAAAGCACTCGACCTTCGGTCTCGTGCTTTTATATGGCCAGGGACTCCTCGGTGACTTTATATCCTATATCACACGTTAAGGGGCGCATTATCCCTGTGATATTGTGATGGTATATTGTATTATTACTTCGTTTTACTCCATTTTGTATTGAAATGTTATTTAATTTAATAAAAAAAATTTGTAACAAAAAAAAATGGCAATATGTGCTGGTTCTACTAGTATCAGAATCCATGGTGAGCTTGGCAGTACTGCTGCAGTTGTAAATGTAATCTATTGAAGCTGTGTCCATTTAAACAGTACTGTATTTTACAAGTGCACTAGGTTTGTTTAAAGTGTATGTCGCACAAAATGTAAGTTTGTTCTAACTGATTTACTGAAGAACAGGGGTAAATGGAGCGGGTCCGCGGGTAAGTGTCTCCTCCTTCCTGTAAAATTCACTGAAGAATGGGAGGTAATATATACATAAAAACATTGGTTTGCTATTTGGAACCATGTATCATTGTGAACTGTTTATGCAAAACTGAAACATAAAACGCATCTTACCTTTTCTCAGCATCTTCTGACACGGATATATTTGCTAAAGACCTTGGTAATATACACAAGAAATTGTTGGGAGAAACACAGCTCCACCAGTCAGCAAATAAAGGAGACTTAGCCTTGGTAAAGATCTACTTGACTGGATATGTAAATCAGAAGGATAATGCAGGTTAGCTCTATCTTTACAATGTTGTTTGTTTTTGTCTAAATTGTTATGATTTAGATTTAGTTTAGTTACTACAATGTAAAATCTTCAAAACGTGTTTTCAGTATTAAGGGGCTTGAAAACACATTGGATTTAATTGGCACCTGCACCTCCTAATTGTCCCACATTCCCCAACAAGTTACTCTAGAGAAAAAAATGTCTAGTGCAATCCTATTAAAATTGTGACCACCTTCCATCCTTAAAGGGCATGTTTTACTTAAATTAAATTATACACTTGAAATTCACCCTAAAAACAATAGTTAGACAGCTGACAGATGTTGGACTAACCTGTTATGCAGTGAAATGTTTTTCTCCCCTCTGTCTCTCAAAGGTTCCCGTCTCCTCTCCAGCTTTTACATACTCAAAGAGGCAGCTAAATGAATAGCATTCTGTTATAGGTTGTAATGTCAACGTCACATCCATGACTGACATATGCTAACCAGAAAGCAGTAAGAGGGGTATAGAACATTGGAGGTATTTTCAGGTTAGTCTACAACAGCTTTGTAACTATTGGAGTTTGGGGGTGATTTACCTAATTACATTTTTCATTTGAGTGGACTGACACCTGATAGGACTTAAGCTTCAAACACACTTGGATAATTTTCGCACAATGTGCCCGTGAAGGTTCTACCATCTCATTATAACACTAGTTCTGCCAATGGCGCCTGTACATACATCAACGATAGTGGATAGTGTTCGTTGGTAAAGGTGTTACAGGGCGTACATACTACTGACGTTCGTAATATTGCATGTTCGCAAAATGTTGCACATATGTATTTCATTCAATCTTACATCACAGTCTACCAATAAACTGCCGACCATGTACAAACAAACAACAATCGGCAGAACAAATCTGCCAGGCTGATCGTCAGAAAAACCCGAGAATAATCGCTGATTGTTGGTCTTGGAAGGTCGTTGGGCTTCATTTTCACATGAATGTCGCACGATGGGTCTGTGGTCTGGCAAATCATGCGTGTGTACAAGGCTGTAGACTGAATTAGATTTAAATGTAATGATATTAGTCTGACCGCAATGTGTGTGTGCATTGAGAAACGTGGATGTGGAGAATTCAGCATGCTGCATTAAATTAGGCAAAACTAATCAGAAGCTAAGCAAAGCTGCAATCAATGGACTGCTCACTTTGTTTTTGGAGATTACATTGTCTCCAAAGACACATGTCAAACATGTGAAAATATTTCTATAAATCCAAGTGCAGTGTTAGAGGTATGGTTACCAGACCACATACTGCTTGGAAGACACACTTAACTTTACTGCACAATTAAAAAAAAAAAAAAAAAAGTCTATAAATTGTATGTTAGGTAGGAGCTCTTATTCCTACCTCCTGTTTCCCAGTACAGAACATAACAGCTTCAAACTGCCACTTGCAGCTATGGCACCTGATTTCCAAGGGTTATTTGGTAGTGGTGAGCTATTTTAATACCAAAAGTAGCAACTCACAAGGTGCCAGAACTGCGGTAACTATGAGCCAACAAAAATGGAAATCTTATTCTATAATAACTACAGTAAGTAGCACTACTCTGATTTGTGTGTGTGCTGCATGCCTTCAATCCAGCACACATTTTGTTCAGGCCGTATCCCCCTCCCTCTTTTAACCACTCCCACTTCCATCCGACCTGACTTTTTCCCACAAACCAACTGTCAACCTACCACACAGCATGCAACATTCCAACTGTCAAAACTCTGTCACCATTCCAGCTACATTAAAAGATTGGATTGGATATCTAAAGTAGGGGGGCATATCAACAAAAACAATGATACAGTGGTGGTTGGAAGAATTATGTGTCCAGTTATGGTCAATTTAAAATAACCTATTTTTCGGTATAGATGCCCTTTAAACCTACTGAGAGCAGTTGTCTCTCTTTATCTGCTCATGTGTGAACAAAAAGAACAGAACACGACTTGGAAGAACAGGTCATAAAAGGGGGGAACCCTTATGGTTAAATTAGTGTGTAAGTTATGCTAGACTCCCCCACTGTCGTTATATAGCTGCTGCTTCATTTGTTGATTGTTATTCCCGAGGAGGGTGGATACGCCCCTGGAAACGTTGGATTGCTTTGTGTCTGAATAAACTGTAGGGGTTCCCCCCTTTTTATCACCTGCACCTGTTCATCCATAGCGTTCTGGTTCCTCTTTTTGTTCTGCAGTGATGATTGGCCCTTTGGAATAGGGTTTGAACAGAGCAGGACCAGAGAACACTAGCAGGTGTGTTAGTGTGCCTATTCATTACATTTTAGTCTCTGCACAGTAGCCTAAATTGCTCAGAAGTGTGTTCTGTGTAAGTGAGCAGGGAAAACAAGTTTTTCCACCTACAAACTGTAGATTTGGCAACCTTGTTTTGCGTAACATTTGATTGTTCAGATTTTCATGGTTAGATTAGATAAGCAGTGAGCATTATTTTTTCAAGGGGGAAAAATCTAGAAACTGGGACTGTTGTGGAAGGCCTGAATAGGGCTAGGCTAGGCCACAATACTGTGATTTAGGGTAAGGGGGGGTCTCCAATTCTTCAAAAATAGTAGAGATTATATAAAAGCCTTCCTCTTACCTTCAAAATAAACCTAAATCACATATGTAGATAAAATTTGTGAAAATTATTGCTGGAGAAGTTCAGTAATATTACTTCCTGCTTGAAAACGTCCTGTTTTGGCCATATGACCAGCTTGTAGTCATGTGACCAGCCTTTGCCTGCATTAATATTCATTTTTTCCCCCCAGGTACTTTCCCCAGCATTAAGTCTTAACTGAGCATGCTTCTACCCCGGGGCAGAGGGGCTAGCAGAGTTCAGGTGAGGTCACTAAAGCTACTAGAAGCAGGAGTTTGAACATTCACCCCAATATCATTTCTCACAGCTGAAGTCATAGATGTGATTGTCGGTTCATTATAAAGGAAATACTGCAGGATTTAATCTAATCCTTACTTGCTTGGACCAGGTTGCCCTAATATGTAATCAGATTGCACATTAAAAATCACACACTAGTGTTGGGTAATTGGTCTGACCACACTAACTGTGCTGCGTTTTTTTACAAATTGCATGTGCGTTTTTTTTAACATGCATGTGCTCCGTGGCACAAGAGGACCACTTCACACAGGAACACCCATTTTCTACCTCACATTGTAGTGTGATTAAACTTAATTCTGCTGGATATTAATTGGATGTCATTATAAAAAAACAATAAAACTTACTGAATTTTATAAAAAGTTACATTAATTTTTTGTTGGTTAATTGTATATTTTCATTTTAGATGCTGTAGGTTATCAGTAGAAGCAGTTAGTAATCAAAATGAAAAAAACATACAGTTTAAGAGAAGGACAAGTAGGAGTTTACATGTTTAGATTCATTCATTATATTAATCGCTCATTATTTTTTGATAAAATACTAAAAACTTAAAGTCATTAACCAGCCTAAGGCAATTAATGAAAAAATCAATGAAAAATTAATGATTTGGATCCATTGTTCTTTTTTTAATTTATTTATGCTATATATATATATATATATATATATATATATATATATATATATATATATATATACGCTTTGCTGCTCCTCCTTATATTTCCTCCCCATGTTTCCTGCCCGTACCTCTGCACCTTTCTCTCTTGTGGCTCCCATCCTCTGGAATTCATTTCCCTCTTCTTTACGTCAAGAAATCCAATTAGCAGGTTAAATCTAGCCTTACATCCTACCTATCTGGTAACCAACACAGTATATGGTATCTATATGTGATACATCTAGCCTTACATCCTACCTATTGGGTAACCAGCACAGTATATGGTATCTATATATATAAATCTAGCCTTACATCCTACCTATCTGGTAACCAGTACAGTATATGGTATCTATATGATAAATCTAGCCTTACATCCTACCTATCTGGTAACCAGCACAGTATATGGTATCTATAATCTATATATGATAAATCTAGCCTTACATCCACCTACTGGTAACCAGCACAGTATATGGTATCTATATATCAATATATGATAAATCTCCCTTACATCCTACCTATCTGGTAACCAGCACAGTATATGATATCTAATATATAAATCTACCCTTACATCCTACCTATCTGGTAACCAGCCACAGTATAAGGTATCTATATATCTATATATGATAAATCTACGCTTATATCCTACCTATCTGGTAACCAGCACGTATATGGATCTATATATCTATATATGATAAATCTACCCTTACATCCTACTATCTGTAACCAGCACGCATATGGTATCTATATATCTATATATGATAATCTCCCTTACATCCTACCTATCTGGTAACCAGCACAGTCTATGATATTTATATATTTATATATATTAAATCTAGCCTTACATCCTACCTATCTGGTAACCAACACAGTATTGAATCTATATATCTATATATGATAAATCTACCCTTACATCCTACCTATATGGTACCCCACAGTATATGGTATCTATATATGAAAATCTATCCTTACATCCTACCTATCTGGTAACCAGCACGAGTATATGATATCTATATATCTATATATGATAAATCTACCCTTACATCCTACCTATCTGGTAACCAGCACAGTATATGGTATCTATATATCTATATATGATAAATCTATCCTTACATCCTACCTATCTGGTACCAGCACAGTATATGATATCTATATATCTATATGATAAATCTACCCTTACATCCTACCTATCTGGTAACCAGCACAGTATATGGTATCTATATATCTATATATGATAAATCTATCCTTACATCCTACCTATCTGGTAACCAGCACAGTATATGGTATCTATATATCTATATATAAATCTATCATCTCCTACATCCCTATCTATCTGGTAACCAGACAGTATATGATATCTATAATATCATTGTTACATAGGCTGGTACATAGATTGTTACATAGACTTACCTAACTTGTTACATAGATTGTTACATAGACTGGTACATAGACTGTTACATAGATTGTTACATAGATTTTTACATAGACATGAGGTACATAGACTTTAATAGACTGTTACATAGACAGTTACTAGACATGTCGTTATTGTACATAGACAGGTACATAGACTGGTACATAGACATAGACGTCAAGACTGTTAAATAGACAGGTACATAGATTGTTACTATACACTTACATAACTGTTACATTGTTACATAGATTGTTACATAGACTGGTACTAGATTGTTACATAGACTGGTACATAGGTTGTTGCATAGACAGGTTACATAACTGGTACATATATTTGTTACATAGACAGGTACATGACTCTTACATAGATTGTTACATAGACAGGGTACATAGATTGTTACAATACACTTACATAACTTGTTACATAGATTGTTACCATAGACTGGTACAGAGCTGTTACATGACAGTTACATAGCCTGCTACATAGATTGTACTTGACTGTTCAATAGATTTTTACATAGACTTGGTACATAGATTTTACATAGACTGGTACATAGATGGTACTTAGACAGGTACATAGCACTGTTTACATAGATGGTGTTATACATAGACAGGTACATAGATCTGTTACATAGACATGGTACATATATTGTTACATAGACGAGGTACATAGATTGTATACGTAATAGACGCATAGACTGTATCATATACTGTTACATAACAGGTACATATATTGTTACCTAGACTGTTACTTACAGTTACAT